>CM068967.1:63892153-63907626 GCA_035128595.1 Eptatretus atami
CAACATCAAACAAGAAGCCAAAAATTCACACGCTCAGCTATGACACACTATAGAGAACTACCACAATTGCAAATCACTATATCACAAAACAAAAGGTACAACACAATGAAAGAACCAGAGTACGACACAAGCGAACAACTCTCAACATAAAACAACACTACGTACACGATCGGCACACCACAATCACTCGCACCACGAATCCTTCTCGCTTCACCGCACCGATCCTCCCTCCACAACGTACACAACCCAGCTACTCTCCGAATCCCCGCTCCACTCGCCACCTCCTCACAAGCTCAGCGAATCCGTTTCCACACCGACGCGAACATCCTCCTCCACAATCGGCCGAAATCTCCGCATTCCACCAACCTAGTCCTCCGCTCCACTCGACCGATCCCCTCCCATTCGGACGCGAGATCCACCGCATCCACTCACAACCTCCCCGCCTACAGCGCCCTGTTTTCCCGCATTCTCCCTCTCCCCTTCTTCCTACACATCCATCGCCAGTCTAACTCATTCGCCATCCGTTCTTCTCTTCTTCCACGACCCATCGCCTTTTATCCCCGGAGAAACCCCCCTCCACTCCCCCCCGTCGCCCACCCCTACTGCAGAACATGTGGAACTCCAAGTATCGTCCGTCCAATCAACGAGAGTCATTCTCCAAGGATAGGGCAAGTCGCACTCTCCCTTACCACCTTTCAGCTGTATTCCCATCAACGGCCGTTGTTGCAGTGCTCGTGAAGCGTTGTTAATGCGCGGTCGTTTGTAAGTGCATTTGCTGTTATCGTGCGCATTTGTAAATCTCAAATAAAAGACGAAAAAACGCCACTCAAAGGTCGCACCAAATGGAATCAATAAGTCCCTCTAAAACAAATTTGCTAAACACACGTATATAGCTACTTAAAATTAATCTCACCATGACCGAATTTTGCGAAATATCACAGCCAAAACACTCCCCTCCCTTTAAAACTGAGCTACCCGGAGCTCAAATATCATAAAATCCATATCAGTTATCGTCTCCCAATTAGGTAAACGTTTTACCTACACCTAAGCACATATTCATCTTCCCCAAATAAATACTACTGTAAAACACTAAACAAAAGACCCACTCACACAACGACTTAATTAAAATCCCTAAGCAACTACATTCAACCACTTAGTTACAAACATCATCCTTTACCTCTAAATTACATACCATCCAGATCAATAGATCTCTGCACGAAAAAGAAAATGATCAACAGAAAACACGCACGTGCCCCACTACCCTTCATGACTGCCAACAAACAGTAATCCGCAGCTGCAAAACGTTATAAAAATCTGCGCACATCAAGACGGGCAAAGCAATTAACTTGAACATAATTTAGGCAAAGAGCAATGAATGCCAATGAAGCAACCACGCAGAAAAAGCACTGCCAGAAAACACACTATAGACGAACGCCAGCAATCCTTACACAGCTCAGATACCCCGCACACCTATCAGCAAACAACACCAGCCATGATTCTCATTCATGCCGTGTGAAGTCGGTGCTCCACTCGCAGACTGCATCGACACCCTACATCACCCTCCACCTATCGCCATATGACTTTTCATTCTCTAAAGCCAACCCAAGCCCCTAATTCTGTTAAAAAACCAATTTCCCCCAAAAAACTTACACTATTTTTTTGTGTCTTTATCTTACTTCCCCACTTCGCCCACTATAAATTCATCCACCTACCCCTTCACTCTGTTCAAAAAGACACGTATCTCTCCATATTCTCCCAACCCCATTATTCCCTCCAGAGCAATTAAGATCGACTTGATCCCTAACGATCTTAAAACGATTAGGATCCAGCCCAAAAAACCAAAGCCTCAAGTGCTCCCCAAACTCAACCAACTCTAACCCAAATTCCAAGTTTAACCCACACGAAAAACAAAGAAATGATGTCCCAAAATACACTTCGATACACTACCATTCCCTAACGTAAACCCCGGCTTCAACAAGCGCCTCGGCTAATCATTGTTCTAAAACCCAGCATTCCGTCGCCAGTCGTTTTCCACACAATATTCCCCCCATCGAATTCCTCTCCCACACCGGTTTCTGCGACGCCTGCTCCTTTGGCACCCACTAACCCTCTACCAATCCCCACGCCAACCCCCGGAAAAAACACACTCTCCACCTACACCCCTAATACACCGCCACCATGGCAACTCCTCCTGAAACGACTACGTTTCGCTGTTTCCCACCCTGTCTAGAATCCCCTCCACAACGACACCCCACGACTCAACCCTCCCCCACACCAAACCTCCTCACCCCTGCCCACTACGCCACCCGCCGCCCCCATGTCCCGGCCCCTCACGCCGACACATCAAGCCCGGAAATAGAACAGACCACTCACAATCACTCACCTTTCCACAGCCACCTCTCCCAGCCCACAACACTCACTGCACCCCCAATGGGTTCCACCTCAACGCCCCACAACAGGCAAAACAACCTCCATTTTTAATAAAGCAACAAGCACTAAACTCACCACACTACCCCGGGCCTTATTATTCGCAAGTCAACTCCCCCCACACTCATCCTCCGCACATGCCTCCACATTCTACCACCAACACTGGCCTCACTCACCAACACGTCCACACCAACCACGCAATCTTCAAAAACCCACCGTCAACATACATCCTTTCTAACTACTCCCAGACACAACCTCTCTAAATCCCACGTCTCGTCCTATAAGAAAATAAAGCAATACACGTAGCCTTTACAACACTACTAGTATACGTCAACACTACAACTCCACCGTCTTCACTTCTCCAAAATCCGCACACCTTCCTAAATCTTACTTCAACCTCAACAATCAAACTCCCGGCCCCATGAGCACTACCCCCCATAAGCTCTACAAGCAACCCTTCCCCTAACATCAATCTGTCCCTTGCCAAGAATCACCACCCTGCCAGGAATCCTGTCACCCGAAACAGGCTGCTTTGTAATTATTTTTTCAAAATCGGCGCAAGAAGGTTAAGGCACCAGCGCGCACAACTCACACCCGCACTTTCACCTCCAGTACGTATCACTACCACGTACTCTCCCTCTGACTGTACATCCCAATACCCTCCCTGCCGTTCCGAACACACGCAGTCAGACGTCACCTGCCCCCAAAAAACCCTCGACTCCGCTCCCACAAGAAAAACATAACGACAAAGTACTGCCTAGCATCATGAACACAACTGGTTAAACCCGTCCCTCCAAATCCTTCCTCCCAACGGTCATAAATCCCGACAGTGCAATCTATTCACCGCACGTTTCACCGCCTTCACCCCAACGAAGTGGGGTCGTCGGCATAGACACACGGACCTACCCGCTCGCTGCTGGTGAACCCGCTCCCACAACAGCTCGCCGCTACCCGGTTTAGTCCCTCGTCGCCTCCCTCACAGACAACTTCCCTCCCGAACACTCTGCGTGTTAACCACAACTCCACTCCAATCACAATACACATTCACACCGGAACCAAGCTACGCATACACGCATCCGACACGACATCCTCCCCACAAACAGACCTACACACCAACTCTCCCTCACGGACCTCTCATCTCACACCCACTTCACCACTGACCACAGTTCACCACCGCAGCGATCCGACAACCGCATCCCGACGATCCAAACAACACCCGCTGCACAACACACACTGGGATCGTTCCCCCACACCCGGGGCCATCCCCCCAACTGCACGTGCACTATCCCACAGCAGCTCTCCCTCAACTCGCAACACACCGACCGGACCCACGACGTTCTGATTCCCAAGGCTACCTCCCCCTCTCCTGGGCGCCATTCCAGTCCTGCTCCCAACTTTCACCAGTCCCAGACTCACCCCTAAACTCACATGCTAACTCTGAAGAAAAAAGGAAGAAAAGGTGTTTCTTCCTAACCCACCGTCTTTATCTCATCTCCTATATTCGTTCCCACCGTCGCTAACATATTAATCATTTCTTTGCTTCTTTTCCACTACTCTGGAATTCAAATAACTTCTCCTTCATTCTTAATTTCAAACTCTATATTTTCCTTCCCATTTCTGCTCAATCCCAATATCTTTTTTTCCATCCTCTCAAGACTCATTCCTTCCTGTATTCGCTCTACACTCTCATACCACCTGCAATTACTCTCCTTCCTCCTTCCAGTTTCGTATGTTGCTCATTGTTAAATCTCCTTTTCAATGCTGCGTAGCATAGAACCTCCCGTGTCCTCTCCTGACTCCTCGCATATTTTTGCTATTGTAATTCCTTAAATTTTTCATCTCGCGTCTTTCATCTTCACACGTCCAGGCCCGCTCTCTTCTTCAATTTGTCACCACATCATCTCCTTCACTCATCCTCTACGCTCTTCCCCATCTTGTCCTCAGATTCCTCATTCTCTTCCTCTTCATCCTCTCCTCAAATTCTCTTTTCAACCTATTTTTCTTCGTTCATTCTCAAAATTCATACCTTTCACTCTTTTATTCCCGTTCGTCTCATCTGAATCTCATTATTTCCACTTATCGGATTCACTCTGAATCTCATCTTTTCGTAGATTCCGATATCCACGGTCTTCCTGCTCATCTGCCAATAACTCAAGTAATCAATAAAACTTTAAAAACATAGATACTTCAGAATGCCGATTCCTGATTCTTCAACACCCTTCTTCCTCTAATATACACTCTCAGTCATCTTTTCATATTTCTCTTGTTTGATAGCTAACCAAAGATTTCTCTCTTCCATTTTCACTCCCTCCTCCAACCTTGTCTAACTTCTCTGCCCTTGATTCGTCATCCGTTCCATCCCTGTCTCGTTTAACCTCCATCGCCACTATCAACTTCTCGATCTGTTCTTAATTTTCTCACACTCAACTTTTATACCTTCTGCACTCCTCACCCCAGATACAGTTTCTACACCGCCTACCGGCTAAACCGTTCACCTCCCACTCTTCTTACCCAAACTCGTCGCCATTACGGACTTCATTGTACCTCATGACGCCTGCAGCTCGCCATTCGTATGAACACCCATCTCATTTCTTCCTTCATCTTGGCGATTTTCCATATTCTAAGCAAACCTTTAATTTCCGTTTTATTCATTTTCTCCCGTTGTTCCAGTTTGTCACCACTTTTTTTCTTTCATTCTGCATCTCCCCCTCATAGCTGTGATCAACTCCACATTGGATGAATTAGAACTGAAATGGCCGAAACAAGGGGACCGATCCACACCACAATCCCGGTTTCGAGAGCGACAGGGATACGGATAAAAGGAGAAAACCACAAGAGATTAAGCAACAAAAAATGAAACAACAAAATTGTAACGCCCGCGAAGCCCAAGTGACTCAAGCGCTTACTCTGCCTCACTGGTAATGCCCGCCCATTTCGAAGGGCCCTGGGTTCAGTTGGAGGGAACGAAAAATCCTGCAACAGTCCTGCTCAGTCATCTGCATAATCATACAATAGTACACCAGATACATACTATACCCTCCCCGCACTAGACCAGTATCACTAAGGATAGCTCCTCGTAATTAAGGATTCGGGCGCTCCTGTACAGCCCGACAGATCCAGTTAAAACTTACCGAAAAAGAGAATTCCTCCCATAAAAACTCAAGATAACACCAGGTTGTTTGCGAATCGCGCCCGCCGCTGCGACGCAACTCGTGAATCGCGGACGCCCACCGGACGACAATTCATCTACCCTCTCGGGACACGCCCGGATCATCACGGTGCCTTATCGACCTCATCAACTCCAATGCCACCCAGATAGTTCGCCAAACTCGACCCTACCTAAGTACCCACCCCGGTAACCAGATCACCACCCCGGTCGGATCTACAGCCCCCTTAGCATCCATCTCTATCGGATAGCGACGGTGTATCCGCCCGAGTCATTAATTTCGCCACCTCGCCCACTCACCTTACGGAAGGAAAGATGAAACCCACAAAAGAAGACCCAGACAACAGAAAATAAGTAAAATCGCCAACCAATTTCAACAAAAGCACATTATTTCAACTCACATAGAGCACAATATAGCACTATACAGCACAATTGCAAAGCACAATCATATCACATAAACAAAAAGCAACACAATGAAGACCAGAAGAAACGATCACAACTGCAAATCGCACAACAATACACTCACAGCGCCACACACAACATACACAAACCCACAAAAGAAAAGAGTCGCGCACTTACCCACGCTTAAGCACCTAGGCGACGTCCTCCTCTCGCGCTGCGACCTTCCTCCACTCACCGAATCCCCCCCATCGCCCAGATACCTCCGCTTCCACATCTACGCGAATCCTCGCTCCATCCGACGCAATTATGCCGATCCCACGTCGACGCAAGAAATCCCCGCCCACCACGGAGATCCTCCGCTCCCACTCGGACGCAAATCCGCACCTCCATCGCCGATCTGCCGATACACTCGGAGCGCGAATCCGCTCACTCGATGCGAGACTTTATCGACACATCGGACCGGATGTCCCCGCTCCACCGAAACCGAGCCTCCCTCCACTCGACGCCAATCGCGCTCCACATCGGACCAATCCTCCGCCTCCACTCGATCAGACTTACCCCCCCCTCGCCGTCCGTTTTTTCGCGCACGATCTCTTCCTTTCTTCTACCCTTCGCCTACCGTCCTTGACTATTCCGCAATCTCCTTCCTCTTCTTCCACTCCTCCCTCTTTATCGCCCGGGCCCGGCCCCTCGACTTCCCCCCTATCGCCCACCTCCTCTTCAACAAACATCTGAACGTGCCAAAGGCGTGGTCCTAGTCCAATCGGTAGCCATATCGTCGGAGGAAGGAGAGAACGGCGGTGACTCCTGGCTCCCTTGAAAAGAAGCCGGGCCTCTCAACCGTAGAAGTTCAGTCGAACGTTGGTTTTATTAGCTGATAAAGAAATTCGAGTGCTTTTTAATCGGCCTTTGCTTTTTAATGTCATAGTTTGGCTTTTCATGAGCGTGGTGATTTTGGTTGTTCGGAAATAAGCAAACAAAAAACGACCTAACTCAAAGCTGTCGCAATCCCGAAAATCACAATAATTCCCTCTAACAAGGTTGGGCAACTACACATACTTTAGAATATTCACACGGCCCTTATGGTAATGTTGATATTCCACAGCCGTTAACACTATCTGTCATACATACATGATGTTGAACTTGATGAGATAATTCTAAATAAACTTAATTAATGCACTTAAGTCACAGTTCAAACCAAAGCTACCAAACACAGAATCGCATATAAAAAACTACACGTCACATGGATGTCATTATCAACCCCAGAAACCCGAAACCTAAAGACCAAAAACCAAAAAAACCCGACACCCCAAGACCCATAAACCCCGAAGCCATAAACACTGGAAAAACCAATCCCTCAACCTAACACCATTTACCCCTACACCAATCAGACAGATACACAGCAGAATCCTGACACTTTGGACACTGACTCTCCATCAAACCAAATAAACAAATATATTAAATATCACCAAATTACAATAAATTTGACAGAAATAAGTTTGAATTATGATTGAAATCATGACAACACAGTAAATCTACTCGAGTCTACTAGCGATTGGAGAAGAGAGACTAGCGACCAGTCCACTAGTTATGGATAAAATCAGGTTCCACACCTTCTTGAATGAGACAATCTCATCACAACTCATACTGATCTCACTTCAAAACAGATGATCTGAAAAAAAAAAAAAATCATTAAAAAATAAAATACGCAAACCATAAATTGAATCAGATATTTACGGTTCGAAACCGTTCATTCAATACATACAGTGTCCCGACCAATTAGTGTATGCCGAGTATATGCAGACAATCCTCTGTTTATGGAAAAATAAAGTGTAAATGATTTTATTTTTTTTTTTTCTGTATAATCTTATATCCCCCCATTATATAAAACCCCCCCCCACAGGGGAATGCAAAAAATCCTTCTCTTCCATGGGATTAATCACGTTTTTCTTACTGTCAAGTAACCAGTATTTCTGACTTGTCTGTATCCGATCGCAAATCCTCTCATAGTCCTTTTGGTCAGTCGACTTGGTGCGGCTTCCCCGTACCGAAACCACCAGAAAGCCACCATGGAAGCCCCGTCCAATCAGCAACAGCGACGTCCGCTTCCACCAGCCCCCCCCCTGAGAAGATCTTCATTAAATACGATGATGTGAGACAGATTCATTTTGTCTTCTTGAGGACCACGAATGCTGAAGATGCTGAGAGCTTGGGACGAAATCGGAGAAAAAATTGTTCTGCTTGAATGCGAGAGTCTACGAGGACTCGGAAGTTGATCGTCTTGGTTGAGTAGAAACACTAATCCGCACCTCGGGCTTCTTCTAACGAGCGTTCCTTCGCCCAGACGACTGTTTCACCGGCGCCATCCCTGATCCCACGACCATTGACAACAGCCCGCACCATAGCTTCCTTCGCGAAAATCAGAGACGAAACTGCACCCAACTCCTCCTCCCTGCAAAATCCTTTGCCAAATCACTGGTGGAATTTTTCCCGAGTTGGTGTCTAAGGATTGCGGCCAGTCCATATAATAAGAACTTTTAAAGTCATCGAAACCTTGTAAATATAGATCCTTAATATCCCCGACATAGTCACTCTGTCGTCTGAAAGTAGAACAGGTCAAATCGTCGCACTAATCTTCATCTCTCCTGAAAGCGACCCATAAACCGTACCTGTACCACAGACTTTCTCGCTTTATTGTAAAAAAATTGAAATGTGCCCAGATCGTTTCGCTTTCCTTCATTGGTCCACTGTCAGATCGAATAGCCCGATTTTGATTACCATCGGTAACCCACGATCTTTTCTCTTTTCCAGAATACTAACACCTCGTACTGACAATGTGAACTCACAGAGGCGTACGTACCGTGACAATAAGAACTTCACAATCTCACACACGCTTGACTTCTCTATACAAACATTATAAACAACTTCGTACAAGACGCCATCTCTGTTTTGTTACGTAATCTAATTTTTATAATACACTTTTCCTGATGTTGATGTAAAGTCCGAAGCCGGTCAAACAAACAATTTGTCCAATATCACGAGAACCCCGTTTTTATATAATAGCCTTATAAACAATAAACTGACGTGTACATAAGAATGAGTTTTGCTTATCCAACCTTCGTACGAGGAACGAATTCACGACCAACATCGATCACCATTCACATCACAACAGATCTGAACCAAACAAACCGTAAATAAAAAAAACTTCAGAAACAAGATGTCGTCCGATAACTCACTACCGGATCCCCCTCATACCTCGGACACCGAACATGATAACCGCTGTGTAGACTTCTCCGACACGTGTTCCCCCATCGACCCTGATCCCAAATGTCTGTATCTCCACACAGGAGATCCGAATCATCGGGCGATCCCACTCGCGGACACCTGAACATGTACTAAGCGTACAATATTCCGCAAATAAACCACTGATCGACAAATGCTCGACTCACGTTTCTCAGCGCAGATTCACCCCCCACAGTCAGACGACAAACAAATAGAAACATTAATTGATCCGTGTCACGGGAAGAAAACGACCAAACCGTAAATCTGAAAAAAATGCATGAGATTAAATCAAACATCAACCAAAACACACAAGAAATATCAAGTGGAAATCCAGCTCTGTCACTTTAAACAACACCTCATTAATTACACACTTCCAGTTACCAAGACCAGCGTGTTATGCCGGTCGATCTCAATTACTATTATTCTGTCCTCACATGCAGACTCTGATACTAGTGGAACAACAACGTCCCACACCGGTTTGACTCACAAAGAGAAATCAAGCAACAATCTATACACCCACAACGTTAGACAATCGCTTATCTACTTTTACTCTCCATTTTTATTCCACAAGCTAAACCTTAATGCCCTTTAAATCGGCTGAAAGAGAACGAAAAAGAAAGGCAGGTAAGATGGATGTACCTGAATGGAAAATGAATGAGAAGTAATGGAGAGGATGATGATAAGAAATAGAACAATGTGGACGAGCAAGAAGAAAGAAGCAGGAAAAAAGAAGAGTTTATTGAGAACACAATTGAAAAACCCATCAGTGGAAAAATTCCCCTCCTCTCCTCACCATCCCCTGTTCTCTCATCTCCCCCTTCCTTCTCTAATTCCCCCCCCACCATCCGCCCCTTTCTCTCTCTACTCTCCCCCTTCCTATCTCCTTCCCCTTTCTTCTCATAATCCTCCCCTTTCCTCTATCTTCCCCCCCATCTCCCTCCTTCACACAACACCCACAACCCCAACCATTCTCTTCCTCCCCCTTTCCTCTACAATAGTCTCCCCTTCTTTCTCATCTCTCCCTCCCCCCTCATCTCCTATCTCTCACCCTGCTCCCCTTTCTCCCTCTCCCCCCCCACCCCCTTCCTCTCCTCCCCTCTCTCTCTCTCTCCTCCCACCACCTCTTCTTAACCTCATTTAAACATCAAGACTTACCCTCTTGACCTACATATCTTCCCATCGCAGGAGTTCACTAACAAGTTGTTAGTTCAGATGTTTCTATATCCAATTCACCATTCTCAACAACAATCTGTTGGAATCACATTAAACTTATGTACGCTCTGAAATTCGGAAACCACGATAAAGCTCGTAGAATATATATCTACAGAATTTAGTTACCCAACCCATGTTCTGATAATATCATCGCGCATCCTAGTTAGCTTTCATGTTCTACCTTGTTTTGAGCAACCCTACTACACCACAACAAACAACCCAGCAATCACACCCTACCATCACACTCTCTACCGCAAACCATCACATCACGCCTTCCAAACAGCACCATTAGCAATCGAACACCGCCGAAAACCCTCCCTCACCTTCTCCTACCCATCCACCACCTGTGGACGCCACGTGGCTTCTTCACGATACACCCGAGACGCGAGGCAGATAGCTTTCTAGGAAATCATCAGGAATCTAACCCCCACATATCCTATCACCCAACCAGAACGCTGCGGCTGCCCCGCCCAGACCGCCTGACGAAAACGGCAGATGCCAAAAGGGTGAGGACAGAATATACACGCCCCTGCCTCCTCCAATGGCACGTGCTCCGCCCTACTCTTTGGATCAATTGAATTATGGATCCTAAGCAAAAAGCCGACGCATGGAGTCACCAGGCCACTCTGTGGCAGATTCGGACAGCTCACTCAGTCGTCGTCGAAGTCGAGACGACTCGAAGCAGAGTGGCAGACGGATACGGGCGAACGGCATCGGAGCTATCGGCTGAGCGACCCTGAGTGTCCAGGGACGACGATTCCTGAGTCGCCTCGCGACCCGACAAGCGCAGCCACTACCCCTCCCACATCAACAATCCCTCCCCTTCTAAGGATGCGCAAGACCCCTTCCACTTACTCCAAAAGGCCAACGAACTGGCACGCCGTGCAGCAATGTTCGTCCCACAGCGCGGTAACCTTCATGTCTCGTGACCTGCCGCATCATCCAGTTCCACGGCGATACCCACGCCGGTCTACTCACTGCTGTGAGTCTTTCGTTCTCAGTGAAGGCTATGTCCCGTTCCTTAATAGTAACCGTATAATCCGTTCGCTTATCGTTTCTCACTTAAATGTGCATTCCATTTCATTCGTATATTTGCACGAATTTGCTTAAATACTGCTTAGCTGTCCAATTGTGCCGCAGAAAATTCATTGTGGAAACTGATTTTCCCGTTTCGCTTCGTCTTTTCTTTATTGACCCTCCATCCTGCTTCACGTAAAGGGTCCGTAGTGGGTGTAAAACGCCCGGTAAATAATCTGAACCGTCGAGGTCGATAATAACACCGCTCGGTTATCCCGATAGTACGGAACGGGCCGCCCAAGCGGCTCGTGTCCGGAGTCGACGCTGCGGCGAGTACGATCGCCCGGTTTACCATCCGCGTGGGTACTTAGGTAGGTCGAGTTTGGCGAACAACCCTATCCTACGCGGGTGGCCGATTGGCACGATTGTGGTGAGGTCGAAAGGCCCCACCGTGACTGGCTCCGGGCGATAGTTCCCGGAGGGTCACGACTGAATTGTCCGTCCGGTGGGCGACGTGCCGCGATCCGAGTTACGTGGCCGTCGCACGCCGGCGGGCGCGAATTCGCAACAATATATATATAATATTTTTTTTTTTTCATCAACCACTGTCACAACGGGAACCCAACAGGTTCACGCACGGGTCATCTCGTATCTTATAAAAATCAAATCAACTTAATTATATTTCATGCAGCAAATGCAGCTTCATGAATTTCCCAACGATTCCCATACGAGCAGCCACCATTGGAGCCTCTGATTGGCTGTCGCGTGCATGATGAGAATGTGCCTTTCACAGCCAGACACCAACTAGTTGCGGGCAAATAAACAACTGACAAGGTCACCGAGTTGGAGTTACTGCTTATTGGTGCACGTTTTCACACTGGATGTGGTGAGAAATTAAATAAGGACTACATACAGTGAATTGTAAGCTTGGGTTGAGCTCTGATTTCGTTAAGGTATATATTTGGACAAAAACATTGACAAGGATCGAAGAGGCAAAACACTAATAACAAATTAATAGGTGACAAAGGTGAGCTGGAAAGAGAGCCAGCACAATGTGACGATAGACCAGGTGTTCTGTAGTACGAGATGGCAACAGTAAATGACGCAGCTTCTGGTGATGGCGGTCACGGAATACCACAAGACTTTTTGATGCCGAGACAAAAATTAAATAAAAATACCAATTAAGAACTTGATAGAGAATGTCAAACTGGCACTTGGATTTGGCAAGGGCTGATCACAGAACGTGATGAGAAAGATTAACAGCCGTGCATTCTTAACATGAGGCATGAAGCACATGAGAGGTGCACGCGTTGCACATGTGCTCCGTGTTTTGGAACTGTTGTTCATGTTATGGTGGTAAACAGTCATTAGATACTGCTGCTACCAAAGGAGAAGGCAGGGAGAGAAGTTGGAGGTGGGGGGAGAGAGAGAAGTTGGAGGTGGTGGGGAGAGAGAGAAGTTGGAGTGTGGGGAGAGAGAAGTTGGAGGTGGTGGGGAGAGAGAAGTTGGAGGTGGGGGGGAGAGAGAAGTTGGAGGTGGGGGGGGGGGAGAAGTTGGAGGGGGGGGAGAGAGAGAAGTTGGAGGTGGGGGGGAGAGGAGAGAGGAGAGAGAGGTTGGAGGTGGGGGGAGAGAGAGTTGGTAGTGTGGGAGAGAGATGTTGGAGGTGGGGGAGAGAGAGAAGATGGAGTGGGGGGAGAGAGGAAGTTGGAGTGGGGGAGAGAGAGAAGTTGGAGGTGGTGGGGAGGATAGTGGAGGTGGTGGAGAGATAAGTTGGAGGTGGTGGGGAGAGATAAGTTGAGGTGGTGGGGAGAGATAAGTTGGAGGTGGTGGGGAGAGATAAGTTGGAGGTGGTGGGGAGAGATAAGTTAGAGGTGGTGGGAGAGATAAGTTGGAGGTGGTGGGGAGAGATAAGTTGGAGGTGGTGGGAGAGAGAGAAGTTGGAGGTGGAGGGAGAGAGAGTTGGAGGTGAGGGGAAAGAGAGACAAGTTGGAGGTGGAGGGAGAGCAAGTTGGAGGTGGTGGGGAGAGATAAGTTGGAGGTGGTGGGGAGAGATAAGTTGGAGGTGGTGGGGAGAGATAAGTTGGAGGTGGTGGGGAGAGATAAGTTGGAGGTGGTGGGCGAGAGAAGTTGGAGGTGAGGGGAGAGAGAGAAGTTGGAGGTGGAGGGAGAGAAGAGAAGTTTGAGTGGGGGAGAGAGAGACAAGTTGGAGGTGGAGGGAGAGAGAGAGAAGTTTGATGTGGAGGGAGAGAGAAGTTGGAGGTGGAGGGAGAGAGAAGTTTGAGGTGGAGGGAGAGAGAAGTTGGAGGTGGGGGGGGGGAGAGAAGTTGAGGTGGGGGGAGAGAGAGAGTTGGAGGTGGGGGGAGAGAGAGAGAGAGGAGAGGTTGGAGGTGGGGGAGAGAGAAGTTGGAGGTGGTGGGGAGAGAGATGTTGGAGGTGGGGGAGAGGAGAGAAGATGGGGTGGGGAGAGAGAGAAGTTGGAGGTGGGGGGGAGAGAGAAAGTTGAGGTGGTGGGGAGAGATAAGTTGGAGGTGGTGGGGGAGATAAGTTGGAGGTGGTGGGGAGAGATAAGTTGGAGGTGGTGGGGAGAGATAAGTTGGAGTGGTGGGGAGAGATAGTTGGAGGTGGTGGGGGAGATAAGTTAGAGGTGGTGGGGAGAGATAAGTTGGAGGTGGTGGGGAAGAGAGTTGGAGGTGGGGGGAGAGAGAGTTGGAGGTGGGGGAGAGAGAAGTTGGAGGTGGGGGGGGGGGGGAGAGAAGTTGGAGGTGGGGGGGAGAGAGAGAAGTTGGAGGTGGGGGGAGAGAAGAGAGAGAAGAGGTTGGAGGTGGGGGAGAGAGAGTTGGAGGTGGTGAGAGAGATGTGGAGTGGGGAGAGAGAAGATGGAGGTGGGGGAGAGAGAGAAGTTGGAGGTGGGGGAGAGAGAGAGTTGGAGGTGTGGGGAGAGAAAGTTGGAGGTGGTGGGGAGAGATAAGTTGAGGTGGTGGGAGAGTAAGTTGAGGTGGTGGGGAGAGATAAGTTGGAGTGGTGGGAGAGATAAGTTGGAGTGGTGGGGAGAGATAAGTTAGAGGTGGTGGGGAGAGAAGTTGGAGGTGGTGGGAGAGATAAGTTGGAGGTGGTGGGGAGAGAGAAGTTGGAGGTGGAGGGAGAGAGAAGTTGGAGGTGAGGGGAAAGAGGAAAGTTGGAGGGAGGAGAGACAAGTTGGAGGTGGGGGAGAGAAGTTGGAGGTGGTGGGGAGAGATAAGTTGGAGGTGGTGGGGAGAGATAAGTTGGAGGTGGTGGGAGAGATAAGTTGAGGTGGTGGGGCGAGAGAAGTTGGAGGTGAGGGAGAGAGAGAAGTTGGAGGTGGAGGGAGAGAGAGAGGTTTGAGGTGGAGGGAGAGAGAGACAAGTTGGAGGGGAGGGAGAGAGAGAGAAGTTTGATGTGGAGGGAGAGAAGTTGGAGTGGAGGGAGAGAGAAGTTGGAGGTGGGGGAGAGAGAAGTTGGAGGTGGAGGGAGAGAGAAGTTGGAGGTGGAGGAGAGAGAAGTTGGAGGTGGGAGGGAGAGAGAGAGAAGTCGGAGTGGGAGGGAGAGAGGGAGAAGTCGGAGGTGGGGAGAGAAGTTGGAGGTGGGGAGAGAGAAGTTGGAGGTGGGGGAGAGAGAGAGAGAAGTCGGAGGTGGGGAGAGATAAGTTGGAGGTGGTGGGGGCGAGAGAAGTTGGAGGTGAGGGGAGAGAGAAGTTGGAGGTGGAGGGAGAGAGAAGTTGAGGTGAGTTGGAGGTGGAGGGAGAGACAAGTTGGAGGTGGAGGAGAGAGAAGTTGGAGTGGAGGGAGAGAGGAGAGAGATTGGAGGTGGGGGAGAGAAGGTTGAGGTGAGGGAGGAGAAGTTGGAGGTGGAGGGAGAGAAAAGTTGGAGGTGGAGGGGAGAGAGGTTGAGTGGAGGGGAGAGAGAGAGAGAGAAGTTGGAGGTGGAGGGAGAGAGAGTTGGAGGTGGA
>CM068967.1:63907651-63948980 GCA_035128595.1 Eptatretus atami
GGATGTTTCACAGGCAGGGGTGATTCATCAATGTGTGTGCCCGCCCCTTGGATGACCATGAAGTGGGACCTCTATAGGCCTTTGATGTGCGAAGTTACAAAAATTTCCAATGATAACTGTGCTCTGCAGAATTTTTTATACGTGATTACAGACAAACAAACAAAAAAAAAAATAAAAATAAAAAATAAAAACATACAAGCTGACTAACATATCTGCAAAAACTTCGTTTGGCAAGATAAAAACTTCATTTTTTTTTTTTTTTGCAAACAATCAAAACATTCATCTTGATATAAACAAAATGAAAACAAACAAACAAAAAATTTTTAACTTGCAACAACATACAGAGGAAAGAAGCAGATATATCAATCCCTTGAGTGGTTCCATTTCACACGGGATCTGCGGCACGGCTGTGAGCCACATTGGGTCACATGGAAAGAGAGCTATTGGTAGAATAAGGAAGGACAGCACCTCCATCGAGTTCACTAAGGGCAAGACGTCGAATGTGTATTTGAGAAAAAGACTTTGGACTTTTGGACCCGCGGGCACCTGGACTCGGGGCGCGCGCACACCTGAACAACTGGGCTCAGGGCGCGCGTACACCTGGACACCTGGGCTCGGGGCACGCACACACCTGGACTCGGGGTGCACACACACACTGGGCTCGGGGCGCGCGCACACCTGGACACCTGGGCTCGGGGGCGCGGACACCTGGGCTCGGACACCTGGACTCGGGGGCGCGGAACCTGGATCGGGGGGCGCGGACACCTGGACTCGGGGGCGCGGACACCTGGAAACCTGGACTCGGGGCGTGCGCACACCTGGACTCAGGGTGCGCACACATCTGGACACCTGGGCTCGGGGCGCACGCACACCTGGATTCGGGTGGCGCACAAACCTGGACACCTGGGTTCGGGGCGCACGCACACCTGGACACCTGGGCTCAGGGCGCGCGCACACTGGAAACCAGGACTCAGAGCGCACGGAGACCTGACCGCGGGACGCGCGCACACCTGGACTCGGGGCGCGCACACACCTGGACACCTGGGCTCGGGCGCGCGGCACACCTGGACTCGGGGCGCGCGCTCACCTGGACACCTGGGCTCGGGTGCGTACACCTGGGCTCGGGCGCGTGCACACCTGGGCTCGGGCGGCGCGCACAACTGGACACCTGGGCTCGGGCGCGCGCACAATGCGACACCTGGGCTGGGCGCGCGCACACCTGGACTCGGGGCCACCCACACCTGGACACCTGGACCGGGCCACGCACAACTGTACACCTGGACTCGGGGGCGCGCACACCTGGACACCTGGGCTCGGGGCGCACGCACACCTGGAAACCTGGACACGGGCGCACGGACACATGGACTCGGTGCGCCGCACACCTGGACACCTGGACTCGGGCGCGCACACCTGGAATCGGGCCGCGCACACACCTGGACACCTGGGCTCGGGCGCGCGCACACCTGGATCGGGGCGCGCGCACACCTGGACACCTGGACTCGGGGCGTGCGACAACTGGGACACCTGGACTCGGGCACGCGAACACCTAGACGCGGCAGAGACCTGGACTCGGACGCGCGGACACCTGGACTCGGGGCTTACGGACACCTGGACTCGGGGCGCGCGGAGACCTGGACTCGGGCGCGCGGAGACCTGGACTCGGGCGCGCGGAGACTGGACTCAGGGTCGCGGACACCTGAATGGGCGTGCGGAGACCTGGATTGGGCGCGCAGAGGCCGTACAAACGCTGTGAAAGCAACACAGTTATGCAAATAGATTAAACCACAACATAACAGCACAAATGATTACGGTAACTAAGACAATTCCAGAACAAGTATCCTCAGCTTTCAAGTACAGCGTCTCAGAGCAGAGAAGATGGTGTCTGGCCACAAATTAACCCAGAACCGAAACTCTATTGCAATTACACCAAGAATGAAAACAAATTAACAAAAACAAAAGTCAGAAAAAATATTCGACTTAATATCTATATATTACTAAAACTCTCATCTTGTATGTATGTATGTATATGTATATGTAATATATATATATATATATATATATATATATATATATATATATGTGTATGTATGTTCCTGAAATACAGCCAAAACGGTACACGATAGCGCAAAAATTTTCGGCGCACCTTACTCACCATTCTCCTGCGGTGTGCAGTATCAAATTTCGTTCAATCGGGCAACGAAAAAAATTATTAAGAAATCAATTCCCGATTCAGGTTTCGTATGACGATCCATAAAGGGCAAGGACAAACCATGGAGAATGTGTTGATATACCTCGAGAAACTGGTTGGCGCGAACGATGACTCCTGAGGTAAATGCTCACATTTTGTTCAAGTTAAAGTTTGAACACTAATAATATTTTTTTAAATATATATATTGTTACGGCTGTGGAATTCACATTACACCATAAAGGGCCCGTAGGTGAGATATCTCTAATAGTATGTGTAGTTAGCCCAAACCCGTTGTATAGAGGGAATTTATGTGATTCATCCGGGCTGCGACGCTTTGAGTTAGCCATTTTTTCTGTTCTATCTTTATTTTGAAACAACCACGCCACCACCACCATCTACGCTCCCACATCATCGCATCACGCCACTCCCAAACGGCACCATACCCATCAACCCTCACCACCGAAAACCCTCTACCATCTTCACCTCTCTCCTTCCACGGCCATTCCCGCGCCACCTGTGAACACTGAACGTCGGGCTGTCTCGGGCCCGTTCGACGTTTGGTGCCGAACGCACCGAGGCGAGCGCAAATGGCGGCCTTTCCGAGGGAAAACTCGGATCAAGAACGCTTCACGCCCACTTCCCTTCGTCCAATTAGCAAGCGCGGGGCGGCTTGGCCCCGCCTCCAGGCGCGTCTGTGTGAAATCGATATATGCAAATTCTAGATCAGGGAGATTCACGCCCCCTTTCCTCCGACAATGGGCGAGCGTGGCTCCGCCCCGAGGTCATCCTGATCCGAATATTTGCATATTAGCTGCTCCTGCCGGCTATAAGAAGGCGAGCGCAAGGCGAATGAAGTAAGTGGAGTCGGGTGGCGAAGTCATCGGTGTGTCAAAGAGTTGGGTTCTGGAGTCGGCTGAGAAGAGTTACGGGAAGAGGCAAAGGAGCTCGGGTCCGAGGCGAGAAGGACGCGCGTCCGCAACGAGTCGCGGTGTGGGATCGCTCGTCGCGGGACCCAAGCCAGTCAGCCATTCTCCTCCCCCAGGTCAACAATTCCCCTTTCCCCGCGCTGAGATAGTGCAAAAAGGGGCCCGTTCCCACCCCACTCCAAACGTCGTGCCAACGAAACCCGCCAAGGAGCATGGAGTCGGGGCACAGCCGCGCGGCCACATTTGTGGCTCGTCCGCCAACGCGTCACAGAGGACGCGGGTAGGACCCCCCCGCGTCTCGCGGGCCTGGCCGCCCTCCAGGTCACGCGCACATTTGGCCTACAGGCCTGTCTGCCCCTTGTCTTTGAGGGTGGCTTCTTTCCTTTGCTTTTGTGTAAATGTGTGTTGGCGCCGTCTGTAAAGTAGAACTGTATAAGTGTTGCCGTGTGTGCGCGTAGTCGGTAGTAACTCTGCGTCGTTGTTGCTTTTATTGTTGCATTTGCTTTATGTGCATTTTGACTGTACGGCTGTATATACGTGCTTTCCGTGTGTCGCGTAATAAATGTGCATTGTGTGAACTGTTTTCCCGTTTCGCTTCGTCTTTTCTTTATTGACCCTCCATCCTGCTTCACGTAAAGGGTCCGTAGTGGGTGTAAAACGCCCGGTAAATAATCTGAACCGTCGAGGTCGATAATAACACCGCTCGGTTATCCCGATAGTACGGAACGGGCCGCCCAAGCGGCTCGTGTCCGGAGTCGACCTGCGGCGAGGTACGATCGCCCGGTTTACCATCCGCGTGGGTACTTAGTAGGTCGAGTTTGGCGAACAACCCTATCCTACGCGGGTGGCCATTGGCACGATTGTGGTGAGGTCGAAAGGCCCACCCGTGACTGGCTCCGGGCGATAGTTCCCGGAGGGTCACGACTGAATTGTCGTCCGGTGGGCGACGTGCCGCGATCCGAGTTACGTGCCGTCGCACGCCGGCGGGCGCGAATTCGCAACAATTATATATATATATATTTTTTTTTCATCAACCACTGTCACAACGGAGCCCAAAAGGTTCACGCACGGGTCATCTCGTATCTTATAAAATCAAATCAACTTAATTATATTTCATGCAGCAAATGCAGCTTCATGAATTTCCAACGATTCCCATACGAGCAGCCACCATTGGAGCCTCTGATTGGCTGTCGCGTGCATGATGAGAATGTGCCTTTCACAGCCAGACACCAACTAGTTGCGGGCAAATAAACAACTGACAAGGTCACGAGTTGGAGTTACTGCTTATTGGTGCACGTTTTCACACTGGATGTGGTGAGAAATTAAATAAGGACTACATACAGTGAATTGAAGCTTGGGTTGAGCTCTGATTTCGTTAAGGTATATATTGGACAAAAACATTGACAAGGATCGAAGAGGCAAAACTAATAACAAATTAATAGGTGACAAAGGTGAGCTGGAAAGAGAGCCAGCACAATGTGACGATAGACCAGGTGTTCGTAGTACGAGATGGCAACAGTAAATGACGCAGTTCTGGTGATGGCGGTCCGGAATACCACAAGACTTTTTGATGCCGAGACAAAAAATTAAATAAAATACCAATAAGAACTGATAGAGAATGTCAAACTGGCACTTGGATTTGGCAAGGGCTGATCACAGAAGCTGATGAGAAAGATTAACAGCCGTGCATTCTTAACATGAGGCATGAAGCACATGAGTGGGCACGCGTTGCACATTGCTCCGTGTTTTGGAACTGTTGTTCATGTTATGGTGGTAAACAGTCATTAGATACTGCTGCTACCAAAGGAGAAGGCAGGGAGAGAAGTTGGAGGTGGGGGGAGAGAGAGAATTGGAGGTGGTGGGAGAGAGAGAGAAGTTGGAGTGGTGGGAGAGAGAGAAGTTGAGGTGGTGGGGAGAGAGAAGTTGAGGTGGTGGGGAGAGAGAAGTTGGAGGTGGGGGAGAGAGAAGTTGGAGGTGGGGGGGGGGAGAGAAGTTGGAGTGGGGGGGAGAGAGAGAAGTTGGAGGTGGGGAGAGAGAGAGAGAGAGAGAGGTTGGAGGTGGGGGAGAGAGAAGTTGGAGGTGGTGGGGAGAGAGATGTTGGAGGTGGGGGAGAGGAGAGAAGATGGAGGTGGGGGAGAGAGAGAAGTTGGAGGTGGGGGAGAGAGAGAAGTTGGAGGTGGTGGGGAGATAAAGTTGGAGGTGGTGGGGAGAGATAAGTTGGAGTGGTGGGAGAGATAAGTTGAGGTGGTGGGGAGAGATAAGTTGGAGGTGGTGGGGAGAGATAAGTTGGAGGTGGTGGGGAGAGATAAGTTAGAGGTGGTGGGGAGAGATAATTGGAGGTGGTGGGGAGAGATAAGTTGGAGTGGTGGGGAGAGAGAGAAGTTGGAGGTGGAGGGAGAGAGAAGTTGGAGGTGAGGGAAAGAGAGACAAGTTGGAGGTGGAGGAGAGAACAAGTTGGAGGTGGTGGGGAGAGATAAGTTGGAGGTGGTGGGGAGAGATAAGTTGGAGGTGGTGGGGAGAGATAAGTTGGAGGTGGTGGGGAGAGATAAGTTGGAGGTGGTGGGCGAGAGAAGTTGGAGGTGAGGGGAGAGAGAGAAGTTGGAGGTGGAGGAGAGAGAGAGAAGTTTGAGGTGGAGGAGAGAGAGACAAGTTGGAGGTGGAGGGAGAGAGAGAGAAGTTTGATGTGGAGGGAGAGAGAAGTTGGAGGTGGAGGGAGAGAGAAGTTGGAGGTGGAGGGAGAGAGAAGTTGGAGTGGGGGGGGGAGGAGAAGTTGGAGGTGGGGGGAGAAGAGAGAAGTTGGAGGTGGGGGGGAGAGAGAGAGAGAAGGAGGTTGGAGGTGGGGGGAGAGAGAGTTGGAGGTGTGGGAGAGAGATGTGGAGGTGGGGGAGAGAGAGAGATGGGTGGGGGGAGAGAGAGAAGTTGGAGGTGGGGGGAGAGAGAGAAGTTGGAGGTGGTGGGGGAGAGATAAGTTGGAGGTGGTGAGGGAGAGATAAGTTGGAGGTGTGGGGAGAGATAAGTTGGAGGTGGTGGGGAGAGATAAGTTGGAGTGGTGGGGGAGAGAAAGTTGGAGTGGTGGGGAGAGATAAGTTAGAGGTGGTGGGAGAGATAAGTTGGAGGTGGTGGGAGAGAGAAGTTGGAGGGGGGAGAGAGAAGTTGGAGGGGGGGAGAGAGAAGTTGGAGGTGGGGGGGGGGGGGAGAGAAGTTGGAGGTGGGGGGGAGAGAGAGAAGTTGGAGGTGGGGGAGAGAGAGAGGAGAGAGAGAGGTTGGAGGTGGGGGGAGAGAGAGTTGGAGGTGGTGGGAGAGAGATGTTGGAGGTGGGGAGAGAGAGAAGATGGAGGTGGGGGAGAGAGAGAAGTGGAGGTGGGGGAGAGAGAGAAGTTGGAGGTGTGGGGAGAGATAAGTTGGAGGTGGTGGGAGGAGATAAGTTGGAGGTGGTGGGGAGAGATAAGTTGGAGGTGGTGGGGAGAGATAAGTTGGAGTGGTGGGGAGAGAGAAGTTGGAGGTGGTGGGGAGAGTAAGTTAGAAGGTGGTGGGGAGAGATAAGTTGGAGGTGGTGGGGAGAGATAAGTTGGAGGTGGTGGGAGAGAGAGAAGTTGGAGGTGGAGGGAGAGAGAAGTTGGAGGTGAGGGGAAAGAGAGACAAGTTGGAGGTGGAGGGAGAGACAAGTTGGAGGTGGTGGGGAGAGATAAAGTTGGAGGTGTGGGGAGAGATAAGTTGGAGGTGGTGGGGAGAGATAAGTTGGAGGTGGTGGGGAGAGATAAGTTGGAGGTGGTGGGGCGAGAGAAGTGGAGGTGAGGGGAGAGAGAGAAGTTGGAGGTGGAGGGAGAGAGAGAGAAGTTGAGGTGGAGGGAGAGAGAGACAAGTTGGAGTGGAGGAGAGAGAGAGAAGTTGATGTGGAGGGAGAGAGAGTTGGAGGTGGAGGAGAGAGAAGTTGAGGTGGAGGGAGAGAAAGTTGGAGGGGGGAGAGAGAAGTTGGAGGTGGAGGGAGAGAGAAGTTGGAGGTGGGAGGGAGAGGAGAGAAGTCGGAGGTGGGAGGGAGAGAAGAAGTCGGAGGTGGGGAGAGAAGTTGGAGAGGTGGGGAGAGAGAAGTTGGAGGTGGGGGAGAGAGAGAGAGAAGTCGGAGGTGGGAGAGATAAGTTGGAGTGGTGGGCGAGAGAAGTTGGAGGTGAGGGGAGAGAGAAGTTGGAGGTGGAGGGAGAGAGAAGTTGGAGGTGAGAGGAAAGAGAGAGAAGTGAGGTGGGGGAGAGACAAGTTGGAGGTGGAGGGAGAGAGAAGTTGGAGGTGGAGGGAGAGAGAGTTGGAGGTGGAGGGAGAGAGAAGTGGAGGTGGAGGAGAGAGAAGTTGGAGGTGGAGGGAGAGAGAAGTTGGAGGTGGAGGGAGAGAAAAGTTAGGAGTGGAGGGAGAGAGAAGTTGGAGGTGGAGGGAGAGAGAGAGAGGAAGTTGGAGGTGGAGGGAGAGAGAAGTTGGAGGTGGAGGGGAGAGAGAGAGAAGTTTGAGGTGGAGGGAGAGAGAGACAAGTTGGAGGTGGAGGGAGAGAGAGAGAAGTTTGATGTGAGGAGGAGAGAAGTTGGAGGTGGAGGAGAGAGAAGTTGGAGGTGGAGGGAGAGAGAAGTTGGAGGTGGAGGGAGAGAGAAGTTGGAGGTGGAGGGAGAGAGAAGTTGGAGGTGGAGAGAAGAGAGAGAGAAGTCGGAGGTGGGAGGGAGAGAGGGAGAAGTCGGAGGTGGGGGAGAGAAGTTGGAGGTGGGGAGAGAGAAGTGGAGGTGGGGGAGGGAGAGAGAGAGAAGTCGGGGGTGGGGAGAGATAGTTGGAGGGGGGTGGGGCGAGAGAAGTTGGAGGTGAGGGAGAGAGAAAGTTGGAGGTGGAGGAGAGAGAGAGATTGGAGGTGAGAGGAAAGAGAGAGAATTGGAGGTGGAGGAGAGAAAGTTGAGGTGAGGGAGAGAGAGTTGGAGGTGGGAGAGGAGAGAGAAGTTGGAGGTGGAGGGAGAGAGAAGTTGAGGTGAAGGGAGAGAGAAAGTTGAGGTGGAGGGAAGAGAAGTTGGAGGTGGAGGGAGAGAGAAGTTGGAGGTGGAGGGAGAGAAAAGTTGGAGGTGGAGGGAGAGAAAGTTGGAGTGGAGGGAGAGAGAGAGAAGTTTAGGTGGAGGGAGAGAGAGACAAGTTGGAGGTGGAGGGGAGAGAGAGACAAGTTGGAGGTGGAGGAGAGAGAGAGAATTTGATGTGGAGGGAGAGAGAAGTTGGAGGTGAGGGAGAGAGAAGTTGGAGGTGGAGGGAGAGAGAAGTTGGAGGTGGAGGAGAGAAGAAGTTGGAGGTGGGAGAGGAGAGAGAGAGAAGTCGGAGGTGGGAGGAAGAGAGAAGTCGGAGGTCGGGGAGAAGAAGTTGGAGGTGGGGAGAGAGAAGTTGGAGGTGGGGGGAGAGAGAGAGAGAATCGGAGGTGGGAGAGATAAGTTGGAGGTGGGGCGAGAGAAGTTGGAGGTGAGAGGAGAGGAGAAGTTGAGTGGGGGAGAGGAGAGAGAAGGGAGGTGGAGAGGAAAGAGAGAGAAGTTGGAGGTGGAGGAGAGACAAGTTGGAGGTGGAGGGAGAGAGAAGTTGGAGGTGGAGGAGAGGAAAAGTTGGAGGTGGAGGGAGAGAAAATTGGAGGTTGAGGGAGAGAAAGGTTGGAGGTGGAGGGAGAAGAGAGAGAGAAGTTGGAGGTGGAGGGAGAGAGAAGTTGGAGGTGGAGGGAGAGAGAAGTTGGAGGTGGAGGGAGAGAGAAGTTGGAGGTGGAGGGAGAGAGAAGTTGGAGGTGGGGGGAGAGAGAGAGAAGTCGGAGGTGGGGGGAGAGAAGTTGAGGTGGGGAGAGAGAGAGAAGTTGGAGGTGGGGGGGAGAGAGAGAGAAGTTGGAGGTGGGGGGAGAGAGAGAGAAGTTGGAGGTGGGGGAGAGAGAGAGAAGTTGGAGGTGGGGGGGGGGGGTGAGAGAGAAGTTGGAGGTGGGGGAGAGGAGAAGTTGGAGGTGGGGGGAAGAGAGAAGTTGGAGGTGGTGGGAGAGAGAAGTTGAAGGTGAGGGGAGAGACAAGTTGGAGGTGGAGGGAGAGAGAAGATGGAAGTGGGGGAGAGAGAGACACATTTGAGGGCGGGGGGGGGGGGGGGAAGAGTAGAAGGAGAACTTTCCACGGGCTCGGCGATAAGATGTGAAACACCTTGGGGATGCATATGCATAGTTGCGTTTACGGAAGGACTTAAATGTGGTTAACTTCCTGGCTAAAATAGACATTGACAGAGACAATTGTCGCTGCACAAGGTTGAGTGAGATAAATTCTGGAAGACAAAACGTTCAAGATGAGTGAAAATCCAGTTCGACCATCCGTGCACTCTTGCTATCCGAGCGTGAAGTATCGGCGAACACAATTAAAATGTGCCATGCCTTCAGGAACGCAAAAGAAAAGAAAAGGAAAAAAAAAAGTTCTAAGAAAAGAATAAAGATAACATTACACATCAGCAAAAGTAAAAAGGATCCTAAAGAGAAAAAGACAGTTTGCTGTTCAAGGATGAGTTCCACTTCACCAATCGCAATTACACGTTCCATCCCCGTCAGTTTCCCTCTTCATCCTTCATGATAAATTTTCCCCGATGTGACGTGCTTGCTCGTAGTTAATCCTCAGCCCTCCATTAGGATGACGATATTGTTCACAAGTTGAACTTCAAGAAACTTACAATCGGGACGACCCAATCAGTTGTTCAATAACTGCAGCCATTGTCCAGTCAAAAAGCTAGGCCTGCAGCCTTGGCCATGAATAAGCCTCCAAACAAAACAATACCCCATGGAATATACACTAACAGTTCAACCTGTGACAGCTCGATACCTTAACAGCTCGGTAATGTTTGGAATAAAAATGCAAAGGATGACACTCCACAATCATCTGAAGCCTGGTGTTGGCTTAACGGTTAAGGTGGCTGGTGGCTCAAGATCTTCGGGTCTTGAGCTCGAGCCCCTGTCGGCCACTAAATTAACACTAGGTGGAGTTGACAGCCTGTCATCCTTCTGAGGTCAGCAAAATGAGTACAGGTGTACTGGTAACAGAGGGCACTGCATCAGCGGCACAGCCACGCCCCCAGATAATGATGCAACCAGCAGCCACAAGCTGAACACGACAGCTAGCTATGATCCTGAAGGACAAACATGAATCAAATCAACAATTATTTCCACTCAAAAGCGTATTGTGTTAGTTTGATGTGAAAGATTCCACCATCTTACCAAGTGGTTATCTTGAAGGACATGCCTGAGTAAGTATAAACCTTTGGAGCCGACACTAGATTTAGAAGGCCACAAAGTGGTAATGTTTTTTTTACTTTTTAAAAGAAGGCTTTTTAATGTGTACAGACAATGAACAAGTACATTTACCATAGTTCCTCCAAAAAACACCCTGTGCATGTATTTTTTCAACCCTCTCCCATCTGCCAGCATCAGTTAGTGGGTGTTAAAGATCCCCATGGTAGACTTCACGAAGAGCAGGAACCCTGAACAAATTCAAAAATTCTGCCCCGATTTGCTGTGTCGCAGTGACCACCCATCCAGGAATGTAACCGAAGCCAGAGAAACTGCTAGAGCAGCACCTACGCTGTGCATAGCATGGCTCGTGATTTAATCCTCCTACATTTAATGCATGATTTAAGGGGGTGGGGAGAACTTGATGGATGGAACAGAGGGCGGGACTTAATGGGGTGGATGGAATAGTGGGCGGGACTTCATGGACGGAGGGCAGGACCTTCATGGACGGAGTGGTGGATGGAGGGGGGAACTTAATGGATGGGGGGGCAGAACTTAATGGATAGAGGCTAATATGGTGACTATCTCTGCTTTTTCCTCAAACCTGTAAAAAAAAAATGATAGCTATGGCAATTTGCCTGAGGGCAATGTGACGGCAACGTATACAGTTTGGCCAATGGTTTGCATGTTTACATTGCATTTCCATTTCACACAATATACCTCTGGGATTCCAGCTACCATAAAAATGCATGCCTTTCATTCAACATAGTATATCCCATCTGCAGCACCACATGGTCTGACGCACTTTCATGTTAACAGTGCACCTTTCCCTGGAATCCGCACAGCAATTGATCGGATGGACAAAGCATGTGGCAGGACAAGACAGACCGATGTCGGCAACGGGCAATGAGCAGCATGGACGGCATGTCTAGCAGCGCAATACAGCTTCAATCTTACAGCATGAAATATTAATAGAGATCGCTGTGGGAACGGGTGGGCAAGCATGAAGCAAAAATATATATATATATATATATATAAAATAGGGACAGGGGAAAGCTGGTGCAAAATGAAGGGGGAAAACCATAACATTGAGGGCAGGTCACAAAGTGCTGGGCTAGAATAGAGGGAGGGAATAAAAAGAGGGGGTGCAAAGTGAAGGAAAGGAAGAACGGGGAGAACAGGGGAAAAGTGAAATAGAAAGAGAGGGGAAAAAAACAAAAAACAGGGAAAACAAAGATCTGTAATCAAAGGGAAGGAACAAAGAAGCTGCATCATCAAGTGGAACCAGTGCAAGCAGAATGCAGGTCATGGCACCTGATTCGCTCCAATGCCACGTTGGGAAGAAGTGCGAGGACAATAATAACAAAGTGTACCGTCGACATGACAGGCTGATGTGCAGTGCCCGGAAATTCGAGCAGGATTAATTGATTCCACACCACTGGATATTGCCCACCACGACAAAGAAAAACGCCAACAAGCACAGCAAGGCAAAGTAGATGAGGAACTCCCGTTTAGTTTGGCTCTCGAGTGCGATTTTTGACCCGACACGATTGTAGGTCTGAGGGCCCACCCACAATGGCTTGGAGCACAGCAGTAGTTGCATGGCAGCCTGGGTTCCTGCCAGTTGTGTGGCACATCATATGGGTTCCTTTCCACCAGGCACGAATGCTCGTCAGCCCCGCAGAGATGCTACATTACCAACAATGAGGCACGGGAGGAAATGAACGAGACTTGACTAAAGATGAACATTCGCTGAGATGGTCAGTGGAGCACGGACGCATGAAAACTGGCACTATTCTAAACGCAAATGGCACTCCTGAGACTTCCTGAGGATTGCTGGCTCAGCCAGAATTGATCATAATTGAACTTGAACTATGGAAATAATGAGAAAACTCGAAGGGCACTCGGTAGAGCGCATACCTTCACCATGCAATGCCTGATCCACGAGAACATATCGGGCCCAATACATTTTGGAAATATCATGATATGCAGAACTATATCGTTTTTGACCTCAACTCTCAATGGTGAAGAATCACTTTAAAAATTAAATAATTCTCAGATCCAGATCGGGATTCAGATCTTCACCAAGATTGAATCAATTTGTCATGGTCACACACCCAACGTGTCCACCAAGTTTCATCCAAATCCCTCCACAACTTTTTGAGATATCGCGCACACACACACACGCACACACGCAAACACGCACACACGCAAACGGTTTTTTTTCTTCTTCTTCTTCTTCTTTTGTAATTGAGGACTACATATTCATATCAATTTGTAATATGCATTGAAATAAATACAAGGGGAACTCGAGAAAGGACAATGAGTTCCAGAATATTTGTGCCACATCAATACACCGCACAACCCGGTGGTGTATAATCAGATTCAGCGTCGTGTTGGTTCGAGCAGCCGCTCTGAGCCCTGGAGGTCGGCAGTTCAAACCCCGGGCCAGTAATACCAAGGACTAACCAGAGTTGGTGTCAAAGCCACCCAATGCTCGCCTGTTTAATACATTTATCGTTTTTAAAAGACGAGTCTAATATATTATATTTTTTATATTCTCTAACAATTCTTTTTTGGGGGGGGGGGGGTTGGAATCACTTAAAACATGTCAAAATGCAAAAAAAAAAAAAAATTCTCTAACAAATTTTTTTTTGTGGGGGGGGGGGAACCAAGTCCAAAATCTAATGGCATGATCCTTGGACCATACCTAATAGTCCATGAGCCAGACCAAAATTTGGTACCAAATTGCGGATATAACCGAGACACCATTTTTTGAGTAGGTTATGACCGCCAGTTTAAGAATCCGCTTGCTTGCCATTTCAAAAGCGTAGCTTTCTTGGGGAAATCCGCTAGGGGGCGCTTTGGGGGACAAAATACTGATTTTCTTTTTTTTGCATATTTTGCAACTAGATGCAATGGACAATCATCCTAAATCAAGTTGGAGGCTATATATGTAATGTAAAAGGTAAAATTTTGACAATTGTTTCAATTTTTTAGCTTAAATGAATAGAAATTACAATTTTCAAATGCGATTTTCTAAAAAATTCTATTTTTTCCAGCATAATCACAATGACGGATGTTGACCCATGCTATGGTACTGGTCGTCTGTGAGAGTCGTGAGACATTGTATAGGTGTCCTTGCTGATCATCAAATCAGTTGGGAATCTCAAAATGGCGTCCAAGATGGCACCAGAACTACATCATTGAGGTATGGATATCTTCTTTTGTGTTTCGTCTCCAATGAATTTGGGTTCGAAGATGAGTATGGAATTTTTTCGAATTATGTATCCATTTTACTTTTTTCTCAAGACTAATTTTGCATTATTTTTCAGAGTGAACGCAGAGTATGAACAGCATAAAATGGACCCGACAAGCTCCCAACCTGCAAAGAGGACAAGCCTGATTGTGGTGTTTGCATTCTTTGTAAAAAGGAAGTTGCAGTAGAAAAATTAACTGGACCAAAAGACTTATCTTCATGTAACATTGCTTAACGCTGCAAAAATAGTAATTATGAAACCTGTTTTGCAGTTTTCCGATTCTATAGAACAAGTACCAGAATCTATCAGATACGAAACACCTTGCCGAAATCGTTTTACTAACAAAAAAGACCTTGAGGCTCAACGTGCAGGTCAATGTGGAAGTGTTTTGCCGCAGTCCACGATAACAGAACCAACTCGAGGTCGAGAAAGATCACTGGATGTTCTGAACGGGTTTACCCCATCAAATGTATATTTTGCGACCGGGAGTCAAAATATGCAAAGGGGCGGTCACGTGAAAAACTCGTTAAATGCCGCGAATTGCGGTGGGTGAAACATTGCGGTCAGTTGCGGTGCGAAATATTGCAATGCCCGGCAGAACAGGAAAAAGTTGCGAAATCGACAATAGAATTTTGGCCTTGACATCCAGGGAAATAGTCGCTGCGGAGGCTCACTACCACCATTTGTTATAAAGACTACACAAGGTGAGACCTGAAAAACCAACTCAGGAGACGGACGATGCCGAGGAGGCAGCATACAAGGCTGCAGAGTCGGATGGTTATGAACAATTGTTTGATTATATCCGAACATCGCTTAGTGATAATCCTCTCATTGTGCCTTATCTCAACTCACCCTTAAAACTTGAAGAATACATGCATACCCTGATACCCTCGGTATAGCCATAATCAAGCCATCGACAAAAAAGCACATACGCCGTGTCCTTGAGACAAAGTTCGGGTCTACTCTTCAGTTCATAGTGAACTACAATAACAGGGTACTGGTGACGTCCAATGCCTTTAAGGAAACACTTGCCAAGGAAATTTGCCAGAAAGTTGCGGTTACTTTTTGATTCCTTTTGATTCCAAGGGGACATTTCAAGAATTGCTGTGCGTCTCCGGAATCATATCAAAGATGCACAGACCCCGCAGCAATGGCCCATGTATCACAAGAATGACACAGGACTCAATTCTGATACCCCAGTCACTTGAACTATTCCTCACCGTCTTGTAATGGGCATTCAGACACCCAAAAATGTAGTCCCGTAGCTATAGGATTACACACTCCCTTGCTTAGGATATAGTTTATCATGTGAGCACTGGCCGAAACAAGCAACACACTTCTCTTGCCATGGGCTGTAAAGTCCATTACAGGAAATACAGAAACAATTCGATTGCTAAATCGTTCTGGGACATGGTTATCATATATAAAAACTTGAAGAATTGGGAACTGCCTTGTGTTTGGAGAAGCTATGGATGGAGGAACACAGTGGCACAGCCTTGCCGTCCGGTATTTTCCCCATGTCCCGACAGTCTTGCTTTTGAATATATCGATCGGTTGGAGAAGACCTTAAGCGGAGCTGGACATCTCATCGCGTAAATGGTATCATTGTGCAGCCTAGAGTGATTGGACCTCTACCTCCTCCAAGACGAGAAACCTTCCCAGAGAGAGGAAGAGAACTTTGCACCACAGAACGTTGTCATGCCACCTTACTACACGAGCCAGAGAAAGAGTCCACCAGCAGTGTCCCTAGGAGAGCGACAGTTCTTGAAGATAGTGCTTCAGTGTTGGCTCGGGAAAAAAACCTAGTTTGGTCGCTTTTGCGACAACAACAACCTACAGGCCAAACGATAAGTGCCTGGACCGGCTTCAATATTGTGACTCGCCAGGACATCCCTTCAATCACAAAGGATACGATCGGGTCCCTCCCGACAATTAATGCACCTGCTACTAATATGTCTACGTGCATCAAGTACTGGTTAAAGCCATGAGTTACATGATTCATTGCAACTCTCCGAGATAGTGTGTTTTTTTGATCAGGCACTCTACGCCAAAGCGGCCGAGATTGTGTGGAATGACCAGGCTCGATTCAGTCCAATCATTCTTCGGATGGGAATTCCATACTTAGTGTAACCTGCTTTCAATATCGGCAAGCGCTTTGGAGATGCAGGGCTTCGTGATCTAGCTGTAGAAAACAACATTACCGCGGAAGGTTCAATATCGAAAGTTCTTGATGGTAGACACTACAACAGAGGGTCCGTCTATATAGATTGTGTATGAGGGTCTACTCAGGTTGTTATGGCAGGGTTTCTTCTCAGAGATAGAATCCCGACAAAGCCTCAGAGATGTTCTTGACGTCACACTCCAGAGTTGGGCGCCATTTCCAGTAATCCAGATGTTAAACAATGCAAAAATTGCTGTCACATCAACCAACAGTTCGCATTCTGAACCTGTTTTTTCAGTATTGTGACGAAATGCGGAACGAGAGAGGACCAATGGCTGCGTTCTGGATGACATATGTCGACATTGTTGAAATCCTGCTAGCCATGATTCGCGCTTCCAGAGGGCAACTGGTCCCTCCACCTTTATTCAGTAAGGTCACTGCTACCCTGGTGTTTCGCTTATGATAAAGTGAATTATGCGAGGATTTGTCAGTGTATCTCGCACAGATGTGAGGCTGGTGTATGACCATCCAGAGATATACAAACAGAGATGGATGGAGGATTCTCTGTGCGCTGAGTGACAATAACCCTTTTGGTCGTGTACCAGTGGATCAGACGCTTGAGGAGACCATAAATAAGGACATCAGACGGCAGGGGGAACCAAGAGATTCAGTTTGAATACATCTGCAGTGGCAAGATATACCTTCGCGAGTGTCCGTAGCGTGGTGTTAAAGCAAATCCGACAGTTGAAGACGGGGATGAAGGAGAAAGAAAAGTGAGCCACCCAGACCTTGGAAATCGTAGAATGCAAAAGGATGAGAGAGATGCAGGCCAGTTTCACAATTGCTGCAAACAAGCTGGGTTCACACGTTTGCCAGAGAAGATACGCAAATCTCCAGCCTTTCGACTGGAATCATCGTTCCAGATGGTGTTAAAAAGGATTTGATAAGAGCAGAGAGAGGTCGGTCGAAGTGCTGCCAAGCAATTTGTGGATGAAAGACTTAGTAAAGGAGAAAAGTTCTCGACCTTTAACAAAGCTGAAGCTCAAAACGTTTGCCTCAATGCAAGTGATGAAGAAAACAGCTGCTGGCAATCGAGGATCATGCTGAAGGCCGACAACCGCTTGTTCGGAAGGATGCTCTCATTGGTTGCAGTAGGCAACTGGACATGCAGGAAGTGTTGAGGCACCCTTTGGGACAATACCCTGGGCACTGCGCAACCACGATGGATCTCTGAAAAAGACCGCCAAGGCAGCACTTGCTAACCATCTTGAAAGTGGTGTGCTTCCAGAGGAAACTACACCTCGACTCCGCAGCAATCATCGACGGTATGGGACTTGTTCAGAAATTGATGGAAATAAATTAACATTTGTGGAAATATCGAGAGGCGCTAAAGATGGCTCTCGCAAGTACCCAGACAGTAAAAGAGTAGATGTGGTGTTTGACATATATAGACTCATCAATCAAGGATGCGGAAAGGGTCAATCGTGGTGCTAACCGGGGCATCTTATTTTCACAGATAGTGCCCACTCACATGGTCAGAAACTGGAGAGGAATACTCTCTAGCCCAGCAAGCAAGCGTTAACTACGCGATTCGTTGCCAATGACTGGCAGCAGAGACAATCATTGATCGGTAGAAAAGAACTCTACGTAACAGCTGATTCGAAATGCCTCCGAATTACGCAGGATACTTGATGGAAGTGCGTGAACTTGATCTGTCGCATGAGGAAGCGGACACTAGGGTTTTGCTACATGCGTCACACGCTGCTCGATCGGGTTTCAAATCAGTCATCATTGTTGCCGAAGACATGATATTCTTGTGCTCTCTTGGCTTCAATGCTCATATCAGCACCCGTATGTATGCGACTTTCGTCGAAGGGAAGGATTCGACTTTTAGCATTGACAGATTGAAGCGAGAATAGGACTTAATGGCAATTCGTTGCTGGGTCTACACGCATTCACAGGGTGCGATTCGGTCAGTGCATTCTCAGGTATGGGCAAGATCAAGGGACTGAAGTTGTGCGAGGAATAGGAGTTCTTGGATGCATTTTCTAAGCTGGGGAGTGAATGGACATTAAATGGGATGTTGTTGATACTCTGCAGGCATTTACATGCCAGCTGTATGCGTCCCGAACCCATGATACAGAAGTGAACGCTCTACGCTTCAATCTATGGTGCGCTAAAAAGGTGTTGTATGTGAGATGGCACTACACACGTGTGCAGACACCCTTAACCAACACATGCTAAGAGCAAATTACCAGCGCTGTATGGAGACGATCCCTTGATCCAAAGCTTATGTGCCTGCTCCAGAAAACCATGGTGGCGCACAACTGACGATGGTCGATCTGAAATATGTTGGTGACAGGATGCCAGCGCCCCAGGTAGTTTTAGACTTCATGTTCTGTGAGTGCCGCAAAGCGTGCGAACCTGGTGATTGCGTTTGCTTAGACAATAACCTTCCATGTACGGACGAATGCCGATTAAAGATTGCAGCAACACGAAGGAACAGTGACTTAGTTCTGGACGTTTCTGATGTGGTCTTCCGATACGATGATGGATGATGAAGATTAAGGACTTCAGTGATTTATACAGTGATGGCAAGGATGCTGTGATGCAAGTCAGTTACAAGTACAATTTAATGTCGATATCACGTCAACTTCTACAGTGTAAAAGTCTGTGTAAACTTCTTCTAAAACATCCTACCCGAGTTAATTTTTGACGCTATCACATGCCTCAAATTTTAACTAACAGGTGTAGTATTAGACCAAACAAATATCAGTATATTCTGCAAGCAATATTTTAGGAATTGGTCTATGAAGTTACTGGCTTCAGAAACAAAAACTGGAGAAAATTGCGTTTAAAATTTGGAATTATTCACTCATTCAGCTAAAAAATTCAAATAAATTCTCTTTCTTTAACCTTTCAGTACAGTTTCAGCTTGAACATGAATTAGAACAATTTTACATGGCATCTAGTTAACAAATATGCAAAAAAAAAAAATTGGTATTTCCTTGAGAGCACCCCTAGCGGATTTCTCCAAGAAAGCTACGCGTTTGAGCTGGCAAGCAAATAAATTCTCAACTATAGTACATGAATAAAGAAAACAGTGTCTCGTTTTATCCTGCAATTTGTACAATTCATGAAAATACTGGGCTCAGCTCATGGACTATAACCCCCACCAAGTTTCGTCGAAATCCTATGAAAAAAAAATTTTTTTTTCTCTAAACAATTTTTTTTGGGGGGGGGGGGGGGGTTGGAATAACTTAAAACATGTAGAATGAAATTCTCTACTGTTTTGAGCGTTAAAATTAATCGCTCTAATTAAGGAATCGGGGTCGCCTCCTCTCACCTCCTGGACCGATTCCCTGTGAAATTTAGCTTGAACGGAGGGATTAGAATCACACTCCTGTACACCAGTGTTGCGAAATCGCCCCGTCGGCGTGTGCGATCGGCCACGCGACTCATACCGCGACCGCCTCGCCCACCGGTACGGACAATTCAGTCTGACCCTCCCGGCTAACGCGCGGACCAGTCACGGTGGGCCTTTCGACCTACCACCAATCGTGCACAATCGGCACCCGCGTAAGAGTAGGTTTGTTCGCAAATTCGACTACCAAAGTACCCCACGCGGATGTAAACCGGTCGATCGTACCTCGCCGCAGGTCGTACATCCGGACACGAGCCGCTTGGACGGGCCGTTCCTACTATCGGATAACCTGAGCCGTTATCGATACGACTCGACTGGTTCAGAATTATTTACCGGGCGTTTTGCACCCACTACGAACCCTTTCGTGAAGCAGAATTGGAGGTTAACTAAAGAAAGAACGGAAGCGAAACGTGAAAAAGCATTCACACAATGCACATTTATTTTCCGGCACACGAGCACACCATATAAGCACGTAAAGCAAACACAATGTACTTTACATCATCCAATAACGAACGACATATATCACAACAGAAACAAAGAAATGCCAATTAATCAATGAGAAGTTAAAACCGACCTACACGACACACGGACACTTATACAGTTACTATCCTTACAAGACACGGCGCCACTACACGCATTAACCGAAGCAAAGAAAGGACCCCCTCAAAGGCAAGGAGTCAGACTGGGCCCCCGTGGGCCTAATGCGCGTGGGACCGGGATGAGCGCCAGGCCACTAGACGAAGAGTCCATACCCGCGCCCTCGTGCGAGCGCAGAATGTCGCTGCCACGGCGGTTCCGTGGCACCTGCTGGTCTGGGTGATCAGGGGCCCCTGTGTCGCACTCTCTCAGCCGGGAAAAAGGGGAATTGTTGATGCTCTGGGTAAGGGAGTTGGCTGGCTGCGCTCGATAATCCCGCACGCGAAGCCCTCCAGGTCCACCTCAGCGTTCGCCTCCGCCAGTCCGTCTCCCACCACCGATCTCGCCTCCCATCTCCTGTTCCACCTATACTGCTCACGATCCTCTCTACTGCCTTCGCCCACGATTACTGCCTTCAACTGGCTGCCTCCAACGACACTTCCCTCGAATACTCCTCCCTGACTAAAGCCTTTTTAACTCGGCTTCGGAACCCACCATATGCAAACTTATCGCATCAAACGAACCTCAGGGGCGGAGCCACGCTCGCCGATTGGACGGTAGAAAAGGGGCGCTGTATCATTTCCTGATTCCTCAAAATTTAGCATATTGCCGAATTTTTCAGCCGTACTGGAGGCGGGCCGCCCCCCCCCGCAAGCCGCCCCGCGCTTCCTGATTGGTGGATCAGATTGGCAGTGCATCATCCTGCATCCGAATTCTCTCAGAACAACCCCCCATCTGCACTCGGCTCGCGTGTCTCCGCCTGAAGACAGCTCGACGCCTCGGCGCCCACGAGGGTGCGGGAATGGCCGTAGAGAGAAAGTGGTGGAGGGTTTTCGCGGTGTTCGATGGCCATGGTCTGTTTGGAATGCGGTGCAGTGAGGTTGCGGTAGCGATTAGGTGAGGCTAGGTTTTTGCTGCTGCCGCTGTTGTTGTTGTTCGCGTGGGTTGGCTCAAACAAACGGATAGAACAGAAAACGCCAACCAAAGGATCCGCAGCCCGAATGAATCACATAATTCCCTTCTAGTACAATGGGTTGGGCTAACTACCACATGTACTAAGAAAATATATCTCCACCACGGGACCTGTAGATGGGCAATGGCGAATTTCCACAGCCGTAGACAATAATATATATATATACAGTCAACCCCCGCTTCATCGCGGTGCACCTATCCGGCCCCCGGTCATCGCGGGTTTTCTTGGAACGTAACTAATTTTTTCTGCAGGAATTCCCCCGTACATCGCGTAATAATGTATTAAATATAAATTATTAAGCAATAAATTATAACGCGTGGTGCTCGACCATCACACGAACGACACGAGACAAGTTCGCTTGTGAACTCTAGAATATTTTCTACGTTTTTTCTCCAAGCCCCACGATGCGCGCCCAAAAGCCCTGCACCTTCGAAGGTTTCTGCAAGAACCAAAGCGCAGAGAAGGTCCTGGACGCTCCAGGAGAAGGTTAAAGGTAAAGGTGCTCGATATATGCTTCGTAAGGAAAAAGATTTGCCGCCGTTAGACGAGCACTGCCAATACCCAGCACCTCAAAACCGACCAGACCAGACTAGTCGATCTCCCGCACCTCAAACCCATTCACTAGCCAACCGACAGACCAGACTAGTCGTCTCACGGCACCTCAAACCCACTCACTGCCAAACGACCAGACCAGACTAATCGATCTCCGCACCTCAAACCCCAATGACTCCAAACCGATCAGAACCAGTCGAATCGATTTTTGGGAGTCCATTCATCGCGGATTTGCGACCTTAGCGCGGGGTTGGAACGTTAACCCGCGAAAACGGGATACTGTAATATCTTCTTTTTGAAGACCAGCATTCATTAAAGACCTTGTGAGTAGTAGTTGATACTCTGGTGAAACTCGACTTTTGTGAAATTATTAAAATTATATAATCTAAAAAGTTGGAGTCAGGGACATCTTCAAAAGTAAGCAGGTTTTTCCACATCGCTTGAACCAACGATGAGATCAAAATAAAAAAAAAATAAAATCTTAAAAAAAACATATAGACACAGCCAAACTTGTCGTACAAAGTGAATCACTACTGTAGGGGTGTTCAACGCGGAGTAGGAAAACGTGCTACTTTTTGAAGCATGGCTTCCTGACTCCCAACTTTTTAGTTTATTTTGATAATTTTAATAACTTTTCACAAAATTCGAGTTTTTTCAACAGCAGTTAAAACTACTCTTCCAAGGAGAAGCGCGCAAAAAAGATACTACCCGCCATCGCCGCCCCAGCCAACCTAAATCTAAGACCCAGGGACCGAGGGCCGCAGGAGCCACACCACAAATAAGTAATCACCCCGGGAATCGGAAATAGGAAAAGAGATACTAAACTAGCAGACAGATAACGCGAACAATAAAAATTAGCCGTAGGAAGTAATCACACAGTGGCAAAAGAGTAACGATACGCATCAATTCTGCAAAAGCTAAAGCGACAAAGGACTACAAACTACGCAGAGGGGGACAAGTCCAAGATCATCTAGCATATATCCTTGGACCATACCTAACCCCCCCACCAGATTTCGTCGAAATGCTAATCACTTAACAAGAATGCCCAAAAGAAATCGAAATTTTGTTGAAAAAAGTATGCAAAAATTTTTTTTTGCGCTAACATTTTTTTTTGGAGGGGGGGGGGGGGTTGGAATCACTTAAAACATGTAGAAATGCAAAAAAAAAAACAAATTTTTCTTAAATTTTTTTTTTTTGTAAGGGGGGGGGGGGTTGGAAATCACTTAAAACATGTTAGAAATGCAAAAAAAAAATCGAATTTTGATGAAAAAAAGTTGCAAAAATTTTTTTTCTCTAAATTTTTTTTTTGGGGGGGGGGGGGGGGGAGTTGGAATCACTTAAACATGAGGAATGCAAAAAAAAAAATTCTTAACAATTTTTTTTGGGGGGGGGGGCCAAGTCCAAATCTAATGGCATTGATCCTTGGACCATACCTAACCCCCCCACACAGTTTCGTCGAAATCCGCAGAGTCCAGTGCTTATTCGGGTTTTTCGTAATACAAAAAATTTAACATTTTCATGCTCACCGCTGACGCTGACGCTCACGCGGGGGTATCGCTATAGCTCTCTGTTTTCGAAACAGCGCGAGCTAAAAATGATACATGCTGCTTCTTAACTTGACGCTCAACATTTATGTCCCCCTTAGCACGAGGCACAGACAAAGTTAAACACGGTTGGCAACCTTCATGAGACAGCCCTCCAACGGCCTCAAGGTACCCTCAGATTTAAGTTTCTTTGCAAGGAAAACTCGCATAAACTTCAATACCATTCCAAACCAAGCAGAGCACCTTGTCGATCCAAGACACTGACTCCACTTAAAACACCGGCCCAATCTAACCTGATATCCAATCAGTGGGAAAGGGGAAAGCGAACTGGGATGGGAGGGAAGAGGTGCGAAGAGGTACGTCACGCACGTTTGCCAATTTGCATAATCTTTCGGCCAGTAATATAGGAATAGTTACTTCACTAAGCTGTTATGTTGGGGGGGGATGGCACTGAAGTGTGTGTTGCTTCACACAGGCGACATGAAATGCACTCGACGACACCTACAACTCAGACAATCGATATCTCAAGATACCAAGACAGCACAACAACGCCCACAGATCACCCAATACAATTTGTCTACCTTCCGTTTATGCCTGTGGCACTGCACCCCTCTACCACCATTGCTCGTTGGTACTTAAAGATGCAATTCCATTTTAAACCAAACTACTGTCCCTGCTGCTCCACCTTGCCAGGAAGACCATCCCACAAATTAATGACTGTGTGAAATAACCCTGCTGTGCTACAGTCTGAACTCTCCTCTTACTTACGCAACGCTCAAGTGTTTTCCATCCCCCCCTCCTCACCACCAGCTCACCCTCCTCCAGCTGCCTGGTCTTGTCACTGTCGAACTGACTAAATCTTTCTTGCGTCTATTTTATCAATGCCATTTGACGTCTTTGGTTAAATAAAAAAGGCTTTGGCGAAACAATAAACAAACAAACAAACATAATTTTCCCTGTGATGAAAGCACGCTTGGCCTGTCGGGGACATTTTCACTTTGATACACACTGTGTCTGAATAAGTAATCCAAGCTGGGCTTGCGATCTGATTGGAGCATTTCATCCTCATCATCCTTCTTATCATCATGTCTTGTACTCCATTTTACAACTTTTCCTGTACTCCAAGTCATTGAAAATCCATATCACGGATATATAAATGCACACCGGGAAAAAGTGAACGAAATATGACAAGATTGGAGAGAGCAACACACATGAAGGTAAGAAATCAATCACAACAGAGAAGAAAACCGTGGGAATGATCCGATCCAAGTGTGGGCCGGCACACAACCTGCTGCCGTTGGTCTGACACTCCACAACCAACCACACACAAGATTGGCCTATTTTGTCTCCGTGCTTACCAGATGATGCTTCTAGCTAACGTTCAAATCCTACTTGTAACGATTGCAGGGTTCTCTGCAGAATTTGAGCACTCGTGGTGAAACCTTTTTGAAAGTGCTGAATTGTGTCCCATTTAACGATATTACAGCAAGTATTACATAGGTGGGGTGGGGGGGGGGATGAGGGTGAAGAGGCTGGCAATATGGAACAAAGGTATGCACACTAGCCTCTGAGCCATCGAACGTGGGTGGGAACCTCAACCCAGCTAAAAACTGTCATTCTGGTGTCTCGCAGGCATAGCACGGCATCAATGTGTCTGCCCGCCCTCCAGATGGACGTTAAACAATCGTCGCGTCTGCCAGTAATCGTTGGTGGACGATAAACATCCCACGGTGTCCTTCACGAAGAATAGGCATGCCATCGACGGCACCCTGAACAAGTTACAAATCCCTGCCCTAACCTACAGGGGGCACTGCATCAGCAACTCAGCAACACCCCCAGCTCGTGACGCGACTCGCAGCCGTATGCTACATACATAGCATGCATCACGGGAGTTCATGATGTATGCGTTGCCGCAGCATACATACCAGTTACAAAACTTACTATAAACAGAGTGAAGACCACATGGTACAAAATTCATGCAGACTCTCTTAAAATAATAATAAATAAATAAAAATCCAGTTTACCACGTTTGTACTGAGTTTTACTAATTATTTTCCTGTTCATAATCAAAAGGTGAAAAGGTCAAATACAGCACGACAAGTTGTGAAAAGAACATTTGTTGCAAAGATAATTTACTTCATTTACAATACACAAACAGGTGGTGCAACCAACAACAAACAATGACAACTAGAACTAGAACGACACTCGGTGGAGTGCATACCTCCATCAGACTGAACAGGTTACGTTTTTTATTCCACCGAAAGGCCGGATCTGCATCCAGACCTGAACCAAAATCAAATCAACTTGTTCTCGTCACCAACTCAACTCATCCACCTCGTTTTGTCATCATCTGTCCACAACTTTTTTTTAAAAAAACAATAGCATGCTATACCGTATATCGTTTTTAGCCCCATCTCTCAACGGTGAAGAAGCGAGTAAAACTTCTGGTATCCGCATCCGGATTCGGATCTTCACCAAAATCGAAACAAGTCGTCCTCGTCACACACCCAACCTATCCACCAAGTTTTGTCCGAAAATGTCCCGAACTTTTTGAGATATTCTGCTCACAGACAGACAGGGGTGAAAACATATAACCTCGGTGGGGGAGGCAAGGACAACTGTATGTTTTAGAGACGGTGAATGTAAAAGTGAAGAGAAAGCAAATATTGTACGACGACACTTCCACTTCAGAGTTTAAAAAAAGTATATGAAAGAGCTGCAGCTGCGAAATTGAGCCATCATGTAAGTAAGAATGAAATTAGGGTCAAGACCCTGAAATACCAAGTGAGGAAGAATTTGGCACTTTCATGAAGCAAAATATGCAACGCAAGTCGGTTATCATAATGTGTCGAATCACCCCCGTGGATCTAATGCATTTTAAAACGGATTTCCATTCCGTGAATCGGACCGGTGGCAGCACATTCCGCACGGCGAAAGATCCCATCACGGCCAACAGAATTGCATTCATATATCGAGAGTGGCCACCTGGAGTCCATTCGGGTTGGGCGGTTCACTCTGCAGTGCACGTGGCATTGACACCAATATGGCAATATGGCGGCACACGCAACACAGCAAAGCAAAGAGAGAGGGTTCGTGGGACAGCAACATCTAGGATGGAAAACAGCAATGTGATGAGCAACATTCAAGACTTGCAGAACTTTGAGGGCACGTGACTGATTTCAAGCCATTCATCCACTCCTCTGCGTTTCTATAAGGTCGTTCTGAAGTTGAAGATAAACAAGCATCTGTTAAAGGAAAAAGCCCCTCCGTAAAGGAAAAGTGTGAAATGAGAAGAGGGAGTTAAGGAAAGGGAAATGGGATGGATTCCCACCACCATATTTTGCAACATGTAAGCAGAAGCACCCCCCCCCCCTTCTTCTTCCCATCCTTCTTCTTGCGCATGGCAGCTTGGCTGCCGGGTAGTTATCATTTTGTTGGGGTATGACTATACCGCTGATGCTGTGCCCCGATACCAGTACAATGATACTCATTTTGCTGACCTCGGAAGGATGACAGGCCGAGTCAACCCCATCTGGTGTTCATTCGGTGGCCGACAGGATTCAAACTCAGGACCCTAAGATCCCAAGCCAGCCACCCTAACCGCTGAGCAAACACCTAGCTTTCAGAAGGTCACCTGATGCAATGGGGTATCAATGATCATGATATATCTGCAATCTACAACACCGTGATCACAATGTATCTACTTTAAAGGAGAATCGAGCTGTGTGTGGAGCGGGGTAGGCAAAGAAACAGATGCTCGACGTGAAAGGAGGGTAGGGGGTCAGGTAGTTGGGTGCGAAATATGCATCCGAGCGCACACCTGAGCCGAACTGAGTCCTACAAAATGTCCATTTTCCTTTCTTGAGGAAAGAAGTTAGCAAAAGTAAATAAATCACATCGTCGTCGTGATCGTGTGAAGCAAGATGAACCCGATGGCAAAACGTGAAGCTTCATCCAAGAGATTACATGAGATTACATGAGATTAACATTACCCAGATCCAGGCTTGTGTGAGCGTGGCAAACATCGCAAACGGAATTCATTTCCATCCAGAGACGATGCATAGGTAGGTTGCCAGGCGAGGATGCAAGACCGAGACGAGGTATCGGATTACGTGAGCACCAAGTCGGGCCAACCGTCACCGCAAGATGGTGCCCGCATTCAGAAGCGAGTGGGGAAAAAGCAATGGACGGTTACATTGGTTCTGCTATGTGAGGCGGCGAGAGAGACGAGCACCTCAGCACAGAGGTCAGAGCAATCAGGGGCTACTGAGCTAAGCAGCAGCGACGGTTAAAGTGGCAACACACGCTTCACCAAACAAGTATAGATCCCAAGTGGATAACACTCGGCCTTCAGGAAGGGATGCCAACGAGCAATACGGTATTATAGTTTTCAAAACTGCTTTCGATGAATCTCAGACTAGAAATAACGAATTAATACAATCAGGGCATGCTATTACTCTGGAGAGAAGTGATCAACTTCACTTACCTTGGTTAATATAAAGAAGATATTGAATTCTATAGATTCAGATAATTATATAACATTAAGAATTCATATCAAGGAGATAACCAAAGTAACTGATAAAACAAGAGTGAGACTTGCGTTGCAGTACGTGTCCCCAAAATTGATGTGATCTTTTAAATAACTCGATGTACATGCATGAAGCAAAGACGTGCGTGTGACCGGGGTGACTAGTCATAGCCGGATTAGGATTCGGACTCCGGGTAGACAGATGGGCGAGTGTGCATAACCGTAGGCCCTTGTTCTTCATTGCACAGCCCGCGAGCCACTGGTGGCCCCTGGTGGCCAAAAGCATGGCCCCTGACGTGCGGCCAATAATACACAAATGTGAAAACACCCCATGATAATCCGCCATAAATGCTATCAAATTGACACAACGCTTTCAAATGATTGTTCCAATGCGAAACGTAAAAGTAACATAACTACATCAGCAGATGGCAGTATGCAAACAATTGTGCTTGCAGCCCAATTAACCACAACGAGAAAATAAATAAATTAATTAATAAATGTGCGGGGACGCAGGGCCTCATGGCAGCAATTTTGAAATGTCCTGAAACTCGAACTTGTTCTGTAACTTATCATTATAGAACCAAGTACCAAGTTTCAGTTGAATATGATAAGGGGTATGGGAAATAAAAAGTCGGAAAAAAAACCACACAGGTGGGACAGAGACGGTCAGAAGGACAAAAGGACGGATGGACAGATGGAGAGAAAACTGGTCGGGGACTAACAATGACATTGACAACAAAGTGACCACTGATGATCAAGCCGTTTGAGGGAAGCCAAACATATGGGAAGAGGTAATTTGAATGTCACTCCACAGAATCCTCGTGCAATACGTGTGATGGGAGAGACAAGGCCAAAGGAGAGGTAGGTCGAGAACTAGATGGAATGATTGCACAAATCGTTATTTGCAGCAAAATGGAATCACCTTTGAAGAGGGAAAATATGGCAGCCAATAGACAACACTTGAGGCACTTTGTGCTGAAGAGAAAGGAGAGAAATCAGGACTGGAACAGGAGGGGGGGGGTCAAGTACAAGAGGGCCAACAAGTACAAGAGAGATAAAGGTGGAGAAGGGGAGAGGCACACAAAGACAGATGAAGGGATGGGGAGACAAGAATGAAGAAAGACCAGGGGGGCACCAGGGCTGTGGAAGAATGAGGGCCACGAAAGAACGGGGGCACCGGGCTACAAAAGAACGGGGGCACCGGGCCACGAAAGAAGGGGGGCAAAACCCGGGTGCCACCTAAAGAACGGGGGACCGGGGCCACGAAAGAACGGGGGCACCCGGGCCACGAAAGAACGGGGGCACCGGGCCAGAAGAACGAAACGGGGGCAACCGGGCCACGAAAAAAGGGGGCAACCGGGCCACGAAAAAGACGGGGGCACCGGGACACGAAAAAACGGGGGGGCACCCGGGGCCACGAAAAAAAAAAAACGGGGGACCGGGCCACGAAAAAACGGGGGCAGGGCCACGAAAGATCGGGGGCACCGGCCACGAAAGATCGGGGCACACGGGACAACGAAAGAACGGGGGGCACCGCGCCACGAAAGAACGGGGGCACCGGGCCACGAAAGAACGGGGGCACCGGGCCACGAAAGAACGGGGCACCGGGCACGAAAGAACGGGGGCACCGGCACGAAAGAACGGGGGCACCGGGCCACGAAAGAACGGGGCACCGGGCCACGAAAAAACGGGGGCACCGGGCCACGAAAAAACGGGGGCACCGGGCCACGAAAAAACGGGGGCACCGGGCCACGAAGATCGGGGGCACCGGGCACGAAAGATCGGGGGCACCGGGCACGAAAGATCGGGGCACCGGGACACGAAAGAACGGGGGCACCGGGCCACGAAAGTCGGGGGCACCGGGCCACGAAAGACGGGGGCACCGGGACAAAAGAACGGGGGCACGGGCCACGAAGAACGGGGGCACCGGGCACAAAAGAAGGGGACCGGGCCACAAAGGAACGGGGGGCACCGGGCACAAAAGAACGGGGGCACCGGGCCACGAAAGATCGGGGGCACCGGGACGAAAAAGAACGGGGGCACCGGGCCACGAAAGAATCGGGGGCACCAGGCCACGAAAGATCGGGGCACCGGGCACGAAAGAACGGGGCACCGGGCCACGAAAGATCGGGGGCACCGGGCACGAAAGATCGGGGCACCGGGACAAGAAAGAACGGGGCACTGGGCCACGAAGGAACGGGGCACCGGGCCACGGAAGAGGGGCACCGGCACAAAAGAACGGGGGCACCGGGCCACAAAAGAACGGGGGCACCGGGCCAACAAGACGGGACCGGGCCACAAAGAACGGGGGCACCGGCCACAAAAGAACGGGGGCACGGGCCACAAAAGAACGGGGGCACCGGGCCACAAAAGAACGGGGGCACCGGAGCTAGAAAGAACGGGCACCATGGCTAAGAAAGAACGTGGGCACCAGGGCTAAGAAAGAACGGGAACACCACGGCTAAAGAACGGAGACCAGGGCTAGAAAGGACGGGGGCATCAGGGCTACGACGGGGTTAAAACTAAAACAGTGGATGAAAATTGAGAAGAGCGAATCAATGGATATAAAAAAGTGGGGTTGGGGGATTGAGAGACCAGGAGGGGGAAGAATATAGCAGGCACCGGCAGATTGAGGATGTCAATAAATAGTGAGGCTGGAGAAGCACAAAGAACAATATTTTGACAAAAGCAGACATTCTTTTACAAATCCCATGCAAATCTCACACCCTGTAAATAAACATCAAGTTTCCGTGACTTCGGTGAAATGAGCGGTACTGTTCATTTTCATTGACTCGAAAGCCACTTGGCCTCGTCTCGCAAGGTGCCATCAGAATGCCTCCCCAAACGCGGTGGGTCACTTTGCATCATCCGTTCTCCTCGTACCAAATTTCCCACTTCAGAGATCATTTCTAACATACAGTCAGGATGCGTGTCAAATAGAGTAGTTCATGGGTCGAAGGAGAGCAGCTTACGCCATACCAAAATGTAACCAAGCACGCCATGGTGACATCAATTCCTCACATTTTCAGAACAATTAAGCCACATTGAAAATGAGTTGAAAAAATGTGACGTATCATATCAGCTTGTGACAAGTTTGTCGAATAACTTGCCTTTTTGACAAACGTCCTCCACAAGCTTGGGATCTTGAAATTCAGATGAAAAGTGAAAATGAAAGACAAATTCAGAGAATTAAGCCTGGTCATCACGCTCAGTTTTTGCAATTCATCGTCATCGGGGATCGTTAAACAGATAGGCCGGAAAAGAAACGAAAAAAATCTCACGAATCATGAAACAACAATTATAAAATGTACAATGTCCCATCTTCATTAGGCGATTGATCTGTTGGTCTAACCACTTGCAGTGGGGTTAGACGTGGCAGTGGAGTGAATGGAAGGAAAGAAAAAAAGTTGAAAAACAAAAAAAATTAGAAGGGCACTCGGTGGCGCACATACCTCTGCCACGTAATGCCAGATCCACAAGAACATATCGGGCACAATACATTTTTGAAATATCATGTTATACAGTACTATATAGTTTTTGGCCGAATCCCTCAATGGTGAAGAATCACTTAAAAAAAATAAAAAATTCTCGCATCCAGATCCGGATTCCGATCTTCACCAAAATCGAAACAATTCTTCCTGGCGACACACCCAACCTGTCCACCAAGTTTCATCTGGATCTGTCCACAACTTTTTGAGATATCGTGCTATATAATATCTTGTTTGGCCCAATCTCTCAATGGTGAGGAATCACTTTAAAAGTTCTAGTAGTCAGATCCAGATCCGCATCTTCACCAAAATCGAATCAGTTCGTCCTTGTCACACGCCGAACGTGTCCACAAAATTTCATTCGGATCCGTCCACAACTTTTTGAAATATCCTGCACACAAACAAACAGACAGACAGAAAGGGGTGAAAACAAGACCTCCTTCACCTTCGGTGGCGGAGGTAATGAAAACGGAAAAAGGAGATTTAAATTTCTGGGATATTTGGCCATTTCCAATTTTTTCCACTTTACTGAGTGACTACATTTAATCTTTTGTAGTTATTTGTTAATCTACCAGGCTCATGGAAGAGTGAGGTGACAGAGGGGGAAAAGGCAACGCACCAACAACGGGGTGACAAGCAGGCGAATGAATGCACAAGAGGTAGGGGAGATAACCCAGTAGCATACCCAGGTGGAAAGAAAAGTTGCATAATTCACACAACCCGTTGTACCTTGTTAGCCCGTCCACCCACAGAACAGGAGGTGTGTGCAACATTTTTACCATTTGAAAGTTTTGTCATCAAATTTTCAACAAGCCTTTAGTACGAGAATATGGAGAAAACAATTGAAAATTGGGTCAAAATGTGAAAGGGCAAAGCCATAGCAACTGTCTAGTTCATATTGGCCCCGCCGCAGTGTGTCAAGTACGAGACAACCTGGTTTTTGGTTTTGTTTTGTTTCTTTGTTTTAATCGCTTCCGTATTCATATATTTATCATTGGGCTTCGGTGTGTTTGTTCAGGCCGTAACATTTTCACCAAGTGATCTTGTGTCATCAAATCTTCAACAAACCTTTATTATGAGAATATGGAGAATACAAATTAATAAAATGGAGAAGTGATTTTTAACTGTCATTTTCATCAAGTTTAGTTGGAGTACAAAGCGGATGTAGCCGGGCTTTGCATTTTGAGATGTTTTCTCGTTTACGATGACTTGCAATGTCAGGGAGGTTGTGTATCACATCTATGAGTTAATCCCACAGGTGCTCCAAGTAAGACGACTCAGCCAATCACAAAATCAGAGATAACCGCACTTACAATGACAAATTAGAGGACCATCATGAAACCAAATGACGAGCATGGACAAGAATAACTTTTGCTGTGTGTTTATGTTCACCGAGAGCGGTGTTGCTACACCAATATTAGTGACAGTCAATATAGACGTGGGATCGTGAACTTGTAGTACCACGAATATATTTTTATATATTTATGATAACACAATTCACATGCTTATGCTGTAAAAAAATCCTGTCCTCACAGTTACGCTGGATGTGATTGTATCGCTTTCTTAAGGACATGTTGATGTAGAATAAGGTCCATCATGCCTGCACTATATCAACATCACATCAAATCTCTTTACCGGCTTAATTTTGCTGACTCTGGGGTTGTGGGGAGGCTTGGAGGTGGTAACGGACGGAGGAAGCGGGGAGAACAGTGGGTCAGGCACAGGGATATCACCAGGGTTTCACAATTATTACTTGTGAAATCGAAGATTCGCAAGTGGATTGGATGGTCTGCTCTGTGTCCGTCACCTACAGGTCTCAATTTGACGCCGATCTTCAAAAAAACTGAATATGGTAGATATAGTCAAAAGCTTAAAAGGCTCTTGTTTTTTTGAGGTCAAAAGGTCACAAAAATCATCAATTTCCATCCGATTGATTTGAAATTTAAAGAGAATTAAAATATTGGATCACTGAAGTCGAGTCTTTGAGGTAAAAAGATCAGAGGTCAAGATCACATGCGCTCGCCAATTTCCATCCGATTGACTTGAAATCCGAAGAGAATTTAAATATTGGGTCACTGAATTGGTTAACCAATCAAAGGCGAGATTTTGAGATCCAAAGGGCAAGGTCACACTGACTGATTTCACAAGTACGTACTGGTCAATGACAGCTGGTTAGGTTATTTCTCTGAAATAAGCTCGTACAGTGGGTTCCGGTGTCTGGCCGTACGTCCGTTAACATTTAACTGAAACATCGCTTCACAAACTACCTCGACCGACATGGACCAAATTTGGTACGATGCCTCAGGACAGCAAGGTCTCACATGGGGTTGTGCTCCCCATCTGGATGTACCCCGAAATAGGGGGTGAAAGGGGAGTTTTTTTTCTTTTCTTGTGTTGTTATTTTATTCTTTTGTGTTGTTGGTTGTTTTTTTGGTTTTTTTTGTGTGTTATTGTTTAGTTTGCATCAGGACAGCAATGTCACCCCACCTGTTGGGGAAATAACCGTCAGGCCTCCACGGGGCAACTTACTTTCTATCTATCTATCTATGTATTTATGTGAGCAATGAAGAGGAGGTTAGGGTGAAGAACAAACAAAATGACAGCACGTCTATCTTTTGTCAAGATCCATTCAGACATCAAAAATCATAACACATGTATACAATCACCCATCCATAGTAGGTGGTGTTGGCTTAGCGGTTAGGATGGTGGCTTGGGATCCTAGGGTCCTGAGTTCGAGCCCCATTTTCCACTGAATTAACACCAGGGGGTTGACTCAGCCTGTCATCCTTCCGAGGTCGGTGAAATGAGCACCAGTATACCGGTAATAAGGGCACTGCATCAGCGGCATAGCCGCGCCGCTAACCAATGATGCAACCAGCAGTCAAAAAGGCAGCACACGATGGGAACCCATCCATCAATGAGCTGCACACCAGTTCCGTCAATCCAGGACAAAAATTAAACAAACAAGGGAAAAATCTAAAGCGGAGTGACCTCGATTCCGAATGCTTCTGGGTACCGATATAATTCCAGTTTAAACCTTTGATAGAAAGATTAGGGTTTTTGTTTCATGTTTAACAGTGTATTCTGCGAATTCCCCCCCCCCCCCCCACCCCCAATGATAAGTACCATTAGCAAGAATGGTGGTTCAAACCCACGAGGATCAAAACCCGTGGGATCTCAAGTCCAAAGCGTTAACCTGTACTCGGGCATCCTGGTACTAGTTTATTGCAATAATAAACACAAGGTGTGTGCGCTGTTTGTGAAAGAAGCATGCTGTACTTCTATTTATTTATGGTGAGTTGGAAAGAAGTTTGTGTGGCGAGTGGCAGGTCACAATGTCAACTATGCTTTGTGAGTTACGTGAATCGCCTACATGCTCAGGAACAAGAGAACCATTGCATTGGGTGGAGAGTGAATGGCAAATGGTCACAGTGGGACCATGGAGTGAGAATGGCAAGCAGTCACAGTGGGACCAACGGAGGGTCGTAAAGGCAGTTTATAACGAGTCATCATTCATAACAAATTAAAATGGTAAAGAGCAGCACAGAGTTGATGTGAATCTCAACTCGCATGACAGACAGATTTTCCAAGCTTCATGAAGTGATGGCAACCAATTGATTAATTTTTTAAAATTTCAACTGACCGATCGTCATTGAACTCCCTCTTTACCAGCACAATGTGCGTCAATCCAATGAATAAATCCCAAGCAAGCCACCGTGAGAGCTTTAGCCATCATCAGTCTCGCGACTCACAGTGATAATCCTGTTGAGCAGTTTAGCTACGATTCCAAATGAGAGCGAAGTCGATGACGCGTCATCGCAAATCCCCACCTCGAGCAAAGTTAAAAGATGGCAAAAAGTTCCACCAGGAATGACCCAATATCAAATTTTGAGTTTTGAAAACTTCTGTTTTGACCCCTGTGACCACAATTCCCCACCCCCTTAGGCATGAACCAGGGGGCCAAATCCAAAAACATCATCACTACAGATTTCATGCATCCCCCAATGTTGATTGCATATGCTGGACTAAGTTTCACTAAAAATGTTTTAAAATGTGCCCATAATTACACTTTTTGGTATTTGACATTTTGACCTCCACCTCAGGGGACGGGGCCAAAATGATACACCTTGCGCACGCTCTTGCCAGTTGATGATCAAAACTAACAAGTTTGGCCGTATATGGTGAAGACTGGCCCTCAACTTCTACATTTTCCAGAGATGGGTGCCTGAACAAGCACTCACAAGTCCCTTGAAGATGACCCCGGACCAGAACAGCCGGCAGATGCGACCGAATCACAAAATGTTGGAAAGGTCGAAGCACTAATCACAGACGATAGCTGCATTATGGTCACCAAAATATCCACAGAACTTGGAATTTCTCAAGGCAGTGTTTTTTTTATTTTCCAACATCCATGAACACTTGGGAATGTCTGGGGAAGCTAGAGCAATCCTGCTGACAAACCAGATGCCTCACAAAACTACAATCACGGGGGAATATTACACCGGCACAGTGAAAAAAAATTGGAGGCCAACGCAAACACTGAGGAATGATGACCAATTGTGTGCTGCTCTTTTTGGACCACGTGCCTGTGAACAAAGCCATTGTTGCACAGACAACCGTCCGTAACTTTGGCTTCAAGCAGCCACTGCAAAGGGGATGGGCACCTGCTTCTCCGAAAGCGATCGGCATCACCGGAGCATGGAACATAGAAATAAAATAACAGCGTGATAACAAAACGAGTGGAGGGAGTGCGGGTGCAAAAAACAGAGTGAAAACTAGAACGGCACTTGATAGAGCGCATTCCTCTGCCAGGCTGAACTGCAAGTTTTGTATCCTATTGATAGGCCAGATCTGAATCCGGACCTGAAACAAAATCTTATCAGGTTGGTTTGTCACCGAACCAACTCATCCACCAAGTTTCATCCGAATCCGTCCACAACTTTTTGAGACATCGTGCTATATATCGTTTTTGGCCCTATCTCTCAATGGTGAAGAATTACTTTTTTTTTAATTCAAGTAGTCGGATCCGGATCCAGATCTTCACCAAAATCGAATCAATTCTTCCTTGTCACACACCCAAGCTGTCCACAGAGTTTCATCCGAATCCATCCATAACTTTTGGAGATACCTTTGGTGGCAGAGGGAATAATTATTTCCCCGAAGAGACAATGTTAGACCAACTAGCACTTGATACTGGATCCTTGCAAAAAGGGCAGCCATTTGCGACTGCAACAGCTTTTGCAAATATACGTACGGGTTTGTCTGTGAATTACACTAAATTACCTGCCTGGAGGGAAGCTCGCACAATCGCACAGGAACGAGACAATTATTTGTCGGGTCAATGCACCGCACACAAGTTTACACCCACTCAAAAGATAATCAATGATGACCCAAAAAAACTTTCAGCCATTGGAACAGCATATAAAAAGAAGAAGAAAAAGAAGAAAAAAAAGAAAAATAAGTAGAAGAAGAAGAAGAAGAAGAAGAAGAAGAAGAAGAAGAAGAAAAAGAAAAAGAAGAAGAAAAAGAAAAAGAAAAAGAAGAAGAAAAAGAAAAAGAAAAAGAAAAATAAGATGAAGAAGAAAAAGAAAAAGAAAAAACAACAACAACACCTGGCTAAAAACAACAAATCCCAAACAAACAACAACAAAAAAAATAAACTTTGGTTAAGATTATTTTCTTGTTCGAGTTCATTAAACACACACATGTGCTGCACACTGGTTTTGGCTTTAAAACAGCTTAAGAAGCTCCGACAAATCACACAACCGGCAGCCAAGGTGCCTTTGGCAATCACGCCGGCATGCTGAGAAGATATTGTAAATTCAACCTCTTCTCATATGAAAGAAGTAAAATTATTTCGTCAGGTTCTTGGCTTTCATGGAACGAGTTACCCTTTTGAAAGACAATGAAATGCACAGGTCAAGACAGCAGAGTGTGTATGCTGAAAGGATAGATCACGTGTGTCAAACTCAAACGACGGGATTCGGAAGCAACGACCTTTGTATTCTGCGGCGTGTTTCTATCCTGAGGTTTTGTAATACCTGTCTGGTGGTGTCTCCCAGTACGAAAATTTAGAACTGAGCGATGTTAACTCATTTCGCATTATTCAGGCAGCTTCCCTCCTCCATACCTGCTCAAGGAAACGTCCGAAGTGTTTTCGCTGGAGCCATGACAGTGTACATTCGACACAACTCAAAGGTTCACGTATTACGTACAAATCTATTTTCTTTTTCAAACAAGCATAATTATTATCAGCCCCTCCTCCACCAAGTACGCCACATACACACCAAGACTTCAAATCTTCAAATCTTACAAATACTTTCAAGTTCATACGCTCAAATAATGAATCGAGAGGTTGTCAAGATTTTTTCATGGCCGAACCGTAGCACCTAGAGTCCTAGAAGCTTCAAATTTTGGGTATAGATACTTCAGAACCTGTGCAAGGTTTTCAGCTACCACACATTGGCCTTGACGTTCGTTTTGAAGACACCAAAGGCCACTACAAAGAGAAGTATATATGGGGATGTGGGGTCAGGCAGTGCTGCCCTCCGGCCCACAGGCAAAAGGTAACCACAATGAGGCTAATAACTCCATAGCTTTTCAATATCCAACAAGTCCCGAAACAACCGGCAGGGAAAGCTCATCCAGCCAGGCAGTGGCCGGGAGCCCCTCTAGTACAATATATATATATATATATATATATATATATATATATATATATATAATATATACATACACACATACACACCGAAACCTCTACCAATACTTCAAATATGAAGTCAGATTCCACTCGTTAATTAAAAAAAAAAACTCGTAAACTGAGCAAATACGATTTAACGGTAATTGTACGGTGTCACTCCAGAAAATAGAGAACCTTGATTAACAAGCATCGTTTTGGGGGGGCCCTGCGGTTTCATAGACGAGGCAGATATGTGCAGTTACACTTCATTAAATACAGTTCCAAACACTAATTGTGCACTACACAATACAAAACGTAATGCAGCAATTTCCACCTGCTCAGATTTCATCTCTGTAGGCTAATCGCGGGCCTGCCGGCAAAGGAAAAACGAGAGGGCTGCGTTAACTGCAAACGGGACTGAAGCAAGCAGAGACGCCTGAGAAAACCATAATCGCAATAAATTTGCAGTCAGTAGCAAAGTCAGGCCAAAAGCCGATGGAACAACGTTGCCGCTTTCATTGGTTGACTGTCGGCAAAACGCTGCCAAGGACAGAATCACACGCGTTGTATCTACAAGGTTGCTAAACGGCCCACATTCCTCAATGGAGTTTTAAGGGAAGCAAAATAAATACGTGTGCCTCTTGGCACCGCACACCGTCGCTCTTTTTAATGTTCGTTGCAATAATTTTTACCATCCAGTGACAACAACGTAATAGGACATCGGCGGCATCGAGGTACAATTATGAAGCAGAGTATAAAACATCGCAACACCGTGTACACCTTGCTGAGCCAAAATATTAATTCCTCTGCAGAATTAAACGGCTGTTAGATTACCCTGGCAGCGTACTCCACTTCAATAAGTGCTGTGCACACACAAATCGGTGAGAAGTGCTTTGAGCTCGAAATCTGTGCCGATTGCCAAGCTTAATGAGAACCAGATGAGAAATGATGACAATCAAGCCGGCAGAGTACCGAGGTACACAGAGAAGCATCCCACGGCGAGTGCCCGTTCTGCCTTCAGGTGGTTACGACATTGGAGCAACGCATGTGACAGGTGCTTGAAGGGTTGGAGAGATGAAAGACTTGAGAGGAAGCACAATTCAGAACATTAGTTTTTATATATATATATATCTCTACAAAACAGCGCTCCACATAGAAAGTATGACATTTGCCAAGATTTTGAAGCATCTGATGTGATGTCTCCGCCTGCGGTTTTGTGCCATGCACACAGGGTTACCATTCCATCACCGCTCAAATCATGAATCGAGAGGTTGTCAAGATTTTTAAAATACTTCAATGTAACAAATAAAAATATTCATAAACCAGTGAAATAAAACTAAAACCAACCAATGAAGCCAATAAAATGTAATGATCCAATAAAAATAGTGACTTCAACACACAACGTAGACACATAAATAAATAAAGATAAAGAATTAACAGCAACGCTTAAATATAAAGACAAAAAGTAAACAAGTGGTGCCAGGCACAACAAATCCCGCCCATTTAAGGCATAAAGTTATTTTGGGAATCAAATTGTAAATTGGATATATCCTTAACCTGAATTTGATTATAAGGAATTATAATAAGGAATAGAATAGAATGATATTTAAAGGGCCGTTGTATGCCGTTGCTAGGGCCCGGGGTCCCATATTCGAAAGCACACGATTCCCAGAAATATTGGTCCTACCTACCAAATTTCATTGGAATCGGTTGAGTGGTTTAGCCCCTAGGCTTGACCAAAGTTTCGCGGACAGACAGACAGATGGAAATGTCCAGAATAAGGGTGCTCTAAGAGCAGCCAACAAACCGCGATGACAACATCCCGCTCCCTCCCTCCGGGAGGGGGCGGGATATATAATTAAGGACATAAATGATAACCAGAACATAGACTGGAAGGGCACTCGGTAGAGCGCATACCACAGCCACGCAATGCCTGATCCACGAGAACATATCGGGCCCAATACATTTTTGAGATGTCGTGCTATATATATATCAGTTTGGGCCCGATCTCTCAATGGTGAAGAATCACATTAAAAATTCTAGTAGTCAGATCCGGATCTGGATCTTCACCAAAATCTAATCAGTTCGTCCTTGTCACACACCTGCCCAAAAAATTGTTCGAACCTGCCCACAAAATTTCATCCGGATCCGTCCACAACTTTTTGAGATATTCTGTACACAAACAAACAGACAGAAAGGGGTGAAAACAACCTCCTTGACCTTCAGTGGCAGAGGTAATTAATACCCAATACATAAAAACGAGAAAATATAATTTGACGCAAATGAGTCGATTGATGTCAACCCTGTACGGTTACATTTTATCTCAAAGGTCACAAGTGAGAGAAGAGGGAAGTCGAAGAGAAAACATCAGATGCTTCTAACTCGAGTTATAATCTGTCAAATTAGTTTCAAAGGGCACATGACCTTTGACCTGTTGAAACCAAAATAGAATCGGTTCAACTTTGTACCGTAGTCCATAACTGTGCCAAGTTTGGTTGGAATCCCCTTGGTCTTAGTGGTTCACAAGTTATCGTGGTAACGAAAACCTGCTTCACACGCACAGACGGACAACCCAAAAACAATGCTGCAAGCAGCTGAATACCATACTTAACTGAACACCATACTATTGACCACTGCTATTATGGCCCATATACCCATATCATCCATGCACCCTATAATGTCACATCGCTTGTTGGTATGGGTTATGAAGGTCATAAATTTAATTCCTCATTCACATACAGTCAGAGATCAGATGTATGAAGTTTCAGATTTTTCAGATGATTTAAATTCAATCAATTATGGCTGGAATACCACTTCACCAAAGATGTCATCGTCATCACCCAATATACCCTATGAGGGAGTTAATTAATTATATATGCCAAGTTCAATTATTTCCCCGTTGAGCGGTTTTGGAGAAAAAGATGTCCAAATTTTTTTTCCTTTCATCCAATATTGCTGCCATACCATGTGACCTATGATATCAGATTTATCAACAAAATATTCACCATAGCGAGTCCCTCCGAGGTTTAAAGTTTCACATCGATCGGATATGCGGTTGCAGAGAAAACATTTTTAAAGCAAAAATATATAGACACAGACACACAGACAGACAGACAGACAGACAGACAGACAGACAGAGGTATTGCAATAGTCTCATACCCCCTTAAGGGTGAGACTAATAATGATATACAGTAGCTCCACTTGAGGAAAAAAATTTTTTGCTTTATCAACTTGCATCAATTCACACTTACTGGATTGGTAGCATCAGGCACTGATGACAAAGTGCGACAACCCAGAAACACAACGACACCTGCTCCAAGCTTCGGCGATGCTCATGATTATGTGGACACTGCTCCTGGTGTGAATATTTCGACAGGAAGATCCAAAGCCCGCAGGAAGTGACAAGGCACAATGCTTCTGGAATTTTTCCACAATGACCACAAACTTGGCACAAATGTTAAAGAGACTGACTGCAGCTATAGATATGTCTGTTGTGTACCGAAACGCTTGTGGATCTACACAGTCAGAAAGAATGTGATCAAATCGAACATTCTGTCCCTCATTTGAGATGCATAATGATGTTAATAATGATGTTGAGAGAGAGAATGGGGAAGTTGGTTCCACAGGTGGGAAGAGAGAAGAACAAATGAGTGGAGGTGAGTTAGTAATCATGGATTGTGGGAGTTTCATCAGATTAGGGTTGATGGTAGACAGTGTGCCCCCTGCTGAT
>CM068967.1:63966305-63968805 GCA_035128595.1 Eptatretus atami
GGCATTCTTACTGCCACTCGACCTGTCAAATCTGCAGCTCAAAGTCTTCTCTTCACAGTTGAAACTGAGTCTTCCTTACTTCGACCAGTGTTAAGTTGTGCTTGAAGCTGCTGTCCTGTGAGCCGCCTATCAAGCAAGCTGTTGACTCTCAGAAATGTCTTGAGATTTGTGTTTGTGGCTTTGTAGTCTGCCAGCCTCTCCTGTCCGAGTTTTCCGTTCCAAGTGCCTTTGATGGTGTAGAAATGTTACTCCTGACACATTGGCTGCTTTGGCAATGTTCTCCAAGGAAGACCTACCTTTTAAAGGTTTATAACGGTCTGTCTGTCTTCCTTTGTTAATTGTCTTTTTCCGCGCTATTATGATGCAATATACTACACTGCAGTGCAATATTGTCCAAATAAGTGCTTCAGAGGGTGTAGAACAGTCTTTCCAACACTGCTTTTATACAGACAGAGGGTTTGTAAAAATCAACAAGTTGGACAAACCTGTAGGAATTGTTTGCATCAACTTTCAAGGTTATTTATTCGATTTGTGCAGAACAGCTGCAGTTGCTAACCCATTACTTGTTCCCTGAAAGGGACTTTTTTAACAACTCTGAAATTTACATAATTTTTCAGTTTTTGGTAACCTAAACTTCTTTTTTTAACCTCTGGCAGTTTACCGCTTAGCTTTGTACCATTTCAGGTTATTCACTGGACTTTATCTGCTTAAATTTCAGTAAAAACTCGAAAAATGGGGGTGCTCTAAAACTTTTGACTGGTAGTGTAGAACAACTTGATACGGTGGTGCATTGCCAACCGGATGCCCTGGAAGGTACAGTGGGATTGAACATACTAAGGAGGACCCACGAGTGGCAGACAAGTGGGTAAACAGTCTCAGCTGCAAAGAAATGAGAAACTTCTCGTGTCCAGCCATCAATCGTCATGGTCTGCTACCTCGAATGCAATTTCTAAAGTCAGTCACATAAAGAACCACTTTTACATGTCACCGATTGGAGTCCTCAGAATAGCAGAGACATCTGCTTGAGAAAGTCAAGCATGGTTACAAAAAAAAGAAAAAAAAGAAGTGGGGCCAAAGGAAGGCACTTTGTAATATTTACAGCAGTTCAACTGGTTTCCCATTTTCTACAAGTCAATGGCATCACAAAGCCAACTGGGAGAAATTTAAAATGTGCTGCATGAGGGGGAGAATTTGTTTGATAAAGCTGACAATGTACTCCCATCGCAATGGTGCCGGCAGGACAGAGGAAGGAAAGGGAACAAAGTCAAGTGCTGCTTTTAAAAGGGACGACAAAACTAATTTCCTCGTCCGAAAAATCTGCTCTCCGCGTTCTTGCGAAAATGAGATCCAAGAAATATTCCGACCGATCAGCGGCACATCGCAGATTGCATCTAATTTATTTCTGTGCCATCAAACAATCTGTGAGTAGTTTCACCAAGAAGGGGAAAAAAATTAGGTTTTGACAAGCCATGTCTAATCAGCCTGCTGTGAAAAGCAAACAAACAAAAAAATAAAAATAAAAAAATACACGTTTTGGCAGAAGCGACTCGCAGTAGAAAGTTGACGTTTGACACAATGCATTCATCTGAGCGATCTGAATGGAGGTTTAAACGGCAATAAATGTCTCGTCTTCATCCGTTCCATTTGAGTCGACATCATCAAACGGAGTGAGGAATCAGTCGATGCACGAAGACGTCGTCGTTGACACGTTTGCTCGAGTGACAAATTCCAGCGGGGTGCGATGTTCAAACCATTTTGCTGGAGAACAGCGCTGGAAATGCAAAAGGAATCCGACGGTTGTTTCCAAGGGGAGAAATAAATGGCGCAAAGCCAAGTCAGGAAAGCAATAGGAAATGTGACAACAAAAAAACCCCATAAATAAATGTATATTTGCAAAAACCAATAATACAAAAAGGGACCTTAATTATACACAGCAAGAATGTACCCGGCCTCACTTGAGAGTCCTTCCCGAGTGCCCGTGCTCCGTTTTTACCGTTGACGTCTTGATGAATTACGCGGCACGCTTTTGCCATTTGATGGACTCCCAACAAAACCGAAATAGAAACCACTGCTGCAAGACGGTTTACCTGGGCAATAATTTAAATAAACTACAATCGCAGTCTCGAAAGCACATTTGACTGCCAGCAACGCCATTGCAAGCCTCCTCTCCAGATTCCATCACTTGACACCCTCCTACCTCGTCCCTCGTCCGTATGTTGTCTATTTTGGTGTGGCACCCATTGTGCAAGAACCTTCCACTCGCAGAAATCTCACCGATTCACAGACACGAGTGAAATTTAACACTGCAGCATACTTAATTGGCATCACGACGACGACACAACACGAATTGCAGTTTTTGACAAGCATCGAATATTTCTTCAAAATAATAATAATAATAATAATTAATAATAATTAAAAATAAACCAATGTCACCCTTAGGGTGACCCGTATCTTGCCAAAAGGTGACCACGTGTGACTTCTTTAAGGTCATACTGAGGTG
>CM068967.1:63973805-63979949 GCA_035128595.1 Eptatretus atami
TAGAGGTAGAGAGACAGGGCAGAGTAGAGAAATGGGTTGGAGGCAAGACAAGAGGTAAAGAAACGTGCAACCTGGAAAAGGGATAGCAGGATTGGAAGTGGGGTGGGGGGGGAGGGTTTAATAATGAAAATATCATTGGTAGGGATGTACGATGGGTCAAAATTTGAAACACCCCCGATTTTTCCGTTTACTGTAATTATAATCAGTTTAACTGTTTCAATGTACTTGAAATTAAGGCATACAAACAACGAAACAATTGCAGATAAAAAGAATCGTGGAATCGTTTTATTGAACAAAAATTTAATCTAAATTTTTGACATCATCAAAGTACACCTTCTGCAGATATTCAGCGAACCTACTCGTGGCCATTCTTCAACAAGCGGAAAACACAAATATTGTTCAGAAAATTATTTCCACACGTTGCAGAAGTCTCCACAAATGTGTTGCACTTGTAGGTTACTGTTGCTTTCAACCTTCGTTAGTTCATCCCAAACCAGACTCGATGAGTTAAGTCTGGAGACTGGTGCTGGCCATTCCACTGATTTGAAGCCTTGTCTGTTCTTTTCTTCTCGAAGGTAAGTTCTGACATAGCTGAGGTATGTTTTGGGTCGTTATTTTGCTGAGGATTGAACCCGCTGACCAACTGCATAGACCAGAGTGTATTGCATGCTGGCGCTGGCAAAATGCTGTGGTCACCACCTTTTGGTCAGGGTGTAGGTCGCCGACGCTGGATTCCAGCAAAGAGCCCCAGATCATCAGACTTCTCCTCCATGTTGAAGTTGGTGTCAAACACTGCAGAGCCATCTTTCGCGCTACTCGATGGCAGTACAAAAACCCTGCGTGATGAACCGAAATTTCAAATTAAGATTCATACGGTCCACACCAGACTTTCTTCAGTTTTCAGTAGTTACTGGCGGTCTTTCATGCGCAAGGCAAGCTTTTTTCTTATTTTTGCCATCATTATCAAGGCTTCTTACTGCCATCTCGACCTGTCAAATCTGGCAGCTCAAAAGTCTTCTCTCTTCTAAGTTGAAACTGAGTCTTTCTTACTTCGACCAGTGTTAAGTTTGTGCTTGAAGCTGCTGTCCTGTGAGCCGCCTATCAAGCAAGTGTTGACTCTCAGAAATGTCTTGAGATTGTGTTTTGGCTGCTTGAGTCTGCCAGACTCTTCCTGTCCGAGTTTCCTCCATTTCCAAGTGCCTTTTGAGATGGTTGTAGGAAAAAACTGTACTCACTGGACACAATTGGTGCTGTTGTTAAAGAGCTCATTTTAGTATAAGTCGTCTCTTAATTTCTGGATGATAGGTTACTCTAGCAGGCATATTGTCATTCTGCTTCAGAGGGTGTAGCAACAGTCTTTTTCCAGAAACACTGCTTTTTATAACAGACAGAGGGTTTGTAACAAAATCAACAACAGTTGGAACACCTGGTAGGAATTGTTTTGCATCAACTTTCAGGCTTAATTTACCTGCCATATTGCTTGCAAGAACAGCTGCATTGCTAACCCCATTACTTGTTCCCCTAAAGGGACTTTTTTTAACAACTCTGAAATTACATATTTTTCAGTTTTGGTACTAAAACTTCTTTTTTTAACGCTCTTGGCAGTTTTTAGCCGCATTAGCTATGTACATTTCACTGGTTATTACGGACTTATCTGTATTTCAGTAAAAACTCGAAAATGGGGGCTCTAAAACTTTTGACTGGTAGTGTAGAACAACTTGATACGGTGGTGCAATCTGCAACCGGATGCGCCTGGAAGGTCAGTGGGATATTGAACATACAAGGAGAATCACGAAGTGGCAAGACAAGTGGAGAAACAGCTCTCAGCTGGCAAAGAAATGAAACTTTCCCGTGTCCAGCCATATCATATCGTTCATGGTCTGGCTACCTCGAATGCAATTTTAAAGTCAGTCAATAAAGAACCACATTTTCATGTACTGATTGGAGTCCTTCAAATAAGCAGAGACATCTGCTTTGAGAAAGTCAAGCCATGGTTACAAAAAGAAAAAACAAAAGAAGTGGGGCCAAAGGAAGCACTTTGTATATTTACACGCAGTTACAACGTGGTTTCCATTTTACCTACAAGTCATGGCATCACAAAGCCAACTGGGAGAAATTTTAAAATGTGCTGCATGAGGGGAAGAATTTTTGATAAAGCTGACAATTATACTCCCATCGCAATGCGTGCCGGCAGGCCAGAGGAGGAGGGACAAAGTCAAGTGTGTTTTAAAAGGAGGGACGACAAAACTAATTTCCTCGTCGAAAATCTGCTCTCCGCGTTCTTGATTTCGCAACATGAGATCCATAAAATGATTCCGACCGATCAGCGCACATAACGCAGATTGGATCTAATTTTTTTGTGCCATCAAACCAATCTTGAGTAGTTTACACCAAGAAGGGGAAAAAAATTAGGTTTTGACAAGCCATGTCTAATCAGCCTGCTGTTGAAAGCAACAAACAAAAAAAAAAAAAAATAAAAAATACACGTTTTGGCAGAAGCGACTCAGCGTACGAAAGTTGACGTTTGACAACAATGCATTCATCTGAGCGATCTGAATGGAGGTTTAAACGGCAATAAATGTCTCAGTCTTCATCCGTTCCTTTGAGCTCGACATCATCAAACGGAGTGAGGAATCAGTCGGATGCACGAAGACGTCTCGTCGTTGCACGTTGCTCGAGTGACAAATTCCAGCGGGTCGATGTTCAAAACATTTTGGCTGTGAGACAAACAGCGCTGGAAACGCAAAAGGAATCCGACGGTTGTTCCAAGGCGGGAGAAATAAATGGCGCTAAGCCAGTCAGGAAAGCAATAGAAATGTGAACAACAAAAAAACCCCATAAATAAATGTATATTGAAAAAACAATATCAAAAGGGACTAATGTATACAACAGCAGAATGTGTACCGCCGGCGCTCACTTGAGATCCTTCCGTTGGCCGTGTCCGTTTTTACCGTTGACTATGATGAATTACGCGGCACGCTTTTCATTTTGATTGGACTCCCACAAAAACGAAATAGAACATCTGAAAGACGTATCCTGGGGCAATAATTTAAATAAACTACCAATCGCGTCTCGAAAGCAGCATTTGACTGCAGCAAACGCAATTGCACACTCCTCTCCAGATTCCATCACTGAAACCTGCCTACTCGTCCCTGTTCGTCATGTTGTCTATTGTGTGCGACCCATTGGTCAAGAACTTCTCACTCGCAGAAACTCCCGATTCAAGACACGAGTGAATTTTAGAACACGCCAGCATACTTAATTGGCCATCACGCGACGACACAAAACGAATTGCATTTTTGACAGCATCGAATATTTTTCAATAAATAATATAATAATAATAATAATTAAAATAACCATGTCACACTTAGGGGTGACCCGTATCTTGCCAAAAGGTAACGATGTGACTTACTTTAAAGGTCCATAACTGAGGTAGTGAACGAGTCTATCCACCAGGAGCTGACTCCTTGAGGAATATCTGCCTACGAGAGATTCGATGAGAATCGTTCTAACAGAGTAACCATGAAAAATATGGTTTGGCCTATAACGTCACCAAATATGACGTCATAATGTCTCAAGCTTGACATATTAGAAAGCACTCTCGAGGTGTTTCAATTGAGGTACTACACGGATTATGGTTTCTAAAACTTGAAAATTTTGACCTTGGGCGTCAAATATGTTTGACTAAGGCACTAACCATGAGGTCAGGCAATCGCCACCAAAAAATAAATCATAGCTGGCACACGAGACATGAACTTATTCCGCATGAGTTTGAAGACATCCGATCAAAATTCTCAAAAATTAAAGGGTTTCGTCGACTCCCTGATTTGCGACAAAGCTTGACCTTGACTTTTGACCTTAGACCTTTCAAAATTATCATGTCGGCTGAAAAGGGACCTCTATAGGACCTTGATATGCGAAGTTAAAAAATTTTCCGAAATGATAACTGTGCCTGCAGGAATTTTTTTATACGTTGATTGACGACAAAAAACAAAAAAAATAATAAAAAAAAATAATAAAAAAACATACAAGCTGCACTTACATACTTGGAGACAGAGACAGAGACAGAGACAGAGAGAGAGAGAGAGACAGAGACAGAGACAGAGACAGAGACAGAGATAGAGAGATAAGAGGAGAGAGACAACATCAGATGCTTCTTACTCGAGTGATGGTCTGCAAAATTATTTTCAAAGGACACATGACCTTAAACCCCATTCAATCTGAAATTGAATCAGTTCATCTTCGTGTCGCAGTCCATAAGCGTGTCGATTATGGTTGAAATCGCTCGTGGTTCATAAGGTATTGAAGCAACACAGACTTTCAATTAAAGGGCACTTGACCGTCGGCCTCTGACCTTTTGAACCCCAAATTGAAAGTGTTTACCTTTAAAGCAGTCCATAATTATGCCAAGTTTGATCAAAATCCCTTCAGCACTTCAGAAGTTATCACGGTAACAAAAAATTCATCACAGACAGATGGATAAACCAAAAACACTGCCTCTGGTGCCCTCAGTATAAAGAACAACTCGTTAACGAGCATTCTTTCTGACCTAGTCAGCTGTCAATAGCATATTCCTTCCTTCCATGAGCCAGAAACAGCTCACACACATCGAACTAAGCCTCGGTACCGGAAATGCTCATTTTAAACTGATCCCACTTTCAGAGAAACATCCCAACACAAAGTGCAAATTACTTTCACCCTCCATCACGTCGTGTGCTGGAAGACGAGCTGCAAGCACGCACATATCATCACGGATGACAACTTGCAACTACCGCTGCAAGGCCAATTTGAATGCGCATAGAATGCACATATATATATATATACATACATATCTCAATGCAAACACAAAGATGTAAGAAATTTCCATAAAAGCTTCAAATTTTCAAAACTCTGCCACAAAATGGATTTCCAGTTGAAATATAAATTTGCTGCTTTGCATGGAGAACTCAGCTGCAGGTGCCAGGAATATTGAGCAAACAGCAAGTCAGAGTTAAGGTCAAAGAAAGGAAAAAGCATGAGCATCACAGCTTGGATTGTTGAAATTGAACCACAAAGATGTCAAATCTACTCAAGGTGATACAAATGATGCAGAAACAGTTCCCTTACCTTGAGGTGACTAATCTGAAAATCCTAATCTAATCTCACCGAATCTAAGGTGACAAATCTTGAAGCAAATCCAAAGTAAAGTGTTGAAGCAAATCCAAACACTTTGCAATGAAATGGGAAACAACTACAGTGGAAAACTTCAGCACCAGCAGGCAATCCCGGGCCACCTTCGGTGGGCAATGTGCTGCGGCAAAGTCTTGGAAACGCACTTTATTATTTTTGTCATTTTTGAAAGAAATTTTATTGATCACAACATATACCCCATGTAATATTGTTACGAATTTGGAAGCCTTGTGCACACAGACAGACAGCCGTCCTCGTAGCTTAGTTATTTCGATAAGTATGTGTTTCTAGTTAGAATCCATCCCCTAGTCTAATGGGTGAATAAATGTTCATGCGCTGGGAAGTTATTTTCATAGTCAGGTTTTCTTTTGCAACAACACCAACGATGACAACAACACCAACGATGACAACAACACCAACGATGACAACACCAACGATGACAACACCAACGATGACAACACCAACGATGACAACACCAACGAAAACCCTCTGCTCCCGGCATTCTCCACGCGCTGAGTAGGGGAAAGGTCAAGCCCCCACCCACCGATTCGCTTAGCAACCCGCCGAGTAGGGGAAAGGTCAAGCCCCCACCCACCGATTCGCTTGGCAACCCGCCAAGTATGGGAAAGGTCAGGCCCCACCCTTCGATTCGCTTGGGCACTCCAAGAAATGGAATGTGACAGCCCCCACTGACGGCGAACAAGCCACGCCGGAAGCGAGCTGCGCCCAGGAGGGATAATAAGGGAACGGAGAGACAGAAATTTGTTCTTCTTGGTTCTTCTGGGTTCTTGTTCTTGGTTCTTAGTTGGCGGATGGTGGTTGGAGTTGGTGGTTGTTTGGCTGAGTCTACTCGGGTGGGTTGCGAAGGATCGGCGCCTCGTCTTCACCAGCGTGTTCTGGAGCGTGAGAGGATCCGCCGGAGCTCAGGAGGCTGATCGCGGCTCGCCGGTGTCTGGATTCAGCTCGCCCTCGCTG
>CM068967.1:63979974-63993129 GCA_035128595.1 Eptatretus atami
GTGCCCGGTTCGATCAGCTTCAAAGACCACACGAGGTGGACAGGTCCGAGGCAGGTTCTGGTCTTCAGTTCGCCTCTCCATCCGAGCTGGAGGCCTTAATAAAAGGACCACTGTGGGTCCGATGTGTGTGTGTGTGTGTGTGTGTGTGTGTGTGTGTGTGTGTGTGTGTGTGTGTGTGTGGCGTGCGTGGTGTGTGCGTGCGTGCGTGGCGCCAGTCTGCCTAAGTAATGAATTGTTAAGTGCCTTGCTGTACATAATGCTTAATCAATATTCGGATAATCTGCCCTTACGTGCTCCCCTCATTTCCCTATGTTTAATCAGATACCCCATTTGTGAAATGTATCAGCTCGTTTCGTTCCTTTCTCATTGCTTAGCTGCTGCTGTTGGAAACATTAGCAAGGCTGTTGTGCCGCTGTAACAGGGGCATTCTGGACCCGACGGCTTTGGTGACCTCCGCTCGGGTCACACACGGTTCGATTAGCGACTCAAGCCGTCGAGGGTGTGAAACTTGTAGAATCGCCACGTGGATCTCTCAGGTATTTCGAAAATGGCAAATAACCCTGTACCGTAGGTAGAAAATTCGACGCTTCACGGCTCTGATAAGGACCCGTATTCTCGCAGTTCGAAGAAGTCGATCTAACATTCTGGGTGATTGAGCAGTCGACTTTCTCGGTCTGCATATCTAGCGGTCACGTGCCTCGCCGCGACGCCCCGGCCCGCAGACAATATAAAAGGCCCTACATCGTCCCACCACCATCGTCTTTTATCCAAGTCATGCTCGACCTTGGCTTTCAATCGCTGCTCGTGTTTCCTCCCACCCACTGTTCCATTTTGTCCTGTTGCGGCCTGATCCATTCAGTGATACCGAGTCGCTAACTCTTCCATGGCTCTCGACTATGCACAGTATACAAAAAACTCAAAAAAAATAAAGAAACTATATTATATGTATACCGCAATTTCACCAGAGGCAATTTTTGAAAGAAAAAAAGGAACACCAAAACAACAAAAACCACACACCACACACACCACCACACACACACCACAACACACACCCACACACACACCACACACACCACACACACACACACCACACTTCGGCCTCATCTCATAGCCAGTGCTGTGATTCGTAACTGTTCCTGTATGCATTAACCGAATATTTACAATCGTTTGTACTCACTTCTTCCCCTCCGTTTCCAATACAGAGTTCCATTCACCGAGTCTCCTTTTGAGTTATTCAACTGGGTTTCGCCAGCTAAGAACCGCTCCACTCGGGTTCCATCTTGAATAGGACCTGGTGAGGATCGCAGGTCCCAGCGGCACTGTCGCAAATCGCCCGCTCGGCCGTTCCAATTGAACCCGATATAATGAAGACAGGCCCCTTAATCTCGGATTTGGAGCATCTCGCCTGTTGGCGGCAACAACTTGGACACTACTAACGAGAGAGCACTCGGAAAGAGCGCCATACCTCCGCCACGTAATGCCTTGATCCACGAGAAACATATCGGCGCCCCAACTAAATTTTTGAAATTCTACTACACCAGATACTGAATTGTTTTTGGCCCGTCTCTCACATGTTGAAAGAAAACGCTTTGAAATTAAATATTCTCGTATACAGATCCGGATCCAGATCTTCACCACAATATCCTCATAATTCGTCCTCTTTCTAACACCCAACGTGCTTCCACAAGTTTCTTGTGACGAATCAGTCCACACTTTTTAACAATATCGGCCTATATAATCAGGTTTCCGCCCTCATCTTCAATGGTGAAGAATCACTAAAATACTTGTCAAGATCTGGATCCGATCTTCAGCCAAATCTTATCAGTATCGTCCTTGTCCACACACCAAACCTACCACAAATTTTATCGGATTCATCTACAACTTTTTGAGATAGTCTTGTACAACAGTACAGACAGACAGAAATGGGCTGGGGAAAAAAAACAAAACCCCTTCACCTGTCAGTGGCAGAAGTACCACAAGGCTTTCTCGGTTCATCAATGTACAAACAGGTGAGCCAAGAGCCCATGTGTTCAAAAAGGGATTCCGCTCTTAGAGTTAAAGGGCAAGAGCCATGACGAGGGCTCTTCGATGTTGAAAAAAGCACAAGAAAGAGAAATAAAACAAAAAACCTTTAAAATGATGCCATTTGTGTGAATACCACCGATGATCTTGAGTCAAAATGCACTTCATTATAACACAAACACATGCCACGTGTTCACGACCACCTTCCTTCTTTGGACCCCCTGAATGCTACTCTGAAACACCCAAGGCAAGATGCTCAGAGTCGTGACAAGGTCCTCGACTTGATTGTGCAAAGCAATTGATTACGCTTCAGGGAAGTGGCGGGAGGTGGATGTGGGAGGGGTGTCTGGGTGGGGTGGGTTTGGGGCGGTGGAGTGATGTCTCAACTTTCATTAACGCTATTCCCAGAGCCGCATTATAAAATCTGATCGGAGGATGCCATTTGGAAGACTGTGAAACCACAAACGCACACGTCGTCTCTCCATCTTCTGACCAAACTTATCTCTACTTTCCCGAAATTAACATTCCTACTTTCATTTCCTCGGTTCTGCCATCGGGATTCATGTACTATACAAAACCCGTGTAGCTGCTACATGACAGAAGATGAAAGACAGACAAGGTGAAAAGCACCAAGAAAGAAAACTGATAAAACAGTTTGACGGACGATTGGCTAGCACTCACGGCAGGCCCCCTCGACCTTCTGACGAAAACTCAGGCCCTCGAAATGTATCCCATAGTCATCATCCTGCACAGGCTGGGTGTGTACAACAAACTGTTCCTGGCGAATACAAGTACACGAACACATTCAATAGTGATTGATGAAGAAGAGTAATAAGGGATAAAGAGAGTAATAAAAATATATATATCGGAAAACAAAGCCCGAGAACTGTTTACTACGCTTATGATTTGATCATACTTTCAAGCTCAAACTCGAGTATTTGCACGATAGCCATTAATTTGTGAACTTTTATGTTTTCGGGAAACAGTTTAATTCATATTGTATGGCTGTGGAAATCGCAATCACCATTCAGGCCGTAGGTGGATAATTTTTTAGAGTAGCATGTTATAGTTAGCCGCAAACCCATATGTTTATAGGGAATTAATCGTGATTCATATCGGGCTGCGGATCCTTTGAGATAGCGCATTTCTTTTTCATTGTCATTTTAAACGACAAACCTCCCGCAACAACCACCGCCACAACTCGCCAACGCACAACCGCGCCCCAATTACCCTTCACAACAAACCCACCATCTTCGCCACTACCCCCGCTGACGACGCCACCTCCACAGGTCCCACACTCGACGGTTTCCGCCTTTGGAAACCGTCGAACGCAAGTGAAGGAAAGAAGGCCACACGGTGGCGCGGGCGGTTCCCGCTTGTTTGCCTTCCCGCCAGTTTCTCCCTGGCCCGCGCCAGGACTGGACTTCCTCCGCCCCCCGCATTGCGGGGAAGGGCGAACCGAGAGGACGAACGCCCCTTATCTCGAAGCGCCTCGGGAAGGGGGTGGAGCCAAAGGCGGCGGGAAACAGGCGCGTGCGCCGGGAGTATAAAAAGAGCGCGGCGCCTGGCGGATCCTCGTCGGTGAGCTTCTGTCTCGGTTCCTCGTGACTGGTGCTTCTTTTGCCTGCTTCGCTTCGTGATTGCTCTTTTTTTGGTCTGTTCGGTCGGTGCTCTTGGCGTCGGTTGTACTCAGTGCGGTGCTCGGTCCGTGCGTCGGAGGGACCCAACCACGAGCAAGGCACGAGTGCACGCACGGAGAGGCTTCGCCACCACACGCTCAGCCGCGGACGTCACGGCCGAGGGACCACGTCGGAGACGGTCCGCCAAGGACGCGACAACCAGGAAGTCGCACTTCCATTTCTTTTGGGGGTTCTGTTGTGACAGTTGTGTTGTGGCGCGTTCCGGAAAAGTAGAGAACTGCGTTAGTGTGGCCGTGTGTCGCGGTTTCAGCGGTGTTACTCTTTTTTTTATGTGATATAATGTGCATTTTTGGATATTGTGGCTATAAATACTGCTTTATGTGTGCTATCTGTGGTGTTGTAAAATAAAATGTCTTCTATGTGAATGTTCCCCCGTGCGCTGCATCCGTTTCCTTTGTGCGGTCTCCATCTTGCTTCACGTAAAGCGGTTTGCAGTGGGCGCGGGTACGCCGATAAATAATCAGAAACCGCTCGAGTGCCGACCGATATAACTCGGCTCGGTTATCCCGATAGCACGGAACGGACCGACTTAAGCGGTCCGCTGTCGAAGGTCGACCTGCGGCAGGCTGCTGCGATCGCCGGTCTTAACACACCGCGTGGTACTTAGTAGCGCCGAAGTTTGGCGAACAACCTATCCACCGCAGGTGGCCGATTGGCACGACGTAGGTGAGGCGAACAGCCCACCGTGACTGCTCCCGGCGGTATAGTCCGAGACGGTCACGCAGGAATTGTCCGTCCGGTGGGCGGACGTTTGCCGCGATTCGAGTTACGTGGTCGATCGCACGCGTAGCTCGGGCAGCCGAGATTCGCAACCAATATTTAATTGGGTTCATTTCACTGCAGGACGCATGTGCTAACTGACCATGCTCAGACTCTCTCTAGTCATCGAAAATTGGAAGGGTACTGATAACACCAGCATCGTGCGGTCGTCGTTGTGGAAAACCAATACTTACATGCCAGCAACCCAATTAATTGAAGATGGTGAGTGGTGTCGGCCCAGTTTCCTATAGGTTTCAGGGTTACAAAGGTGGTGGAGTATTCTTGACCAAGAGACCAATCCTGGACGTGACAATGCAGTTGCAGTGATAGAGATTTCCTCTGAGCAGCCGTGCCAAATGGAACCCAAACCAGTGGAAGGCAGGGCAACAAGGCTCACCTTATTCCAACACAACTACCAACCTTGCTGTCAATGGATTGCAGGGAGACATTAGAAAAACACTTTGAGGCTGCGAGAGCAAATGAGTTTGGGTGGTTCTGAACATCTGTTCATGCTTCAAAACAGACACATGGACGATAATACACGGAGCCACTAGCAGTCTGGACACGAGCGGAAGAGGAAGAAGAGGAGCAGAGAGGAGAGGAGAGAGGAGAAGAGAGAGGAGAGAGAGAGAGAGAGAGAGGAATGAAGAGAGGAGAGCGAGAGAGAGATTAATGAGAGCATTAACCTTACGGGCAGATCTCGATGTTATTGGCATCACATGACCGAGCAAGGATTGGTCAAATGTGTCTGGGCTTCACCAGGTCTCAACATTCCGCTCCCTCTGCTAATGGCATCTCCTATCCAATTTCCGTTCGCTCCATTCCCAGACTGCCTCCCATGTTCTCCAGTCCGTTGCCGACGTAATTATCTGAACACATTCATCTTCCTTTCTCTCCCCAATACCCTCGCCGTCGTTCATCGAAAGCACCAACCATTTACACAGTGAGCTGGTTTTCTGCAAATTACACCCGATAACGCTATGCATGGATTGGCTTACTGAGACGATTACAAAAACCCAAAGGCAGAAAAACAAACTGCATTGTTTTCGGTGGCAAGCAACCGACATGCAAGAAATAATTTGTAAAACCTCAGAAGGACAAGGACGTTCTGATTGAAATTTATCATCAGGGCATACAACATTCTGTTAACCAGATAGATTTTCGCAAAAGCAAAGAGAGGAGAGGAGATTGGACATATTTGTGGCAGAGCAGTTTGGTGCTGCTTAAGCAGTCTCCATTGACTATTGGGCACAACTTATGGACGGGTCACCACTCCGACACCCTAACCACGAGCCAACACCAGCTTAGGACGAATTTGATTCGTGTTAGTGAAGATCTGGATCCAGGTACGAATTAATTTTTTAATCTTCTAGTTAATTCTTCAGATGGGGACCTCTTGACGATGGGACCAAAAACATATAAAAGCCTTTTTTACAGCCATTTATTCCCTGTGAGCAGGGGTTAGCTTTTGTTGTGGGCTCAGCAATCATGGTCCCTCTTGAAGCAATGTTTTCTTTGATGGCCACACTGCCCCTTCCGACGCCACCCTGGTCGCCTGCTTACGCACAGAGATATGCGTACACCTATTCTAACCGGGGCATACACCGGGACCCAGTATACTGGTAGTCATTTCGCCGACCGAAAAGGATGACAGGCTGAGATCAATCCCCTGGGTGTTAATTCAGTAGAAAACGGGGTTCGAATCAGCCCAAGGATCCACAACCACCACCCTAACCACTAAGCACCAAACACAAAGCTATAGGACCAGAAAAACGATTATAGCACGATATATAAAAATTGTAGATGGATTCTGACCAAAACTTCGTGGATGAGTTTGTTCGATGACGAAAAACAAAGCCAATTTCAGGATTTGTTTCAGCGTCGCGATCGGCAGGGTACCAACAAACGCGCCTAGCGAAAGTACGTGCCTCCTTTCCTCCTTTCCCTTCCCCTCCTCTCTCTTTCCTCCCTTCCCTCGTACCCTTTTCCCACCCTATCTTTTTTTTTTTCCCCCTCTTACTCTCTTGTCTCCTCCCTCTCTCATTTCTCCTCCCTTCATCTCCCTCCTCTCCACCCCTCTCACTTTCCCCTTTTTCTCCCCCTTTTTTCCCTTTACCCTCTCTCTCCCTCTCTCTTCCCACCTCTTTCTTTTGCCATTCCCTCACTCTTGCTCCTGCTGAGTCACGTCGCTTCCTCCCGAGAGCTTTTCTCGTTTTCATTGGGGATATGGTGGAAGGTTGTCCTTCCATTTTGTCGACGTTCCTCTTTCCTGTAGCCTGGTGTTGCGCTTAATGTTAGAGTGGTGGGCTTGGATCGAGGTCCTAAGTTCAGAGCCCGTCGTGCCACTGAATTATACACCAGGGGGTGACTCAGCCTTGTCATCTTTCCGAGGTCAGCGAATAGATCCAGGTCAGTGTGTGTACTGGTAGTAGGGGCCATTCGTCTATCAGCGACACGTCACGCTTCAAGAATATGATAAGCTACCCCGGGTCTAAAGCTGCTACGACCACCACCAATTCGTACCTCTCACATACCAACCGAGTTAGTCTGAATGAGTCGGTAACTTTTTGGAATATCTGCTATATATTGATTTAAACCTATCACTCAAGGGTGAAGAATAGCTCAAAAAATTCTGCGTTATCCAAATCCGGATCTCACTAAAATTTATTATCATTTCGTCCTTGTCACTCACCAACGTCCAGCAATTTGTCGGAAACTGTCCATAATTGAATGTCTAGTCAAAAGACAAACAAGAAATAAGACAGCGGTAAACGCTAACCTTCACCTTCGATTGCAAAGTTAATGATGGTAAAAATGAAAAATAAAAATCTCCCTGTACCACAATCTCGCAGCACCTGAAACTGCTTCTCTGTGACAGTGTTTCTTTCAAAAACTTCCATTGCCAGGAGCGAAAGCATTTCAAAGGGCACGAACTCAAGGGCGTTAGTTTGGCTCGTACGTCCATATGTTACTCAGACGGCAGACTTGATCGACAGACAGCTTGCTGCTGCCCCCACGCACACCGCATAACTGAAGCTCAGGCTCTGTGATAACCTAGCCACAAATAATTACAAGTTGATCAGGACAGTTAAACAAAGTCAGCGCATGCTCGAAGACAATTAATAAATCCATATTACCATTCGCTTAAATGCCAGCCGAATGCTTTAAATCTCTGATGGATGGATTATTGGACATGCTCGCTAGCAAGCTCGCAATGCTAATGTGATTAACTGAGGCTGAGGTGTCGACTAGTTGCACTGAAACGTCTTACAAAAGCAGATACCCGTCACGTATTTCCATCACTCTTGCATGCCATGAAGCTACCAAGAACAGGTTTCACAACTTACGTTTCGATACATATAACAACATTCATCAACTTCATTATCAATATAAAAAACCTCGTCAAAAGATATTAAATTATAAAAGAAACGCCCCACACTTCGTTCGATGTACCATATCTTCTGCAGAGCGTCGTGCTGCTGAAGCAGTTTCTCGGCAAGGTGATTTTAGGTGTTTGCCATGCCTTCCCTGCGTTGTTCATCCATCGCTCTCTCCATAAGTACTGAATGTCGAAGCAAGGAAGCAGCACGTACAATTTCTAAAATTATTTTTCTACGACTCGGCCAGGGTTTGATTCACCGACCTCACCAGACGCAGACGGACGCATCTAACCATTACACCACAGAGTCATGGTCTAACCCAAAATGGCCTCGTAAAAGAAAATGTCAGTGAGTCTCACCTCTCTGATGTGCAATGGCTTTCTACATAAGTATAATTGAAAAAGCAGGAATTGGGGCATTTCAAAGTGAAAAACACCTGGCTCAAACTCTCCAGATTTTGACTTATTTGGTATTTAGTGTTATTACATGGAGGCTCTGAAGCGATTGTATGATGCTTCATGATAATACCTCTCTGTGAGGTGTCTCATCAAAAGGTGAATGATGCTGTCTGAGCTTGTTCATTCCTCACCCGACAACCATTGTGACAACTACCCTCCAACATAACAAAAAAAAAAAAAGGAACCACTGCGACCTTGAAGAAGCTTATCTAGGCCTGGCCTATGTTGGAACACAAATCTTGTAGGCATTCTGACTAGGCTGGTTGAGAGAAATTGGTGTATTGCAGTGGACCGCCATTTTGACACACTTCCAGTCAAGTGATCAGCAAGGCTTCGGCAATTTAACAATTAGACCCTGCGTAATTTCACCAAATTTAGTACGCATTCGACTGGTGCATCGGGAGAGATTTTTGAAGAAATTTATGCGATTTTCACAAAAATTTGACGAGTGGGCAATTTTGGCCACACTCTGGTCATTGCTATTGCAATGACTGCAATTAACATCCCTACCCTGAAAATGTAACCCAAATTTAGAAATCCCGAATGAGTGGATCAGGAGAAGAAGATTTTGAACCAATTGATGACGCATTTTAAAACACTTCTGTTCACTTGATCAAAATGGGCCTCCGCAATTTAACATCAGCGTCCCAATGATGTAACCTAAATCTGTTTGCATTCTGACTGGGTGGGTCTGCAGAAGATTTTTTTAAGGAATTATGCGATTCCAAAAATTGAGTCGGCCCATTTGGAAACTTCTTCGTCACAGTGATTGGCGGATACTTGACCTATTTACATCCCCGACCCGGGCTTAGTTGTACCCCCCAAAATTTGGGAGCTTCCAACTGATGGTCTGGAAGAGGATTTTGAAGAACCTTGTGCTACCGCTATTTGACACACTTCAGGTCATGTGATCAGTATGGCCTTCACAATTAACCTCAATACCTGCCTGAATGTTGCAACCCCAATTTGGTAGCATTCTGATTGGGTGGGTTTGGAGAAGAGAGTTTCAGGAAATTTTTTTTACTATGTGGCCATTTACCTACTTTAAAGTCATGGACCGAACGAGTTTGCATCCCTGGTGCCAGTCAGGGAGAGAACATTGCTGCCAAATTTCAGCCGGACAGCCCCATGGTTTGGCCAAAGTCAAAAAAAGAGACGACAGACGAGCGTGATGACAATGCCTTATCTGAATGTAATCAGGATGAGCTAAAAAAAAAAAGTGTGTATATAAAACACAGACAAATTCGAATGACACCGGCAGGGTTGCCAAGCAACCATGAACACAATTTGCACAGGACCAATCCGGCAGGTTACACTACTATTGATACCTTACCTTGTGCGACGGCCAGCTATTGGCGGGTCAGTTCCGCAATGCACACTGGAATGACTGACCGCGCTGTTTCAGTGAGGTGCGCTGGCTGACAAAGCAAATTATTGGGGTAGATATGCCAGTCTAACTTACTTGAACTGTCGGACAATAAAAAAAGACAACCGCGTAGGCGGACATGGGTGGTCGCATATATTGCATTACTAGTCATACAGTTTTTGACGGATCGGGGCTGAAATTTTTTGACAAAGAGGTTGATTGTAGTGCGCATAAAAGCACGAAGCCGATTTTTGAAAAAAAAAATTATCAATTTATTTTTCGATTTTTTCAAAAATTTCAAAGTCCCGTTGGTCGGCCGCTGGGTCGCCCCGGACCGGGCGATGTCCGGAGCCCCGCGCCAATGGTGGCGTCCGTCAGCAACGTGCTCAAAAGCTTACAACTAGATCCTGTATGAACTACAGTCCAAGTTACATCAAAATGCGGTTGACTCCTCTGCCTCCAAGCTGTCCATTACATACATCATACAGACAGACGGAAAACCTGAGAATAACGTTTAGTTACGACCACCAGAAAACGACACAGTTTGAAACAGCAACAACCAATTATTTATTACAAACAACAAGCAGCAATCATTTAAAAACAAGTATTTATAAGCAAGAAAGCAAAAGGAAAAGAGCAATTTAAGCATAACATGTTTTCTATTTTCAATCTTACTTAAACAAAAGACTTGGCCATCGCTTTCAACTCAGGCAAAGAATAAACAAGGACTTTTAAAATAAATAAAGTAATGAATTGGAAAAGGAAAGCAGTCGTTCCTTCTCTCCCTCACCTAAACACACAAATATACAGGAGAATGGCGGAGAAAGGCATGGGAAAGGCTGTGGCAATGTGAACATGGGGACACGCAGCCCCATCCCTAGTGCCCAGACCCAGTAGGTGATCCTCTTGAGCTCCCAGATAGGCGAGCTAGATGTGCGACTGCCCCCGCTGCCTCAGATTTCTTGTCAGGCCCCGGCGATGAGGACACCATTAACCTTCCTCTCATTCATCGGCCGACAGGATTTGAGGAGGCGATGCTGGTGGAGAATGTTATTTTCACAGAAGCTTGACCCAACTGCTCTGAACTTTTTTCTTTTCCCTCATAGCTCGTATTTAGTTTATTCTGCCATGCGCGTTGTCCGACGTTCTCCTGTCTGCTTCCCTCAGCCTTCTGCGTTGTTTGTTTTGTATGCATCAGGCTTACGGAGAGCTAACACACAACGTACAACAAGGGGAGAGGATAAGAGGGTGGGAAGAACCAAACGCAGTGGGGAACAGACATGAGGATCTGTGAAGTGAGAGAGTTGTGGGGTACACAGGGTAACAGTACGTTACAGCTTTCAGAAGGAAAACAGGAATTTAAGGAGTGGTTTGGGATAACGGGTTGAAAAAGATCATGTTTTGATGGGGAAGATAGAGATTGCGTTGAACAAGCTGTTTAAGACCTGGAAGGAAGTGAATTATCTCTCGCTCGTTCGTGTCCTTTCCTCCATTGGCTTAGCGTGCTGCGTGTTGGAAAATTAGCAAGGCTGTTGTGCCGCTGTAAAGGGGGCATTTGGACCGACGGGACTTTGGTGACCGTCCGCTCGGGTCACACACGGTTCGAGTACGCTAGCCGTCGAGGGTGTGAAGACTTGGTAAATCGCCACGTGGATCTCTAGGTATTTTGAAAATTGGCAAATAACCCTGTACCACGTGGTAGAAATAGACAGCTTCACGGTCTGATAAGGGACCCGTATTCTTCGGAGTTTTCGCGAAGAAGTACGATCTAAATTCTGGGTGATTGGCAGAGTCGACTCTTCGGCTCAATCTAGCGGTCGTGCTCGTCGCCGACGCCCGGCCCGCAACAATATAAAAGCCCTCATTCGTCCCCACACCCATCGTCTTTATCCAAGTCTGCCTCTACCTTGGCTTTCAACTCTGCTGCTGGTGTTTCCCTCCCACCCACTGTTCCATTTGTCCTGTTGCGGCCTGATCCATTCAGTGTACGAGTGCTAAACTCTTCCATGAGCTTCGACTATGCACAGTATACAAAAATCAAAATAAATAAAGAAACTATATTATATGTATTACCGCAATTTCCACCAGGCAATTTTTGAAAAGAAAGGAACCACACACACACACACACAAAACCACACACACACAACACACACACCACACACACACAACACCACACACACACACACACCACACACACACACACAACACACACCACACACCTCGGCCTCATCATCATAGCAGTGTGTGATTTCAGTAACTGTTCCTGTATGCATTACCTGATATTAACAATCGTTTGTACTCACTTTCTCTCCCCTCCCGTTTCAATACAAGTTCCATTCACCGAGTCTCTTTTTGAGTTATTCACTGGGTTTCGCCAGCTAAGAACCTCCACTCGGGTTCCATCTTGGAATAGGACCCTGGTGAGGTGAGGTGCCCAGCGCACTGTGCAAATCAGCCGCTCGGCGTTCCAATTGAACCCGATATAAGTGAAGACAGGCCCTTAATCTGGTTTGGAGCATCTCGCCTGTTTGGCCGGCACAACTGTGACAATACTAAACGAGAAGGCACTCGGAAGAGCGCATAACCTCCGCCACGTAATGCCTGATCCACGAGAACATATCGGGCCCAATACATTTTTGAAATATCATACTACACAGTACTATATTGTTTTTGGCCCGATCTCTCAATGGTGAAGAAACGCTTTGAAAATTAAATAATTCTCGTATCCAGATCCGGATCCAGATCTTCACCAAAATCTCATCAATTCGTCCTTTTCTAACACCCAACGTGTCCACCAAGTTTTGTGCGAATCCGTCCACAACTTTTTGAAATATCGTGCTATATAATCAGTTTCGCCCTATCTCTCAATGGTGAAGAATCACTTAAAATATTGTCAGATCTGGATCCGGATCTTCACCAAAATCTTATCAGTTCGTCCTTGTCACACACCGAACCTATCCACAAAATTTCATCCGGATCCATCTACAACTTTTTGAGATATCTTGTACACAAGTCAGACAGACAGAAATGGGTGAAAACAACCTCCTTCACCTTCAGTGGCAGAAGTAACAAAGCTTTCTCGGTGTTACAATGTAAAAGAGGTCGAGCCAGAAGCCATGGTTCAAAAAAGGATTCCGCTTTAGACTTAAAAGGCAAGAGCCATGACGAGGCTCTTCGATGTTGGAAAAAAGCAAAGAAAGAGAAATAAAACAAAAATACTTTAAAATGATGCCATTTGTGTGAATACCACCGATGGATTTGGAGTCAAAATGCATTCATTTATAACATCAAACATCATGCCCGTTGTTCACGACCACCTTCCTTCTTTGGACCCCCTGATGCGTACCTCTGAAACACCCAAAGGCAAGATGCTCAGATCGTGACAAGGTCACTCGACTGATTGTGCAAAGCAATTGGAATTACAGCTTCAGGGGAGATGGCTGGGGAGGTGGATGTGGGAGGGGGTGTCT
>CM068967.1:63993874-64004632 GCA_035128595.1 Eptatretus atami
TACATGTATAGTTAGCCCAAACCCATTGTTATAGGGAATTAATGTGTATTCATCGGGCTGCGATCCTTTGAGATAGCCATTTTTCTTTTTCTATTGTTATTTTAAACGACAAACCTCCCCGCAAACAACCACCGCCACCAACTACGCCACAACGCCAACCGCGCCTCCAATTACCCTCACAACAACCACCACCATCTTCGCCACTACCCCCGCTGACGAACGCCATCCTCCACGGTCCACACTACGACGGTTTCGCGTGGAAACCGTCGAACGCAAGGAGGGAAAAAGAAGGCACAACGGTGGCGCGCGGTTTTCCCGCCTGTTTCCTTCCCGCCATTCTTCCCTGCCCGGCGCCAGGACTGACTTTCCTCGCCCCCCGCATGGCGCGGGAGGGGCGACGAGAGGAACGCCCCTTTTCTCGAAGCGCCTCGAAGGGGGTGGAGCAAAAGGCGGGCGGAGAAACAGGGCGTGGCGCCGGGAGTATAAAAGAGGCGGCGGCGCTGGCGGATCCTCGTCGGTGAGCTTCTTGTCTCGGTTCCTCGTGACTGGTGCTTCTTTTGCCCTGCTTCGTCTCGTGCTTGTTCTTTTTTCTGGTCCTGTTCGGTGTTGCTCTTGGGTCGGTGTACTCAGTCGGTGCTCGGTCCGTGGCGTCGGGGGACCAACACGAGCAGGCACGAGGCACGCCGGAGAGGCTTCGCGACCACGCTCGAGCGGGGGAGTCACGGCCAGAGGACCACGTTCGGAGGACGGTCGCCAAGGACGCGACAACCAGGGAAGTCGCACTTCCATTTTCTTTTGGGGTTCTGTGTGAACGTGTGTGTGTGCGCCGTGTCCGAAAAGTAGAACTGCGTAAGTTTGGCCGTGTGTACGCGTATCGCGGGTTAACTCTTTTTTATGTGATATATGTGCATTTTGATAATGTGGCTATAAATACATGCTTTATGTGTGCTATCTGTGTTGTGTAAATAAAATGCTTTCTTGTTGAATTGTTCCCCCGTTTCGCTGCTCCTTTCCTTTGTGGGTCTCCATCTTGCTTCACGTAAAGGGTTTGAGTGGCGCGGGACGCCGATAATAATCAGGAACCGTCGAGGCCGACGATAACACCGCTCGGTTATCCCGATAGCACGGAACGGACCGCTTAAGCGGTCCGTGTCCGAAGTCGACCTCGCGCGAGGTGCGATCGCCCGGTTACCATCCGCGTGGGTACTAGGTAGGTCGAGTTTGCGAACAACCCTATCCCACGCAGGTGGCCGATTGGCACGATCGTGGTGAGGCCGAAAGGCCCACCCGTGACTGGCTCCCGGCGTTAGTCCGAGAGGGTCACGACAGAATTGTCCGTCCGGTGGGCGACGTGCCGCGATTCGAGTTACGTGGTCGATCGCACGCCGGCGGGCCCGAATTCGCAACAATATTAATTGGGTTCATTTCCACTGCAGGAGCGCATGTTGCTAACTGCACATGCTCAGACTCTCTCTTCATCGAAAATTGGAAGGTACTGATAACACAAGCATCGTGGGTCTCGATTGTGGAGAAACAATACTTCACATGCCCAGCCAACCAATTAATTGAAAGAGGTGGTGGTGTCGGCCCAGATTCTTAATGGTGTCAGGGTGTTAACAACAGGTGGTGGATATTTCTGTGACCAAGAACCAATCCTGGACGTGAAGCAATGCGTTGCAGTGAATAGAGATTTTCCTCTGAGCAGCCGTGCAAATGGAACCCAAACCAGTGAAGCAGGGCAACAAGGCTTCACCTATTCCAAACACAACTACCAACCTGCTGTCAATGGATTGCAGGAGACATTAGAAAAACACTTTGAGCTGCGAGAGCAAAAGTGAGTTGGGTGGTTAGTTCTGAACAATCTGTTCCATTGTTCAATACAGAACATGGAGATACACAGGGAGCCACTAGCAGTCTGGACACAGGAGAAGAGAGAGAGAGAGAGAGAGAGAGAGAGGAGAGAGAGAGAGAGAGAGAGAAGAGAGAGAGAGAGAGAGAGAGAGAGAGCAGAGAGAGAGAGAGAGAGAGAGAGATTAAATGAGAGCCTTTACCTTCGGGCAGATCTTCGATGTTGATTGCATCACATTTGCCGAGCAAGATTGGTCAACTGATGTCTGGGCTTCACCAGGTTCAACATTTCCGCTCCCCTCTGCATATGGCATCTCCTTCCAATTTCCGTTCGCTCCATTCCCAGGACTGTCCTCCATGTTCTCCAGTTCGTTGCCGACGTTAATTATCTGAAACTTCATCTTCCTTTCTCTCCCCAATACCCTCGCCGTCTTCATCTGAAGCAACCACCTTGACCACGTGAGCTGGTTTTCTGCAAATTACACACGATGACACGCTTGATGGATGGCCTTATGCATGCACAGCATTTACAAAACATCCAAAGAGAAAACAAACTGCATTGTTTTTCGGTGGCAAGCAACCGACCATAGCAGAATAATTTGTAAAACCTCAGAAGGACAAGGACGTTCTGATAAATTTATCATCAGGACATACAACAATTCTGTAAACCAGATGCATTTTCGCAAAAGGAAAGAGAGGAGGAGGAGATTGGGACCATATTCTGTGCAGAGCGTTGGTGCTGCTTAAGCAGTCTCCTTGACTATTGGGCACAATCATGGACGGTCACCACTCCGACACCCTAACCACTGAGCCAACACAGGCTTAGGACGAATTTATTCGATGTTAGTGAAGATCTGGATCCAGCAGTACGATATTTTTTTAATTTCCTAAGTAATTCTTCAGATGGGACCTCTTGAGAGATGGGACCAAAAACGATATAAAACAGCCTTTTTACAGCCATTTTTCCCTGCTGAGCAGGGGTTAGCTTTGTTGTGGGCTCCATGCAATCATGGTTCCCTTCTTGAGGCAATGTTTTTTATGGCCAGATGCCCTTCCTGACGCCAACCCTGGTCGCCTCTTACGACACACAGGGATATGGTACACCTATTCTAACCGGGCATACACCGGACCAGTATACTGGTAGTCATTTCGCCGACCTCGAAAGGATGACAGGCTGAGTCAATCCCCTGTTGTTAATTCAGTAGAAAACGGGGCTCGAACTCAGGACCCAAGGATCCCAAGCCACCACCCTAACCACTAAGCCAACACCAAGCTATAGGACCAAAAACGATATATAGCACGATATAAAAAAGTTGTAGATGGATTCTGACAAAACTTCGTGGATGAGTTGGTTCGATGACGAAAACAAGCCAATTAATTTTGTTTCAGGTCAGCAGTCCGGCCTATCGGTGTATCCAAAACATAAACTGTCAGCCTGGCGGAGGTACGTGCTCTCCCGAGAGCCTTTTCTCGTTTTCAATGTGAGGATAGTTTGGAAGGTGTCCTTCATTTTGTTCGACGTTCCTCTTTCCTGTTATGCCTGGTGTTGCTTAATGGTTAGAGTGTGGGCTTGGGATCCGAGGGTCCTAAGTTCAAGCCCCGTCGGCCACTGAATTAATACACCAGGGGTTGACTCAGCCTGTCATCCTTCCGAGGTCAGCGAAATGAGTACCAGTTCCAGTGTGTGTACTGGTAGAGGGGCACTGCATCAGCGACACAGTCACGCTTCAAGAAATGATTAGCTACCCCGGCAGCTAAGCTGCCATACGACCACCACCAATTCGTCCTCGTCACATACCCAACCGAGTTTAGTCTGAATGAGTCGGGTAACTTTTTGAGATATCGTGCTATATATTGATTTTAAACCTATCACTCAATGGTGAAGAATAGCCTCAAAAAATTCTGGTATCCCAATCCGGATCTTCACTAAAATTTAATCATTTCGTCCTTGTCACTCACTCAACCTGTCCAGCAAATTTTGTCGGAAACTGTCCATAACTTTGAGAATGTCCTAGTCAAAGACAAAACAAAAGAAAACATACAGACAGGGGTAAAAACATAACCTCCTTCCACCTTCGATGGCAAAGGTAAAAATATGGTGTAAAAATGAAATAAATAATAAAATCTCCCATTAACCAAATCTCGAGCACCTGCAAACTGCTTCTATTGACAGTGTTTCTTTCAAAACTTCCATTGCCAGGAGCAAAGCATTTCAAAAGGAGCACGAGACACTCAAGGCGTTATTGGCTCGGTACGTCCATATGTTTACTCAGAACGGCAGACTTGATCAGACAGACAGCTGCTGCTGCCCCCAGGCACACCCTGCATACCTGAAGCTCAGGCTCTGTGATAACAATAGCCACAAAAGACTTACAAGTTGATAGGACAGTTAAACAAATGTCAGCGGCATGCCTCGAAGACAATTAATAAATCCATATTAACATTCGCTTAAATGCCACCGAATGCTGTTAAATTCTTGATGATGGATTTTGACATGCCGCTAGCATCTCGCAATGCTAATGATGATTAACTGAGGCTGGAGTGTCTGACTAGTTCACTGAAACGTCTTACAAAACAGAGATACCCCAGTCACGTATTTCCCATCACTCTTGCATGCCATTGAAGCTACAAGAACAGTGTTCTACAACTGTACGTTTCGATACAGTAATACAACATTCATCAAACTATATTATCAATATAAAGACCTCTTCAAAAGGGATATTTTAATTATAAACAGGAACCCCACACTTCGTCGATGTACCATACTCTTTGCAGAGCGTCGTGCTGCTGAAGCAGTTTCTCGGCAAGGTTATATTAGTGGTTTGCCATTGCCTTCCCTGCGTTGTTCATCCATGCTCTCTCCATTTAAGTACTGAATGTCAAGCAAGGAAGCAGCACGTACAATTTCTAAAATTATTTTTCTACGACTCGCCAGGGTTTGATTCACCGACCTCCCAGACGCCAGAGCGGACGCTCTAACCATTACACCACAGAGTCTGGTTAACCCAAAAATAGTGCCTCGTAAAAGAAAATGTCAGTGAGCTCACCTCTCATGATGGTGCATGGCTTTCTACATAAGTATAATTGAAAAAGCAGGAATTGGGATTTCAAAGTGAAAAAAACCTGCTCAAACTCTCCAGATTTTGACTTATTTGTATTGTATTGTTATTAATGGAGGCTCTTTGAAGCGATTGTATGCATGCTTCATGATAATGACCTCTCTGTGAGGTGTCTCATCAAAAGGTGAATGTGCTGTCTGAGCTTGTTCATTCCTCACCCGACAACCATTGTGACAACTACACCGCTCCAAACATTAACAAAAAAAAAAAAGACCACTGGACCTGAAGCTTATCTGGGCCCTGGCCTAATGTTGGAACACAAAATTTGGTAGCATTCTGACTGGTTGGTCTGGAGAAGAAGATTTTGGTAGTTATTTGCGTGACCGCCATTTTGACACACTTCCAGTCAAGTGATCAGCAAGGCTTCCGCAATTTAACATTAGGACCCTTCGTAATGTGTCACCCAAATTTAGTAGCATTCCGACTGGTGCATCGGGAGAAGATTTTTGAAGAAATTTATGCGATTTTCACAAAAATGACGAAGTGGGCAATTTTGGCACACTTCTGGTCATTGTATTGCAATGACTGGCAATTTAACATCCCTACCCTGGAAAATGTAACCCAAATTTGGTAACATCCCGAATGGTGGATCAGGAGAAGAAGATTTTGAACCAATTTGCATGACGGCCATTTTAAAACACTTCTGTTCACGTGATCAAATGGCCTCCGCAATTTAACATCAGAATCATGTCCCAATGATGTAACCTAAAATTGTTTGCATTCTGACTGGTGGGTCTGCAGAAGATTTTTTTTAAGGAATTTATGCGATTTCCCAAAAATTGAGTCGGCCATTTTGGAAAACTCTTGGTCACGTGATTGGCATGACTTGCCTAATTTAACATCCCGACCCTGGCTTAATGTTGTAACCCAAATTTGGGAGCATTCCAACTGATGGGTCTGGAAAGAGGATTTTGGAAGAACTTGTGCTACCGCTATTTTGACACACTTCAGGTCATGTGATCAGTATGGCCTTCACAATTTAACCTCATACCCTGGCCTAATGTTGCAACCCAAATTTGGTAGCATTCTGATTGGTGGGTTTGGAGAAGAAGATTTTGGAAATTTTTTTTACTATGTTGGCCATTTGACCTACTTAAAGTCATGTGACCGAACGAGTTTGCAATCCCTGTTGCCAGTCGGGGAGAGGAACATTGCTGCCAAATTTCAGCCGGATCAGCCCCATGGTTTGGCCAGAAGTCAAAAAAAGGAGACGCGACAGACGATGCGTGATGACAATGCCTTATCTGGAATGTAAATTCAGGATGAGCTAAAAAAAAAAAAAGTGTGTATAATAAACACAGACAATTCCATGCACGGCAGGTTGCCAAGCACCATGAACACCAATTTGCACGGCCAATCCGGCAGGGTTACACTACTTCATATGATACCTTACCTGTGGACGGCCAGCTAATTGGGGTCAGTTCCGTCAATGCACACTTGGATGACTGCCGCGCGTTTCAGTGAGTGGCGCTGGGCGACAAAGCAAATTATTGGGGTAAGAATATCCAGTCTAACCTTACTTGTACACTGTCGGACCAATAAAGGAAAAAGACAAGCGGTAGGGACATGGGTGGGTCGCTATATAATTGCATACTAGTCATACAGTTTTTGACGGATCGCGGCTGAAATTTTTTGACAAAGAGGTTGATTGTAGTGCGCATAAAAGCACGGAAGCCGATTTTTGAAAAAAAAAATATATCAATTTATTTTTCGGATTTTTTCAAAAATTCAAAGTCCCGTTGGTCGGCCGGCTTGGGTCGGCACCCCGGACCGGGCGATGGGCCGGAGCCCCGCGCCAACGGTGGCGTCCGTACACAACGGTGCTCAAAAGCATACAACTAGATCCTGGTATGAACGTACCAGTCAAGTTTCATCAAAATCGGTTGACTCCTCTGGCCTCCAGAGCTGTCCATTACATACATACATACAGACAGACGGAAAACCTGAGAATAACGGTAGTCTAGCGACCACCCAAAAACCGACACAGTTTGGAAACACAACAAAACAATTATTTATTACAAACACACAAGCAAGCAATCATTTAAAAACAAGTTATTTATAAGCAAGAAAGCAAAAGCACATAAGAGACAGATTTAAGCATAACATGTTTTCTTTTTCAATCTTACTTAAACAAAAGACTTGGCCATCGTTTCACTCAGGAGCAAAGAATAAAACAAGGACTTTAAAATAAAATAAAAGTAATGAATGGAGAAAAGGAAAGCAGTCGTTCCTTCTCTCCCTCACCTCACACAAATATACAGGAGAATGCGGAGGAAAATGGATGGGGAAGATGGGCTGTGGCAATGTGAAGCGATGGGGACACGCAGCCCCATCCCTGAGGTGCCCAGACCCAGTAGGTGAGTCCTCTCTGGCCATCCAGATATGCGAGCTAGATGTGCGACTCGCCCTCCTCTGCCTCAGATTCTTCCTTGTCAGGCCCCCGTCGATGAGGTGACACCATTAACCCTCCTCGCATTCATGGCCGACAGGATGAGAGGGCAGGATGCGCTCGTGGGAGAAGTGTTATTTTTCCACAGAAGCTTGACACCAACTGCTCGTGAAACTTTTTTTTCTTTTCCCTCATAGCCTTCTCGGTATTTTAGTATTCTGCTCATGCGAGCTTGTCCCGTACGTTTCTCCTTTCTGCTTCCCTCAGCCTTCTGCGTCTGCTTTTGTTTTTGTATGCATTGTCGAGGCTTGTACGAGAGCTAACACACAGAACGTACAACAAGGGGAGCAGGAATAAGAGGGGTGGGAAGGAAGGACAAAACAGGTGAACAGACATGAGGAGATCTGTGGGAAGGGAGAGGAGGGTGTGGGTACACAGGTAAACAGTATGACGTTACAGAGACTTTCAGGAAGGAAAGCAGGAATTTGAAGGAGGTGGGTTTTGGGTGGATTAACGGGTTGAAAAGATCATGGTTTTGGATGGGGAAGATAAGAGATGGTGTGAACAGCTGTTTTGAAGACCTGGAAGGAAGAGTGGAATTTTGAAGAGAGTGTGAAGTTTATTCAAAGGTGGGAAAAAAAGAGCGAATGAAAGAGTGAGGTGAGCCAGTGATTCGTATTTTTGGTTAGTTTTTAGCAGAAGGGGGGGTTGCTAGGCAGACCGTGAGCACCCTATGGAAATATGGGCAGGACAATAGCAGACAACAGTGGGGGGGGGGGAGGCGGATGAGCGAGACGGGTAGAAGACATGAAAGACCACGACCTGCCTGCTGTGAGAGTGAGAGACCAAGACCAATGATGGCGTACCAATGTTCCTTAATGCCTTGGTTTCCACAACGGATGAAGCCCGAACAAGTGGAACGGGGACACCGCCCAAGGGGAGAGCAGTTCTTCATTCAGGCTGGTGACGAAAGCTTTGTATGTGGTCAGCGGAGGCCTCAGTGTGCCAAAGAAGGACTTTGCATGACGGAGGGATGCCTCTCTTCTACTTTCTACCTTCTCTTCTTCCACTTTCTGAGCATCTGCTCAGGAGCGCTTTTCTTCCCTGCTCAGCGTGGCCTGTCCAGAGTGACTGTCTCTGCCTTTCTGGCTTCTCTTCTTCACGATCAGCTTTCTTCCCTTCCTCCCATTGGTCACACAGCCGGTGGAGGCAGGTGCATATGTCACTTGTTGGAACATTGCCAGTGCCATTCTGAGGACTTTTCAACGAAAGCCCCCACCCCACCACCTACACGACTCAAAGCCGCAATGAAGCCCCAGTCCCTTCCTTCATGCAGAAACGCCCATTCACTTTGTTTTGCAGGTGGTACCACGCCCCAGAGAAGCGCCTCCCTCGCAGGTTGACGACGATCACCAAAGCGCGCCACAAACATTCATGCGGAGAGCCACAAAATGGGTTACCATGCCAATGTGCTGGATGGAGGAAAACACAGAAATGGAACCCGCACGACCGAGGATAGACCCAACGACGCGGAATGGAATGTAAGACAGTGGTAGGGTGAAGGAAAGACTGTTGGAAAATATGTTTGATGAGGGAGATTATTGGAGGACCGTTGAAATGGGCCGATGGGGTAAAGGAGGATGATGAAAGTAACAGAGGATTGAACAGAATGGACGCTTGTAAAAGAATAAAGATTGAAAATAACAGAGGGGAGGGGAGATCATTACATGGAAAAAAAATTCAGCCTAGCCAACACATTGCCCCCCCAAACAGCCTTTGACGAAGACTCGATCGACACAAAGACCAATGAAATAACTGATCCTTGGTCACCTACGTGTCCCACGTATGCTCTCCCGATGGCGGTATATAATATATATATAATATATATATATTATATATATATATATATTATACTATATATATATATACAGTGGGAGAGAACAAGTATTTGATACACTGCCTTCCCGATTTCAACGTGTCTTCTCCCACCCTTAGCAAAGTACGTAGAGGTACTGTAATTTTTATCATTAGGTACACTTAACTGTGAAAGACGGAATCTAAAACAAAAAATCCTTGAAAATCACATTGTGATGATTTTTAATAATTACATTTGCCATTTTATTGCATGAAATAATATTTGATACATTCAGAAAAAACATAACGTTAATATTTGATACAAAGACCTGTGTGTTGCAAATTACGGAGATCAGACGTGTGTGCGCGAAATTGTTGCTAGTTCTTAACCAGTTTGGCAGCAGACTGCAGCAGGGAGATTTGCCCACTCCTCCATGACACATCTTCTCCAGATCCTTCAGGCCCTTTCGGGTCTGTCGCTGGGCAACACAGACTTCATCTTTCAAGGATTTTCTAATTGGGTTCAGTCTGAGACTGGCTAGGCCCACTCCAGGATCTCTCTCAGGCGGCGGCGCTGGCGGATCCTCGTCGGTGAGCTTCTTGTCTCGGTTCCTCGTGACTGGTGCTTCTTTTGGCCCTGCTTCGTCTCGTGCTTGTTCTTTTTTCTGGTCCTGTTCGGTGTGCTCTTGGGTCGGTGTACTCAGTCGTACTCAGCTCATTTGTTGTCTCTGTCGCTCGGTCCTGATTCGGGGGACCTAACACGAGCAAGCACGAGGCACGCCGAGTAGAGGCTTCGCCGACCACGCTCGAGCGGGGAGTCACGGCCAGACGGGACACTTCGGAGGACGGTCGCAAGGACGCGACAACCAGGGAAGTCGCACTTCCATTTTCTTTTGGGGTTCTGTGAACGTGTGTGTGTGGCGCCGTTGTCGAAAAGTAGAACTGCGTAAGTGTGGCCGTGTGTACGCGTATCGCGGTTAACTCTTTTTTATGTGATATATGTGCATTTTGATATATTGTGGCTATAAATACATGCTTTATGTGTGCTATCTGTTGTGTGTAAAAAAATGCTTTCTTGTTGAATTGTTCCCCCGTTTCGCTGCGTCCTTTCCTTTGTGGTCTCCATCTTGCTTCACGTAAAGGGTTTGAGTGGCGCGGACGCCGAATTAATCAGGAACCGTCGAGGCGACGATAACACCGCTCGGTTATCCCGATAGCACGAACGGACCGCTTAAGCGGTCCGTGTCCGAAGTCGACCTGCGGCGAGGTGCGATCGCCCGGTTACCATCCGCTGTGGTACTTAGGTAGGTCGAGTTTGTGCGAACAACCCTATCCACGCGGGTGCCGATTGGCACGATCGTGGTGAGGCCGAAAGGCCCACCCGTGACTGGCTCCCGGCGTTAGTCCGAGAGGGTCACGACAGAATTGTCCGTCGGTGGGCGACGTGCCGCGATTCGAGTTACGTGTCGTCGCACGCCGGGGGCCGAATTCGCAAACATATAATGTAATATATTGTTTACGAATTTGAATTCAATGCACACAACATAC
>CM068967.1:64041778-64055541 GCA_035128595.1 Eptatretus atami
GAGAGCCTCCACCATTGTTGGGAGAGTAGAAGCAGCATGTTCGAGGTAGAGTGAACAGGTCTGAATCCGAATTGATGATCTGAAATGAGGCTGTTGGAGAAAAGGAATGATTTTACGTTAACTGTGATGATGGATTCCATGATCTTGCTGATGATGGTAAGTACAGTAAGCTAATTGGGCTGTCATTAAGGGGATCCATTTTTGCACCTTTTGATGTAATGCTGTGATGTTGGCCGATTTCCAATTTCCCAGATGGATATAGGAGACCAGTCCTGAAGTGAAAACAAAATAAAATAAAAATAAAAATAAAACGCAAATATGAGATGCGTGAATGTCGATGCAGGTCCGTGAATAGCGAATCTGACTACTATGTAGTACTATGTAGTGTACTACTTGAAGATGTATACAAATCGTCTGTCATAATACTTCCAAGAACCTCCACTTTTGCAGTAGAGCACTTCAATTTAAATTAAGGTTCAATGGGGTGGTGTATAAGAGGGTTGTTCAGACTGCTTCAATAGCATGAAACTTTATTATTATTACTATTTTTTAATGATCGTTAAAATCATTATTTCATTCAAATTGAACTAACACTGCACAGGGTATCATATTCTATGAACTCTCTTTCTTATTGTATTTGGATATTTCCTTCATGTCATACATAACTAGAATAGTGTAGTAGATAGTAGAAAAATCGTGCAAATTATGATACAAGCATCAAATTTGGCATTTCTGTTCTCCCAACTTCTGATCAAATCTCCTGATTGGCCATTTGAAAATCCAATTTTGAAAATTTGAAGAAAAAAAAAAAAACTTCAAAAAAAAATTTGAAGTCACAGTGGCTGAAATTCTTGAAGCGCAAGTAACATCCAGACAGAAACCAAACGGAGATGCAGTCATCATTGATGGCTCAGCACTTATCAATGCCCTACCCACGCACTTCAAAGATATTGATGACTATGCTAAAAAGACATCATCCCAAAGGTGAATCCTATGGTGCCAGTACGAGAGGGTGGACGTAGTGTTTGATCTGACAAGAAGTCAAGTTCTGAAGTCCGAGCAAGTCAAAAGGGCAAGGAATCAGAAGAAGGATGACAGAACCAGTAAACCCCAAGTAACTGGAGAAGCTTTCTTCGAGATGACAGCAACCAGACTGAGCTGTTTCACTTCCATGCGGAAAAGATGTGTGAAGCCACAGACGACAAGCACAGTCATTGTCACAAAAGGAGAAGATGCCATTAGCAACACAAGGAAGTCACTGGATGCTGTGTCTCCATGTTGTCATGAAGAAGCTGACACTCTAATATTTGTAGACGCCAGGGATGCTACGACGGATGGTAGCAAGTCCATTATCATTAAGGCTAATGACACGGACGTACTAGTCATAGCAATATCTGTACTGCCATCCTTATAGGAACTAGGTCTTGAGAACATGTGGATTGCCTTTGGCTAAGGAGCCAAGGCACGATGGATTCCAGTCCATGAGGTAGTTTCTGCAATAGGGCCTGAGAAAGCTAGAGGGATCCCACACTTCCATGTGTTCACTGGATGTGACGTCGTGTCTGCCTTCCGCGGTAAAGGGAAGAAAACTGCATGGCAGACTTGGAACGTCTTTGATGATGTTTCTGAAACATTCACCAATCTCAGCCAGCATCCAACATTGATTCGTGATCTTGACTTTTTTGAATTTTTTTTTTTTTTTTTTAATTTTTCAAAATTTGGATTTTCAAATGGCCAATCAGGCAGATTTGATTAGAATCCCCTGGAGAACAAATGTGCCAAATTTGATGCTTGTATCATCATTTGCACGATTCCAATCAAAAATTACTGTTATCTGCCCCACTAGAAGGGCACTCGGTGGAGTGCATACATCTGCCAAGCAATGCCTAATCCAGTAGAACATATCGGGCCCAACAAATTTTTGAAATGTCATGCTATATACATCGTTTTTGGCCCCATCTCAATGGTGAAAAATCACTTTAAAAATCAAAATTTTAAAAAATATCATATCCGGATCTGGATTCAGATCTTCACCAAAATCGAATCAATTTGTCCTCGTCACATACCCAACCTGTCCAAGTTTCGGCCTCAGCCGTCCAAAACTTTTTGAGATATCGTGCACACAAACAAAGACAGACAGTGGTGAAAACATAACCTCCTTCCCACCTTCGGTGGCAGAGGTAATAAGCCTGACCAATGAACAATTCTGATGAACATTTCCAAATTACTGATGACCTCATTTTACCAGAGGAAGGCAAGATTCCAGACATGCACAAGCAAAGCACATGATGGCACACCGCTCGACAACACATTCCAGAACAGTCCGAATAACGGTTTGGTTTCCAAATAACGAAAACCAAATATAATATTTGTCTCATGTATGATGGTTTAGTCAGGTTTAACTTCCTCTCATGTATAAATAACACAAAACATACTTTTCACACCCTCAAACGGGATTTCCGTTTAATTGCCTGAAACGGATAAATCAGTGTCGTCCCTACACGTGTTCCAAACTTCCAGAAGAAAGCAGATTGGTGTTGTGTGTTGTGTGCCTGGTATTGGCTTAATGGCTAGAGTTGTGGGTTTGAGATCCTAGGATCCTGATTCAAATCCTGCTTGGCTGTTGAATTAACACCAGGTGGGGTTAACTCAGCCTGTCATCCTCCTGAGATTGGCTAAACGAGTACCAGCTTGCTGGTATTCCTGTGTCAGAGTGGTGACCCATCCAGGATTGTGTCCAATAGTCAAGGAGACTGCTTAGGCAGCACCAATGCTCTGCACAGAGTATGGTCCCAATGGATGGATTGAGTGTGTGTGCGTGTGCACACGCACATATGAAATTCATAGAAAAAAAAAACAAGGGGGGGGGGGGAAATCCCCTCCCCCCACCCATTGAAGTGGGGGGGACAACTTGCCAGTGCTCCCGAAAGGAGCAGTTGTGTCAAGTGAATTAAAAGTGAAGTAACGTACTAAAGTGCACCAACGACGACGACGACAGAATTGCATTTGTAAAAGATTATGGGTTCAATAAGTGTGACATTCACATAATGTCTTCTTCCAAGTCTCATCTAAAAATCCTCCTTCATTTAACCATCATTATATATTAAATATTATGAAAGTGAATAAATTCAAATTTGTTTGCAGCAACAGCAACATCACCATGACTAGGAAAAGATCATACAAACACTGGAAAGCAGGACTTGAGGACCTGGGTGAATCGATTATATAAATTATTGTTTATTCACGAAAAGGTAAAGCTCCATTCCCTCCACTCAACCTCACAACAATATAGTTTTTGAGATACAGTTTGCCACTTTATTTTTGAAACAATCTATGCCGGAACGTGCATCATGCTGTGCATGTAGTGCTGTGATCATTTCCAAACTCCCTGGCATCAACAGGATTTTCCCGAGTGAAGCTTTCAGACTGCATGACGCGACTCAGAAAAAAGTTTCCGGAATTTTTTCATTTTGGGAGATCTTGATGCCGCCAATGCAAAGGTTCCTTGGATTTGCCAAATGCACAGACCGAGCGCACGCACGCGCACCTTTTCCTCCGATTCACCAAATTTGAATTTTTGACATTTGTTTTGCTTTCACCCACCAAGAACCTGCAAAGCAGCCAAAGAGCATTCTGACTGTAATCAATCTATCTTTTCATGTGTATTGACAGTTAGCCTATGCTACAACTTAATTACAGCCTGTTTTCCCCAGAAGCTTGTGAGGGCTGACCTGTTTATCAATCAACTTAATCCTTCTGTGAAGACCTGCAGTTCTCCAGATGAAATGATTATTCCAGGTAACAATACAAAGCCTTCACCTCTGCTCCAGGGCTGGCAGGATAGCCAAAAGGCATGCACACATGCCTCTAAGTAGTCTAGCCTGGGTTCAAATCCTGACCCAGGTATCACCAGTCAACGCGGTGTTTCACAGGCAGGGTGAATCAATGTGTGTGCTGTCCCACGGATGGATACTAAACTGAGCGTCCCATCTGCTGGCATTATTTGGTGGATGTTAAAGATCCCACGGTGGCGAGCTATCGCTGGCACCCTGAACAAATTCCCAATTCCTGCCCTAACCGGCAGAGGGAATTGCATCAGCAGCCCAGCTACTCACTCAGCTAATGATCGCTACCCAGCAGCCTTGTGCTGCATATGAAAGAAGAACCTCTCCTTATCAAATACGATTACTTCCTCAACATTACTAACAACTACACCCATGCACCTAACCCTCCCTTTTGATATTCCTCAAGGCCTCCTACCCAAGAAGAAGCACTCAAATAAAATAATAAAAACATAGCAGTCCCAGCAATGTGTTTCCGCTACGAGAAACAACCAAGAGCTATTTTGAGAGCAGTTTCTAAGGTGCATAGATTTTTGTATTTTTGGAACAAATCCATTTCCTGTGGGCCCAACATCTTTACACATGGATTGTAATATAAATGCACAAGTGGGTCTTCACAGCGAGATGACATGAGTCATAAAAGAAGGCTGAGGTTGGGGGGGGGGAAGGGAGGTGATGGCGGGGGCGGGGGTGGTATACAGCAGGCCATCAAACGGCCCATACTGTGTTAACTTGGTGAATGCATCTCTCAGGCAGGAAGCAATCTGGTAGATAAGGTGAGCATAATTGATTAGCAAGATACGTCAACAAGCATAAGCTTGCAACTCGAGATGGGCTTTCCGAGGAAGACAAAATTACAGGTACAACCGCAAAAAGGAAGATGGTAAGAACAACTAGAAGGGCACTCGGTAGAGCGCATACCTCCGCCACGCAATGCCTGATCCACGAGAACATATTAGGCCCAATACATTTTTGGCCCTATCTCTCAACGGTGAAGAATCACTTTAAAAATGAAATAATTCTCGTATCCAGATTCTCGTATCCGGATTCAGATCTTCACCAAAATCGAACCAATTTGTCGTGGACACACACCCAACATGTCCACCAAGTTTCGTCTGAATCCGTCCAGAACTTTTTGAGATATCGTGCTATATATCAGTTTAGCCCAATCTCTCAATGGTGAAGAATCACTTAAACAATTCTAGTAGTCTGATCCGGATCCGGATCTTCACCAAAATCTAATCAGTTCATCCTCGTCACACACCGAACCCGTCATAAAATTTCATCCGAATCCATCCACAACTTTTTGAGATATCCTGTACACAGACAGACAGAAAGGGGTCAAAACAACCTCTTTCACCTTCGGTGGTGGAGGTAAAAATGAGGCTAGGTGATTAGAATGAAAGAAGAGAAGAATATGGCAATATTCATAGAAAAGGAAGTAAAACAAAGAGTGAAAAAAAAAAACAAAGAAAAAAAGCATAGCATTACCTGCGTGACCGTGAGAGGCTGGGACTTGCAGGCTCCTTGGGAGGGCAATGGGAAGGAAGAGAAATGGTGATAAAAAGACAATCAACAAAACAAAAACAAAAAAAAACCTCATTCATCAATACCGTACGCAGTAAGTACACTGCGGTCAACTACCCAAACCTCAGGGCTAAAAAATCTTTGCCGTACCAAAGGAAGACAATATATAATCATAAAAAAACTCCATTTCAAATTGCTGAGGAGAGGTGAATGAAACAGAACTAAAGAATAAATATAATAATTAATGCAAGGTTGATAATTCGCGATCAAGAGGAAGATTTCTCGTAAGACAGGGCATTATTGCTCCATCCTTGGCATGTGACACAATTTCACCAAACTTACCTCTAAGCATTCGCTAAGCCCAAGCTCATCCGTATGCAGCACGCTTGACCAGCATAAAGTAATTATGAGCAGGCGACAGAGCGCCCAGGCGCAAACACCCATGCATTCCACCAAAATTGACAAACAACTTAATAAGCACTAATGGAATCCGGCGCCTTTTTGCCATAGGCAACGTCTCCATCTTGCATATCCATTGGAAAACGTCATGCGATGCAGGTGAATGTTCTCTCAAAATGATTGCGCGTCCTCAACTCGACGAATCCTTACGGTTCAAAGACATGGTTAGTCGCACAGTCATGGGATCTCATCCAAAATGATGATCTGCAGGCCCTCGGTTCAGTGCATCTAGCTGGGTAGAGAATAGGGTGTGCAGACCGATGGCCGGCGAATCCCAAAGGGGTACGTGATCAAACGGCTAAATAGACAAACAATTCGGTCGTCGGATGGAGAGGATACTGGATCACAGGATAATCTCACACTCAAATGTTGGGAAGAATTATTGCAGCCCGATATATAATGAGTCAGCCATGTGAGGCAGATGAAAGCGTGGATGATTAGCAAACAACCAACCGAGACAGTCTTTGTGGATACACCCACCGCCCTCAACGGGCACCCTTTTCCCGAAGTCCTTCAGAATGAAATAGTGGAGAAACAAAAGCAAAACTCAATTATCAACTTTTGGAGCTCTCATGTGCAGCAAAGCAGAACTAAGAAATGCAATCTGACTTGCAAGTGCGGAAAAACTGTTTTTCTTTCTTTATTTCTCCAACCTCAATTACCGGGCTGAAACCTTGTCCCAAAGTTGTCATGACAGGGGGGGTGGGGGGTGAAGCCACGAGCTACCCAGACTGTCTCCAAACCTTCCACTGATGGCAAACACACAATTGACTTGGTCAATCAAGCATTAGCTCACGGGCTCCTGATCCTGGCAGTAAGTTTCTACTGTGCATCATAACCCCGTCACACACCGACACAAAATCTCGTCTCCAGTCAAGAAGGAACCTTTACCCGGTGCTCTCATGCTTGGATGGTGTGTGCAGATTGAACGGTAATGGGGCACTGCACATGGGAAGCTTGGAGAGTACGTGCTCCAAACCAACCTGTGAGCTCTGGGCATGCTTCGGCAAAGTGAAGCACAGCATTACGCAGACGCTAAACTACAAGCCCGAGCATTCATCACTGTCCATTTATCTGCATCCTGCCACAACAACTGGTGCGACTTAACCACTTAATTGGCAGCGCACTGGAAAGTACAGAACCTTGATTCAGAACCTTGTTCAAAATTAGAACACCTTAAAGAATAAACACGAAGAAGAATAAGAAGAGGAATAAGATGAAGAAGGCTGAAGAGGAGGAGGTGCGTTCGGAGGAGGAAGAGGAAGAGGAGAAAGAGGAATAAGAGGAGGAATAAGAATAAGAGGAGGAATAAGAACAAGAAAAGGAATAAGAATAAGAAAAGAAAAAACAAAGGAACAGAAAAACAAAGTAGAAGCAGCAAAACTAACCTGGGATGGGCCTCTTTAAAGAGATGCAGGAGTCAATTTGAAACAGATAAACAATAAATATTTTTTGCATTGTGGGGTACTTTGGACTTGAAAGGAGAAGGTGGTGGGTTGTGCAGGTGGAGAACGAGCACAGCCGCCAGTCCAGGAACAAGCGAGCTCAACCGAGCAGCTTGGCCTACAAATTAACTTGGCCGCAGGGGCAAAAACAAACAAACAAAAAATCTCGCTCAAGTAGAGGTGCTCATCACAAAGATCAAGCCACAGCTCCCGGCTGGCAGGCCTCAACTATTACCTTTGTCATCTTCATCATGGGAGGCCCTCCGTTATGGCCAAAAGCACAGCATTACCCTCTGTTCGTCGTCATTAAATAAGCGCTGCCCAATCTACGTGCGTGGCACATGATGACTGCCTCCGAGGCCTTCAATCTCCCTCTTTGCCAGCTCAGAGGGAAAAGCCTGTGCAGCTGTCCAGCAATAGCATGGCTTCTGAAAGAACCCAAACTATCCGCCATTCAGGTCGATTATTTATCGACTCAGAGCATTCTGAACACTTGGTAAATCCAGGTGCGGGTTCGCTCACATGTCCGAAACCAACGTCGTGAAGACTTTGCCTCACATGAACAGCTGGATGCCCTTCAGGGTTGGCAGGCATAATGCCGTCATGATGATGGCGTCCAAGTCAACTGAATTTCATAATACAAGTAATACTTTCCCCGACTGCTTAATAGCAACATCAATGGTGCTTCCTGGTTGTGATTGGTGGATGAAACACAATGTGTCCATGTGGCAGATTGTCACTTGTTGGAGCCAAACACAATCTGGGCTCACCAGTCACAGCCAGCGGGGCGTCAAATGCCAGCGTATAAGCCCAAAGGGCTTCAAAAGTCAACAAGTGGATGGAACAGCAATATGTTGCCCTAATTAGCCCTAAGAAGGGCGAAACTAGGTCGGTAACTTCGCTTTTCATCTGGTTGGTAACAGCTTTTGACTTTGCCTCACATCAACTGCTGGATGCCCTTCGGGGTTGGCAAGGATGATGCTGTCGTGATAATGTTATCATCACAATGTTGGTCCACATCAGGAGAATTTCACAATTCCAGTAATACTTTCCCCGACTGCTTAATAACATCAATGGTGCTTCCTCGTTGTGATTGGTGGATGTAACACAATGTGGCCATGTAGAATATGGCAATTGTTGGAGCCAAATACAAACACAATCTGGCCTCACCACAGTCAGTGGGGCATCAAGTGGCAGTATTATCGACACGAATAAATGTCAATGTGTGTCAGTGTGTCTCCTCCATAACTCCAAAACCATAAAACCAAGTGGACTGAAACTTTACATGCATACAAAGACAACTCCAAGGAAGCAGACATGACAAAGAAAACATTTAAATGCAAACTTGACTGAAAATTGGGTGTTTGGGTTAATTAAACCCCCCTTTTGAAGATAATAAACAGCCTTATTCAATTACATCCTTCATCAGGCGATCCTCGGCCGCCTCGCTCTCTGGGGTCTTAAGGCGTTTCCTCGGTCTGAAGCCGCCATGTTTTTTGGCCTGCTCAACCTTGCCTTGACTTGGAACAGGCCGCAACGATTTCTTCATGATAAAGTATATTTTTTCCCCCACTTTCCTCACTCATAATATTATCGAATGCCTGTTCATCATAGCGAAAAATCGCTGCGTACATTGCAATGCTTGTAAACGCCCAGAGACGTCAGCGTTCGTGGCTTTATTTCATTTCCACACATGCGATAACCGCGAGAATCTCTTAAACTAAGGAGAATTACAAAATTTAAGCTCCAGAATCGAACTTACAAGCAGTTTCCTACTCCTAAAAATATGTTAATTTGGCCAATTCGGACATATTTGACATTTGGGGCGTCTCCTGGAGGTGAATGTTGAATATACCGTTCGGCGATTGCCAATTGCGTGCCAAGGGAGCCGTTTATCAACCATTTTGTTTGAATGCTTAAGCCAGCGCTCTACAATATTCACACTGTCACTGAATACTGTGTATAGATTGATTTGAACAAACCAGGGCTACTCGCCTGCATTGGCCACGTGTTGTTCTGTGGTGCAACCGGCGGTGGCTGCCTCGCTGAAAATATCAAATTATATTTTCCACAACGTTTCCTGTTGTTGTTCTTCCATTATATGACCCATCACTTCGGCATAAATAAATACAAATAAAAATTAAACATTTCGCTTTTAAAAGTTTCTTCAAACGTTTCGTGCATTGCGTGGTGAAGCCTCTTGGCACGTTCTTCAACTTTAAATTGCGATCCCGGGGTTCTCCACTGGAGGTAGGAAGGCAAAATAACTTATATGATCACAATGAGGAAAACATATTTTCAGTGATGGTAAGAATGGCCACTCACGCAGGAAAGCCGAGAGGTACGCATGCTCACTCTGTGCAGCCTGGATTTGAATCCCGATCCAGCTATAAACTGTTCCACAGGCCGGGTGATTCATCACTGTCTCTCGGATGGACGATGAACTGGGCACCGATGATCTGTTGCCCCCTCCACCCCCCCCCCCCCAAAAAAGGTATTTGCTTTCTTCTCAGAAACAATACACAAAATTTCGATGAAACTTCACCACAACCTTCGTCACCCATGACATACCAAAGTTTGTTCCTGACTTGGTGTTTGGTCATTTTCTTGATTTCTGCACCGTTTAGTCCAAAATCACTGGCATTAACACCTCTGGCAATCAGCAATGCCTTCTTCTCTTTTTTTTGTACCCAAATATGATATATGGTCGCAATGCTTTGTTTTCGATGTTCACGCTCTATGGGATTATTAGGTCAAACGTGAGCGGTACTTCCATGTTTTCAGTGATTGTTTTTGGTTCATGTTCCCACAAATTTTCTGGAACTGGGATAACAAAGTTTTGCAGATGTGCCAGTGGATTACTTCACAAACTCTGTTGTGATGTTGTGTGTACAGCTGTTCTGACATGAGTTTGTTTTTGTGTATGATCATGAAGCATAATATATCATTCTCTTTACTAACCCCACCTCCACCCCTCACCTTTCTCTCTTCCTTTTGTTTGTTTTTCTCTTCTTCCTCCTCTCTCCCTCTCCCATTTCGTCTCTCCCTGCACCCCTCCCTCCTGCAGTGTATAGCAACGTTTGGTGAGGGATAGCTCTCCCCACCTCCCCCCCGCTTTCCTAGCTTACCCTCTCTCCTGCCTCCTCTCCCCCTCCCTTAGTACCCCCGCCAGTGAAGCGACGGTTTGCATTTGTAATATATACAGTCATGCGGCACTTAGGCCTAGGTCACATTTGCTCTACGGCGAGGATACGGCGGCCGTACGCCCTCTGAATTGACAGAACGTGCGGCGGCCGCAGAGAAACTGAGGTGCCTCAGGGAGGCCCTACGCCGTTTGGCTATATTTTACAGGCCGTAGGGGCGCCGTGGAATTATAGCACTGAGTTATACTTTTTTTCATTCTACGTTCGCCGTAGCAATTCGACAAGCCAAGCTATGACGTAGATGTGTTCCACGTCGACCGTACGTAGGGAGTACGGTCGGTGGGCTTGCGTTATTCGTGCGGCTGCCGTAAGCTCTTCTCAATGAAAAATGAATTTTCCCAAGATGTCCTCGGCACACAAAATTTCAGCTTTCTACATCACCGAGAAGGTACCGATCTTTAATACAGTCAGTGAGTCATTCAGTTAGTGGTTAGAAAATAAAAATATATATATATATTATATATATATATATACATATACAGCCATGCACCGCGTTACGACGTTTCGGTCAACGACGGACCGCATATACGACGGTGGTCCCTAAGATTGTAATGGAGCTGAAAAATTCCTATCGCCTCGTGATTCGTAGCACTGCCAGTCTATAAATGTACAGTATAGCACATACAATTATGTACAGTACATAATACTTGAATAATGATAATAAAACGACAGTTGGCCCCGTTATAACGCGATTGTTGAGGTCCATAAATATCGCGAAAAAAAGCGGGGATTCAAGAAAATCAGCGTTCAAACATGACCCAATGTTGACCTAACATCTTAAAACACCCCGATTTTCACCTATTTACCAGATTTTTGCACGTTTAACTTCGAGCAATGAAATTACTTTGAATTAACGAATTCCGGAATAAATCGTTGTTGTTACAGTCTAAATTAAAAACACAATTAGTTTTTGGTAAAGCTTTTTATGTTGTTAAAACATTCGCACTGTTCCGAAAATATATCACACAACTGACAGTGCTCGTTTCTTCATTTGTAAATTATAACATCGATGCAATGATTATTTATAAAATCCATACACCATTTATTCACTTTTCTATAATCGATGCGAGAGGAGATTGTAAGCAGCCGCTAACAACACACATGGCCGTCATGAACAGCACAAAGGTAAAACTAATGCGTCTTCCGTCTATCTTGGATGTGTGTTACAATTGCCTACAGTGTTCAGTACAGTAACATGTTGTACAGGTTGTAGCTGAGAGCAATAGGCTATACCATATAGCCTAGGTGTTGTATTCGGCTATACCATCTAGGTTTGTGTAAGTACACTCGATGATGTTCGCACAATGACGGCATTGCTTAACGACGCATTTCTCAGAACGTACCCCGTCGTTAAGGCCTAGGTCACATTTGCCACGGCGGCCGTGGTCTCCAAAATCTGCGGCCACTAGCAATTATACGCCGGCCGCAGTATTTCCACGGTCACACAATGTAGCAGTCACATATGTTTTTATTTTTCGGGTAGCCGCACGGCATATTTAGAAATCGTGGAGACCGAAAACGTGGGGTGCCGTACGGTCTTTGATTTGATGTCGCACGGTGACCTTAGGGCGTGCTGCGGCGGCCTATAGAATTTTCAAGCAGACGCAAGGCGACCGCAGGGGGCCTAGGCGAACGTGCCCAGACGGACGGTAACGAGTGGGTATATATACCAGTTCTTTTTTTTTTACTGAAATAAATATATAACAGTATATATAAATGAATATACTATAACTATAATATACCGTGGTGCCCCCAGAATCCGAACGCCCCATTGTTTGAACAAAATTTGAATCCGAACAATTTTTTCGAGAAAATTTTGCCCTAAAAACCTAATACATTTTAAAAAACGAACACAACGTAGCATTCATGTTTGTCATGTGTCTCCACCACCTGTTCGAGCCGCATCTTCGCGCTTTTGTCATTCAGTTCGTCGGTGAATTCCTCGTGAAAGCATCTCTCGTGTGTCGATCGATACTTTAGGCCTCAGTCACATTTGCTCTACGGCGAGGATACAGCGGCCGTACGCCCTCTGAATTGACAGAAACGTGCGGCGGCCGCAGAGAAACTGAGGTGCCCTCAGGGTGGCCCTACGCCGTATGGCTATATTTTACAGGCCGTAAGGTCGCCGTGGAATTAAACGCGGAGTTGTAACTTTTTTCATTTCTACGTGTCGTAGAAATTCGACAAGCGAAACAAAGAACATGGTAAAAAAAAAAAAAAAAAAAATTAACCCATTCGTTACCGTCCGCTGGCCGCACGTTCGGCTTAGGGTCGCCTTGCGGCACCTTGTGTCTGCCTTGAAATTCTATGGCCGCTGCAGGAACGCCCTAAGGTCACCGTGCGACATCAAATCAAAGACCGTACGGCACCCCCACGTTTCGGTCTCCACAATTATAAAATAACACGTGCAGCTCCCCAAAAATAAAAACATATGTGACTGCTACATTGTTTGACCGTGGAAATACTGCGGCCGCTTTATAATTGCTAGTGCCCGTACATTTTGTAGACCCTCGGCCCCGAGCCAAATGTGACTTAGGCCTTACCTCGTGTTTTCACCTTCATTTGTGATGTTTGTTTTTTAATCATCTTGTGTTTTCATTAATAACAAAAAAAGCAATCCGATCACGTGGTGTGACGGACTGTCGGGCAAGGATTGAATTTCACAGCAAAACCAGTTGTAATTTGAATATCCATGATTACGTCACCCCGATGCGTTTGATGAAAGTGATTGTGGTTCTGCGGGCATCATGTTGATGAGCTGCCCCAGGGGCAGCGCTCTCGCAGAGTGCGCGAGCGATCGGAACCAGACGGAGCTCGAGCCTGTGTGGACCTTTGGATGTGGTGATTGTACCAGTTTACATACAATACACCGCCACCGAAGGTCATTTACTCATCTTATTTACCTTAAACATGGGGAATTTCAGTTTAAAGTGTCTTGAAAGTGGGTTTTCTTTGGGTCCACGAACGGATTAATTCACTCCATTATTTCTTATTGGGAAAATATTTTTGGAATCGAACTTTTTGCAATCCGAACAGCCTCCTGGAACGAATTAAATGGATTCTGGGGGCACCACTGTGTATAGGCAAACACCTATACTCCGATCTCTAGCGGTAGCGCACGGTGGACGCACGGTCGACACAGACTGCCACGGAGGCCGTACGTAGTTGCACGGCGGGCGTAGGGAACTGTGCGTCGACCCTGCGTGCCCGCAGGTAGTCACACAGACCGCAAGGCCACCGTACGGCGACCGTGGAAATAGTGCGGCTGCCGTAATTTTTTGGGTGTT
>CM068967.1:64072128-64100252 GCA_035128595.1 Eptatretus atami
AGAGAGACCTACTTCGCTCTCAAATGAGCCTTGCTCTTATAAAGGAAACAAGGACAAATGTGTCAAGAGCCGCGTCATAAAGGGTTTTGTCTTCACAGAAGAAGAAGAAAACAACAACGCGGAGCTCTCTTAGAGCCAGCGTTCGGCAATGCGACGCGGCTAAAACAAAATATAATGAATTGCAAGCCAGAGCAAACTCCAGGATAATAAAACTCTGAAACAAGATTAGGCCCCATTCTCAATTGTGAAGAATCACTAAAAAATTATAAGATCAGATCTAGCAAATTCATCCTCATCACATACTCAAGCTGTGTACCAAGTTTCGTCCAGATCCATCCATAACTTTTTGAGATATCCTTCTACAAACAAGACAAACAAACGAAGACAGGGGTGAATAACATAACCTCCGTCAACTTCGGTGGAAGTAAAATACATTGTGAAGGTGACGTGTATCGATTGGACATCAGGGCACCTTGACAAGAAAGCCACTCAATGACTTGAGCCACGATCTCAGTTCATGTAAAAACGGTTCTCTCCTTATTTCTGCAACAAGCAACGTCATAAATTCGAAGCTGCTACGCCATCATTGGTGCTCTCTGTCTGCGTTACACGCAGCTACAGAAATACGATGGCTGCTAAGCAGGCAACAAAAACATAAACCGACTTTTTATGTGCTATTCACCACCACGCCAGCAATGAGGAACGTATTGAAAGCAAAAAGAGAGCGAAGCACTATAAAGAGTGCAGGAAGTTGCTCGAACCTCAGAGAAAACACATCACAATGAGCGTAAATCTTGCTTCTCATCGGTATTGCCTTCCTTCGATTCCCATAGAATCTCCCCCAAATCCGACAACCACCAAACATGGGGCTTGGCTCCACTGCATGCTTTCCATAAAAGACTCTCTTCAAAAAGTGCACAGCGACAAAATCTTGCGACATTCCTCACCAAAGCCCTTTATAGATAGTTTGGTGGTCAGAAAAGCACGAATGCAGCATACATCTTTTCGCTTGTCTGATAAGCAAAACAAGAACAAGCACACAATATGTATGCAAAATAACTCACCCTTATACAATGAATACAATCTAGGATGTCTTCCAGGTTTCTTCTTGACAATACATTCGCAACACCAATGTCCCCAAAAATGCAAACTATGTATTTGAGAAAGATGGTGGGAATGTAGGCCCGTACTTGCAAACCCCAAATCCAAGTTACTTCCTTCACTCTCAACGGCAAAATTTATCCCATTACTTGCGTGGAATCAACGAGAAACTCCAAACGATATGCAATCGACCGAAACAGATATCCACATGTTGGGTTGTGAAAGAATACCGAGCTATTAGCATCTTGGGCAAATTCACCACAATAAAGAGGTCAGGCTCTCAGTTGCAACACACCACCATTTCCTTGTCCACTCAACCCAATCATGGTGCAGGCATTACCAATGGAAAGGAGCAATTGAAGGATGAAGGAAAAACTGCTGGAAGAGTTTGGTGAGTTTATCTCTCTGGAACGTACCATACTCTTCACAGAGCGTCGGTGCGTGCCGAAGCAGCTGCCTGAGCAGGTTACATTGGGTGGTCTGCCCATTACCTATTCCAGCAGTAGTTATAGACAGGAATTTGGAATTTGGTCAGGGTGCCAACATTGCTCACCTACTCTTCATGAAGGCCACCATGGGATCTTTAACATCCACCAACTAATGCCGGCAGACAGGAAACATGGCTTAACGTCCATCCGAGGGACAGCACACAACATTGATAAGCCACCCTACTTGTGAAACACCGTGATGAGAGTTTATAGCTGGGTCGAGATTAGAACTCCAGGTTAGACTGCTTAGAGGCGTGTGCGCGTACGTGTAAGCCATCGTATCAGCACATGGTGAGTTACACAGACCTGTTAATGTGAACGCATAGCAGTACTAATTGCTTTTCTTGTAAACCACCCGACTTATCCAAACACTTCTTACCACAACCATTACAGGCACCGTATTATCATTCCGATTATGATAAACACCTCCGAACTCAAATGAATAAAATTTTGGCAACACAACACACTGGAAATTGTTGGAGCTTTTCACACACCAGTGTCATAACAGGAGTCTCTGCAACCCTCAATCACAATCATACACAAGCAACAGATCACTCAAACCAGACACTTCTCAACCCTTTATCCCCAAACCCCAAAACAATAACTGTTCTGTAAAATCACGGCTTTGCAGTGGTTTCTACTCGGAGAACTACATGTGACAGACAGAGTAGCTTTTCAGAATCAAAGCTAAGTGGTCACAAAAGTTGAACATGCATTGGCACAGGAAACGAAATGCACTTACTGTACAAGGCCCAGGCACTAAAAACCCAACAAAAATTCAAAGCAATGGCAATGCAATAGCTTACCTCATCTTTCAACAGGGAAATGGTGGCATTGCAAAATGTCATCAGTTTCACCTGGAGGAATGGGGTGGGGAAAGAGGAAATATTATACTTGGAACTCTTCTTATTTTTTGGACTCAACAAATTTCTACAAATTTTCTTGCTCTCTGGATACTTCACCAAGTTTTCACAAGAGTGAAAAAGTCGAAGAACTTATCTTCAGGCATAACAGGGGATACACGACATATATACTCAAACTGACAGTGAAAGAAAGCACATGGGCAAAGGAAGCAGATACAAGGTTGACGTAAGCAGTAGCATAACATACTACACTCCACATCTGATTATGGATCACAATTGCTGGACGATCATAAATCATTTCCTTTTCTTCTTTTGACCACCAGGAACCCAACCAATCCCACCACCCCCCCCCCCCTTTAAAATAAAATGTACTTTGATTTGTTGAACACTTTTTTGGTTACGACATAATTCCACATGTGTTATTTCATAATTTGATGTCTTCATTATTATTCGAAAATGTAGAAAATAGTAAAAATAAAGAAACCCTTGAATGAGTAGGTGTGCCCAAACTTGACTGGTACTGTGTGATATATACAATATATATATATATATACATAACATATATACATACACACATATATATACACATAGATATATCCATACATACATTACATAATATATATATACACACATACATTTATACAAACATACATATAAAAAATATACATACATATATACATTAATATATACATAATATTATAGATGAGGCCGGGTGAGGAGGAGTGATGTAAGCAACATTTTTTAATGATATGATGATGATGATAGGATCGGATGATGGGGGAAGGATTAAAATAGTGCTATATGGCCTTAACTCCAAAATGGCCGATGTGGCCCTTACATCACTCCTCTCGCAGCGCCTCATATGTGTATATATATATATATATATATATATATAATAATAATCACATACACATCACCACAAGCGAGGTACCCATGCGACACACTAGTGTGAGCCCCCCCAAAAAAAGATGCTTTGACAAATTTTTGAAAACTCCTCGCCCACTTTAGGACACATACAGGGACCCCAAAAACTGCACAGAAAATTTAATGGGCATGGCTCAAAACTGTGGGAGTATGGCTGTGTAAAATCAATGCACATTTACTGATGATTATGCTGAAGCTCATAGCAATGATGATGGTGATTGTGTTGGCTGGGTAAAATGGATTGGCTCTTATGTGCCATGATGAAGTGGGTTATAAACAAAAAAATAGCAAAAAGTCTCAAGCCAATGTGGTGTGATGTTGACAAAAAAGTCAATAACACGGATAATGCCGAAACGGTGAATGCCAAAACCCCTAATGCAGTGATTCCCAAACTTTTTTGTCCATGACCCAAAATTTGAAATCACATTTGCCTCGCAACCCAAATGATACTGGTACCTAGTGTACCTATGATAAAAATTGTCAGAGAAAATGCTTTTGACATGAACCCCCCTCAAAAACTGAGATTTTGAGGGGAGGGGTTCAAGTTTGGGTCACGACCCTGGGTTTGGGAACCCTGCCCTAATGTGTCGACATGCGGCCAATTTCATTCACTGCAAAAAAATTTGATAGACTGGATTCCTCATCTTTTTCCATCTTCGTGAGAAAGATCAGCATCGAACAGGTGGAAACACAAAACCTCATTTACATTGAGATATAACCGACGAATGTTTCCACATGCAGTTAATGGTGAAACTGCGACTGCTGAAACCGTGAATGAGTTTACATGCAGATAGAGGCAGCTAGTATGGGTGGAAACTTCAAAATCATAATTGCACTGAGAAATTTATGAAACCTCCCACCCACAATTAGGACACCGCTGGGACCCCAAAAGGTTCCACAGAAACTTTGGTGGGGCTAGCTAGCCCCAAACTGAAGAGTAGTTCGGGGACAGAGACAGACAGACACACTCCTGCTTTATTATATAGATTATATATATGGAAAAAAACAGACCCACTCATCTCTCACCTGTGAATGGAGGGAATAACCAATTAGCTCTCACCTAATCATTTAACCCCAGGTTGCTAGGATTATATAAATAAATCAACTCTCTCCATACTCTTCCAGCCAAAGAAGCTGCATGAAAGCCAATTTGGTGAGAGCTAATTGGATATTCCCTCCATTCACAGGTGGAGATGTGAATGGGTCTTTGCGTTTTCATTTATATATTGACTGCTTTTGAGATTTGCATGTGGTACATGCTTGGGAGGCTCGTTGGTATGTATTTCTATCTGCGCTGTCACTGACGATTCGCCAATAAGCAATGAAACTGGTCCAGCAGCTGAGGGGTGTATGGCATTGGAATTCTCATGGGTGTACTATTTGTGAACGTCTTTACAACTGTGGTGGAACTATGGGAAGGGGTTGAAAATGCAAAGGGCTTACTTGTGTCACCTTTCTTAGTTGCTTTGTGCAGCTTTCTTCGGCGAGAAGAGCATGGGGAGTCGTCAAATATGTGTGTGTGTGTGTGTGTGTGTGTGTGTAGTATAATATAATATATTATATGTATGTATGTATAATATAATATATGATATATATATATATATATATATACATATATGGATATAGATATAGATATAGATGTAGAGGCGAACATAACATTCTAACTCAAGTTTTGATCTGTAAAATTATTTCAAAAAGCAGACCTTTGACCGGGTTGGAATTGAATGGGTTCATCTTTGTATTGCAGTGGCATAATTGCACCAAGTTTGGTTGAATCTCTTCAGTCGTTCACCAGTTATCACAGTAACAAAGATGTTCATTGAAGGGCACATGTAGTACTGCAGGCATAGCAAAAAATTGTTCAAATTTGCATAAAAGCACAAAATTGGTACACATGTAGAATAATGTATTGGCTGACCAAGGCACAATCTCGGGTGGCTCCATATCTAGAATTGTTTCGGAATACATTATTCTACATATGTACCAATTTTGGTGCTTTTATGCAAATTTGAACATTTATCTTGAAATATCAGACTACACTGCTGGACTAATGCCCTTTGACCTTCGATCCCAAAATGTAACCAGTTCATCGATATACAACAATCTATACTTGCAACCAAATATGGTTGAAATTCCTTCAATGTTCACAAGATAACACGGTAAAAAAAAAGATATTAAATTAGGTGACCTGACCTCAGACCTTCGACCTATTGATATGAAAAAGCTGAGTTCTTTTATTTATTTATTTTGATTATTACAGTTCATAACTTGTGCCAAGTTTGATTGAAATCCTTTCATTAGTTAAGTACAAGCTGGTGTTTGGCTTAATGGTTAGGGTGGCAGCTTGGGATCCTAGGGTCCTGAGTTCAAGCCCGTCGGCCACTGAATTAATACACCAGGTGGTTGACTCAGCCTGTCAACCTTCCGAGGTCGGAGAAATGGGTACCAAGTGTGTACTGGTGGAGGGGCACTGCATCAGCGACAGTCGCGCTTCAGAAATAACAGCTACCGCCGCAGCTAAGCTGCCATAACGCAAGAAAAAGAAGAATAATATAAGAAGAGGTAGTTAAGTTATCTGGGACACAAAAAAAAACGGATGCCTCAAAAAGAAAATAATGCCTCCTGCCTTCAGCTGTGGAAGCATAAAAATTTCGTTTGAAAACCCCTCCGCCACTGCACAGGACCGTCTCAGGATGCTCCAAGGATTGCTCCCCTTTTCTTGACCGAATGAAAAATAATAGCTGAGGATACAATTGCGACAGGCTCTTCATGGTAAATAAGCTCCCAAAGCAGTCAAACGCACACAGATTAATGGGACCCTACACAACGCAATGCATACACCCACGCATGTAGATAGCGCTGATTGTTCATCGTCACCTGAGCGCATGGAATTGCCATGCAAACATCAGCAAATTGCCTCCCCAGCGTACGAGCACAAGCACAATGTAATTACAGCATCAGAATCCGACTCAGGAAAACTCTTACAACGGAAAAGAGAATAACCGCAAAGCACTAAATGATTTGTAATGTCAAACAATGCCATTCACACGGGCGGAATCAATTTAGTGCCGCAACTGCTACAACGGTGCATGAGACGACGACGACGACTCGGGAGCACCAAGAGAATGGTGCATCTCTCCCATGATGTCACGCTCAAGAAGAGATCCTGAGTGTGTACCAAAACGACTGCTCGAAATACAAGAGTGCGGCAGGAAGCCAGCACGGGCCACATAAATGATGGCATTGCTCACCTCACGAGCGATTTTAGTTCGGCTAAGAAGATTATAAACTACTTACAAACAGACATCGACTGCTTGATAGACAGAACAAAGGTTTTATCAATTTAAGAGTTGACAAAGGCAGCTAAATGCCATTGGAAACAAGTAAAACTGACGTTTGGGCATTAGTCATTCGGGCAGCTGGCAGAGCAGTTCCAACGATAGGTTTATAGAAAAGTAAAGCTGACGTTTTGGGCGTTAGCATACGTCGAAGGAAGAGAGGCTCCCTCTCTTGCTCCGAAGGGCGAACACCAGAAAAATGTCAGCTTTAATTTGCGACTAAACTTTATGGTTGAACTGTTCACTGATGAAGACCAATAATAGCCTTGAAAGTCTAGTATTTCTTCCATTTTTTGGCTTTATGTAACGGGCAGATCAACTAAAAACATTTCGATTCTAATTTACTGACCGATCGTTTAAAAAAATTAAATAATAATAAAAAAATAAAGCCCTATTTTGTTTTATTACTGTAAAAATGATGAAATGACAGTACCCTTTTGGCTGAAAATTTGATTTAAAAAAATTTGGGTGCCTGGCCGTGCGTCCGTCTGCTCAGCTGCCCATCTGCTACATGTACACAACTCGCTAAAGCAATCGATTTTAGGCATGAAATACCAATTTTTTTTTCCCCCCCTTCATATTTTTTTGGGCCCATGTTCCCTTAACCCGACTTTTATTTACCATTTTTCATCCACACACATCAGGAAGCAAGCAGTCTATCGAAGTAGGGAGATGACCAGATGGTTGTTCCAATTCCTTAACAGGCACATGAAATATCACATGTCTTCCGAACATTAATTTGCATTCATGCTGTCACCATGGGGTTAAAGAAACAATAACACCGCAAAAAAATAACACTTCAGTAATCGATGCAGGCAGCAGTGTTACGCTGCTTTTTTTATTTCTTCTCCCAATGCATTTTGAAAAAAATATTGTAATCGGCACCATCTCTCTGCTGTCCGTCCGTCATTCCGTCACGCTGTCTCCTCCTAAACGGTTATGGAGAAATTCACCAAACTTGGTAGTTACGGTTACCACACGGCAAGAAGGTACTACAGCAGTCATCATTTTTGGCCCCGCACCCTGGGGTAAGATCAAAAGGTCAAATTCCCCAAAATGCAATTATGGCGCATTTTTTAATGAAACTTCGATAAGCAATCAATATTGGGGGTACATCAAGTACGTAACAATCTGGGGGATTTGGCCCCTGATTCATTCTCCAGGGAGTGGGGGGATTCAGGTCCCAGGGGTCAACATGGAAAAAACATTTTAACTCAAATTTTGATATTGGGTCATTCCTGGTGGAACTTTTTGCCTCTTTCAACTTTGCTGTAGGTGGGAAGATTGGGAATTTGCAATGGCGTGCCATCGACTTCGCCCAAGGTTGTGATTTTTTTTTCTTGCCTCATCACGATTTCGCTTTCGTCATTTCAGCCAGAAGTTGTTTGGCAAACAGCTTGCATTCAAGTCTTGGTTTACTTGTTTTACCAGTCTTATAAACACCCAGAAACATTTATTTTTGTGCCCAGAAAAACATGACATCTCCTTGTGCCTGTAGATTTGACTCAACCCGCAGTGCAGTGGAAAGGTCCAGTGGATCAGGCAGCGTATCGTCCTTGGGCCTGTGGACTCGGCTCGGCCCGTGGTGATGTGGAGTGGTTTGGTGGGGCTGGGTGCGTTTCGCCTCAGTTTTCCTTCACGGGTCAGCCCTGCACGGCAGGTACTGGCAGACCGAGAGTGTGAGGCTTGGAAGAGATGCTGAACAAGAAGGACTGCACATGAGGGACGAGGAAGAGCACGAGGGAGTCGAGTGTCGAACAGAGTGGCAGGAATTGAGTGTTAAAAGCATTTACTGTGTGTACTTTGAAAGTTTTGACTTCTTTTTTATTTTCTTTTTTACTTTGGTGAGGGAGAAGCGAGTTGGGTGGGGGAGGGGAGTCCAGTGTTGAGGGCAGAAATGAGAACGGGGAGGGGGGGAGGCGAGGGGTGAAAGGCACACACACACACACACACACAATGGGGACAGCAGGCTAGAGTAGTAGGTCCAACTGGTCAGCCAGGGCAGTACTGCTGATTGATGACCTAAATTATTCAAGATGGTACAGGCTCCGTCAGATGAGCAGCGAATCAGAAGTGATGTCTGGCTCGGTAGTTTGAATGTGGGATAATGGGGAGGGGTCGAGATGGTGGAGATGATGCAGAAGAGGAGTTTGGAAATGTTGCGTGTGAAAGAGACCAAATGGAAGAGACAGGGCAAGGAGGTTGGTCGGAAGATACAAGCTGTTGCACACGGGTGGGGACGGAAGGAGTAATGGCGTGGGAATAATAGTATCAGAAAAGATCAGCAATCAGGTGGTCAGAGTGGAAGGATGGGAACGGATGGATAGTTATGGTATGGGTGGTGAACTGCAGAGGCAAATGGTTTATGTTATGTCAGTATATGGCCCACAAACGGGAAGGACGGGCGGAGAATCAGAATTAAGGGACACACTGGAAAGGATGATGGGAATGGTTGAGCTGGATGTGATGCTGTGCATTGCGGGGGACTTTAACGCGCATGTGGGAGTAACGGAGCCGGGTGAAGAGGAATGCATTGGTAAATTTGGTTGGGGAAATGAGGATTCGAGAGGGTCGAGAGCTGGTGGAGCAGGGGGCGAGGAATGGCTGGCCAAAACTGGTTCATTCTTTCAAAGTTTTTACATTCTTTCAGAAGAAAAGGGGGGAGGTTAAGAGCAGGGGACAGAAGATTATTAGGTGGGGAAGTGCAGGGGAAACTGTCATAGAGTACAAGGAAAGGTTGAGGGTTAGGTATGAACAACTTTGGTGAAGAAGCAGAAGGTTTGGAGGAGTGGAAGTAGTAGGGCGATGAGTTAACGGGAATTGCAGAAGTTTTTGTGTGGAAGGACGTCAGGAAAGGGTGCATCGGCGAGGGATAGAAACCAGGTATGGTGGACGGAGGAGGTAGCAAAGGCAGTTGGTGAAAAGGAGGTTTGGAACAGGTTAGAGAAGATAAAGGATCGGGGGAGGCATCCGAATGCGGGGTTGCTGTACCTGTTTGGGCAGAATAAAGCAGCAAGGAGAGCTGTGGATAAGGCGAGGAATGATATGGAAGAGGTGGTGTACAACAAGTTGGAAGAGGATGGTGCGAGGAAGATGATATATAAATAGGCTCATGACAGGGATGAGGATGGTGAGGACATGAATGGGGGTAGTGATGAAGGATGGTGGCGGGAAGCTAGTGACAGAGAGGGGGGACAGTACTGAAGGTGTGGGAAGTGACAGAGAGGGGGGCAGTATTGAACGTACAACAGCTCTATAAAAGGACATTTTAAAGAGCTGTTGAACAAGGAAGGAAGCAATGGCAAGCTGAAGCTACTCTTATGTAGAGGGGAAAGTAGAGTTAGTGGAGATCACAGAGGAGGAAGTGTGGACGGCATTGAAAAGGATGCAGAAGGAAAGAGCACCAGGCATTGATGAGGTGTATGCAGAGATGATAATTGCAGGGGAAGAAGTCAGAGTCAGTTGGACGAAGAAGCTGTCGAATATATGTAAGAAAGGGTTCAATTCCAGGAAAGTAGAGGACAGGGTTAATTGTGCCGATTATGGAAGGGGAAAGGGCGATGTTCAAGATCTGGGGAAGTACAGGGGTATTAACTCCAAAGCCATGTAATGAATGTGCTGGAGAGGATTCTGGATGGGAGGATAAGGAAGAGTGTGGAGATGGAGATCGGAGAAGAGCAGCAGGGTTTAGAGGGGTAGGGGAACGACGGATGGGATGTCCCCGCTGAGATAGCTGGTGAAGAAGAGGTTGGAGGTGCAAGGTGCGATGGCAATGGGATTTGTGGACCTGGCGTAAGCCTATGACAATGTCCCAAGAGAGATGGTGATGGCGACACTGAGATGGATGCAAGTGTCAGAAGCAGAAGTCAGGTTGGTGAAGAGATGTACAAGAGAATGAAGGGAAGGGTTTTGGTAGGTCCTGGGATGCATTAGGAATTCAGCGTGAACATTGGTTTTAGGCAGGGAAGCTCTCTCAACCCACTCATGTTTAACATGGTGATGGAGCCGGTAAGCAAGAAGGTGAGATTGTATGCAGATGATCTGGCTGTTGTGGTGGAGAATGGGCAGCAGATGCAGGAAGTACTGGGGGAGTGGAAGGAGGCATTTGAGAAGCATGGGCTGAAGGTGAGTATGGAAAAGACTGAGGTGATGTGCGTCGAGCAGAGAAAAAAAAATGAATATTAGGTTAGAGGGGAAGGAAATCAGGCAGGGAATTTGGTTTGAGTACCTGAGAGGAACAATCAACGGGGATGGTAAGTCCGAGGCAGAGGTGCAGAGGACTCAGGTGGGTGCGAATGCATGGAGGAAGGTGGAGGGAGTCGTGGTGTCATTCCGTGTCAAATCAGCCAAAAAAATGAAATTCTGCGGTGACCCCCCTCAGATTTTCCTGAAAAAATTCTCAAAGCTACCTTAACATATATAGAGAAGGTTTGCCAAGTTTTCGCTCAAAATTCCAAGTAGTGTCCGAGATATGGCCCTGCAAACACCCTGGGGTGTTTCAATTCTGGCAGTCGCGAGTTGCAGATTTGTATCTGAAGCATTTTTGGAGGGCTCTAAATTCCAGAGTTTTACAACCAGAGTTCTGAAAATTCACACGAATGGTGTCTATTAGTGAGGCTTTCAGAATCTGACATAAAAAATGTTCTACTTAAAATACTTTTTTAAGATAAGTATTCGCAAAAGTAGTGATTTGTAACATGCAGTCAAAAAAATTTGAGTTTTCAAATTGCTACCAACAGTCAGTTTATTCATCATGAAGAATTTTGCTGCCGATTTACATAATCTAGTGACTGGATCATTTACACAAGAAAACTGAAACCTTTTGGAGCAAAATCTTGGGTTCTCTAGGTGTCTGAACTTTGCTCCAGACTCAACGACACTGAAATTTACCCCAGTTTTACCCCGTGTTCACCATGTTGACAGTTGACACAGCTCTTAAATTTTTGTCACTTAAAGACACATACATAGGCAAACTGGTAGAAAATTCAAGAGTTGTTCTCAATCCCGTCTATTTTTAAACGAATTTTTTTTTAAAATGCATCAATTTCTAATGATTCTGCAGTCCCAAAAGCTACTTTTTAAAAAATAAAATGTTTACTAACAAACATATCGAAAAATAAAGATATTGTAAGGAAGTATGACTTAAGTGGAATCTAACAATATATAAATCAGTTTAGTAAAGCTTAAAGAAGTGTACCAAAATCATTTCCAAAGTTTGGCATGAAGCACAACTCTATCTTATTTAGGCTTTAACCTAATACACAGCCCTGTAGTAACTGCCAATGCTCATTGTTACATTTTATTATATCCTGGCAATTATAAAACTAATCACTGTTCACTTTGTACAATGGATCCAAGTATATTTGTCCAAACAATTTGATATGAAATTATCAAAAAAAAAGTTGAATCAGATATTGTACCTACATTTACAAATGTATGTAGACTTTCGTACAATGTACACTAAGTATATAAACAATTAGATATGCAAATGAATATTTATAATGGTGATTATTATGATCACATTACGTGTCTTAATTTGTAGTTGAGATTGGCGGCGGCCTTAAACTAAAATATCCTTTTAAAAAAATGTGAGCCAAATTAAAGTAACCACATACTTGTTCTGACCAAAAAACACAACAATTTGATCATTGTGGTGCCAACTTATGAATGTTTGGCATGGCTTCCACTTCAAAACCACACCTATTGCTTTTATTATACATCTTTCATCGAACATTTTAATTAAAAATAGTGGGCCTTTTTAAAAATAGAAGGGATTGAGAACAACTCTTGAATTTTCTACCACAGTTTGCCTATGTATGTGTCTTTAAGTGACAAAAATTTAAAAGAGCTGTGTAACTGTCAACATGGTGAACACTTGGGGTAAAACCGGGGTAAATTTCAGTGTCGTTGAGTCTGGAGCAAAGTTCAGACACCTATAGCACCCAAGATGTTGCTCCAAAAGTTTCAATTTTCTTGTGTAAATGATCCAGGCACTAGATTATGTAAATCAGGCAACAAAATTATTCATGATGAATAAACTGACTGTTGGCAGCAATTTGAAAACTCAAATTTTTTTGACTGCGTTACAAATCACTACTTTTGAGAGTACTTGTCTTAAAAAGTATTTTAAGTAGAACATTTTTGATGTCAGATTCTGAAAGCCTCACTAATAGACACCATTTTTGTGAATTTTCAGAACTTTGTTTGTAAAACTCTGGAATTTAGAGCCCTCCAAAAATGCTCAGATACAAATCTGCAACTCACGACTGCCAGAATTGAAACACCCCTAGGGTGTTTGTAGGGCCATATCTCGGACACTACTTGGAATTTTGAGCTATACTATAACTTGGCAAACCTTCCTCATATATGTTAAGGTAGCTTTGAGAATTTTTTCAGAAAAATCTGAGGGAGTCACCGCAACCCCCGGCTGAAATGACACGGAATGATCCCATGGCAGACAGAAACATATCAATAAAACTGAAAGGGAAGGTTCTAATGTCGTGGGTAATGCCGGCCTACCTTTACAGCCGGGAGAAGGGGGCACTGACAGAGAGCCAACAACAGAGGCTGCAGGTGTGTGAGAACCACTGGGTCAGGAGGTTTGTAAGAGTGAAGAGGGTGGATAGAAGGAGAATGGATGAACTGAGGGAGGAGATTGGCTTGCAGATGAGTTTGACGGGGAGCTTGGTGAAATGCCGGCTGAGATGGGCTGGACACCGTACGGATGGGGGAAGAGAGAATGGCAAAGAGAGCGGATAGGTTGAGGGAGCAAGGTAGGAGGAAAAGACGTCGACTGCGTTTGAGATGGGACGATTGTGTGACGACGGATATCCGTAAGGTCGAAGTGGTTGGAGACTGGACAGAGTTGGCCGAGGACAGAGGGAGGTGGAGGAGTATCGTGGTCAAGGCAGGGCAAAACATTGGTGCCATCGCATCTCTCACCCCTAATAAAGGGAAGAGGAGGAGAAGAAATGGATCTTTCTGTAATATGGTAATGAAATGAAGTAATTCTTCAATTTTGAAGAAAGCGTAATGCACGCTCCATTCGTGAGCGAAATATGGTGTCAATACCTGCGCCATTAGGCAGAGATCAGTAGTTAAACCACTTGCACTATTCCACACGCATCGGTGAAAACTGCAAGTAGTGTCCCCAGACTGGCGCAGCTGTTCAATTCTATGATCATCAGACATACATGCATCCACACATACAGAGAATTGCCTTATTTTAATATAGCTAGAAACACCCGGTCCCAGTGGGAGTGTTCTTGGAGGGGAGGGGGGAGGGGTTGGGGAATGCAGAGTGGGGGAGTTTTGGCAAATATTTTGTGCCGTGGCTTGTAATTCTCCCCCTCTCCAGCAAGGGTCAGGAAACCACTTGCACTGTGCCACGGGTGCAGGTGAAAATCATAATATGTACTCTCCCCACCCTTGCACGGGGTGGGAGGGTGACTTTTTGTGCCTGTGGCCTTAACCTGGGTACCCAGCAAGTATGAAACATTTGGTGACGATTGGCCAGCCATTTTCGATTCTATAATTATCAGATTACACAGTACACGACTCAAAGCCGTATCTCCGCCACCGAAGGTGAAGGTTCTGTTTTCGTGTTGTGTGTGTGTGTGTGTGTGTGTGTGTGTGTGTGTGTGTGTGTGTGTGCACGCGCAGGATATCTCAAAAAGTTGTGGACGGATTCGGAGGAAACTTGGTGGACAGGTTAGGTGTGTGGCAAGGACGAATATATTCGATTTTGATGAAGATACGGATCCGGATCCGGATACGAGAATTATTTAATTTTTACAGTGATTCTTCACCATTGAGAGATAGGGCCAAAAACGATATAGTACATACTGTATGGCATGATATTTCAAAAATGTATCGGGCCTGATATGTCCTTGTGGATCAGGCATTGCGTGGAGGAGGTATGCGCTCTTCAAAGTGCCCTTCCAGTTTTATATGGAATTGGGGGTCAGTGCTGTGGCAAAGAAAAAGAAGTTCAAGAAACAGAGCAGGCACAACAACCTATGGCTAGGATTGTGACATCAATACCGTAGTTACATGTGTGGGCACACCTACCTTTGTAAAGCGCAAGACGTTCGGGTACGCACACATTTCTCCTAACCCAACTATTCCCACCTAACTGTGGAGTCAACCGGAGAACGATTTTAGCCAGTCTTTCATGAGCCTGTGGGCCAGGCCTTTGATGTTCGACTTAGGGGTGGCAGGAATTTGTCGTTTGTTCAGGGTGATGTGAAATCTCACCTACTCTTCATGAAAGGCACCGGGGAACCTTGAATGGTCACCAGCTGATGCTATCAAATGGGATATCAAGCTTAATATCCATCCGAGGGCAGGCACACCTTGCGATGTAACAACTTGCCTTCAAAGAACCACCTGACAGTTCATAGTTGGGACAGCAATTGAGCCCAGATCCGACAGCTCAAAGGTAAGTGTACAACCTTTGCATAGTCCTGAAGGACGAGGTTTATGACATGCACTTCATTCACCATTGAGGAAATCTACAGCATGATTGGCCAAAAAGTCCTGCATCTAATTCTCCACAACATAAGAAATTGCTGACTCCATAAACAGAAATAGAAAGGGGCAGATGATAACAAATATTCTTTTTTTTCCCCTCCCCCCACTTATACTCACTCAAGCAGCATGTATGAAAAGTATGTTGTGGATGAGACTTGATGTACAGTCGACGAAAGTAATGGAGAGAACTTTAAAAAGGCCTTTTAATGGATGCTTGGCACACACAATGAGTGTAATCGCACGCATCGCTTCCCAGGCTGACGCCCACACCATTAGCATGTAAATATATTTCATTAAATCCCATTAACCCAAACAAAAGAAGCTGAGAAAGCAGCGGGAGCAGTCGACAATGAATATAATATATATAAAAATAATAAACACCCGCAAGCCAAAGCGCTCCGAGCTCCCATCACACAGCCCAGAATAATTTTTGCTTCAGCATTAATCCGCTATAAGCACGGGTGTACCCAAAGCCCGCAAATACATCACACCCTTGAGCCCCATGTGCGTAACCTCACCACCAATGCCCCAATCCTATTAATCAACTCGGCAGGGATCTAATAAGCCAACATTTCAGCTCAAAACTTTTTTTTGTGCAGGGCGGTGAGAAAGCGAGAGATGGCAATGCTTCGGGTCTGGAGTGCAAGGAGTTTAAAATAAAACAAGTCTGAAGACGACGATGGTTCACGAGCGGTATTTGACGATGTAGATTGCTTCAGAAGTCAAGGATTGAGACAATGTGATAATGTTGACCAAGTTATAAAAATGATCAACATGATGTGGTACGAGTGACAGGTTATTAGCGCAAAGTGTCGAAAACCCGGTTTCGTTCAACAACTTTCAAAATTTGACCTTTGCAAACCTTTAAAGGTCACAAAACAATGTTGTGGACATTAAAATAAGGAAACAGGATACGTGCTATAGCTTAATGGAGTTAGTTCGTCGAAGAAGTCGAAAACCCGGTTTGATTACACAACTTTGAAAATTTGACCTTTGTGAACTTTAAAGGTCAGGATTATGACCTTTGGTGCAAAACTTCCTCTAGAACATTCCAGGAACAATATAACGTCATATAGGCTATATGGCATTTCGCACTCACCGGATTATCCATACTTTGATGAAATCAGCGTAAAAACAAACTTCTAGGGGGCGCCACGGGCAAGTGTTCGAGATAGAAGCAAAATGGTTTCAAGACTTTAGGTGGAATACCTCAAGATTATGCAAAAAAATATTGTCACCTAGCTCTCAAAGTTTGGGCGGTCAGATGTATTAGTCAAAAATTCGAAATTTTCTAAGTTCGTGACCTTGTGACCTTGACCTTGACCTTGGGAGGAAAATGAAAAATCGAGCTCTGTGGGACTATGCAGGTGCCATTGGGCTAACCAAATACCGAAACTCCTGCCAGATTCGACAAACCCCCTCGGAGAAGATGGATTTTATGTCAAAATCGCCCAATTTTCAAGTTCGTGACCTTGTGACCTTGACCTTGGCGAAAATGAAAAATCGAGCTCCGTGGGGCTATGCAGGTGCCATTGGGCTAACGAAATACCGAAACCCCTGACAGATTCGACAAACCCCTCGGAGAAGATGGATTTTTATGTCAAAATTTCGCAATTTTCTAAGTTCGTGACCTTGTGACGAAAATGAAAAAAATCGAGCTCCGTGGGGCTATGGCAGTGCCACTGGGCTAACCAAATACCGAAACCCCTGCCAGATTCGACAAACCCCCTAGGAGAAGATGCAAATTGAAATTGGCTACCCCCTAAAAACACAATTCGCAATTTTCTAAGTTCGTGACCTTGTGACCTTAAATTGGGACGAAAATGAAAAATTGAGCTCCGTGGGGCTATGCAGGTGCCATTGGGCTAGCCAAATACCAAAACCCCTGCCAGATTCGACCAAACCCCCTAAGGAGAAGATGCAAATTGAATCGGCTACCCCATAAAAACACGTTTTTTGGGCGTGGCTCCACCATAATGGGCGCACCACGCCCATTTTCAGGAAAACACAACTAGATCATGATATAAACTCCCACCAAAAACTTTATAAGGATCGGAATCAAAACCCGGAGCTTATGCTCGGGACAGACAGACATACAGACATACAGACATACAGACATACAGACATACAGCAATAACGAATATAGTGGTCAATTATTTTTTTCGTGAAAATATTTTTTCGTGAACCAATAAAAATACATAGAAAATATACTTTGAAGAGCATGCGTGGATGGATATGCCGACACCCATGTTGGATGTCAACTGACTTATGTTTGAACTCGTTTAAAGGTCACAAGAAAAATTAAAGGTGACATGAGGGAGAGGGAGGGAGGGAGACAGACATGATAACCATTCCTTTCATGCTGTGAGGCACATCAGATGCTTCTGTAACTCAAGTTGTGGTCTGCAAAATGATTTTAAAAGGGCACATGACCTCTGACCTGTTGACCACAAAATTTAATTGGTTAATCTTTGGATTACAGGTCCACATTGAGGCCAAATGTGGTTGAAATGCCTTCAGTGGTTCAAAAGTTGTTGCGGTAACAAGATGAGTTTCAATGAAAGGGCACATGCAATTCGACTTTTTTATCTTTTTTTTTTGTATAACAAAGTCAAGGCTCATGGAAAAGCTGGAACACTGAACAGATCAGGACAACAGAACAAAAGGAACAGTAGAAAGAAAGATGGAGGAATACAACAGCAGGGTTAAAGAAAAAATGGAGACTGACAAATAATGGGTGTGGGGAGGAATGACGGGTCGGAGAGGACGCACGTGGTTGACAAGATGGACGCGGAAGCAAATTCTCATGAAGGAAAAACTGGAAATTTGGAAGGAGTTGGCTTTGCAAGTAGTGAGGTGAACAGGGGTAGAAAAGATCATGGAACTCAAAATGGAATCGGTTCATCTTTGCAGTGTGGTCAAAACTTGCCCCAAGTGTGGTTGAAACCTGTTCTGTGGTTTACAAGTTATCGTGGTCGCAAAAAAACAAAACAAAAAAAAAAACATAACGGACAGAGGGACAACCCAAAAATATCATGCCTCTGTACTTCGTCTGCGGAGGCATCAAAACAAAGAAGAAGAAAGTATGCAGAAAAGGACAAGAGTGAGACAGGAGTGAAGTGTGGAAACAGAGCTGACGAAGCTGCCCAAGCCTAATGTTTGCGCTAACAAACTAATTGCCAGCGTGTGATTTTAACGTTCATTCTCTTGGCTTTAATTACCCTCAGGATGCAGCTGGGAACGTTCTTGGCTGGCCGAGACAGCCAGCCGAATTAAGGCAGCACAACGTACAAAATGAACAATGTCTGCGGACTTGGCAAAAGGCAATCAAATCGGTGAAAGCTTAATATGTTACTCGTAGAAATGAATCATTGAGAGTTCGTTTCCAGCAGGCCAAAATAAATCATGGAGAAGCCAAAAAAATATAAAAAATTAAATGATGGGAACATCATGCCTTTGTTAACTTGGAATAAACTGTGTACGTGAAGAGTAAAGAGAAAGGTTCATCAGAAGGTGAGCATTTGGAACAGGATGAACAGAATGGAAAATGCACTGAAAGCAAAATAAATAAATAAATAATGCAGGATAGGAGTGTGCCTGGAGTTTCATGTCTACGCATCCAAAATGAAAAACAATTCAACCGTTGAAAAATCACGGTTCTCAAAATCAGGTGAGAATTACATCTATTGTCTCTCCCGGGTGATATAATGTATTGATGGGATTTCTCTCCCAAAAGGTAATGCTGTCATAAAAGCAATGGCAGGAGCAAGTGGTGGAGGGATGGAGGGGCAAAGATAAAATTACAAGCAAAGGTCTTCTTAAAAGTAATTAATAATAAATGAGCAACTGGGGTAGATACGATGAAGAATTCAAGTCAAAATCACCGGAACCACGGCAGCAGAAGGGGTTCCAGTTTACAATAACACACCTGAACAGTTCTTGCTCCCATCAGGTACATCATCTTCTTCAGGAACGGACTGAGTCGCAAAATCTTGCAATTTTTGCACGAGCGTGTCCAGCTTGTTACTGTGGTGGTCGTGTGGCAGGAGAGAAACAAATACGGTACGTTGGTTACGAATGACAAAAGATGGGACAATTTCAACATGGAGCGCAACAAATCGATACATTTCAGAATAGATGCACCCACTTGCACAACTCGTACAAACTTAGCAAACGGTGGCATGGAATAATGGCAGTTTCATTGTCGATTCCTTTCACATCTCGTTTGGAGGCCAGCAGTATCATAAGCCAAAGGCCCTCAACAAACTGTCTGGAGACTCTGATCAAACATGTTGGATGATTGACGCTTTTGACCACTGGCAACGTCGGACTCCTTTTGAACATTTGCATCCTCGGCTCCAAGCTCACCTGGTTTTCCATAAAAGTTGGTAAACATGCACTTCTTGCGCATCAGCAAGGAAGCACGACAGCTAGGTTGTCACTCTAAACAACTGTCGCAAATGAAAAGATGTCACACAAAGGAACAGCTGCCGAATAAACCCACTTATCCAAATTAAAACGAGCTTAATCGCCACCCCAGGTGGTCTCGCACCAAGTTGGTTCATCATGAAAGCAAATATACACTAACCACTTCCTTGTGTGTACATCATAAATAGACGGTACCAAAACCAGGGTGGGAAGGTCTCAAGAAGGGCATTTCCAAGGACGACAATTCAAAAGGGACAGTGTGCACTGTGCAATGATCCCACGGACTTGCACTTACACAGTCTGGTATACACAAGTATACATACAAGACTTTAAATGTAAAGGAGACTGGTGAAGGTAACAGGAGAGAGAGGTTTGGCAGGCAAACAGAAGACAGATTTCAGCGTATCTTGTCCAACTGTTATTGCACAGTAGGTCAACACGCACGTCACCGTGTGGCTCGGAGTGACATAAATCAGGCCTGGCATGCGGAGGCACCGCGCCACATAAACCTCCGCAAACAACCACAAAAGTCTCGTCAAACGACACGGTACCATTCCACGATGCCAACGATCTCTCATCTCTTCACAAAGACGTTCCCCAATTTTCAGAAGCAAAGGGCACATCGAGCTAATCCTGCTCGAAAGCGGCCCAATTTGGGCGTGCTAAACCGAAAGCAAATAATACCATTACGGTTGGCGATCACTCGACGGGAGGCTATTCCACACGGCCAATGGAGAATGCAGCTTGAAAAAGCATGCCAGCTTCCGCTGAGAGCTAACTGTATCAATCACCAGCAGGTACAATTTGCACATCATCCTCTTTACTCGGGCCATGCGATAGCCTGACCTTTGCCGCGATTCCACGCCGAGTGCTCCGTACAATCAGGCAACATTCAACTTCAGAAGGTGAATGCCAAAACAACAGCAGGCACTACTTGGTTACAGACTCATCTGTTGGGCTCGAGTCTTCAGAGAAACTCAATGCATTCACAACGCAAGCTTTGTGAGGTTTCCTTCAATGTCTGCAGAGGCATTCACTCTCACACTGCGAACAGCCACACAACTGAGAATCAATCACTGGTGTGTATATATATATACAGTGGGGAGAACAAGTATTTGATACACTGCCGATTTTGCAGGTTTTCCCACTTACAAAGCACGTAGAGGTCTGTAATTTTTATCATAGGTACACTTCAACTGTGAAAGACGGAATCTAAAACAAAAATCCTGAAAATCACATTGTATGATTTTTAAATAATTAATTTGCATTTTATTGCATGAAATAAGTATTTGATACATCAGAAAAACGAACTTAATATTTGGTACAGAAACCTTTGTTTGCAATTACAGAGATCAGATGTTTCCTGTAGTTCTTAACCAGGTTTGCACAGACTACAGCAGGGATTTTGGCCCTCCTCCATGCAGATCTTCTCCAGATCCTTCAGGTTTCGGGGCTGTCGCTGGGCAACACAGACTTTCAGCTCCCTCCAAGATTTTCTATTGGGTTCAGGTTGGAGACTGGCTAGGCCACTCCAGGACCTTGAGATGCTTCTTACGGAGCCACTCCTTAGTTGCCCTGGCTGTGTGTTTCGGGTCGTTGTCATGCTGGAAGACCCAGCCACGCCCCATCTTCAATGCTCTTGTTGAGGGAAGGAGGTTGTTGGCCAAGATCTCGCGATACATGGCCCCATCCATCCTCCCCTCAATACGGTGCAGTCGTCCTGTCCCCTTTGCAGAAAAGCATCCCCAAAGAATGATGTTTCCACCTCCATGCTTCACGGTTGTGATGGTGTTCTTGGGGTTGTACTCATCCTTCTTCTACCTCCAAACACGGCGAGTGGAGTTTAAACCAAAAAGCTCTATTTTGGTCTCATCAGACCACATGACCTTCTCCCATTCCTCCTCTGGATCATCCAGATGGTCATTGGCAAACTTCAGACGGGCCTGAACATGCGCTGGCTTGAGCAGAGGGACCTTGCGTGTGCTGCAGGATTTTAATCCATGACGGCGTAGTGTGTTACTTATGGTTTTCTTTGATACTGTGGTCCCAGCTCTCTTCAGGTCATTGACCAGGTCTTCCGTGTAGTTCTGGGCTGATCCCTCACCTTTCTCATGATCATTGAGGCTCCATGAGGTGAGATCTTGCATGGAGCCCAGACCGAGGGAGATTGACTGTTATCTTGAACTTCTTCCATTTTCTAATAATTGCGCCAACAGTTGTTGCCTTCTCACCAAGCTGCTTGCCTATTGTCCTGTAGCCCATCCCAGCTTGTGCAAGTCTAAAATTTTGTCCCTGATGTCCTTAGACAGCTCTCTGGTCGTGCCCATTGTGGAGAGGTTGGAGTCTGATTGATTGAGTGTGGACAGCTGTCTTTTATGCAGATAACGAGTTCAAACAGGTGCAGTTAATACAGGTAATGAGTGGAGAATGGGAGGGCTTCTTAAAGACAAAACTAACAGGTCTGTGAGAGCCAGAATTCTTACTGGTTGGTAGGTGATCAAATACTTATTTCATGCAATAAAATGCAAATTATTATTTAAAAATCATACAATGTGATTTTAGGATTTTTGTTTTAGATTCCGTCTTTCACAGTTGAAGTGTACCTATGATAAAAATTACAGACCTCTACGTGCTTTGTAAGTGGGAAAACCTGCAAAAGCGGCAGTGTATCAAATACTTGTTCTCCTCTATTTGATACACTGCCGATTTTGCAGTTTTCCCACTTACAAAGCACGTAGAGGTCTGTAATTTTATCATAGGTACACTTCAACTGTGAAAGACGGAATCTAAAACAAAAATCCTGAAAATCACATTGTATGATTTTTAAATAATTAATTTGCATTTTATTGCATGAAATAAGTATTTGATCACCTACCAACCAGTAAGAATTCCGGCTCTCACAGACCTGTTAGTTTTGTCTTTAAGAAGCCCTCCCATTCTCCACTCATTACCTGTATTAACTGCACCTGTTTGAACTCGTTATCTGCATAAAAGACAGCTGTCCACACTCAATCAATCAGACTCCAACCTCTCCACAATGGGCAAGACCAGAGAGCTGTCTAAGGACATCAGGGACAAAATTGTAGACTTGCACAAGGCTGGGATGGGCTACAGGACAATAGGCAAGCAGCTTGGTGAGAAGGCAACAACTGTTGGCGCAATTATTAGAAAATGGAAGAAGTTCAAGATAACAGTCAATCTCCCTCGGTCTGGGGCTCCATGCAAGATCTCACCGCGTGGAGTCTCAATGATCATGAGAAAGGTGAGGGATCAGCCCAGAACTACATGACAGGCCCTGGTCAATGACTTGAAGAGAGCTGGGACCACAGTAGCAAAGAAACCATAAGTAACACACTACGCCGTCATGGATTAAAATCCTGCAGCGCACGCAAGGTCCCTCTGCTCAAGCCAGCGCATGTCCAGGCCCGTCTGAAGTTTGCCAATGACCATCTGGATGATCCAGAGGAGGAATGGGAGAAGGTCATGTGGTCTGATGAGACCAAAATAGAGCTTTTTGGTTGAAACTCCACTCGCCGTGTTTGGAGGAAGAAGAAGGATGAGTACAACCCCAAGAACACCATCCCAACCGTGAAGCATGGAGGTGGAAACATCATTCTTTGGGATGCTTTTCTGCAAAGGGGACAGGACGACTGCATCGTATTGAGGGGAGGATGGATGGGGCCATGTATCGCGAGATCTTGGCCAACAACCTCCTTCCTCAACAAGAGCATTGAAGATGGGGCGTGGCTGGGTCTTCCAGCATGACAACGACCCGAAACACACAGCCAGGGCAACTAAGGAGTGGCTCCGTAAGAAGCATCTCAAGGTCCTGGAGTGGCCTAGGCAATCTCCAGACCTGAACCAAGAGAAAATCTTTGGAGGGAGCTGAAAGTCTGTGTTGCCCAGCGACAGCCCGAAACCTGAAGGATCTGGAGAAGATCTGTATGGAGGAGTTGGCCAAATCCCTGCTGCAGTCTGTGCAAACCTGGTTAGAAACTACAGGAAACGTCTGATCTCTGTAATTGCAAACAAAGGTTTCTGTACCAAATATTAAGTTCTGTTTTTCTGATGTATCAAATACTTATTTCATGCAATAAAATGCAAATTAATTATTTAAAAATCATACAATGTGATTTTCAGGATTTTTGTTTTAGATGCCGTCTTTCACAGTTGAAGTGTACCTATGATAAAAATTACAGACCTCTACGTGCTTTGTAAGTGGGAAAACCTGCAAAATCGGCAGTGTATCAAATACTTGTTCTCCCCACTGTATATAACGACACGAGTCTGTTGCCGAATTGGGTTGAAAAGCTTCTCTCAAAGAAACTGTGGAAGCTGCTTACACCTCCTTTAATGAAGGAGTACACACAGCTTTGGGAGCTCGTTTCCAAGATTAGCAGAGGAATTAAGTTGCCAAGTATCATGCCAAACTTTTGCCAGTGACAACCCAGCCATTAAAATTTTATCAGGAAGTCTGTGCATGATGAGATCCACAAGCATATTTGTCTGTTCAATCCTGAAAGACTTCCGGTTCTGGGCATGTGGACGACTGATCGGCACTCACTCCTTCCAATTCATCAAAACCAAGTTCCCCAGAACGAACCGTTTCATTTTAAATCCTGTTTTGCTGGTCGAGTTTTTCATCATATTCTCTGTCCCAAAACACATGTTGTTGTGTTGAATCGTCGAGTTTGTGTCTTCGCAAATTCTGGCTTAATAATTAGTCAGGTTGTGACCGTTTTTTGTTTTTTATAATCCAACTTACCTCGTTTTCACCCCTTTTACCCCAGGCATTGTTACTTCTGATCCCTCAGTTCAAGCCTTTTCCTCTACTTGGCCCCAAAAATACAAAAAAAAAAAAAAACTCAATCTCCCACGCTCAGTTTCAACTTGATCCTCCATCGCTTCTTTTCAATATCCCCAAATCGAATCTTCACTGCATAAAATGTCTTTCTTAAAAAGCTCTTCATAAAATGAAAAAAAAAACAAAAAAAAATACCCCCGTGCGGGAGTGACGGTCATCTCTGCGAGAAAATATATAGCCTCCTGAAGGTAGGGCGGTTTTTGCAAACTTTGAAGTCACGTGACGCGAAAACGAAAGTGAATATCGAAAATCCGGCCCAACAAAATTTAGATATTGTCCCATAGATTTATATGCCACAATAAAATTCAAGATTGCTTGAGAAATGTAGGAGGAGATAGATTTTGAAAATCGTCATTTTCGCATTTTTTGCCAACTTTGAAGTCACGTGACACGAAAACTAAAGCGAATATCGAAAATCCGGCCCGATCAAAATTTAGATATTGTCCCATAGATTCATATGCCACAATAAAATTCAAGATCGCTTGAGAAATGGCGGAGGAGATAGAATTTGAAAATCGTCATTTTCGCAACTTCAAAGGCCTCGTGACCTTGACCTTGACCTTCGGTGACCTTGAAAGTCATACCATCGTGTACCTCTCATCGACCTCTATCAGGATCACTAATGACCAGATCTCCCGCTTCAACTTCATTGTGAACGGACGGACGGACGGACGGACGAACGGACGAACGGACCGTCACCTCTCCTCTCAACACCAATATTATTAGGTCATGCTCGAAGAGATGACCTAAAAACGAGAAGGGCATTCGTCGACGTCGTGATGTTGGTAGATATGCCTCTGCCCACGTTATTAGATCATTATACATCGTACTTGCACCAGGTTTGATTAAAATCTCCGAACCCAGATTCAAAATATTAAATAATTCTGGCTGCCAGACCATGCGTCTGATCAGGTTGAAATTTAAAACATATATTCCCCATGACTACTAAATCATAATTGTGACATTTCACATCGATTGATGAAGCGGTGCAAGAGAAATAATTGTTTTAAGATTTTCGTTCGATCCAATTGTGACCTATTAATTATTCCTGAACACCATTGTATCCCCCAAAGCTTGGGGAACATGTGGGAGAAGTTTCCTCTCGATTCGCCAAGCCATTCTGGAAAAGTGGATTTTTAAAGGTTTATTCTTCAAAAAAAAATCATGCTGTACAGTACGATATCGTTTTTAGCCCTATCTCTCAATGGTGAAGAATCATTTGAAAAATTCTAGTCGTCGGTTCCGGATCCAGATCTTCACCAAAATTGAATCAATTTGTCATGGTCACACACCCAACGTGTCCATCAAGTTTTGCCCGAAACCGTCCACTACTTTTTGAGATATCGTGCTATGTATCATATTTGGCCCGATCTCTCAATGGTGAAGAATGCCTGATCCACGCAATGCCTGATCCAGTGGAACATATCGGGCTAATTTTTTTTTTTTTGAGCTCATGCAAAACTCCATATCATTTTTGGCCCGATCTCTCAATGGTGATGAATCACATAAAACTTCTAGTCGCCTGATCCGGATTTTTACCAAAATCAAATAAATTCATCGTTGTTACAAACACAACCTGTCCACCAAATTTCATCCAAATCAGTCCACAACTTTTTGAGATATCCTGCACACAAACAGACAGACAGACAGGAGTGAAAACATAACCTCCTTCCACTTTTGGTGGCTGAGTCAACTCGAGTGAAGTCGATGGCACACCTTCACAAATCCACACACTTCCCACCTGAAGCAAAGTGGAAAAAGTTGGCAAAAAGTTCCACCAGGAATGAATCAATATCAAATTTTGAGTTTGAAAAACTAAAAAAATAAATAAAATCTTCTGTTTTGCCCCCTGTGACCCTAAGTCCGCACCGCCGAGGGCCAAATCCAAAAGATAGTTACATATTTCATGCACCCCCCACTGTTGATTACGTCGAGAAATTTTCATGAGAAAATGCATGAAAATTTGCACGCAATTGTATTTTTGGGGATTTGACCTATTGGTTCCACCACGGGGGAAAAGGGGGCAGGGGGCAAAGAAGTGATATTGCTCTCGCACCTTCTTACCATGGTGGTGATCATAACCAAGTTTGGTAAATTTCTGCACAATCGGTTAGGAGACAGCGTGATGGACGGACAGACTGACAGACACACAGACAGATGGAACAGTTTACAACATCACCAACACATTTTATGTGTTTTTAGATGGGGATAACTTGAAAGAGCAATCAGATTGCAGACTCTCACCAGGACCTGTTTTGTGTAACGTTTGCACGGTGGTGTGAAATGATACACTGACGATGTTCATACAGCGGACAAACTCGCATTCTAATTGGACATACTTCATGGAGGTACTCGGTTGAAAATTATAACTTGAAGAACTGGTTACCACCAGGTGGCAATGGTGGCCGAGGTTAGCACATGATGTGAGCACAACAGGCAGACAAACAAACTAACAGACGCAAATGCAATACCCTCTCCTCTGGCGATGGTAATAAGGTACCTGTCAAAAGTACAAGAACGAAAAAACACACCAACACACTATATAAATTGTATAGTATCAGCTATTCGGAAAATACAATACAAGACAAGGATTGCTGTAAATGATGGTAATTTCACAACATCCTACATTCAACTTTATATTATTTGTAAACCTCAAAACATGAAATAGTTTCCTGGCCTAAAGTGAGAACCTTAACCTCTAAGCAATTGACGGGTTTCCCAACGACACGGATCAATGGCAGGGTACCATTCTTCCTCGGGGTTTCTATCTTTTCAGCCCAGAAAACTCTCCAAGCAGCGGATCCACAACCTTGGCCACAGATCCACATCAACAGATTACCCACATCAAGGGGCAGAACAACAGAGTTTTGGGTCCGGTCAGGTCAGGTCAGGTATGGGAGCATGCGCCGGAGCAGCGCGTCGCTGCGTCCACTTAACGCTGGAACTCGAGGAGCTGACGTCTAGCCATCCCCCAGATAGTTGCCTAGACATCCCCATCTCCTTGAGATGCCGATCAACCTGCTGCAATCACGAGGCACGTGGTCGCAGTCCAAACAGCCACGTGTCCAAACAGCCGCAGTTGACGTTCACGGACTATGCAGGTAACAAATCTCATTTGAGTCTCTCTAAGCAACTGCTCGTTGGACAAAACGTCCAACCAGTGATAGCCAAGGATTCACTGAAGAGACCTGGTACCCAAAGGAGTTCAGCCTCTGTCTCGGATCGCTGGTCAGAGTCCAAGTCTCACTTCCAGAGAGCAAGACTGGAAGCACCAACGACCTGAAGACTCAGACTTTTGTCCTCCGACACAGACACCGACAAACGCAACACCCCATGATGCAGTGAATCCATGACTCCCCAGGCTTGAGCCAGAGGTCTATTGCCCTCTGGCTCACAGCGAACAGAGATGTATCACTGCCAACGTGAGTGAATCTCTCCGTGACCTCAACATCCTCACCAAAAATAAGTACAGACAAGATAGCAGCATCCAAGATGTCATTGAAAGGCTGAACTTTTGTTTTGACCCAGGAAACCCGTAATCCCAGCGGCTCAGACTCCTCATTCAGCACCTTGAGGGCCCCCAAAA
>CM068967.1:64102921-64115875 GCA_035128595.1 Eptatretus atami
CATGATACCTGTAGCAAGTCACAGATCTAATCTGGCTTGACACGGCAATGTATTCTGGGCCTTCTGGCAAAATCGGTCTTTCGGTCCCTTGATCAAATTTTTGGATGACAGTGCGAAATAAAAGTTTCCTCAAACAAACATTCGTGCATATTTATGCAGAACAACAACGAGACAGTGATTTAAAAACAAATACTGTACACTCATTTATGAACCAGAGACTGGTGCACCTCGTGTTGCAGAGGACCGAGTACATACATTACAGTCCAAAGTGTTACGGAATTGTTCCAGGCAAACAGCCTCAAACAATATAAAATAAAATGCACACAAGGCCAAAATTATTATTTCTCCATGTCATTTTCCTGAAGATTTTGCCAAGAAAAACAAATGGTCACTTTTGACGTATGGTCAAAAATTAAAGGAGATAGTGGGACCTTCGGACTGACTGAGTCAATTTGCACACCAAAGTATTTCTCGAAGATTAGCAAAACATACGTGTGAAGATGGTTAATAATTTTTTTGGACAAAGAGAATGCAAACCCAGTTTTTTTTGTCACACACATTTATGGTTAATAACCATTTTCGGTAAAGTTTGAAAATGTAGCTTTAACAGTGGTAAGTATTGTTTGTTTAAAGTAGGTAAAAATGTTTAGTTTAACAGCAATAAATGACCGCTGCATTTTTTCAGGAATCTATCAAAATGGACTTTCAACCCTCAACAATTAATATGCGATGTTTAAATATCCATTCTAAAATAACCTTCCTCTCCCATTTCTGAAAATGTAAGTCATTTTTCATTTTTTGAGCACAGGCCCCATGATGGTCCGGGGCCCTTGGTCGCTGCCCAAATGCTCAGTCCGCTCCTGCCCACATCAATAGCTCCACATCCTCAGTTGTGTCCAGGTAGTCAGTCAACCCATCAATGCAATATCACGATTCAAACTTTACTCGCGAGAGGATTTAGTGTATTATCACAAAGTTATAACTCTCATCACACATTTCATAATATGATAATACATTAAATCATGCAAATCTTACCTTAAATATAACATGTCCACCACCCAGCATGTACACCCCACTTAACCACTGAATCCAACTGTTATTCAAGTCTTCAAATGGTTATTTATAATGGGTTTTCTCCCTGCTGTACCATCTCCGAGCAACCAATGAAATTTTTTTTTTTTTTACCTCCACTACCAAAGGTGGGCGCAGGTTACGTTTTCACCCATCTGTCTATCAACAGGATATCTCAAAATGTTGGAGACGAAGTTGGACAAAAGTTGGTGGACAGGTTGGGTATGTGACAAGGATGAATTGATTCGATTTTGGTGAAGATCTGAATCCGCATCCGGACACAATAATTTTTTTAAGTGATTCTTCACCATTGAGAGATGGGGCTAAACCGATATAAAGCACGGTATCTCAAAAAGTTGTGTACGGATTCGGACGAAAGTTGGACATTTTGGGTGTGTGACACGGAAGAAATGATTCAATTTTGATGAAGATCCGGATCCGAGAAATTTTAAGCGATTCTTCACCATTGATAGGGCTAAACTAATATATAGCACGATATCTCAAAAAGTTGCAGACGGATTCAGATGAAACTTGGTGCACAGGTTGGGTGTGTGACCACAACAAATTGATTCGATTTTGGTGGAGATACAAAATTGGATCCAACTACTAGAATATTTAAAGTTATTCTTAACCAGTGAGAGATAGAGCTCAAAAACTATATATAACACGATATCTCAAAAATGTATTGGGCCAGATATGTTCTCGTGAATCAGGCATTACAGGGCGGAAATATGTGCTCTACCGAGTGCCCTTCTAGTTTAATAATGTAATTGTATGAATATCTCATTGATAATATTGTTGCGAATTCGCGCCCGCCGGCGTGCGATCGGCCACGTGACTCGAATCGCGACACGCTCGCCCACTGGCCGGACAATTCAGTCGTGACCCTCTCGGACTAACGCCGGGAGCCAGTCACGGGGGGGTTTAACCCCACCACAACCCAGTCCGCATTCCACCCGTCGAGGAAGGGTGAATCGCCGAAAGTCGATATACCTAAGTACCCGCACGGGTAACCTACCGAGGGTTGTACCACGCCACAGGTCGACTTCGGACACAAACCGCTTAAGCGGCTCGTTCCGTGCTACAGGGATAACCGAGCGGAGTTATCGTCGACCTTGACGGTTCCAATTAATTATCGGGCGTCTCCGCGCCCACTACGTACCCTTTACGTAAAACAAGATGGAGACCCAACGAAGGAAGGACGCAGCGAAACGGGAAACAATTCAACAAAAGCACGTTTAATTCACACAGACGGACACAAAGCACACGTATAGCAAACATTTATAGCAACAATAATAATTAAAGAAAAGCACATATATCAAATAAAAGAAGAACGACAAAAGCAACGATGACGCAGAGCTACAACCGAATACGCGACACACGGACCACTTACACAATGCTACTTATAAAGACTCGGCGCCACACACACACATTTACACAAAACCCAAAAGAAAATGGAAGTCGCGACTTCCCTGCGTTCAAGTCCTTGGCGACCGTCCTCTGCCGTGGTCCGTGACTCTCTCCGCTCCACTCGACGCGAGATCCTCCGGTGTGCTTCGTGCCTGCCCGTGCTGGCCCCTCGATGCCACGGACCGAGCACCGACGAACAGAGAGAGAGCACACGCCGAACCCGAGCGAGAAGCGAACGCCGAACCAAGAGCGAGCCCGAAGAGCGCCGAACCAGAAGAGTGCGAAGAGCGCCGAACCAGAGAGAGAAAGAACCTCCTGCGCCTCTGACTCTTATACCCCCGGCGCCCGCCCCGCTGCCCCCGCCCGTTCGTGGCTCCACCCTCCTTCGAGAGGTTCTGGAACAGGGGCGTTCCTCACCCCGACCACCTCACACTGTCCATCCGCCAATCGGCGGCGAGCTGCCCTGCCCTCGCTCTCTCCTCCAAGCGCGAGAAGCCAGACGGAAAAACAGGCCGTAAGACGTGCGCATCCTCCTGCTAGCGCTGCGGAGATCGTAGCCGCACGGAGCCTGTTGAACGGCGAGGGGCGAAGATGTGGCTGCGTGGATGGTGGGGGTGGCGCGGTTGTTGAGAAGCGGAGTTGTGGTTGGTGGTTGGCTCAAAACAAAGGTAGAACAGAAAAACGCCTAACTCAAAGGATCGCAGCCCGAATGAATCACATTAATTCCCTCTAAACAATGGGTTTGGGCTAACTACACATGTACTTTAAGAAATATATCTCACCTACGGGACCTGAATGGTGTAATGCGAATTTCCACAGCCGTAACAATATTTGACGATTCATATTGTATTTTACTAATTATATTTGATGTCGTTTTATGATCTAAAAGAAAACTTGTGTTAATCTGCTAACCGTAGCTCCGTGTTAGCATACGTCTGACCTATCGATAAGTTCAGTGCTGTGTGTAATTGCCCTCAAAGACCTAATTATGTCATCTGCAACCATACTATAGAATAGCTTTTTATGAATGTCACTGTCTAACCAAGGCATTTGTACAATGTTGAAAGGAAAAGCATCTCATTTATCAAATAATTTGGTGTGAAATTTATTATTTATATCGATTTGCAATTATAAAAAAGAAACTGAAGTGAGAGTTTGGTTTTTCTTTTTTTAACCTAAGTTATTTTGGATATACAGTACTGCATATCATGATGAAGCTGATCAAATACAAACCCATCATTAATTGCCAATAAATCATCAATTCATCTAAAGATGCTTCCACACTCTTTGGTGTTGGGAATAAAGAGGAATATAATTTGAAGGCTCAAAAATGCCCCAACCTTAAACTATTATCCCTTCTTTTGCTGCCTTCAACCTCAACACAACCCTGGCACACCATTGAACTTGCGCTCTTATCAAATAGCTATCCCAAAAGTAATTTTCGGTATATAAAACTCCAAGCTTCAATAAAACATTGCTCGTCCTTGGCTACTTACAAACAAGTACTTTTACAACAATCAAACCAACAGCTTCAAGAATTAATTGCAACTGATAAGTGCACTTAATTTATGAGGCATCTTTCAAACAAAGGTTTGTTGTATTCACATATTTATTTGCCTTCATTGCAGTCATCAGCTTCCTTATTAAAAACCTAATTGCAAAAAGCTTGTGCTTGGTCAAGGACACGTTCTAAGAGACAGAGATAAAGAACGTCAAATTCTGTTAGGGATGTGACAGTGTCTGAAGGCATGCACGTCACACAAAAGCCCCTTGGCTTTGTTAGAAGGAAAATCTAATCGCAGAAGCTTTCAATCTGGAGTGACTGTGGCCCAAACCTAATCACTGGCACCCGTGATACCCAACAAATTATCTAAGCACGTCAAATGGAGCCGTGCCCGAGCCACAAGAGACGTCCACAAAAACTAACACGGATAAAACCACAAGAGACGTCCACAAAAACCAACACAGATAAAAAAAAATTTTTTAAAGGTTCAACAGGGATCTAGAGGATACCAGTTATCAGCAGCAAAATGCTATTAAGTAATAAGAAAATACATTTATAGTTCCTCAGGAAGAAAAGAAAAAAAAAACAAACACATACGACGCACATCATGACACACTTCAAAATGATGCTTCTGAGCTGTTCGAAAGAAAGCAGATTCAGCAGGCAAGGCTTGAATGATGGTCCTGTTGCGAAAGTACCGTTAATGATCAAACATTACAATTGAACAAGATGGTGCACTTTGAAAACTGATGGGCATACAAACGTGAACAATTGGCAATATTTTTTAAATGCCTGAAAATTTTTTTAATTCATTTGGGTGAAAATATATACATCATCGGACCCACCTCCTGACTGTTATGGTGAGCATCGTCGCAGATTATGTCTCACGGTAAAAACCGCATTATCCGCAAAGAACAACCGTCCATCTTCCACCCAGACGATTGTTCCCACAAATGCAAATCATTCAACCAGAAGGCATGTGATGCGATCAGTGGGTAAATCGAAACATGTGTGCGTGCGTGAGGGGCGTGCGCGAGGGGCGTACGCGCGCGAGGGGTGTACGGGCGTGCGCGCGTGAGGGGTGTACGCACGTGCATCCTCGTTTTGTTTGGTTTTCATTCCGAATTGGAAAAAAAACCGCTTGTTTTTGCATCACGATATTCAAAAAAAAAATACTGCAAAGGAACGACACTACATTAAACGAACCCCTTTCGGTGATTGGACCGACCAGTGCACAAAGTCAAACTGAAGAAATTTGTTGTTTTTTTTTTTAACTGCCTCTGCTTATTTATTTTGCAATCTCATTTTCAACAGTACGATTAAAAGATTGACAGATTAATTATTTTACAGTTGACAACCAAGACAACGTCTCCCACCAAGGAAGCAAAGGTCTTATATGTTTGACAGGTGACAAAAGTTATTGAACCATCAGAGGGGAAAAAGAAATAATAATAAAGTGCTCGCAAAATAGCAGAGGATCTCGGCGTCGGTAAAACTAAACTTCAGAACATTTTGAGCGGAAAAGCATAACTTTTGAGCGACGTCTCAAACAATGCGTTAAGTGACCAGAAAAGACAGATGAGTACAAAGGGAAATGAAGACATCAATCACCTGTGCTGGGAGTAGTGTCGAGACGCAACGTCCAAGCAGATAAACTATACTGGGGCCATCGTTGAAGGATAAGACCTTATAGTTTGCCAAAGAATTATATGTCGCAACATTTTAGGTGTTGAAAGGATCACTGGAATAGTTTGTAATAAGCCAACACAGTTAAGTGTTCAGGGAGGCAGGAAATAAAATAATTTTTTTGTTTATTTTTTTTTAAGGTGAGAGATGATGTCAATAGTTCTGTGGTGGACAGGAAATCAAAATTGCCAGATTTCTGCAAAAATTATGCTCAAGGTGACGTTTTAAAATATTGAGATCGGGCTGTTCGTTTGTGACACTACCAGGGACACGTTTCATATGAAAGAGGACGACTGTTAAGATGGTAAGGGCTCTGAACAAATTGAGAGTCGACCTGTGTGTCAGTTTAATAGACGAGAAGTTACTACCGCTCATGATAGGCAAATGAAAGAAGAGACACTGTTGAGAAAGGTTGACCCAAAGACTTTGCCAGTGATTTACAGACAGCAAGAAGGCAACGATGACGAGTGCTTTGCTTGAAGAATGGCTGAGAGATTTGGATTTTAAAATGCAACATCAAAACTGGCATGTTTTGCGACTCAATGATAATGTTCCATGCCAACTGAAGCGAATGCTGAAGAATGTGACACTTCAGTTCCTCCAGCTGAACACATCAAAATTCCAGCCAATGAACCAGGACGTGACTCAAAACGACAAAACTGAAGTTTCGTAAGCGGCAGATACAATATCCACAACCAGAGATGGAGGACAAAACAAAATCCTGCAAAGAACCTCTCAATGTCATAATAGATCATTTGTGGCGTTGACTGGATTTACCATTCATGGGAAGAGGTGGAAGCACTTGATCGTGATTGGCAGGCCCATGACAATCATATGAAAGACTGGTCACAGCCTGCATTGGCCATTTTGAAAGAAACCAAGAAGAAAACAAGAATGAGGAAGCCAATTGCATTTCTGTCTAGCATCACCTTGGCTCAAAACTCCAAGTGATGGGCCACAATTAAAAAATATAGTTATTTTGAGTCGCCTAATTAAAAACACCAATTTTGCTTTAACATTTCTGCACATACGCCTGGTGTTGGCTTAATGGTTCGGATGGTGGGCTTGGGATCCTAGGATCCTGAGGTCAAATCCCACAAGCTGTTGAAGTAATACCAGGTGGGGTTGACTCTGCCTGTCATCCTTCCGAGATCGGCAAAACGAGTGCCAGCTTGCTGGTATGCTGTGTTGGAGTGGTGACCCGTCTTGGATTGGACCCCAATAGCCAAGGAGACTGCTTAGGCAGCACCAATGCTCTGCACAGAGTATGGTCCCAATGGATGGATGGATGGATGGATGGATTTGTACACGAGCTTTGAAATAATATTATATCAACTATGTGTGTCAGTTTTGCATCCCCCCTCCGCCACCCCAAACCACTGGTGGGAAGGCCAAACTTGAGATTGGTACCATATTAATTGCCAAGGACCTCAGGAGTGCAGGGTCAAAATTTTTTTTCATTTTTCACATTGACATCGAGAAATGGCAAGACAAAATATGCATATGCAATTTGTAGACATCCACCAAGATTGTCGATATAAAGGCACTCGGGTCGTCCAAAAGTGTTGGCTCTTTGGGGTTCAAGTGCAGTCTTATGAATTAAATTGATTCAGACGAGGCTTGGACGTAGAAAGAGGCCCATCAAACCTGCACTATAGACACTTGTAACAATTCAATCTAACAGTTTATCAACTTAAATTCATTGGGGGTGGGGATGTGGGGGTGAAGGAATGGTGATGAGAACCGAGGCAGACAGTTATCACCAGGGTTTTTTTCACCTATATCGTGAGATCAAATGCATGTGTGTTCGCTTCACAACTCCCAACCCACTGGTGGGATGGAGAATGTTGAATATCCTACAATATTAATCGTAAGGAACTCAGGCAGTACGAGATCAAGAAAAATTTGACTTGGACAAAAACATGTTCGTTATACGCATCAATGAATGCCCAGACAAAGCTGCAAAATTCTGCAATCAACGCAACAAAAAGTGTGTGCATGCCACATTAGCTTCGATGTTGGAATGTGCACTCACCTTAGCTGCAGAGCCTGGGTTCTAATTTCGACCAAATAATAAACTGGCATCCTGGTGTTTCAGATGGAGACCAACGCATCAATGTGTGCTTTGTCCATTGGAGAGACAAATGGTGTCCGGTCGGCTGCCATTCGTCGAGAGATGTAAAAAATTATGACAATAATAATAATAATAATAATAATAGTAATAATAATCCCATGGTGCCTTTCGCAATGAGTAGGCGAGCTATCGCCAGTTCCCTGGCAAACTTCCTGCTCTACCCTACAGGGGGCACTTGCATCAGCCGGACCGTCATGCCCCTGCAAGTACTGGTGTTAACCTGCAGTCATGTGCTGCACGTGAATGCCGACAGACAGCACCCCGGCCAAATTACAAATCCCTACTCCAATCTACAGGGGGCACTGCCAGACCCCTGCAAGACAGATCTTAACCCACCGAGTCACGTGCTGCTTAAGGACAATGTCGACGACCAACCAATGATCCCCCAAAGAGCTGAATTGGACTCTACTGAGGCTGAGCCTTCCATACTGTCCTTGTGTGAAAGAACCCGCCTGATGCAATACTATCCCAGCGACTGACTTCACAAAAAATATATCTTCTGGCTCTGCTTACTCTGTCAACATCCTATTCCTCTGGTCGAGTCCACACCTTTTACAAGATGCATGACAGGGATGCCCTCACCTCTCAAGGTCCAATCATATATGCTTGCCAACATCCACAAAGAGTTCCAAGGCCTCGACCTGCCCTGACAGTTCCACTTACCTGAGCAAAACAAGCCAAACATTTGCTCTGCAGAGTGCTGCTGCTCTTGTGGTGATTTATGTCACATGTCATTGTCCACTGTTATCATTATCAACCTCATTCATATTTATGTATCCTTTGCTCAACAAAGCAAATACCAAACTATTACGATAAAACAATTAAATAGAAGGGCACTAGGTAGAGCGCATACCTCCACCCTCTAATGCCTGATCCACGAGAACATATCTGGCCCAATAATTTTTTGAGATATCGTGCTATATATCGTTTTTGGCCCCCATCTCTCAATGGTGAAGAATCACTTAAAAATTCTAGTAGTCGGATCTGGACCCGGATTTTCACCAAAATCTAATCTGTTCGTCCTTGTCACACACCCAACCTGTCCAAAAAATTAAATTCAGATCCGTCCACAACTTTTTGAGATATCCTGCACACAAACAGACAAACCGACAGACCGACAGACAGACAGAGAGGGGTGAAAACATAACGTCCTTCACCTTCGGTGGCGGAGGTAATAACAGATGTACATGTACTCGATTCCAAGTACCATAACAACAATTACATAATCAACCATTCAACTCAAGCAAAGGCAAACAACATGGTAAAACACAGAAATTGTAATTTCTGTAACAATACTTTAAAAAGTGATTGAAGTGTTAATAGTCATCAACAAGTACCCGGCAATTGGAACAGGGTCCTCTCGATACCATTTCAAAAAGACCGAAGGTGGACGGAGGTTATGTTTTCATCCCTGTCGGTCGGTCGGTCCGTTTGTCTGTGAGCAGGATATCTCAAGAAGTTGTGGTGACAAGGACGAATTGATTAGATTTTGGTAAAGATCCGGATCTGATCATTTTTTTTAAGTGATTGTTCACCATTGAGAGGAGCTTGGGGCCAAAAATATATTGAGCATGATATTTCAAAAAGTTGTGGACGGATTATGACAAGACTTGGTGGATGAGTTGGTGAGAAAACAAGAACAAGCCGATTACATTTTGGTGAAGGTCCGGAGGCAGATCCTGCCTATCAGTGGGATTCAAGACGTAAACTGTTCAGCCTGGAGGAGGTGTGCCCTCCACAGAGTACCGTTGTACTTGTTTTAGGTTTGAGCGATCACTTTGAATATACAACATTACATTTACCCAACACGTCTATTCGCTTATTCTACCTAACCAAACATCAAATTCCACATTCCACTTCGAGCTTCTCACGATGGCGATGGACGTATGAACAAAATATATTTCCAAGAAAGTATTCAACATAATCTGTTACACTCACCAGAAGGCATCGATTAGAATTGGTGAGGGGAATCGACAAAGGTTGTCAATTATCTATCAAAAAGTTTTTTTATTGTTCATCAATTGGAGTCTCAGCTCATGAAAGAGAGGCGACAGAGGCTAGAAAAAGACAATACACCGACAGTGAGCCAACGCCAACGCCAACACGCACGCACGCACGCACACACAAAGAAAATGAATGAACAGGAGAGGAGAGAGAATATGGAAGGTAATATATCAATCTGCAAATAAATGGGGGAACTGAACTGTTACAAATGCTTCCGAATGATGGCGTCAAATCCAGTGATGCAATTACAAGATGAAACGCATGGAACAGGATCCAAAATTGTTTCAAGAAGAATTGTGGAAAGGGGTAGGGAGGGTGGAAAGAGAGTGGATGGGGGTCGGGGTTGGGATTTCACAAAAAAAAAAAAAATTCAACTGAAATGTAGGTAACAGCGTGGACAAGCTAAACAACAGGACAGCAGCAGGTTCACAGACCGACAGTCTCAAAGGAGGACAGGGAGACAAAGACCACATGAGTGGTTAAAAGGAAAGGAGCAGGAGGGATGGTGGTCCGTAAGAATAGAGGTGGGTGGGGGAAGGGTGGAGCGTATGAGCACAAAGCAGATGGATTCATTTCCACTTAAATGCTCAGCTGTACACAATGCACAAAGAGCTAGATGTATGTTCGCCTGAAAACGGAAAACACGAGGAACGGCCTCTTCATTGCACAGTTACTTGCAGCACGACGAGTGAACACTGTCAATAAATCATGTCATCTCAGGAAATGAACAAAATGCTTCAACCAGAACCAGCCAGGTTCCAAAGTTTGAGATGGATTCATTCAGTTATTGTTTTTATATTTGTAATCTGCAGCAATTTCGAGTTCTTCAATTGGTCAAATATTTATCCACATTCAAAGCATCTGCCTGACGACAGAAAATTCTTCATTCCCATCATAAGTCTTTCTTCCCCTGAGCTTGCCATTCTATCATTCACTGTGATGGTTAAAGAGTGCAAAAAGATGAGTGTCACTCTCCTGACAGGATCTCCAAAGAAAATTTTCAACCAAAGAATTTCCAAAACCAGGAGTGGAACAAAAATAAATAAATAAAACATAATTGCTCGAAACCCTCGAGATTAGAACCCGCGACAGTTGAAGATTTACTGTTCCAGTATATCAATAAACAGTTTTTGTATATTTTTCAACGGGTGAGACGATGGCAACAGCTGGTAAGGCCACCGTGCATTGTCCATTGACACACTGTGTGTGTAAAATACACACCTCAAGCGTGCACATACTTCTCACCAAATAAATTGTACGGTCTTACTGACCGAGTGTATGCCGCTCAGGTCCTCAATACCAACCACAGGCTTATTGAAGCAACTCTGAAGTTGCAGCTTAAATCCAGGAGAATGGTACAATCGCAGACAAGGCTGAATGTTGGCAAACTCAAGGATGAGAGGGTAGCTGAGGAGTTTACGAACAGGCTGAGGCTGAGTAGGGATTTGGGGGTGCTTTGGGAAATCCTGAAGAGTTATGGATTGCCTTCAAGGCCACCGTCCTTGATGTTGCCGGTGGATGTCTTGGAATTCACCGTAGGGTGAAGAAGAATTTTGTCTCACAAGGGACACTGGATACAATTGATCAGAGTTGCAGGGCCAGACTGAATGGCAGATTTGAGCTGCTCAGTGAGTTCAGGCATGAAACTGTACATGTGCTAAGGGAGGACAAAGAGGCCTATGTACGAGGAATCTGTGAGGGGGTGGAGTATCACCTGTGGTCAGGTGATTCTCAACCTGCTTACAGGGGAATTCATGTGTTGCGTTCCTCCAGCCCGTCCCTCGGTGTACTGTAGTTAGAGCAGAGGGCGGGGGGCTCTTGACAGAGGAGTTTGAAGTGAAGGCTTGCTGGGCCAGTTACTTTGAGCGGCTATACCAGGCTGACCCACCAGCTGTTGAGTTGGATATCAGGGGTGTTACTACCCCGATTGCTGACCCTCCAATCAACTGTGATCCACCTTCGTTTGTGGAAACACAGGCTGCAGTGATGCCACATATCACTGATGTTGAAATGGGGTAAAGCTCCTGGGATATGTGGAATCCATGCTAAACTTCTCAAGGCTGGTGGAAATGCTGCACTCGTTTCGTTACATGCAGTTCTATGCTCTGCCAAAAACACAGGCATCATCCCAACTGACGAGAAGCGGGGCCTTGTTCTCCGTCTCTGGAAAGGGAAGGGTGATCGCCAGGACTGCAACAACTACTGAGGGGTGATGCTGCTCTCAATGCAGGGCAAGGTCTTTGCACGGATAATTATTGATAGGGTTCACCACCATCTGCTTGAGCACCAGTGCACAGAGCAGTGAGGCGTGACACCAAAGAGGTCAACGATTGACCGTATCCTTGCTCTTTGAGTCCTCACCGAATGCTGACACGAGTTTCAGCAGGGGCTGCTTGCAGCCTCTGTTGATCTCTGCAAAGCATTCGATTCAGTGAATCTGGATGCCTTCTGCTAGATTCTTTGTCTTCGTGGGGTGTCACCAGAACTGATCAATCTGACGTCTCACCTTTACTCTGGTACTAAGAGTGCTGTGAGATGTGGTGATACCATCTCAGGCGTATTTCCAGTTGTTACTGAAGTTCGTCAGGGGTGTAACTTGATTGGACTGGATTCTGGGAGGATGTCAGAGATCAAGCTGCGGTGCATCCTCTGAGAATGTCAAGATATCTGATCTTGATTTTGCAGGTGATGCATTCATATTTGCGGAGACTCTGGACATTTGTGAGATGTGGTGATACCATCTCAGGCGTATTTCCAGTTGTTACTGAAGTTCGTCAGGGGTGTACTTGTATGGACTGGATTCTGGGAGGATGTCAGAGATCAAGCTGCGGTGCATCCTCTGAGAATGTCAAGATATCTGATCTTGATTTTGCAGGTGATGCATTCATATTTGCGAGAGATCTGGACATCCTTTTGGGGGCTCGAGGTGCTTGAATGAGGAGTCGGAGCTGCTGGGATTGGGGGTTTCCAGGGTTAAAACTAAGATCCAGGCTTTCAACAACATCTTGGATGCTGCCATCTTGTCTGTACCTGGTTGTGGCGAGGATGTTGAGGTCATAGAGAGATTCACTTACCTTGGCAGTGATATTAATGTCTCTGCTGGCTGTGAGGCATGGGTCAATAGACGTCTGGGTCGGGCCTGGGG
>CM068967.1:64127736-64146566 GCA_035128595.1 Eptatretus atami
GTCTGTAAGGGACCCAGTGCCTTCGGATTTATTCGAGGTCACGGACTAAATTCGGTGTGCTCGGTGAGCGCTTCTGTCCCCTTGGGTCATGGTCGCCCCGATCCGGCCCAACTAGATGCAAGAGTCGTGATATACGTCTTGTGGTCTGAAAGCTGTATTCGTCTGATGAGGGGCAAAAATACAAATGACTGAACCTTCCACTCTAAAGGACGATACGGCTATTACCAGGTATATGGCAAAGGCGTTGGCAGACATTTTGATGTGGTCCATTGTCTCATCATTTGTAGATTACCTGGCCATCGACGAAATCTCAATTACATGGTAAACTTGCTTCTGCCCCCCACGTCTGTCAAATTGCGTGCTGTCTGAATGTCGTTGCTAGGCCTCTGAGGTGAGCCACAACAGGTGGAGGTGACTAGCGGTGACGCCACAGCAGGGCAGAAACAGGGAACGATGAGCTTTAAGTGAGCAGTCTGTCTGGATTTAATTAGTTTCACCAGAATGGTGGTGTGATGACAAATATGGGTGGTGACGCCAGCAACAAGGCGGGCAAAGTTCAGCAACATCAGCTACTCTTCAGACCATCTGAGAAAGACAGGGCTGTCCCCAGATTTAAAGGACGACCATTAACGCTCATCTGCCGATAAGGAAAAGCGATTGGTTCAGTTGTTGCAACCCCGGGTATCTTCCTTTGCACCGCGGGATGAAGGCTGGCTCACATTGTTCTCAACAACTCGGACACAATCCACTTCGCAAGATCTTCCTGAGTCAAGCGGTTTTCCTCGGACGGAGAGCATGACCTGTTTGAAGGCGATTTTACTCCGGCTTGCACCTCAAGGCAGTGGGTTCTGATCGGCCAACCTACCGAGGTGGTTGGTGCCTTAGTGCTACGGCGCCCAACTTGTTTACTTATTCTGCGGCGCACACTAGCCAACGCACTAATCATGAGTGCAGTTACCCCAAATTGGCAAGGGCGCATCAGTTCAGCCAATCAGCAGGCACACTTGATGAGCGTATTCTTGATCGTTCCTCCGTCAAAATCGGCAGCGACGGGCGGGTGCGACAACGTTGCTGTGTGGCTGCTAAAGCCTGGATCTTCCCTACGATGACATCCATAAACCCTCGACCAATTTCGACTTCGGGGCCTGTGCGACAAATGCCTGTGGTAATGCCTTGACTGTCTCTTAAGTAAGATGACTTGATTTTTGTCAGATCAGGATAATCGCTTGCTCTCTTTGCAAGCAGTTCTGTTGTGCGGACATGTGCTCGACAAGACACCAGAATACGAATGCATCTTCTCTGGCCGTTTAAGAAGGGTCTTAAAAAAAAGTGGCCAGCGCGCAAGCGATGTGGGAACATCCTAGTTAATTCAGCATCGCATCATCGGGAACTGGAAAGTGGAACGAGCAGCCAAAAACGGAGACCTCGCCCTCTCCCTGTAACAACGGATTTGAAGAACTCGCCTTGTGAATGCAGCCGGAGTGAAGCGCACCACGTGTCGTGCGTACAACCAGACACACTGTTCGTCTGTGCGACCTGCGGTCTACTGCGGTCCAGAGTGGGATTATTCAGTCCCGGAAGAGCCGACTGTCCACATGGATCATCGACATTCGTTTGCTCCACTCCATTTACGCTCTGTACGTAGTGTCTCCATCATACTGTGGAAGTTATTTAACCATTAGGCCGTAATCTCCTAAAGTACGTTTATGGTCTCCTATGAGACAATTGAAGACAGTTCTCAAGGTGACACAACCAGGACTTTCCAAAGACAGTGAGGTCGAGATTCCCCTGAGATGCACTGTATGCTCGTTGCCGTGTCGATCCGACCTTCCTGGTTTAATTTCGTTTATTTATTCTCAGGTTTTAGTCGGACCCGAGCTCGCTGTGGGTCTGCTTGGTGATACCGACGTCTTGCGTGCACTGTGAAAACGAATGAATGAATTGAAGGATGGAATTTATGATTTTTGGAGTATTTGGCGATAGCAAAGCACTATGCACCATTTCACCGGTTCAAAGAAGAGATCATGATGTCTCGCTGTGCACGATCGCATCCGTTGCCTGAGCGAGTGAAGATACATCATCGGAAACATCTCCTCTCGGCTGATACTCAGTACGGTTGGAGCCGATTAGGGCCGATGTAATGTGCGATGGACATTGAGAGTAAGGTGCAACAGGTGTCTGAACATGGTATCATCTTACAGCGATGGCTGTGAGAGAAAAGTTCAGCTGCATATTGTTCTGGGAAAATTTTCTTACACAAACATTCCGTAATAAATTATTGTTTGAATTAGTTTTTCATGACCACCGTGAGACTCGTGAGACCACCTGGTGTGTTTGTGGAAGTTGAGGAAAAGGTTTCCATGGTTCCTCGTCTGTGTTTATTTCTCATCATTTCGATTGGGCTATGCGTATGCTGATTTGCTTTCTCAACCACCTGAGTTTGGTTGTGCGTGACGGCAGCCCGGGGTGTATGACATGCACCGAGAACATGCAAAGTGTGAAACGCAATGTGCTTACCGAAGGAAGAAGAACGAATAAGTAATAAGCGCACATCCCTCTTTGTTGGGTCCGGCACGTCCTCTGGCGTGTTTACATTGAGTGGGCTCGTTCGTCGGCGTGATGGAGGATGAGCTCGTATTTTGCTCGAGTTGGAACTTTGTTTTTTCCTCTTGTGGACACCATTGGCTGTCCCACCCATACCCCATCACTTACGTTAGACCTCTGGCCTTCCCCAGTTTAGTGTGGCCACCATCTCAGGTAAACGAATGCCACTTTGAGATCAGGAGAAGCTCTCACGTCCGGCCCTGTCATGTTATTGCAATCGAGGCAGGTGCCGCTTAACAAGGTTGTTCCTCGTGGTAGGACTCTGGCTTTTTCGTCATCGATGAGTCTTTTTGCCACGTGGGTCCCACTTTTCGCAGACTCTCGGTGGAAATATATCCATTAGCTGTTTATGGGTTGAGCAATGAGCAATTGCAATGTGGTAATCCCGAAGGTTTAACGTCTAGTTCAAGCCCGATCTATCCAGAGCACATTGCTTGGCTGTCGCGTTGTTACATTTTGCACAACTCGTGGTACACATGTTCATGCGGCACTGCAGACCGTCTCGTCAGTCCCCTTTGTCACCCACAATGCAGGTGCTGTTTGAACCATAAGATTGTACATCTTCTCAGCTCGTCTTTGTCTTCGCAATTGGTAAAATATTGTACCACCATTTCGGATAAAAAAATTGCAGAGTCGGACCTTTAATATCCGCTCGAAAACAAGGGAGGAGAAGCTCCATGATGATATCTGCAGAAGGCCTTAAATAGCACGGTCACGGAGGTAAGAGGTTTCAAACGTTATGCGCCAGTCTGCCCACAGTTAACGCCGCCCTGCGATCGGTCAGGAAGAGAGATCAAAGCAGGTGCTCCAGCCACGGACTGAAGATAACAGATTCATAAGAGCCGAGAGTTACCTCGGGTAGATCCCTTGGGGTGGATGAGTATGTGAATTTTTATGCTGTAATTAGTAAACTGTGTGTCATTATCTGATTGTTTCCTCATGGGGACCTACTGAAATGTGCAGATCGGAGGAATTCAGAGATACGGCAACACTTGTCCGAGATTCCAATACTGGTCGAGTTTGCTTCCAGTCTCGATGGGACAAAAATCACTCCAGTGGACCGGGCAATAAACAGTCTCAGCCGAATCTGAACTACAGGTTGAGACATCAAATGTCTTCCAGGGCGACCAACACCATATTCCCCCATACAACATCACCGTAACCAACACGCATCATAGTTTTTCAACACACCGACCTAACGTCTTGCACGTTCCATGTCATCGTCAGAGAAGATGAGATACAAGCCTGAAAATTGCAATCTTGCCAGGTATGAACTTGATTAATTTGGACGAGGCAACTCGGGAGAACGCCGGTTCCGCTGCTTTGTGTCAAGATCAAACATCTGCCTAGATCACCGCAAATTCACCGAGGATGAGCGTCCTGCCAGGCTCAAGGAGAGATTTATTTGCAGTTTACGAGCATCGAGATGTGTGTCTGCGATGTCGCAACAACTTTGAGAGCGATAGCATTCGCATTGCGTCGCAAACCGCATCGCTGTTCGAAACAGTTGACACCTCAAATAGATGTACGATCGTCAGCGGTTAGACGCCATGGAGGATCAGCAGGAACTCTTACGGGTGCTCTGTTCTCTCAAGACGTGAGACCTTTTGGTATAAGTACCACGACTCAGGTAATTCGTCGTCCCCACGTCACAAAGACTTCATATTGGCGGACAAGGTGCCCACTCGGCCATTTGGGTGCGGAGGTCACTTCCGTCGCGTTTGTCCCATAACGGCGTGTGTTTTGAATGGAAGAAGTCGGCCATTGAGCGCACTGTCGAGCAGGCATCAACACCGTCGACGTCCTGGCGCCGCGATCGCCGACCGGTAAAGAGTTTCAACCAATGTGGGTCTTTCTTCATGTGGGAACTCCAAGTTCGGACCAATAACAGTAACATGAGGTTAACAATATCCATCACTTCCCGTCCACTCGTGCTGCATCTCCATCAAGAGCGAGAGACCTCTCGTACGCTCAGCGTGCGAAGCTCATCAGTTCGGACCTCACACGCCACTACAACCAAGTGAGGAATAAGCTGATCGGGTAGTTGAGTGTCTCCGTGAGCTTTCAGCGAGAGTGCCAATCTCTACGTCATATGCGGTTCGAGAAGTGGGACCATCCCTATCTCGGTCGTGCTGGTGATTACATGAAGCTGGACTCGTCGCCTCATTGGTAACCCGTCGTGGCGTTGGAGCAAGATCCATTTACAAAGCATCAGCCTGTTTTTCAATGAGCTTGGCAGACTCAGATTGTACAGGCCAAGCTCTTCATAAGAGGCTGGCTCTCGTTTTGTACACACGAGGCGCTCCCTATGCTTCCGCGACGGGTAGGAGTGGTGAGACGGGCACCACCTAACCTAACTGACGCCACTCAGTCGGTCACGGCTGCGAACGCAATGGTGATGTTCGTTATGCGGATTCAAGCACAGTCCACAGCTCCTTCTTCATCAAGCGGTTCCTATTCGTCGATCGTTGCAGCATCGATGCAATTGGCACGGAGTATATTCTTCAACGAAATCGATCTGCCGGATGTCTTTTCTTCTGAAAATGGAGCGGTGGTGGCGTGGTGACGTCTTAACGATCAACATCTGTCAGGCTCTGAAACGTAGCTCGGAATCTACGTAAGGGGAAGAAGAGCTACAGGGGAGTGACTAGGCACGTGGGATCCAGGAAGTACCCGTGATCAAACGTTTGGACAGGATGAGACACCGAAACACGTCCTTTTACTGCACAACAATATATGAGCAAATGGCGGCCAACCAGTCACCACACGAGACCAGTCCGCCAAAAACACTGGCAGGTTCACCCTCCCTTTCAGTGCGAGATTATAGAAAAAGGTAAAAATTACAGATCGCATGAAAACCAACCATGCAACCAAACGATTGCAAGAAACAATTCACAGTAAGCAGTGAAGCTTCACATCTTAGCATCGCATCAAACACTTCGACGACTCTATAATACCCACTGTTTGTTGAACAAGCCGAGAAAACATCGGGATTCCATGATGCTCCGTAAGCTCAGGGATGAGGCAGCTCATAATGTTGTGTTTGTAAAAAGTTTCGCCTATCCGAGGTGTTATGAAAGTCAGACTGACCGGTTACTGTACGAGTATAGGAAGAGAACATCTTCTCTTGTTAAAGTCTCTCCAGATATTCTGTATCGGAAGTTTTACTTCTTTTAATTTTGGTATTAATGTGCATATATTAACCAGAGGTAAATTTTTTTATTTCGGCTTTTCTGGATCCGAGCTTCTAAGAAAACGAAAGTGTGTTTATATGGTACCGGGCAGTGTTCAGAAACGTTAATCGGTGTCGTTAACTCAGGCTTTGTAACTGTTAGGAAGGTTCATCTAATTCTCATGTTCAGAATTTTCATGTGATTTTGGCGAACTCATGACGCCCGCAGCTCCGCATAATATCTGCTGTTAACCAGAATATCCAAATTTCGAATTTCTTTTTGTTTGAGTGAGTATGTGCGACTTTATTCATGCAAGCAGATATTAAAATAAAATCATGGTTCGAATGTGTGATCGGAATGTTTGATATTTATCTATTTTCTATATTCAGACCAAGACCGAGAGACAGCACACTTGAAGAACAAATAAGAAACACGACTCTCTTACCTGTATCGTTTATAGTTTGTTGTTGAATTCCGGGGCGCTTACGCACCGCTGTCAGGGTTATATCTCGGCGGTTGGGCACAGGTCTCGGGTGAGTTGGATTTCTGTTCTCGAACTGCGTCGTGTATCGAAGGTTCTGTTAGTAGTTGTGGGGATCTTGTCTCTCGGGGTTCAACGTTCTAGCCGAGCGTGTTGCATGTATTGTGAGAATAACCCACAGAAGTCCATAAATCACGTCACACACGGAGTTCTCTTTTGATATACAATCTATTTGCTGTCGTCATCCTCTTTTTTCTCTCTCTCCATCTCCCTCCTTTCATTAATTATATATGTTGCACGTTGCCGCCACTCGGCGTCGATCGGCCCCGTGACTCGAATCGCGACCGTCGCCCACTGACGGACAATTCAGTCGTGACCCTCGCGGACTAACGCCGGGAACCAGTCAGGTGGGGATTTCTCCCACAAACCCAGTCCGCATTCTACCGCGCGGGATAGGTGAATCGCCGAAAGTCGATTATACCTAAGTACCCCGACGGGTACCACGAGGGTTGTACCCGCAAGGTCGACTCTGGACACGACCGCTTAAGCGGCTCGTTCGGGCAACGGGATAACCGAGCGGGTTATCGTCGAGCCTTGACGGTAATTAATTATCAGGCGGCATTCAGCCCACACGACCTTTAACGTGAACAAGATGAGGACCCACGAAGGAAGGAGCAGCGACACGGTGGGAGATTCCACAGATCGCACATTTTTATTACAACACGACAACGAATAGACACATAGAACAGTAGAAATGCATATCCATGAAAGCAAAGATACAATATCCAATACCGACACAGACCACTTAAACATTCTACTTCACGAACTCGGCGCCACCACCACGTTACACTAACCCCAAAAGAAATGGAGAGTCCGACTTCCCTTGTGTCGTCGAGTCCTCGGCGCCCGTCTGCTGTGAGTTCCGCGCGACGAGCGTGGTGACGAGGCCTCTCGGCGCGCTCGCGCCTGCCGTAACGCCTCTCGCGCCTTGGACGTGACCGACCACGAGAGTCCGGACGCCGGAGCAGCAGACGAGCTGAGCGCCGAACAGAAAATAACGAACAGGAGAGAGCAGCAGTCGACGACGAAGAGGAGCGCTCAGCCTCATGCCGCCTCGCTCTTATACGCCGTCCGCCCCGCCCGAGTTCTCGGCTCCCTCCTTCGAGGCGTTGAGAAGGGGGCGTTCCCTCTCGTTCCCTCCCCCTGCGTCTTGTGGGGAGGGCGAGGACGAGCCGTCTCGACGGCCTCAACGCGCAACGTGTCGTAGACTGCTGAGGTGCGTTTCGTTGCTGTGGTTAGCCGTGTTGAGATGGTGTCGTGGTTGTGAGGGGCGGGCTGGCGTTGTAGAGTGTGGCGTGGTTAGCGTTTGGTTGACGTTAAGTGTGGTGGTCTCGAAATAAGCGACACGAAAACGCCTTAACTCGAGTCTCGCAGCCGAATGATCCATTATCCCTCTAACAATGGGTTTGGGACTAACTACACATGTACTTAAGATATATTCTCCCTACGGCTGAATGGTGTATGCGAATTCCACAGCCGTAACTACCCCCTCCTTTTTACAGACTCGTCCCGAGTCGTCAAATTATCTGTTCCATCATGTGTAGTTCTCCCTAGTACGTTTACCTCGGATCCCTGAGTGCGACATTCATGGTATTCGTGCCAAAAAATAAATAATGAGGGCTGAGTAACTAACTAAACAAACTCACTCATCAGACGACTTAAATAAAATTGCCGGCGCAGAGCACAATGCCGGGCGCACTCATATTTACTACACCTCAATAACAACTTACCTTATTTTAATTTCACTACACCATGGCCCGATCAATAGACTCTGCAGGAAAAAGAGTCAAAAGAAACCGGTGCACGGGCGCACTGCAGGCCCGTGGTGCAGCTGCAACAGGACAGTTCTGCAGTTGCAAACTGTTGCTTGTGATCCTGGCGCCATGGCAATGAACAAGGGGGGGCAAAGCAAAGCTGAACGGGGCAAACGAGATGTGGGCAGTGGGCCTGTGGCAAAAGCAGGCAAGGCATGGCACAGAGCAAGGCCCATGGCAAACCAGCCGCGAAGCTGCCGCTGCAGCAACACAGCCGGCAGACGACTGGCCGGCCAGGCCTTGCAGTTAAAACAAGCAGATGAGTTGTGCCGGCCTTGCGGTGCATTGCAGGTGTGTGAGGGAGACGGTGGTGCTGGCACGCAAGGCGGCTCGGACTACCTACTGTCTCCCTCCACCTATGCCTTTGCCTGTCACTGTCCATACCCACCCTTAATTGTCAAACAATTTAGCCCCAACAATTTTTTTTTTTGTTTTTTATGTTTTATCCCTTCCCCACTATAAATGTCCCTACCCTTTACTGTCCTTAGTTGGCTAACTATCTCGTCCACTAGCCTACCCACCCCTACGTTCCTTCAGGGGAATAAGGGAGAGCTAGCGTCGCTGTGCGAGGCCATGAAGCTCAGGTTGCCCCGACTTCAGCGATTTAACCAAAGTGGGTCAGCGGCCACAACGAGAGCGAGGGATGGATGGTGCGGAGGGGTACATCTCTATCTACCCTACTTTACTGTTAAACTACCCTGGGTTTCAAAGCGCCTCCGCTTCACTATTGGTTCTAACAACCCAGATTCCCGTCGCCTGTGTTGGTGTCCTTACAGTTTCGGCCTCGCCGGAATTTTTCCTCGTGCCCTTGCACGGTTTCATGCGCGTGGGACGCGTGGCTCCCTTTGGCAGGCACGACCCTCTGCCGATTCCACAATGGCACCCCGGGCACTACAGCTGCTCCGAGCCCCCAGCTCCTAAACACCGGGGAGTGCCCCATGGCAACTCCCTGAAACGCACACGTGGCAGGCTGGCGCCCGGGCCCGCTTTCCGAGGGACCCGATGCCCACGACACTGCCACGCGGCTAACGGCGCTCCGGGCCCCCGCACCAAGCGGGCGCACCCGTGCCACTACGCTAACCCGGCCCCATCGGGCCTTGGCACCAGGCCGACTAGCCGTGTGCCCGGGGTACCACTCAGCGATACTCACCTTTCGCAGCCACGCTCCCAGCCCGTCAACAGGGCTCCTGCACTCCAAAATGCGTATCGAGCCTACTCCCACCAACAACAAAACGACCTCCATTTTGTCAATTAACTAACCCAGCTAACTCACTTACCACTGACCCCGGGTCCTTGGGCGGGAGTCACTCCTCGCCCCAATCACTCATCGCAACTCATGCATTCCACATTCGCTCCACACACGACCACTGGCCTCCTCACACAACTGTCTCACCACTACCACCAACACACATCCGCTGAATCTGCACTTCTATCTACCTCCTATCTACTCGTGCTCCACGGTCCCTTACACTAAGCACGTTCATTTAACACTACGTAGCTAAGCTACGTCCCCTACATCACCTCAGTCATCAATGTGTCCTCAAAATCCATTTCCACACCTAAATCTGACTAACATCCTCTCTACTAATCCATTCCACGGACTCCATGAGGACTTACCCCTGCCCCATGAAGTCTGTAACTAAGCTAACCCTTCCTAACTAGTTCATCCTGTGCCAGGCAGGGGGTCTTTAACCCTTCCCAGGGAATCCTGTTCACCCGAAAGCGAGGCTTGCTTTGTTAATTTTTTTCTCCCAATTATGCGCAGCACCAGCGCGGCAACTCGCAGCCTGCGCACTTTGCCGCCCGTGACGTCATGCAGCTGCACGTGTCCTCGTCCTCTTGCACGTACCATCCGGCAGGGATTCACCCTCCTGCCGGATTCCAACCCACGTGCAGCCATGACGTCACCCTGCGCGCCCCCAAAAGCAAACCTCGCACTCCGAGGGGCTCCCCACGCGAACACTGTGCTCTGCCCGTTGGAGCTGAACACACCTCGCGTGGGAGAATCGTGTCCAAATCCTTATCCTGCCTTAACTTTTGCCGTCCGCGGATCGGCAATCTCACCGCGTGCGTTTCCGGACCGGGCTTCACTCCCGCAAGCGAGCACCGTGGGGGCTCGTGCGTGCACAGCACGGACCTCGCAGCTGCTGAACTGGTGAACCGGCGCGGTCCCACAACAGCTACAGCCGCTACCCGGCTGTCGCTCTGTCGCCGTCGTTCGTTCGCCACCACGCACCTGCGTGTTACGACGCACAGACTCCACTCCACACACTCACATTCACACCGGGAGACGCGGCTGCATGCTCACGCATGCCGACCGACATCTCGCCTCTCATACGAGACTCAACCACACTTGTCTTCCTCACATAGCGCTCTCATACCGAGTGCTTCGCCGTACGTTCATGGCAGTTGGTCTTGGCGCACACGCCGCCATCCACCGTGGTCTTTCCCCGCACCCGTGGCTCCCTCCACACACGGTGCCTCACTCACTCGCGATTGCCCTGTTCAACAACGGCACGCTGGGAGCACGCACTCCGGCACCAGCACTGCAGCCACCCCTAACACCGTTGGCTGGTCGCACTACACCTGGGTCTCATCACACGGACGCGGCATCACCTTGCACACACACACCGGCGAAATACCATTGACGGGTTCGTGTCCACCAAGCTTCCGGCGCCTTCTACTACCCCCAGCTACACGTTGACGCTGATCCTACGGCACTGTCCTCTTCTCAACTTCGCGCGTTTGGCACGAGGTCCGAACCACCTGGACGTGATTCGCTCAAAGGGGCGTATCTCCCTCGCCTCGATTCGGCTGTGAGGCATGCCATTCAGGTCTCTGTTCACCAGGGTCTCTCCCCCTAGTGCCATCCAGTTCTACCCCCATTATCCGTCACTAACTCTGTGAGTGTGTTTCTTTCCCTTTAACCCGTCTTTAGTCGTGCTCCAGTCTCTCTTCTACTTTGCTCTACCTTCCCGCGTCTCTCGGTCATTTCGTTATTTCTGTTTGTCTCCCTTCGTTGTCTTTAGACTTGCTTTGTCTTTCTGGCTGTCTTTCCCTTATTCTTTTACGTAGGTCACCTTTGCTTTCTCTTAGTCGCTCCCGTCTTCACCTCTGTTTCCTCCTTGCTCTTTATATCTACGCTCTCATCCTTGCTTCGTTTATTGTTCTTTCTCTCCTCCATCTTTCACTCGTGTCTTATACCTTTATTTAGTTTCTGTTGGTTTCTCGTGGTTCTATTAGACTCTGTGCTTTCTGGCGTTCTTTCCCTTATCTTTTACATAGGTCACTTGCTTCTCCTTAGTCGCTTCCGTCCTCCCTCTGTTTCACTCCTGTGCTCTTTCGGGATTCCGGGTACTCATCTTTGCTTTTCGTTTAATTGTTCTTTTCTTCCCTCCATTCTGTCACCTCGTGTTTATACATTTTTAGTTTCTGTTTCTTTCTGGGTTTTCCTTTCTTGAGTTATCAATTTACTCTCTCTTCAGTTTATTAATTTCAACTCGTATAGTTTTTGTTTTCTCTCCCCTTCTCTGCGTCTCATTTTTCATTTCGTTTCTTTCATGGCCCCATTTCCTTCCTGTGTTTCATTCGCTGTTCTTTGGTCTATCTCTCGTCTCAGCCTGCCTTTTTTCAATTGTCCTCGCTTCTGTTCTTTTTGTTTCTATCCATTGTTCCTCGTTCTTCCTCTTCCAATCTTCGTGTGTCTTCAATTCTCCTATTGTCTCTTCCTGCTTCTTCGTTCTCTTCAACTTCTCGTATTCCAACCTATTTTTTTCCTTTTGTCGGTTCGGTTCAAATTCATACTCTTTCAGTTTTTTTCCTGTCTTTTTGTTCCTCGTTCTGCAGTGCTTCATTTTCTTTCAACTGACAGATTTTTTCTCCTGTCTCATTCTTTTCTTTGTAGTTTCCTTGTCACTGTCATGTCTTGTTCCTCATTCTGCTATTTCGTGTTTCTTGTCCATTGATCGGATTTATCTTCTGTTCTCATTCGTTCTTCCATCATTACTTCTTTCTTGTCTCTTCTTTAATCTGGCCTTACGCTTCCAGCTGTTCGATTCTTTACCGTGTGTTCCTTACGTTATCATTCTCTGCTGTCAGTTTTCTTCTCTACCATTCTAGCTCGTTTTGTAAACTCAGAAGTTTTTGTTTAATTCTCCCTCCATTTGCATTGCTCTTCATCATTTCATCTCTTCTTGTCCATGCTTCCTCTCAATTCGTCTCCTTTTTTGCTGTTTTCTTTTAGTTTTCGCATTCCTTTCCAATTTTATCTTCCCCTTCCAGGTTTTTTTCAGTGACTTTCCCACCTCTTGCTTCTAGTGTTCATTCCTCCATTTTTGTTTGCGTTTTCCTTTTCTAGTTGTTTTTCCTTTTCTCCGCCTCCCTTCAATTCCCCTGCGTTCTTGAAACTTGTCAGACTTTTCCAATTCTTCCGTCCCTTTCCTCTCAGCTGTCTCTCTCCTCTTTTTATTACATTCTTAGGCTTTCCACTTTCCTGATTGCCTGTTCTTAATCCTTTCCTTTCAATCTGTTCCAATCCCTCATGTTTCCATTTTTTCTCTTCAACTGTTTTTGAAGGCCCGCTTATGTCCGCCTGTTCACCCATACCACGTGGCTTGAAGCAATTGGTGTTGGAGCGCTCGCTTCGTGTTTGCGCTTCGGCAGAGGCCATATTGCGTCGCTCGTGCTTCGTCTGAGGGAGCGATGCGCCGCTTATGCGACCAGTTTGCCGGCAAAGTCCGTTGCCAGAGTATAGGTGAGCTCCTCTGATTCAACTTACAACAAGTAGTCCATCCGCGGCCATGGATTCTAAACTACACATACTTCATTTCTTCCCCGGCTCCCGCTCGCTTGAGACGCCATCTTATTCCACGTAAGGGGTTAATTAACTCGCTCGTAATTTGAGGGAATCGGGGGTGCTCTCTCACCCTGGACCGATTCCCTCTGATATTTAGCTTGGAGACGGGAGGGATTAGAATCACACTCCTGTACACCAGTGTTGCGAATTCGCGCCCGCCGGCGTGCGATCGGCCACGTGACTCGAATCGCGACCGCTCGCCCACCGAACGGACAATTCAGTCGTGACCCTCCTCGGACTAACGCCGGACAGTCCTCGGGTGGTTTAACCCCACCACAACCCAGTCCGCATCTACCCGTGCGTAGGGGGTGAATCGCCGAAAGTCGATTATACTAAGTACCCGCACGGGTAACCTACCGAGGGTTGTACGCCACAGGTGACTTCGGACACAACCGCTTAAGCGGCTTGTTCCGGCTACAGGATAACCGAGCGGAGTATCGTCGACCTTGACGGTTCCAATTAATTATCGGGCGTCTGCGCCACTACGACCCTTTACGAACAAGATGGAGACCCAACGAAGGAAGGACGCAGCGAACGGGGGAAGAATTCAACAGTAAGCACATTTTATTTACACACGACAAGAGCACATAAAGCAAAACATAATGCAACATATATCAATAGACAAAAGTAGACACGAGCAACACCGATACGCGACACACGGACCACTTACACAATTTTACTTCACGAGCGGCGCCAACACACACACTTACAAAACCCCAAAAGAAATGAAGTCGCGACTTCCCTTCGTCGTGTCCTCGGCGCCCGTCCTGCGTGCTCCCCGCCGAGCGTGGTCGAGGCCTCTCCGGCGCGCCTCGCGCCTCCCGTACGGCCTCTCGACGCCTTGGGACTCGGCACGGACCCGGACGGAGAGCTCCCCGAACCGGTGCAGGCAGGTACGACGCGATGCGCCCAACCAGGGAAAATCAGACAACCGGAGAGGCAGAAGATCACGCGAGAGCGAGCTCTCAGCCTGCAGCCGCCTCCGAGCTTTATACGCCGGCGCCCCCGCCCGTTCTCGTGCTCCACCTGCACTTTCGAGGCGATTCGGAAGGGGGCGTTCCCTTCGTTCCTCCCACTGCGTTTTGTGGCGGAGGGCGAGGCGAAGATCCGTTCGACGGCCTCAACCGCCCTCGTACGCTAGATGCTGAAGGATCTGCGTCGTTCTGTGGGTGCGTTGGTTGAGATGTGGCGTCGGTTTGTGGGGGTGCGGGGCTGGGCGTTGTTAGAGTAAAGTGGCTGGTTAGCCAGTTTGTTGCGTTGAAGTGTGTTTCGGTCGAATAAAGCATGACAAAAAAACGCCTAACTAAGAAGATTTTCGGCCGAATGACTCACATTAATTCCCTCTATACAATGTGTGGTTTGTGGCTACTACACATGTACTTAGATAATTTCTCACTACGGACCTGATGGTGTTAAATGCGAGATTTCGCACAGCCGTACAATATATACCATTTCAAAGTTAGATGGGGTTTTGATAGCAAAGAACACACTAAGGTACTAGTTTATCTCCGTCCTTGTACTGCAAGACCAACAATGTCAAAGTGTCACAAGAAAGACAAGATATTATAGTAGGTGGTAGGCCTTAACAATTTAAATATAGTAACAGTAGAGAGATAAAAAAAACAACCACTTGGACCCTACTCAGCATGAGGACAAGGTTTTTGTTCTTAAAGAGTATAATTCCCTCACGGGTCCGTCGCCTAGATCACGATACCAAGTACCCTTGTGCCATTGCCAGGTTGGGATACCCGGCCACAGAATGGAGTTGATTCAGAGCAGAGCGCAAAGCTCTGCTGCCATCGCGTAGCAAGTTGTTTTAATACAATCGAGCGATTGTTCTTCGCGCGTCACGGTAAAATTCGTGCGGCATTTGTGATGAATCAGCAGATTTAATGGGAAACATCACGGGAACAGACACAAGGAAGCATTCGCTACGATAACGTTATATTCATCTATAAACCGACTGCTTATCTGGGGAGCTCGGATACGGTATTCGCACGGCGGGGCCTAGCAAAGTTAAGCCTTTAGGGCGCCTGACAACATGATACAAGACCGGATTACTCGTGATGCTCATGGACGGAGGACAGGTTGTGGAAGGCACGATGCGGCTCGGACAAGCCGATGTCGCCGGTTCTCGAGCGCCAGCCGGAGAGCTGGGCAAATCGTGCGACGTCCGCCTATCGCGCCATGTCCACGCACGCAGGCCTCGGGCCGTTCCAGCCCCTGTGAAGGTTCGACGCACAAGAGAAGCTGGAAAAGGCGCGACTTCTCCTATGCCCCCCACGCCGCGAGCTTCGTGCGTCCAGCTCTGTTGAGTCTGACGGCACAAGAGAGAAAGATCGGTGAAGAAATGTTTCTACCTTTTTCTTGGGCGGGCTTTTTGGACCGATTTCGGGCACGTGATTGGTCCATGGGTCAGGTTTGCTATGAGCTCGTCCGCCAATGGGTTCCTGGCACTTCTTGTTGATTGCTCTTCGGCCGCGCTGCTATGGGGTGTTAAGGGGGGGAAGGAAAAGAAGGCCTCTCGGTACATCACCACTGTATGAACATGGACTGCCTCTACACTTCCGACAACATTTACTGTCCGAGCATTTACCTAAACAAACAGACGACGAACAGCATTTAAGGGGGAGTCTGGCCTATCTTATTTAATAACCCACTAAGGCCCATTTCCACAACCAATATACAGATCTCTATAGGTACGTTCTATATTATAGTTACAGATCTTTAAGGATAGATTGAATCGAAGCTCAGGCTACGTCATGTCGTTCTTAAACAACAATATTATGCTTTTTCTTGATGGTCTTTGTTGTGGCTTTAAAAAAAAAAGTGGCCTCGCCCTCAGAAACACCATCTAAGCTATCTTTTCACCTTTAACACGGATGAACCAGTTCGGGTCAACCACCTTTGGATGGAGGCCATGAGTCGCCACACCGCCTTCTGTGACCAGTAGTCTTCCTGTCAAGTTGATTTGCGGATAACATAATACCGATATGTTTATTCTTCAAACAATTGACACTACGGACAAGATCTCCACCTGATATGTTACGGCTGTGGAAATTCGCAAAACACATTCAGGTCCGTAGGTGAGATATTTTCTGAAACATGTGTAGTTAGCCCAAACCCATTGTTTAGAGGGAAATTAATGTGATTCATTCGGGCTGCGACACTTTAGTGTAGTGCGTTTTTTCTGTTCTTTCATTATTGTGTCGAAGCAACACCTTTCAACCTCAACAAGCCACCCACTTCAACAACGCCAGCACCGCCGCACCCTCACAACCACCACCACGCATCTTACGCCACTAACCCCGCTGATCGACGCCGATTCTTCCACGGTCACACTACGGCGTTTCCGTGTTGGAACCGTTCGAAGCGAGAAGGGAAGAAGAAGTCCCACAGCGATGGCGGCGCGGTTTTCCCGCATGTTTCTTCCCTGGCCGGCGCCAGACGGATTGCTCGCCCCAGCATGGCGCAGGGGGGTGGGACGAGATCGGGAACTCCCCTTTCTAGAGCCTCGAATGGGGCGTGGAGCAAGACGGCGGGGCGCCGGTGGTATAGAGTCGGAGGCGCAGGAGCATTCGGTTCTCTTGGTTTCGTTTCTCGCTCTGGTGCTTCATCCGTCTGTGTTCTGGTTCGGCTCTTACGCAGTCGTGTGCTCCGGTCGTGGCACGTCGAGGGCCACACGGGCAGGCACGAGCACGCGGAGAGCTTCGCCTGACCCACGCTTCGACGGAGTCGCGGCCAGACGGCCACGTCAGAGGACGGTGCCATGGACTTTCGAACTCGGGGAGTCGCGATTCCATTTCTTTTGGCGGTTTTGTATGACGTGTGTGTGTGGAGCGAGTCCGTCAAGTAGCAACTGTTTGTAATGTTTGCGAGTGTAACGCGTATTCGGTCGTAGCTCTCATTTTGTGTTTGTTTAACTTGCAATAAATACATGCTTTATGTGTGCTTTTTTTGTATGGTGTTTGTAATAAAATGCTGGTGCTTGTTGAATAGTTGTTACCCCCCGTTTCGTTGCGTCCTTCCTTGTTGTGCGGTCTCATCTTTGCTTACGTAAAGGTGTTTGAATGTGGGCCGGGACTGCCCGATATTAATTCCGAGCAACCGTCTGAGGCGCCGTACGATAACCACCGCTCGTTTATCCCTGATAGCACGGAACGGTATCCTTATGCGGCCGGTCCGAAGTCGACTGCGCGCGAGTTGCCGGTCTCGGCCCGGTACCATCCGCGTGTGGGACTTAGTTAGGATCGAGTTTCGGCGAAAACAACCTATCCCCGCGCGTGGCGATTGGCACGTCGTGGTACGAAAGGCCCACCGTTGACTAGATCCCGGTCGTAGTCCTGGGAGGGTCACGACGGATTGTCCGATCCGGTGGCGATACCGCCATTCGCGTTACAGTGTCGATGGCACGCCGCCCTGGAGGCGAATTCGCACACGTTGGTGTCAGATGAGCGTGCGGAAAACGAACTCCGGTCTCCTGCTAAATTCACGGATCGGTTCTCACGGGGTGAGAGAAGCGACGGCCCGATGTCCTCCAAATACGAGCGAGCGCTAGAATACCTTGCGTGGAATAAGTGGCTGTCTCAAGGCCGGATGCGGGTGCCGTGTTGGTATTAGAAATGTACTATGTGTATAATGTAAGGATCCTATTGGCGCGAGGATGTGACCCGGAGCAGGACATTTGGTGTCAGGAACAATCTCCCCCCCAGTCGACACAGGCCGGAGATGGGCGCTAGATGCCGCCGTCTGAGTGTATGACACCTCCTCCCCTCCTCCGAAACCCTCCCCGATATCCCCTGCCCGGCAAACGGCCACCCAGCGCACCCGAATGGCCCAGCTCGTTTGCCATGCTGGAGGGAATAAATAATAAATATGTGGATGGCATGAAGCGATTACGCAAACCACTGGGGGTGAGATGCACGCGAATAGACCGTGGCTGCGGCGGCATAATGGCAAGTGGCGAGGAGCGAAAGCGGGCAGTGGAGCTCCAGACTGGCGACGGCCCAGTGTGACGAACGAGCGGGAAGGTCTGCAACGGTTCTTGCGGCCGCGGTTGAAGGGGGTGAGGAGAAATTAAATCGGGGACCCGTACCTGGGCCGAGAGGTGACCGGTGACACAGAGGGAAAATTAATTAAATTGCGGAGACTGTGCACGAGGTACGAGATAAGACACGGGTGGAAGAGGACAATGGGGAGGGAGAGAAAAGGAACAATTAAGATCGAACGCAAGGATGAGGTACAGCGGACGATCCTGAAAGAGCAGAGGAGGAAACAGAGGGGAAGACGGGGGAGTGCGAACTTAAGCGAGAAAGCCGAAGGTTGACCTACTTAAAGTAAGGGGAGGACGCAGAAAGAAGCAGAGACATCAACTAGGACACCGAGGAGCCGTGTAACCAGAACTAATAAATGTACTCAAGACCACGGAGATAAGCGGTGAATTTGACGGGGTTATTGACGACACACACAACGAGGTTGAGCCGAGACTTAATGGGGGTGAGTGGTGGACTGTGTTTGACCCGGTCTGCGATACAGCCTGGAGGCTGCCTCAGGGACGGAGGGGAGTGAGTCATTCCCCCTGATGAGGCGATCACGACCAGTGGGTTCCGGGTCGTCGCAAAGCGGAGTTGCAAAGGGACGAGCCTAGTGCGATAGGTGCACGTGCAGTTGGAGGTATAGAGGCCCGGAAACCCTTGGGGGGCACGGAATCCCCAGTGTGGTTGTGCAGGGGTGTGTGTCTGCGAGTGTGCGGAGATGCGTGCTTTCCGGCACGCATGGTGTGAGTGAGAGCCCCTGTGCAAGTAAAAGGTTGGGTGTGAGTGAGAGGGTCCGCGTGAGGGAGA
>CM068967.1:64168892-64188844 GCA_035128595.1 Eptatretus atami
AGAATGCGCATCAATATCCATGTGAGTTTCTGAACTCTATCTCTGCATCTGGAATGCCACCTCATAAATTACAGTTGAAAATTGGGGCACCAATTATGTTACTACGGAACTTTGACCCAAAAAACGGACATTGTAATGGAAGCCGATATATCGTACAGAACCTACTTCCAGCATCATAGATGCACGACTATCTACCGGACCCACTGGGAATAGACTCTTCATCCTCGGATACCAATAGTACCATCAGAGGACTATTTCCATTCCAAATGCAAAGAAAACAATTTCCTGTCCTCTGTGTTTTAGTATGACCGCGAATAAGGCCCAGGGACAAACATTGAAAAAAGTTGGACTATATTTTAAAGTGACATTTTCAGCCATGGCCAGCTCTATGTCACCATGAGTAGAGTGGGAAATAGTGGCTATATCAAAATTCATGCAAATCCTAGGGCGTCAGGAAATACTCATTAAAAATGTAGTATACCGTGAAGTCTTATGAATGATCAATCCCAAGAATAAATAAAACAACAATTGGAGGCAACACGAAATTGTTTGCTTCGTGCATTTTTTGTGCTTTTCATTTCATGTGTCATACTGACCGCCCTTAGGGCGGGTACTCTGCGAGTATATTTATATACAGTGGGGAGAACAACTATTTGATACACTGCCGATTTTGCAGGTTTTCCCACTTACAAAGCACAAGGAGAGCATCACAACTACTCCGAACTCAAAGTTCCCGACACTCCCCTCCTAAAATTGATCGACTCCAACCACTCAGAAATGCAAAGTTCCACTCCCCCCCTTACAACATGAATACCTCACAACTATCGAACTACAGTTCCCCCACTCCCTCTAAACATGACCACCTCACAACACTCGAACTCAAGTTCCCACTCCCCTCCTAAAATGATCATCATAAACCACTCTCCGGAACTCAAGTTCCCCACTCTCCCTCCTAATTGATCATCACAACCACTCAGAATTCAGTTCCACTCCCCCTCCTAATATGATCACTGCACAACCAACTCAGCACTCAAGTTTCCCACTCCCGCTCCTAAACATGAATCACTCACACCACTTAGAAACTCAAGTTCCCACTCCCTCCTAACCATGATCACTCACAACAACTCAGACACTCAAGTTTCCTCCTCACTCGCCAAACATGATCACTCACAACCACTCCGAACTCAGTTCCCCACTCCCCTCCCAAACATGATCACTGGCACAACCACTCAGAACTCAAGTTCCCCACTCCCCTCCTAAATATGAATCATGCACAACCACTCAGCACTCAAGTTCCCCACTCCCCCTCGCTAAACTGATCACTCACAACCACTTAGAACTCAAGTTCCCCACGTCCCACTGCCTAACGCATGATCACTCACAACTACTCAGACTCAAGTTCCTCACTCCACCTCCAACATAGATCACTCACACACTCCGAACTCAGTTCCCCACTCCCCTCCCAAACATGATCACTCACCAACCACCTGCAGAATCAAGTCCCACTCTCCACACCGAAACATGACGCACTGCATAAGCTGAAGTTCCCACACTTCCGCACCTAAACCATGACGCACTGCATAACTCTCAGAAACTCAAGTCCAGCTGCCCCCACGAAACATGACCACTCATAAGCTCAAGTCCGCACTCTCCCACCGAAGCATGACCACGCATACTCAGTTCCCCACTCTCCCACCTAAACATGACCACTCATAACTCTCAGAAACTCAAGTTCCCCCTCCCCTTCCTAAACATGACACTTCATAAACTACTCCGAACGTCAAGTTCCCCACGCCCCCTCCTAAACAATGATGACTCACAACCACTCAGAACTGCAAGTTCCCCCACTCGCCCCTTAAACATGACGCACTCAGAACTCAAGTCCCCCACTCGCCCCTTCCAAAACATGACTTTCCAGTATATCGACAATTTACAATGTAACTACAACACGGGACTTACTCTCGCTGTGTGAAAACGAGTTCAATGAGCACACAAACGTTCCCGCTGTAACAAAACCGTTTCACCTGTACACGAAGTTTAACCTGTACACGCCTGTAAGCACAAACGTTTTTACCTGTACAACAAAGTTTACCTGTACACCTGTACAGCAAACGTTTACTGTACACAAACGTTCACCTACCACTACTCGAAGTCACCACACCACTCGGTTTTGTCGTTGATTACATTAATCTTGTCCTGGTATCTCAATCTCCTGACTTTATCAAAGGTATTACATCGTTTAAAGACACTTTTTACAAGTCATCACCCACGATTAACAACAACGAAGTCATCCCAAGATTAAACACAACGCATCACCGAAGATAACCAACAACAAGTTCATTCACACGATTAACAACGAAACAGTCATCACCAAGATAACAACAACGTCATCACCAAGATTAACAACAACAAGTCATTCACCAGATTAACAACAACAAGTCATACCGACGATTAACAACCAGTCATCACCCAAGATTAACACAACGTCATCACCAAGATTAACAACAACAAGTCATCACCAAGATTTAACACAAGTCATCACCAAGATTAAACACAACAAGTCATCACCAAGATTAACAATCAAACCAAGTCATCACCAAGATTAACTCACAACAGTCATCACCAAGATTAACAACCAAGTCATCAACCAACAGATTAAAACAACAAGTCATCACCAAGATTAACAACAAGTCAATACAAGATTAACCACAAGTCATCACCAAGATTAACAACAAGTCCATCACCCACGATTAACGAACAAGTCATCACAAGATTAACAAGTCATCACCACGATTAACAACAAGTCATCAACCAGATACAACAAGTCTCCACCAAGATTAACAACAACAAGTCATCACCAAAGATTAAACAACAAAGTCTCACCAAGATTAACAAGTCATCCAACAAGATTAACAACAACAAGTCATCACCCAAGATAACGAAGTCATCAGCTAAGATTAATCAACAAGTCATCACACAAGATTAACAACAAGTCATCACAAGATTAACAACAAGTCATCACCAAGATACACAAAAGTCATCACAAAGATTACACAACAGTTCATCACCAGATTAACAACAACAAGTCATCACCAAGATTAAAAGTCATCACCAAGATTAACACAGTCATCACCAAGAATTAACAACAACAAGTCATCACCAAGATTAACAACAACAAAATCATCACCAAGATTATCAACAACAATCATCCCAGATTAACAACACAAGTCATCAGGCCAGATAACACAAGTATCACGAAGTAACAGAACAAGTCATCACCAAGATTAACAACAAGTCATCAACAAGATTAACAACAAGTCATCACCAAGATTAACAACAACAGTCATCACCAAGATTAACAACAAAGTCATCACCCAAGATTAGCAACAACAAGTCCATCACCAAGAATTAACACAACAGTCATCACAAGATTAACAACAACAAGTCATGCAGCCAGATTAACACAACAAGTCAATCAACAAGATTAACAAGTCATCACCAGATTACACGAGTCATCACCAAAGATTAACAACAACAAGTCATCACCCAAGATTAACAACAACAAATCATCACCAAAGATATCAACACAAGTCATACGAAGATTAACAACCACAAATCATCACCAAGATTAACAACAACAAGTCATCACCAAGATTAACAACAAGTTCATGCACCAAGATTAACAACAACAATGCATCACCAAGATTATCAACAAAAGTCATACCAGATTATCAACGAACAAATCATCACCAAGATTAACAACAACAAGTCATACCAAGATTAACAACAAGTCATCACCAGATTAAGCAGCAAGTCATCACAAGATTAACAACAGTCAATCACCAAGATTACAACAAGTCCTCACCAAGATTAACAACAACAGTCATCACCAAGATTTAAAACTAAGCAAGTCATCAGCCCAAGATTACACAACAGACCAAAGATCGTTTCTTCTCTTCTTTCTTCTTCTTGCTTTTGTCGTTTTCAAATCTTCTCCAAGATGGCGGTTGCGCGTGTAGTGAGTCACGGAAACGGGGTTTCTGCGTGAGGGACCGTCGCGTGTTGTTTTTACCACAGGCTTTTCTCATGGCGTTATGATGTGATGTTTGGGGAATGGTTTGAAAAAAAAAATCGCTTTCATCCTCATTCACACTTCAACTCGTTCCGCGCTCAGGGCGAGTCGGCGCCCTTATTCTTCTTCTTCACACGAGACCAGCAAAGTCTTCGCTTTGTCCAGCCTTCTTATAATCCCTCATCTCTTACTCAGCGCTTTTTGTCATTAATTGACTTTTTTTCCCTCTTTTTCCATTTTCTATTCTTCGCTCTTTCTCTCATCGTCCCACGAACTTCTTCTTCCTTCCTCCGTCCTCGCCCCCTTCCGTGATCGCCCAACATCTGACACACCTCACCCCCACCTAGACCCCGTTTCACCCTCAGCTCACCGCCTCTCACACCACACCCACCAATCGTCGCTTCATTCTTCCGTTTCTCGAACATTCTCGCTCTCTCTGTGCCGTCCCTCCTACTTTGTGTTGGTAACGATGTCGGCCGCGACACAAACCTTTCGTTCTCCAACACGCTGTCGTTTTGGGGATTGCGGAGTCGCGTTTTCCCACCCTCAGGGAACTGATGAGCACATCGAGGAAACTCACATCGGTAAACGGTGTTCAACGTGCCGCCCATCATGGTCGTGTTCTGGAGAACAACTACAAGAGGAGATCATGAAAGGAGGATGGAGGATGATGATGATTTACGTGGTTGTGGAGGAGGTTGTTGTGGTGGGTGTGGTAGTGGTGGAGAATGCGGTGTTTTGGTTGTGGTGGTAGTGTGGTGGTGATGATGTGAATAAATGAATGATGTAGACTGGTAGATGATGTAGTGAATGGTGGTGGTAGTGGTGGTGGTGGATGATGGTGATAATGAATGATGTAGACTGTAGATGATGTAGTGAATGGTGGTGGGTAGTGGTGGTGGTGGGTGATGGATAATGAATGTTGTAGACTGTAGATGATGTAGTGAATGGGGTGGGCAGGAATGCGATTTGTAGACTTCAGTATGGCCACGGGGAGCACAACTTGAGGTTGGGGGCATGGTGCACGATGCTGGAAATGGTCACGATAGCGGCATGGTCAGTTTGTTGCTGATCTGGTTGTCTGTTTCTGAGGAGATTTTGGAATGAAGAACCCATATTTGGCGGCAAACCCTTTAACGACCTTTAAATGGTCGGATTCGAATTCGGGCCCGCCCACCCCATACACCCCTTAAACCGAAATGTTGTTTTTTATATCGTGAACATACTTGTACATACCTGGGTGATGAAGGTTCTGGTCCAAATTCATGCAAAATTTAAAATTGTGTAGTTTCAGAGAAGAACGTTGCCAGTGTTTTGTGATTGAGCAAGATGGACGACGTATCATCCATAAGCTCTCCGGAACTACGTTCGCGAGCTACCAAAGTATACCTAATATATATTTCTCACAGTCAATTTTTTTTTAAAGAGAAGTAAATACTGAGGTCTGTTTCGAGTGCAGCCAGCTCATGCCAAATAACTAAATAGCATATCCTCCCAGAGCACGCGACACTGCCGGGGAGCCATAGGCATCGAGCGATGGCCACCGTGCAGCACATGGATAGGGAATTGGGAGGGGGCGGTTTCCAATAACTGATTTATTGTGTAATTTAATATACATAAAGCATCTCTAAAAATCGTAAAAATAATTAATTTTCTAAATCAATTGGCTAATAGCATATTCAGCCAAATACTGTTCATCCGAATCTGTAATTTTTGAAAATTAAGTAATTTAATCGAAAAATGATAATTGAATTTATGATTTTTTTTGTTTTTTTTTGTTTTTAAATTCCTGCAATAGGCCAAATTAACTTGGTCACTGTCATGTCCAAATATCAGCTTCCGCAGCTCAAAAGGTGTCTGAAGATATTGCCCAGATGAAGAGAAATAATCAGTATTAATTCAATTAAATTGATTAATAAAAAATGAGGAAATCCTATTTGCCAAAGCACTTGTTCAGATTGTGCCCACTTTCCAGTTTCCTAGCTCAAGGATGGCTGAGTATCGCCCCGCAAACAAACAAACGAATGAAAATCGTGCTTAGCACTGAACACTTGGCGATTAGTTGAGCTTTCCGTGTGGTGGTCAAGCTGTAATGTCATGGAAGTGTGGTGTTTATTTGTTCGTCATTAATAAATGACGCGACGTTGCACAAATAACAATTAATTTATAGGCGCGCGTTGTCATGGTAACGGCAGCAGATTGAAAATTTTCACAACTCATTTAAAGCCACATGTGACATTCAACAGCTTATTCATCGGTGCTTGTTGGCCTTCATTCTGATCGTAGAAAATTTTGAAAAATACCTTAGGAACATTGCTTTTTCACCAGCTTTACGAGTCCGTATCACGTTTGAAATATGTTGTAAAACAAAAAATATGTATTTTTATATGTGTGTTTTTCATGTTTTGGGTGACCCTGACCTTGACACTTGGTCAATTCGATCGAAAACTTTGTACACATGTTAACATTACATGCATAAATAGACAGTGGTAACTTCAATATAGATAGTGCAAACTGTTTTGAGAAATAGCCCATGTGTCATTCACAATTCCCCATTGGTTTATAATGGGGCGATATATAAAGTGATGCAGAATCCAGATCCCTGATCTTGACATACAAAAGTCACATATTTTTGCACTGTGGATTTCATCAGCTGTTAAATTTCATTTCCAAAATCGGTTAGAAATTGTGACCTGTAGAACGAATAGAATTTTTTTTAAATCACGCCCAATAGCTAAAAACTTTGACGTCATACGGCTGCGAAAACTGTGCATATTGGTAGCTACATGCATTTTAAAACATTTAGATATTCCTTGAAGTTTGTTTTGGCGTCAACAGAAAGTCGCTACGACTTCCGGTTTACTGGAGTTATGTTCTAAAGCTTGTTTTCCACCTTTTTTTGACATACGTCGTGACGTTAAGTGTCGATTATGACGTGATTTGATCGCGCAGACTATTTCAGTTCAAGATTGGCTATCACGTGTTAAAATTTGAGAACGATTACTTCAGTAGTTTTCGGCTGCCACACGAGCGGTAATATTTTTTAAAAATGAGACGTCAATAGGCAAACTTATGTCATAACGCTGACGAAAACTATGCGTAATTTGTAATTTAAGATGCATTTAGTAATCTTTAGATATTGAATGAAGTTTAAATTTGGCGTCAACCGGAAGTCACTACGACTCCGGTCAGATGAGTTATGTCCAAAAATGTGTTTTCCACGTTGTATAACTCACGTCGTGAACGTTTAGTCGCGATTAAGACGGGGTTTTGGGACCGTTGGACCGTCTCAGGTGGATTGCCTATGCAGGTGTAAAAATTAAGAACCGAGACTGGTCCGACGTTAGGCCTGTAGACGCCGGACAAACAAAACAAACAAAATAAACCAAATGTTCCTCGTAGGGTGATCCGTATCTTGCCAAAAGGTGACAACGTGTGACTTCTTTAAGGTACACTGAGGTGAATAGAGCTGCTATCCACCAGGAGCGCACTCCTTGAGGAATATCTGCTAGAGAGATTCCGATGAGAATCGTTCTGCAGAGTACCATGAAAATATGCGTTTGCCTCATAACGTCACTGCGAATGACGTCATAATGTCTCAAGCTTGACATTCAATAGAAAAGGCACTCATCGAGGTGTTAATTTGGGTACTACAGATATGGTTCCTAAACTTGAAATTTTGACCTTGGGTCAATATGTTTGACCTTAGGCGCTAACCATGAAGGGTCAAGGCGCATCGCCACAAAAATTAAATCCCAGCTGAGCACCAGACCATGACTATATTCCATGAGTTTGAAGACGATCCGATCAAAATTACTCTCAAAAAAATAGGGTTTCGTCAACTCCCTGATTTGCGACAAAAGTGACTTGACCTTTGACCTGACCTTCAAAATTTTATACGCTGAAAGGGACCTCTATAGGCCTCTGATATCCGAAGTTCGCAAAAAATTTCCCAATGAACTGTGCTCTGCAGAGTGATTTATATGTGATTACAGACAAAAAAAACAAACAAACAAAAAAATAAAATAAACGGCAATGTCACCGTAGGGTTGATCCGTATCTTGGCCAAAAGGTGACCACGGTGGTGACTTCTTTAAGGGGTGCACACTGAGGGAACAGGAGCTGCTATCCACCAGGAGCGATCCTTGAGGAATATGCTGGCCTACAGAGATTCGCGATGAGAATCGTTCTAGCAGAGTAACCATGAAAAAAATATGCGTTTGCCCTCATAACGTCCACCAAATCAGTCATAATGTCTCAACGCTTGATATATCTAGAAAGCACTCATCGAGGTGTTCAACTTTGAGGTACTCCAGATATGGTTCCTAAAACTTGAAAATTTTTGACCTTAGGGGTGCAAAGTGTTTGACGGCTTAGGCGTTAACCATGAAGGTCAAGGCCAATCGTCACCAAAATTAACAGCTGCATGCCAGACGATGACTATAATTCGCCATGAGTTTGAAGACGATCCGATCAAAATTACTCAAAAAATAAGGGTTTCGTGACTCCCCTGATTTGCGAGCAAACGTGACTTGACCTTTTGACCTTGGACCTTCAAAATTTTATGCGTCTGAAAGGGACTCTATACGGCCCTCTGATCTGCGAAGTTACAAAAATTTCAATGAAAAACTGTGCTCTGCAGGAGTGGATTTATAGGCGTGATTACAGATAAAAAAAAAAAGCACAAAAAAAAACACAATGAAGGTCAAGGCCAATGCGCCACCAAAACATTAATCAGGCTGAGCGCCAAGACCATGAAAACTTATTCCATCGAAGTTTGAAGACGATCCGATCAAATTACTCAAAAATGAGGGTTTGTCGATTACACTGAATTTGCGATCAAAGTGACCTTGACCTTTGACCTGACCTTCAAATTTTATGCGTCTGAAAGGGACCTCTATAGGCCTCTTGATATGCGAAGTTACAGAAAATTTCCAATGAAAACTGTTGCTCTGCAAGTGATTTAATCGACGTAATATATAAAATATAAACAACATCAAAAAAACACATGAAGGTCAAGGCCAATCGCATCAAAATTAATGCAGCTGAGGCGCCAGACGCATGAACTATATTCGCATGAATTGAAGACGACCGACCAGAAAATTACTCAAAAATGAGGGTTTTGTCGAAATTACACAACTGATTTTTGCGAAAAAAGTGACCTTGACTTTTGACCTGTGACCTTCAAAATTTTTATGGCGCTGAAAGGGACCTCCATAGAGATGATATGCGAAGTACAAAAAGTTTCCAATGAACACTGTGGTCTGCAGAATTTCTTTTCGTGATTACAGACAACAAAAAACAAAACAAAAAAAAACAAAAAACAAAAAAAAAAACATACAGACAGACTAACATATCTTGCACAAACAACTTCGTTTTGGGCAAGATACCAAACATATGAAGGTCAAGGCCAATCGCCACCAAAATTAAATCAGCTGAGCGGCCAGAGAGACCATGCTATATTCCCATGAAGTTTGAAGACGATGCCGATCAAAATTCTCAAACAATAAGGGTTCGTGATTCCCCTGATTTGCGACAGTGCCTTGACCTTGACCTTGGACCTTTCAAAAATTTTATGCGCTGAAAGGGACCTCTATAGGCCTTGATATGCGAAGTTACAAAAATTCCAACATGATAACTGTGCTCTGCAGAATTTTTTTATTACGTGATTACAGACAAACAAAAAAAAATCATACAAGCTGACTAACATATCCTTGCAAAACACTTTCGTTTTGGCAAGATAACAAACAAACCACAAACGGAACAGACCAACATACTTGACAAAATCGAAGATGTTCCGCGCAAGTAACAAGAAACAAACAAATGAAAATCACTCGTGGAGTGACACTTCACGAAACAGAGCGGCATCTGTAGGGCACATGCGTCGCGCCAGGCTGAACAGTTTTACATTTGTATCTTTCTGATAGGCAGTGCTGAATGCAGGACTTAACGAAAACCGAAGTTGGCTTGTTATTGTCCACCGTCACCAAACTCATCCACCGAGTTTTGCATAACTCGTCCAACAACGTTTTTGAGATACATGTTATAACTGTTGTTGAGTAGGGTGAATATACTGATTCTGGCTGCACCTTTTCCCCATGTAAGTGAATGGGGGATTTTCAGTCGATTCATGATTTTTTTTCCATAAAAAGTAAACCGCCCTTTTTATCCCAAGGTATATTTTATTTTGTCTCTCCTTTACCTAGGGGCACTCTTCAAATAACCAATGCCAATAAGATAAAGATTTGTTCAGTAAAGTAAGTAGTAATGTGATTTTGTTAAAGGTGATCTAAAGAAATATCTGAAACTGTAAGCCAGGGGCACTCTTTTTCAAATAACCAATGCATTTGTTTAGCTCCTCATTGAACTATAAAGATTTGTTCTGTCTCAATTCCTTCAATAGTTTTAATTTTCTTTGGCAAGCAATAATCCCCATCTAAAATATTTAAAATAAAACTTTGAATCTTTATATTTTTTATAGATACCCGCTTTCCTGTTGCATTATGAAATGATAAACTTCTCTAATGCTCTTGTTTGACAGCTCCTGAGCCACATATCATTTTGAGATTATAGTAAATTGTTTTTCCATTGTTCAATTGATAACCATCGAAAGTTTTCAGCCATTCAAGGATATTTATTTTTTTCTTTCATTCCTCTAACTTACTAGTTTTTTAAATTGATTCGCTATTTGTTTTATTTAACCTTTGTTTTAGTTATTTTTTCAATAAGACTTTTTGATATTTTTCACATTCATTATGTTTTCCATTTAATATACAAAGACTGAGAATTTTCTGCCACTCTTAGTTTTTGAATAATCACTTGGTTTGACCAATTTATAACAGTTCAAACCCCGCTTCATCGCGGTTCTACGGCTATGCGCGCTCCCCGTTCATCGCGGGTTTTCCCTTGGACACGTAACTATATTTTTCTGCGGATTCCCCGGTACATCGCGGTAATAATGTATAAAATATAAATTATTTAAGCAATAAAATTATAACACTTGGTGCTCGAGCGCAAGTCACACAACGCACGAGCAATTTCGCTTGTGAACTTCGAATATTTTCAACGTTTTTTCTCCAGGCCCACGATGCCCGCCAAACGCCCTCACGTTCGACAGGTTCTCTGGCAAGGAACCGAAGCGCCAGAGGAAGGTCCTGGGGACATGCTCCAGGAGAAGGTTAAGGTAAGAGTGCCTTACGATATATGCTTCGGGAAGGAAATAAGGTTTGCCGCCGTTGGACGAGCATTTGCTCATTCCCAGCACCTCAAAACCGAACCGAGAAACCAGACTAGCGATCTCCGGCCACTTCAAACCCAATCACTGGCCAACCGACCAGAACAGACCAGTCGATCTGCCGGCACCACTAAACCCAATCACTGCCAAACCCGACCAGCAGACAGTCGATCTCCGGCACCTCAACCCCACTATCCTTGCCAAACCGACCAGACCAGTAACGCGATCTCCCGGCACCTCATAACCAATCATGCCAAACCGACCAGAGATGACCGACCCACCATCATGTCCAAGACAAGGATCGATTTTTTTGGGAGGCGTCCATTCATCGCGGATTTTCACTTAGGCGGGGAGGTTTGGAACGTAACCCGCAAGAAACGGGGGATTATGTATGTGAAAAAACACGGCGTAGCCTTAAAAACCTAACCCATCTTCCGCATGTTAAAACACAATCTGTTCTATACACTCTATCATACAATAATCCATATGGAAGCACCATCTATTCCATTAATCTAAAATAAATCTCATCATCAAAGGCTCCTAATGCCTTTTTATTTATTCTTCACTAAATATCTTATGTTTATAACTTCTTATTGTATTCATTTTCCTATATTCTTCTTTCTTATTCCATCAAACATTATAATAATTTATAAAAGTTATTGATTTCTTTATTATACATATTTCTTTATTCCGCTTTAACCTCTTATCAATCTCATCACCATACTTATAAGCAAATATGCCTTTGCTCTCAATCCAATAAACTCAATATTACTTTTCCACGGGCCAACTCATCCTAACCTTACCAATAACTTTTCATTCTTTTTTGAAAATAACTCACTCTTCTTACTAAAATTATTGTTAATGATATAATCCAATATTTCTCAATTCTTTATAAACTCATCACAGTTTTATATCTGGGATAAAACTATGCAGTGTCGCATATACACAATGAAACATTTTTCACCATCCTCTTTCTTTAAGCCATTATACAAATAAACCATACATCAATATCTTTGATAAATCAAGAAGCTGCTGTTCCAATATAAATTGGTTTATCCATGCAATACTTTCCTTTTCGCATATGAATAGCAGAAACGTTCTCTGAAAACAACTCTTCTGCTCTTAAACTTGGTTTATTTATCCATCTAGAAGCTTCTTTCCAAGTGTTGCAATCTAATGTTTTTTGCCTGTTTCTAACATTCTCCATTTGTCTTTCAAAGCGCATTATTCATCAATTTATAGAATTCCCCTTAAATTTTTACTTTTGTATTGTTCTATATCTGTATTGAATTTAATATACTTTTTCATACCAAGGACTTTGTTTAATATTTTTGAAACTCTGAATTTTAGCTACTCTCATCCTTCTCTCAAAACTGTTCAAGCTTATCTGATGCAAACATATCCCTCTTTATCATAAATGTTGTTATAACTTTTCTGTTGATTTTGCCTTTAATACTTAAAACTTTTATGATAATCACTTAACCCATTCTTTTTTGGGGTTTCTTTTCTCACATGCACAGGAAGGTCTTTATTGCTTATTATGAAGATCACTCGGGGTACCTCAAATCACTTCAAAATATATACTTCTTCTTGCCTCATTCAATTCCTCTTGAGAGGAAATAACAATATTCATCAAAGCCTTTTCATAATCCTTTTCTTCCACCCACTTCTAATTTACCATAAGGCATTTAGATTTTGAGACATTGCCCATCCATACAAATTATTAGCATCAAAATAACATCAAATCATTATATCTTTTCACTATCATAATTTGGAAGATATTTATTATTTTGCTTTAGCATATCTTTTTGAAATACTTGTGAATTCCACCTCTCTTAGCTTCTCAATCATCAAAAGAATATCTACATCACTGATTAAATCTATATCATGTTTGTCATTTTTCATATTGCACTCCAGCTTAAACCAGGAGCTGTGAAATAGTGGGCAGGATTAATCCATAAAATTTTTATTATGACAAAGTGATCTAAAGATTCAAACACATGCAGCTACAATAAAAACATCTGTTTTTAGATACAAATCATGATATCTCCAAGGTTCTTTATCTTAAATATTTTCCAAATTTCTTGTGCGTGTTTATATTTCCTTATCACTTATCTCTTCTTCATACAGGTTATTATAGAAACTTTCTTTGAAGGAAGTTGTGTTTCTTTTAAATCTCCATAAATGAATCCATATAATCATAAGGATACATTCGCTACTTGTAAGAATTTTTTCTCTTTACTTGAATTTCCATTCTTGTTTGAATTTCCTCTCTAGTTAAATTCCTCTTTAATCAGAATTTCATCTATAATCCAGAATTTTCTCTAAAAGAGGCCCAGTCACACCTTGACGTTTTAGCCAACGTATGCCGATTTTTGAAAAATTTGTCTCAAGCTGGCACACGTTGAAATACGTTATGGGTAAGTTTGATAACATTGAGAGGCAAGCTGGAAAACACTGCCATACGTCGTTGCACGCTGGCTTTACACGTTTGTCTTTCGGTTGTCCTCAAAATTTGCAATGCTTTGAAATTTCACGACGTATGCCGCGTTGACTCCAGTTTCCACTTACGCTGGCCATAAGTTGTTGCACGTGTATGGATCGTTGACAGACGTCAACAACATGTTACTTTGTAAGTTAATCCATAAGTTGAGACACGCCGGGTTAATGTTTAGCGTACCCGAAACTTTTTCCCTAGCCTTGAGTAACAGTGTTGTTAGGCACGTTACGCGATCGTTGACACCACGTGCGACAGCACGTTACTTTTTTAAGTTACTCATAGGCTGAAAGACGTCGTATAATTGCTTAGCGTGCCCTGAAACTTATTTATAACCTTTCAGTGAGATGTTGCTAACACGCTACGCGATGAGTTTGACACACTTGACACTCCTTGCTGAAGTTTACTTATACGTCGAATCATGCCGAGTTATTGTTTAGGGCAGAGGCTTTTATCTAACCTATTGAGTGACGTGGCTTTGCCACCTGTGTGTAACGACCTCCGCCGCTACTGGCGTATGTAAGACGTATTTGACGTTTTACCGGACGCACAGAACTTTAACGAACGAGTTCCAACCTACAGAACCAGATAATGATGTAATGGCAGCGATTAGGGGAGAATTGGTAAATAAAAGGGTTTCACACAGGAGAAGGCCCATCAGTGTTGCAGACCTACATAGCGAGTACATGTTTCCATGACATTTACGAGAGATGGAGTTTCCGGCTAACGATGACACTACCATATCTAACTGTCCTCCAACATCAGCATACCCTCATCGATTTGGCACTGCACCAGTTTCATGCCAATTTGGAAAAAACCCCCCGAAGGAAAAGAAGACGTGAACGGAGGGGAAGGTACTGGGTGACACCATTGGATCGGATTTGATTGCACCGATTAAGATTTGCACCGATAAGACACCAGTTGATTTGCAGACCGATAAGAACACGTTAAGTGTAAACAATTGCGATTGTTTTGGCGCAAAGCGTCCTATTTTCACTAGTGGAGTTTGAGCGATTTAGCACGTGAAGTAGAAACGCTTCAAATTTTCCGAGCGCGGCAGCGGTCAAAAACAAAGGCAGTGACAGCAATTTAATCGTTCATGTGTAACATTAAAATAGTTGAGTGGCACCGTTTAAAAGTTGTTGAGGTAAAAAATCCAATTGTTGAGCGCAAGCGTCTACTTTCATAGTGGAAGTTGCAGCCATTTAAATCTTTGAGTGGGCAATGTCCTATGAATAGCAAACCCCACGTCAACCGGCAAGGTACAACTGCCCGGCACGATATGGGATAGAGTTTAGGCTATCGTTGGGCATAGGTTGTGAACGCCGGCACACGATAATTATTCGTTGGTATACGTGTCTATAAGGTTACCGAAGCGCTCTATGGTACATTATTAGTACGGTTAGAGCATTTGTCCACTCGTTATGAATATCACTAAACGTAAAAAAAGCCATAGGCTCATTGTTGAAAAAAACCCCGCCAAAAACTTAGCCGCGAAGAACTTCGAAAATGGTGCAAAGATGTTTCCTACCCGTGGACACTGCGGACGCAAGGAGGATCCATCATCACCCACACCGCTCCCATACACTACCTACTACTGCCAACATGAACAACTATACTAATACTGATACTGTTACTGCTGACATGGACAATCGACTCAAAAAGGAGTCGAAAACACTGATCGGGGTTCCCCCTTTGTGAAGACCATTTTTATATACGCAATTCCCCAAAACGTGGGAACACGTTCATTATATGGCAGTTGTATAATTAGAAACACGTTCATTTAGTTTTTTTGTCGCCCGGAAGACGTCAAGGGATACGTCTACATACGTCAATGTGCGTTGGGACTTACGTAAAGAATTGGTTTTGAAAGCACGTCAAACATAAGTTAGAAATAAGTTCGCGTAAAAAAGACATTACCGCGACGTGTTTGACTTATGAGTAGCTTACAAGTAGCCTTTGTCGACGTGGTGTAAGCGTCCGCATATCGTGTGTACAACTTATTCGCCATCGCATGCGGAACGTGTGTCAATAACGCAAGTCGTCGTAAAATTTTGAAGCTGTTTAAAATTACTTGACGTACTCCACTTACTACGACGTATGATAGCGTACTTTAGCGTTCTAGTTCACGTATACGCAAACTTACCCAACCGTAATTCGACTGCGGCCAGCGTTTTAGACACATTTTTGCTTAGGTGCGGCATACGCTGGCAAGATCGCCAAGGTGTGACTGGGCGATGTTGACACTTCATTTTGCGGCGGTTATGATTTGAATCGTTGTGCGTCAGCCTTTTAATAGGCTAATACGTCACATGCATCGTCGGCGATACGTGCAGCGCGCTAATGGCATAAGTTAGACATCGTTGGGCATAGGTTGTGTAGGCTGCCAACAGGTTCAGCATTCGTTGGTATAAGTTAGCTAAACACCACGAAACGTTCTGTGTCCGTTACTATACGTTATACATAAGACCAAGTCGTTATGAATAGCGTCCCGAAATCTTTTTAAAAAACATCAAAGTTTCCAACGTAAGCCAGCGTTTTACATACCATTTAATACAGTTTTGGCCATCGCTGGCTAAAACGTCAAGGTGTGACTGGGCCCTTTAGTTAGAATTTCATTCATTTGTTTGAATTTTCTTTATAATTAGATTTCATCTTCAGTAAGAATTTCTTCATTAATTTCCTGCATAATTAGAATTTTCCTCTTTACTTTGAATTCTCTCTTTAATCTGAATTTCCTCTTTAGTTAGAAATTTCCTCTTTTGGAAGAATGAATTAAGATTTTTGGAAAAAGAGGCCGCGTGGAGCTTAGATATGATGCTAGGGTTGGCTTAGTGGTGTTTCCCATAGACTTGTAAGAATCTAGAAACTAATAGCGAGTAATAAAGGTTTTGTGAATATCATTTTTGTAAATGAAATATCATCCTTTACTTGTGGTTTGTTATCGGCAGAAAATACTTCCCTGGTGTTCTTTGAAAGTCTCGTTTATATAATAGATGGTATCATAGTTGGCCTGTTGTGCAAGAAAGACCTGGAATAAAAGAAGGATAATTTATAATAAAGATTACAACAGGAATCGAGCGGGACCTCTATATTTGACCAGTTAAGCATGACGAATGATCCCACTTTAGACTCCCTCAATTCCTCATCACAAAATATGGCAGATATTGTTCTTTCTTCTAATTCTAAATTTTTCTTCTTCGGTTAATTTCCAGTGGGTTCATTTTTTCTTTCTATTAATTTAGTTAGTCTGTTATACAATCCTTTTCTATTCGTTTACAAACTCTTGTGAAGCTTTTTTCCAACTATAATGTTCAAGTTTATTATACTTTTCTCAACATGATGATATTGATATCAATAACGCAAACCACAAGGAATATGTTTTGCATATTTATTTGTATAATCGATTCTTTTGGTTAGGAGAGAAGCGTATTTATCTTTTTTAGGACTACATTCAAATCAGCGTATATCAACAAATGGATGCATGATAGATTTATTATAATCTTCAAAATAAATCTTTCAGCGCAGGTTTTAGAGTGCATTTGTAATTCGCTGATTTATGATTACTACATATATTTTGAAATGTTGTTCTAATCGTTATTTTGTATGAATTGAATTAGACTCGCTTACAGGATATATTTTTGTTTGCTGTTCTGAATACCTGAGAAGAGATTAATCTTGATAAATTATTGATGTATGTTGTAATGTGAATTCTTTCCAACAACCAAAATATAAAAGATCAATGTGTGTTTCTTCATTTTATAGTTTGTTTGAAATTTTTAATATTTGAACTTTGTTTTGTATCCGTTAGTCCATTACAATTAATAGAAAGACCCTTTTCTCAAATTTAGGCAATATCTGTTAGTGGCATTGGATTAAAATCTTTAATGTCCAAGGTATTCTCATATTTCATATATTGTTTTACTCTTTCTGAATTAAGCATTTTGGTGGATGTAGTGAGCAATGAACAGAACGCAGAGAAAACATTTATATTTGTTCTTAATATTAACAACGCCTTCTTGATTTTATTTCTTTGGTAATTCAAATATAAGAAGAAGCTTTAAGAGGGTTTGATTTTAGAATGTGTATATCTAAAAAGATGATTTTTTAAAATATTAAATCCACTTCCTACCACTGTATTATCACATCCTCCTCTGTCTGATAGTTCTTCATAAATCCACTATTCAAAAAATCTTGAACTGATGTTTATATAATGAAGATCTGTTCTCCATATAAGGAGTTTGTTCTCATTCGTCTTTTCATATTCATTCTTACTCCCAGATAAAACTTTAAGTTTCATTTCTTTAATGTCTTTTTAATAATTTTCAACATCAGGTTTCACTATTTCAATTGATTTCAGCTATTGATGATGGACCGGGTTCTCCAAATTGAAAAATCCTTATTTTTATATGCCCTTTAAATGACCCATCAGTGTTTTCAATATAATAGCTCCTTTCTTTGAACTCTTTTTCTTGTGTTTTTGTGATTGAAGATGTCTATTTATAACTACCTTCAAACATCCTTTGAGCAAGATATCACAATGTTTTCTTTCCAACTCGAGGTAGATATTGATGAAATAAGATTAAATGTATGTTTTTGGTTTGAAGGTGTTTTTTTATATACTTATATTTGTGATTACAAACATCGCAGTACGTTGTATTCAGCGCATATTTATATAATAAAACTTTTGCTTAAACGAAAATTTTCTTGATGACAAATTTCGTTTAATTTATGGTGAATCTGTGGTTAAAACCGATGTTATCCTCCAACGTTTTTCACTTATAACTACAATGTTTCAAGACACAAAGACAAGTTTCAATCAATCTCTTCATTTGTAAAAGATACGAGAATATGTCAAGGATGTAAAAATTGACAAAGATAAATATAACACTATTGGATAAAACAATTATGGTAAATAATATGAGTTCTTATTTCCTTCAGTGGAAGGGCTTTTAGATAACTGGAAGAACATCAATTAAAGTTCTGCTAACAAAAGTTTCTCCTCTCCTTCTGGTAATTATTCAAAGTAGAAAAGCAATGAACAAGAAAAAGTATTACAAAAAATAAAAACCTTATGGATGAAGCTTTAGAAAGAAAGATAAGACCACATCTTGTAATATGCAAGGGAATTTGGTATTTTTTTTCAACAACGCGGCTAAAAAGATGTAAATCTCTGATAATAAGGGATGTTAATATATCAGCGTGAAAATGAACATTTCGTTCAATAGTAGTTTAAGGATCTCATTTTTTAAAATTACCTTTAATATAAAAAATGTTGTAGTTAATCTGGTAAGAAAAAAGTATATAAAATATGCAATGGTAATGTTGTTTCTACTAATTAAATCTTCTTCTTCTCTTTGCGCTGCTCCCGTTAGGGTCGCCAAGCGATCATCCATATGATCCGCATGGTGATTTAGCAACATTTTTACACCGGATGCCCTTCCTGACGCAACGCTGGTCGCTCTCTTACGACCACAGGGATCTGGTACATCCTATTTTATCGCGGTATCACCGGCCCAGTACACTGGTACTCATTTCCGCGCGACGCTGAAGGATGACAGGCTGAGTCATCCCTCTGGTGTTATACGACTTGGTATATACCTATATATATATATACACTACATACATATAATCATACATATATATTGTTACTGCTGTGGAAATTAACCACCCATCAGGTCCCGTAGGTGAGGTATTTCTGAAGTACGTGTATAGTTAGCCCAAACCCGTTGTTAAAGGGAATTAATGTGATTCATGGTGGCTGCGACCTTTGAGTCAGTCGTTTTTCTGTCTTTCCTTATTTTCGAACCACAACTAAACCCAACACGCACACTACAACAACCCAACCCACGCCACCACTACAACACAGCCAACCACGCCCCTACACAACCCAACCACCACCAACAACCACCAAGCCACTAACAACCACCGCGTTCTGACTCGGCACACGGTTGCCAGAGGCCTGGCCTTCGAGGGAAAGCAGGCGGCCGCCCGTTCCCCCCCTCCCCCGAACGAATGGCATGCCGTCGGGTGGATTACCCGCGAGGGAAGAGGAAAGAATGCCACGGCGGTGGCGAGCGTCACCGATTGGACGGAAGACCACTCCTTCTGGAAGTTCCAGCATTTCTGGAAGGAGGGGTGGAGCGAAA
>CM068967.1:64188869-64207170 GCA_035128595.1 Eptatretus atami
GTAGAGGTCTAATTTTTTATCTATGGGTACACTTCAAGGCTGTGAAGAGACGGAATCTAAAACAAAAATCCTGAAAAATCACATTGTATATTTTAAATAATTAATTTGCATTTTTCTAGCCATGAAATAACAGTTATTTGATCACCTACTCACCAGTAAGATTTCGGCTCTCACGAGCACCTTTAGTTGTTGTCTTTAAGAAGCCCTCCCATTCTCCACTCATTTACCTGTAATTAACTGCACCTGTGTTGAACTCGGTTATCGCATAAAAAGACAGCTGTCGCACAACTCAATCAATCAGGACTCCAACCTCTCCACATGGGCAAGAACCAGAGAGCTGTCTAAGGACATCAGGGAACAGAAATTGTAGGACTTGCAGCAAGGCTTGGGAAATGGGCTATAGGACAATGGCAGAGCAACTTTGTGGAAGGCACAACTGTTGGCGGCATGTATTAAGAAAATGGAAGGAAGTTCAAGATAAACAGTCGAATTCTCCGGTCCTGGGCTCCGATGCAAGATCTCACCTCATGGAGCCTCATGATCATGAGAAAGGTGAGGGATCAGCCCAGAACTACATGCGTAAGGAACTTGGTTCTTATTATTGATTCTGGAAGAAGCTGGGATCCTACAGTATCAAAGAAAACGCATCAAGTTAACACACTCGCCGTCATGGATTAAGACCTCCTGCAGGCACCGCAAGGTCCCTCTGCTGCAAGCCAGCCGCATGGTCAGGCCCGTTTCTGAAGTTTGCCATGACGCATCTGGATGAATCCAGAGAGGAATGGGAGAAGTCATGTGGTTGATGAGACCAAAAATAGAGATTTTTTTGGGTTAAACTCCAGCGTCGCCGGGTGTTTGGAGGAAGAGGATGAGTACAACCCAAGAACACCATCCCAACCGGTGAAGCATGGAGGTGGAGAACATCATTCTTCTGTTGGGGATCGCTTTTCTGCAAAGGGACAGGAGAAGACGTGGCACCGTATTGAGGGGAGGGATGGATGGGGCCATGGTACCGCGAGAATCTTGCCACAACCTCCTTCCCATCAAACAAGAGGCATTTGAAGAGGTGGGGCGTGGCTGGGTCTTCCAGCATGACAAGGACCCGAAACACAATCACACGCAGGGCAACTAAGGAGTGGCTCCGTAAGAAGCATCTCAAGGTCTGGAGTGGTCCTAGCCAGTCCTCCAGACCTGACCCAATAGAAAATCTTGGAGGATGATGAAAGTCTGTAGTTGCCAGCGACAGCCCCGAAATCCTGAAGGATCTGGAGAAGATCTGTATGGAGAGTGGGCCCAGAATCCCTGCTGCAGTCTGTGCAAACCTGGTTAAGATACTACAGGAGATACGTCGATCTCTGTAATTGCAAACAAAGGGTTTCTGTACCAAATATTAAGTTCTCGTTTTTCTGATGTATGCAATAATTATTGTATGCATTAGATGCAATTATTATTTAATAAATCATACAAGTGTGATTTCTTCAGGATTTTTGTGTTAGATTCCGTCTTTCGAGGTTGGAAGTGTACCTATGATAAAAATTAACAGACTCTACGTGCGTTTGTAAGTGGAAAACCTGTAAAATCGGCAGTGTATCGAATACTTTGTTCTCCAATATATACTATATATATATATATATATATAATATATATTGTTACGGCTGTGGAAATTAACCAACCATTCAGCTCCCGGGTGAGCGTTTTCTGAAGTAACGGGGGCGGAGTGGAGGGCGGGGCCCCGCGATATAAGGACGGACACGGAAGGGGTGCGAGGATCTCGCACTGTCTTTTTCCCCTGCGGGTGGAGAGGGGCTCTCTGGTTTTCCTTGCCTCTGTGTGGGGCGGTGAGGAGTCGTCGGCGGTGGAGGACGGCAGAAGGCGACGGAGCTGAGAGTTGAGGACGTCGGAGAGGGACTCGACACGCTCAGGGAAGTCCCGACTTCCATTTCTTTTGGGTTCTGTGTAATGTGTGTGTGTGTGTGGCGCAGTCTGGTAAGTAAAACTGTTAAGTGTTGCCGAGTGTTCGCGTGGTTCGGTTGTAGAGCTGCTATTGTTTCTTTTCTTCATGTGATATATGTGCATTTCTGTGTTTATATGTGTGCTTTGTGTCGTGTGCGTGGTAAATAATGCTTGCTTGTTGAATTGTTCCCCGTTTCGCTGCGTCCTTTCCTTTGTTGGGTCTCCATCTTGCTTCACGTAAAGGGTTCGAGTGGGCGGAGACGCCGATAATTAATCTGAACCGTCAAGGCGACGATAACCCGCTCGTTATCCCGTAGTACGGAACGGGCCGCTTAAGCGTTCGTGTCCGAAGTCGACCTGTGGCGTGGTCAACCCCTCGGTAGGTTACCCGTGCGGTACTTAGGTATATCGACTTTCGGCGATTCACCCTACCTGCACGGGTAGAATGCGGACTGGGTTGTGGTGAGGTTAAACCCCCACCGTGACTGCTCCGCGTTAGTCCGAGGGTCACGACTGAATTGTCCGTCCGGTGGGCGAGGCGGCCGCGATTCGAGTCACGTGGCCGATTCGTGGTGTCAGAGCCGTAACACTGGTGTCAGAGAGCGGGAAACAAACCCTCCTGTCTCCAGATAAATTCACAGGGAATCGGTCCAGGGGTGAGAGAAGCGACCCCTGATTCCCTCCAAATTACGAGGGAGTTAAATTAACCCGTTACGTGAAATAAGATGGCGTCTCAAGGCGAGCGGGAGCAGGGGGTAATAGAAATGGATGTAGAATGGCAAAAGAGATATGGAAACAGGCCAAAGGCCTGCATTCTTGTTAAGTGTCTCTGGGTCGTCCAGATCGCGCCTGTCTTTACATCAATGGCTTTGGATTTTCGATGTACCACTCTGCTGATACACAGTCTATGGAAGTCATCATCAATCTCATCATCATATTAATCTCATCGTGGCTGAGACAGACCTTGTAACCCCCCCGACGTCCCCTCGCCATCACCATAGAAGATCGTGGCCTCAATACCTGTGTCTCTGACATATTGTCAGGGTAGGACAGCTTCCTTCCACGCTTCGTGTTATGGTTTGTTCTTCCCAATAATTTGTAATGTTTGAGCTTCACTACGTCTTTTATGGCCCAAGTAGCACTGTTCGCCAATGGCAAGTACGTAACGATTTGTTGACCTTCTCGAACCTTGATTGAAGTGAAGTGTTTCAGTTGATTCCTGCCGTGCTGTACATGCTGGGTGTGCTAATTGTATTGACCTAGAGTGATGGAAAATACAGCCGTACATGATGGAGGGTTAATTCATTTATGCTTAAAAGAAAATTTGGAATTGATTCAAATTTTTTTTTTTTTTGCACAGCACTATTTTGGAGGCGTGCTTACGTTCTTCATGTAGATATGTGGACGTCGTCCTCGGGCTGTTAGGACCTATGGCTGCCGAGGCGTTTATCCTTGGCTAGGGCAAATCCTCGATGGATTGCACTCCAACAAGGTAACTCGATTGGCTCATTATTCCATCAAGCTGTCCTCATTCTTGCCCACCTAGGATGACGGGGACAAGTTAACTCATTTGCTGTGACTTTGGCATGGCGAGGGCATGAACTCAGGATCCTAGATCCTAACTATCGCATTAACATCTTAACTTCTTTAATGGCCACAATTACTCCCAAGTTGTTGTGGGGTTGGCCAGGGAGTTTTTGGTCAAGTCTTTCACGAACCGGCTGGCCAGGCCGACGCTTGACGAAGTAGGTAGGGCAGGATTTTGCGATATGGGCCATGATACCAGCGATGCTGCCATTCAAACCAGGTTAGTAGCTTAAGAGGCGAGTTGTGTGTGTGTGTGTGTTGTGTGTGTGTGTGTGTGTGTGTGTGATGAATATATATATATATATATATATATATATATATATATATGTATAATATATATATATATATATATATATATATATATATATACTATATTATGATTACCTATTTCCTTAAGTTCATTCCATAGTGGTTCCTGCAGCCTTTTTTACGTTTCTCTCAACACCGTGTCTTCTGTACTATCGTCTTCCGGCATGCCCTCCCCCCTTTACGCTGCTTCGCCTTTTGTCTCTGTCACATCCTCGAACCGTGCTGTCCTTCGACGTCCTCAATAGGCCGTTGTCCCCTACGTCGCCATCCGAGTCTTGTTATAAACAGCTTGCCCCAGCCTTGACTGACATAACTGTCCTTTCGATTACACATGTGCTTTTTGCACTGCTTGCATCCTTGCAGATCTTCTTCCTCCAGACCCTGCACATTGAGCACCTCTTTCACCATGGACTTATGGTTCTAACGTATGTACCTGGTTATCTGCTCCCCTGAGCAAATCGTATGACACTATATGTAAAAACCCTCGTTGTATTACATTGTCGAGAATTCCAGGTTCCAGGATAATGTGACACATATCTAAATCACATATTTACGAGGTTTCGTTTATTATTCATTGTATTCGGCATGTGGATAAATGCAATATGTCTTCAATCAAGCTTGTTCAATCCCTACCTCAGGCTCCTCCCTGGAACCTCCACCCTACCCCTCCTACGAAACGAGCCATGCAGATGTATATTCATTATTTATATTTATTTAGTTATTATTATAATTACTCCAGATTGATGGCAAATCTTGGGGGTGAGAGCTCAGGGAAGGATTAAAGTTTTGTATTAATTTATTTTTGTACCTAATGTGTTGTCTCACTGGAATTGTTTAATGTATTGTTACGACCCATTCGTTTGAGTTCACTACCGCATGGAAGCATTGAGTTCCTCCCAGAAACCCGGTCGCTGAGGCACCAGTCGCAGAATAATTCTGTGGCCCAGCGGGTTGGTAATAACCACGATCGCGATGGTACTGCCAATCTGCAGGGTTTCACTACTTCACGTGTCCTTTCCATAGGACGGCAGTTTCCAGGGTGCTCGTGCCCTCAGTGCACATTCGGAATTACTGCTGAGCGATACAGTGAGTTTATGTCTGGCGAACAAGAGCAAACACATGGGGTAGAACTTCCTGGCTAACAATACGTGATGGACTACACTGGACCAAAGGGGAATGGATGCTCGAGCTGGGTACATTACACAGCAAGAACTTATTTATGAAGGGCGAGGAAAGTATGTGGTACAAGCAAAGCAATGGTTTAGTTCCAGTGAAATACATACAGCAGGGAAAGCGAGGATTGGTGAGGTGCGGCCAAAATAATACAGTCACCTTCAAAACAAGACAGGGCAGAGTTACACTTGATCTATTTCGTCTACAGTCGTTACCTCACATGACACACAGGTGCATCAAAAACAATTCTGAGGGAAGGCTAATTTACGCAAGAGAATTAGAAATAACGATGTGGTTGCCGACCTCTTGTTTTACCAAGCGTTGATTGATGAACCTGCGTGCCATCGCTGAGGAGGGGAAATAGGAGACACTGAAGGTATTCTAAGTGGTGTCTAGGAGGTGCGAGTGAGGTGCGGTGAGGTGCAGATGAGGTGCAAGGGGGAAACTGCCAAAAGGTGCATATTTGTGGGGCCACCTTGAGGGATAACTATCGGGACTTTCCCGAGTGATCGCTGATTGCTCTTTATGATTTTGCTCCACAGCAGATGAGACGAAAAATAAGAAAAGACGTGTGAAAAGACAGCCTAAAGAAGTGTCAGAAAGTCTGTTAAATGTTAACTCCATTTTCCTCGCTCTGACCTGTAAACCCTCGCTCCACAGCTCCGTTCTGCCTCTCGCACCAAAGCCAATCTGAATCATGAGCTCTCTTTTCTGTCCTCTTTTTGGTCGGAATGCCGCTTTTTATTCTTTTGGTGAGGGAAGGAGTCTAAAGGTGCGATCCAAAATGAGTTGTTGGGTTTCCCAGCACCCCCTGGTGTATGCACTTTACCCCAGTGCTGGCTCCACCCATACATGGGACAAGCGTGAAGATGCCGCCATTCGGCTCCAGTCTTCTCCATGATTGGAGCTCATACTTACATGGCGCTGGGTATTGGTTGGCGCTCTCCGGGCACAACATGCTCTGGACACAATGTGGACCACGTTAGTGGGAAGTGCTAGGCTATACTAAGATGTTGATTGGTGTTAAGCTCACATTTGCGCCCCGAGTAGATGCCTGACTGTTCGATCCAAAATTGTCTGTTATCGATACGCTGCCTCCTTCTTCCCTGTTACTCCAAAAGTCGCAGTGGGTCTCCGTTTGTGGTTGTTGTGAGATGATGTGGCGGTGGGAATAGTGGTGAGTTGTGGTAGGTGCGTTCATGTGGCTGTGATGCATGGGTTGTTTGTTTATGGGTTGAGGTGACATATGGTGATGTAATGCGAGCTGGGGTATGTTTCATGATGTGGTGGTTATAATAAAGGTGTTGAGGTTTTATGATCGTTGTAGCTTGTGAGTAGGTATGTGACAGTTGTAGTGACATGTCCATTGGATTAATGGCATGTTGTTCAAATCGGGAGGTTGGTGCGGCTATGCAAATTAACTCTGTGGAATGCATGCTTGGTGGAAGGAGAGGGTCTACTGTGTGGAGAGCAAGGGGAAAGATTGTAGGGAAACCGATTTATCCCACCAATGCATATTGGCCCATTAACCCATTAGACATAAGGGAGGGCCTCTGAAATGAATAATAACAATATAACTATCTTGGAACCGGTATGTTGTGTGCCTTACCTTGGGGAATTATGTTTCACAGAACCATACAGTATTTATTGATTAATTATGTTGAGGTAATGGACGTTGTAATGGAGTGTTAATGAAGTTGCAACAGCGGGTTGAGGAACTGGCAGAACTTCTGAATTTCGCTAAGAGACTGTTTGGCGATACGATAGGTAAATCATTCCTGCATAGTGGTAATCAATGATAGAAGAAATAACCTGATTTCTGTGTGTTTTGTAATAAAAAAACACCTTCACTTTTGGTTTAGTAATTAAAAATAAATAATCAATCTTTTGGTTTAGTAATTAAATAAATACTCAATCTTTTGGTTTAGTTTAATTAAAATAATAAAACATATTTTGGTTTCGTAATTAAAAGAAATACTTTCATCTTTTGGTTAGTATTAAACAAATACTCAATCTTTTGGTTTAGTAACATTTAACAAGTACATAACAAGTTAAATATCTTGGTTTGTGTTTTTATGACATCTGATGGAAAATAACAAATGACATACAAGAAGAAAGGCAGGAAACTGCAACATATAACACTCTAAAGTCTACAACATTCTAAACCTGATAACACTCCAAAGTCGTTATCACACACTAAAGTATATACACCTTTAAGTCATATTCACTAAAGTCTATAAACATCAAAACTCTGTTAGCCTGATCACACAAAGTCTATAACACAACAAACAGCCCAATGATCTATCATCTATAAAACTTTTTAAACAGTGAACACAAACAAACCGTTGGAGCTTGTAATATTAATTCAACTGATACAACAATAACAAACCTGATAGGTGAGAGAGCCGACAAAGCTATGCTAGATAGATCACATCTAACAACGAATTCATGTGAGATGGTGAGGTTGGATGAGGCGATGAGCTGTCCATCAGTCTGTTAAGGACTTATGCCTTAATCGTCCTGTTGAACGTTTAATTTCCAATACTTCTAAGACCCAAACGACCAAGATGACCCAAGGGTCCCCGAACCCAAAGACCCAAAAGTCACCAAGGACCCCAAAGACCGAATACCCAAAGTCACCAAGGACCCAAAGGCCCCCACAAAAGACCCAGATGACAAAAGACGAGATGACCACAATTTCCAGAGGACCAAAATACTAGATACACAAAAGACCCTGAGGATGCCAAAAGACCCCAAAGACCAAAGGCCCCTAAGACTTCTAAACTCTTAGACCTTAGCACCTTTAAACCCCTTATAACTTCAGACAGATTAGACAGTTAGACCTTCGACCATTTGACTTACTTCGACTTCTTATATCACAATAAATTTCAAAAAATATTAATATCACCAATATAAAATAAATTTGTTAAAAAAAAGGAAGTTTGTATTATGACTGGTGAATCCATGCCACACCAGCAACTTGTGATGCCAATTCTCTGCAACGACGAGAGGCGAGCATAAAGAGCTGATCCACGGGCAGTTTTGACATTAAAAGAAAATGAACACACGGTGGATCCAGGGCAGGATTTGGATGTATTGAAATTGGAACAAATGATGTTCCTATCAATTTTTTAAAATTGTTATTTTGTCAAAACAATGTCAGTGAAACCTGATGAGAATCCGATTCTAATGGGAATTAGACCTTTATTAGGTCAAATGTTCTATGGGATCAGGACCTCAATGAGAGTCATAGTTCTTGACAAGAGTCGTCAGATCTTCACGGTATTGCGTGAGATTGTTGCAGGCTATTTTCGAAGTGTAAACTTCATGGGAAGAGCACCCATGTGGTACTAAAGGCGAAGGGTGGGGGCAGGTGAGGCGAAGGGCGGGATGTAATGGATGGAGAACAAAACCACCCCCTCCTAAACCCCCTGCTCTCCGATCGCAGGTTCTGCCTGTCATCACTGACGGCACAGGTTTAACCCTCTTGACCCATTTGGACCCTCATCAGTACTGGTAGCTATTGTTCTTTGTATCGAAGTCGCCTGTGGCAAGATCTCCCTTCCCCAGGCTGTTCGCGTCCTCCATATTGGCGTCGTCACTCCCTCATCTCATCATCACGATGGTTCACGCAGCGTCCATGAAGACAGAACACTGGCCCAGTTGTCTGGGCACATGCCACAAAGTCTGGTTCAGTGTCTGCAAGAGAGCCTCCTATTATCTCCCTATCTCCACATATCAACGTTTCTTGATGGACTTGGTGTGAGCCGAGGGTCACGAGCCGTGGTCACACGATCATCGTTCGAGCCATCCTTATCACCAAAAGCAGTGGCTTAATCTCTCCCTTGCATAACATCACTATTTCATGGACCGCAACTGAATGCAAGTACCAATTCTTAAGAGCGACTCATATAAACATTTTGATCTGATCTTTTATAAGGTTGCAACTGAGCATTTACACATCGCACGAGACTCCACAGAGGAGGACAGAGTGTTTTCCAAGTTGGAAGGATGTCCACACCATTTGTGAGCCACCAACTGGATCAAGTAGTTTTAAGTCTCAGGTATGATGACGGTAAGGAAAACACCTCAATGAACACGCCAACAGGAGCTATGGTGATCTGACCACGATCTGTGAGTTTGGACGCACAGCAAGTACTCGGATCACCTTGTCTGACAAATATGGATTACATCATTTTGGTTTTTTTACTCGTGCCGTGAGCGAAAGTGTGGTGAAGCAAATTGGTTCATGTCGTCCATCTGTCTGTCTGTCTGTCTTATCAGTTTAAATCAAGAACAACTTCATTTAAAATGTTTATATTTTGAACTGACTCAGAGACTACGTACTGCGTTTAACTGTCTTGCTCTGAAGTCGGCCGACGCACATTGCGCAAAGAGGAGTGAGACAAATTTTTTTACTGTCTGCCTGGGCTGTTAAACAAAATTTTGAAATCATTCCAAACAGGAAAACTGCTGGTTTGTTAAGGGACGTTATCGGACACAAACGACAAAAAAAAAACACGGATAACTAATATAACGTGTCAGATGTGATGTAACAGGACACTGGATAAAAGCATGTAGGAACCTTGAAATTACTTGTTTATTTTTGAAAACGCTAACACCTCTATACTTCCAAGACCATTCTATACTTATTCGATAAGTATGTCATGTTCATGTGAGAGGGTATCGTATCGCGGGGGAGGAAGAAGAGGCCACCTATATCCCAATTGCGCTGGTTCTATTGGTATTCAGAAGCCCCACTCTCTAATCTGTGACTAAACGTCGTCTCATTACAGTGTATAACTGATAAAGGGTTGTATAAGCTGCTTTAGTAGCGCTAAATTTCTTGGATTTTTTAAAACAATCTTTAACCCTTTGACCCGAGCGGCCATTTTACCGGCCGCTATTCAACCTCCATTAAATCGACGTGGCCGGTCAGTTAACGGCCGCCACATGCTCTTGTTTATCACGAGGCATTCCTAAGCATATTAGCGGCCTCCATTATATTGCACCTTATCTTTCGGTGGCTGCGTCGCCGCTAACGCTCAGAAATGCGAGGGGGCTTTTGCCACGCACTAGGCGTTTGTACCACACCATCCACCATCCTTATTGAACACACTTGCTGTGAGAGTCTCGTACGCAGGTGCAAGTGTGAAGGGAGGCTTCTTCTTCTTCTTCTTCGTCTCTTCAGGTATTTATCGGGCTAAGGGCTCAGCGATGCGCTGAGGAACATCCCCTGCTGGGTTAGGGCAGATTGTCATTTGTTTCAGGGTGCCGGCGATAGTCACCAACTCTTCACGTAGGACACGTTATGGGATCTTTTACATCCACCAACTATTGCTGGCAGATGGGGAGGCAGTTTAATGTTCCATTCCGAAGGCACAACACATACATTGATGAATTCACCCTGCTCTGGAAACACTGGATGACATTTATAGCTGTGTCAGGATTTCAAACTCAGGCTAGACATCTTTAGAGGCGAGCTTGTGCCGTAACTTAACTTTTAAGCCATCCTGTCAGCCCAGGATGGAGATAGCGCATGTGTAATATCTGATAAATAAATTGCTGTTTATATTTGGTAAGCGGCATTGTAGTGATATTTAAAACATTGAGCCAAAACAGGAATGTGTGTGTGTGTGTATATATATATTGTTGTTATATATATATATATATGTATGTATATTATATATATATATATATATATCATTACATACTGTTACGAATTCGCGCCCACCGGCGTCGCGATTCGACCGCGTTTCCCTAATAGCGCCGCGTCGCCCACGGACGGACAATTCGAGTCGTGACCTTCCGGAACAACGCCGGAACCTGTCAGGTAGGGTCTTCAACCCCACCACGCCTAGCCATTTTCTACCCGGCAAAATAGGGTTATCGCCGAATATCGATTACCTAGTACTGCGGGCCGCGGGGTAGCTACCGGGAGAACCGTTTACCTCGGCGCAGGTCGGCTTGACACGAAACGCTCAGCAGGTCCGTGCCGTTCTTTGCATGATACCGAGCGGGTATTTCACCCGACCTCGCCGGATCCGATTCTATTTAACAACCCAACTATTATCCGCAATTGCAAGATGCATTTTCAATGGGGATTAAAGGAGGACGCAACGAACGGTGGTACATTAACAAGCACATTTATTTCAATACACAGCACATTGCACATATACAGCATGCAATGAAAACACTTTACAGTAAAACAATCATGCACGGACGGGGACAAGACACGAGCAAGGTGAAAGCACTACGACCGTCTATCAGCAATTATTAGTTCACTTACAGTTTTTACTTACGGACACGGCGCCACCACATTCATTCAAAGAAAGGAATAAGCGCACCCTCAAAGCACGAGGGGCGCAGGACAGGGTCCGTAGACCTTTATGGCGTGGGAGCCTGGATGACCCGATACCGGGCCCCCCCAAGACCGTTGCAGTGTTACCTGCCCCTCGTGGTGCGATGGTGGGTGAGTCGCGAGTCTGTCCCCACGGCAGCTAGGACAGCCGCGGCTGAGCTCGGGCCTTCCACTGGGGCTGCAGCTCTCTCCGCGCTCTCCACACGGATGCGCAGGCGTGTCGCCAGAGCTGGGAAAGCGGCGCCTCCCGTCCGCGTCCCCCGTTGCCACGCCGGACTCACCCGACTGCAGCTCCGACGACTCGCCGTGAACCACCGAACCAGACTCTCCGAAGACAAGACGGAAATCACCACGAAGAGACCAGACCTGGCGTCCTCGCGCGCCCTTATATTCCTCAGTTCCAACGCTCCGCCCCCCCTCCAGCTCCGCGGGAAGCTTCGAGAAAGGGGCTGCCTTATCTCCAGCGCCTCAGCTTCCACGAACCGACCAATGACGAAACGGATCCCCCCGATCGTGCGCGCGGGGAAAACACAGCGGGAAATCCGCGCGCCACCGATAGAGGTTGTGGTTTGTTTGTGGAGAAGGGGATCGCAGTTGGCGTAGCGGGGAGGTGGTTTAGGTGAGGTTGTGGTTAGGTGAGGTTGTGGTTGAGGCGATCGTGGTTGTGTGATGGTGGCGTTGTGAAGGTGGTTTTGGTGGTTGAACTTGGTTGGTCCAAATAACGATAGTAACAAACGGTATTCAAAGGATCACCAGCCCTGTGACCGAATAAATCCCATTAAACAACGGTGGGAAATCTAACTGAACACGACTTACTCGATCTAACTGACGAAGGACCTTATGGTTGTTCTGCGTTTCCACAGCCGTATCAATACATACAACACCTTTTTTATATAACTTAAATATATAATTGTTGCGAATTCGCGCCGCGGCGTGCGATCGCACACGTGACTCGAATCGCGCCGCCTCGCCCACCGGACGGACATTCAGTCGTGACCTCCGGCTAACCGCGGATCAGTCACGGGTGGCCTTTCGGCCTCACCACAACCCAGTCCGCTTCTACCCGCGGGGATGGGTGAATCGCCGAAATCGATATACCTAAGTACCCGCGCACGCGTAACCTACCGAGGAGACCTCGCCACAGGTCACTTCGGACACGACCGCTTAAGCGCTCGTTGCCGGCTAACGATAACCGAGCGGTGTTATCGTCGCCTTGACGGTTCAATTAATTATCGGCGCGCCGCGCCACCGAACCCTTTACGTGAAGCAAGATGGAGACCAACAAGGAAGGACGCAGCGAACGGGGAAGATTCAACAAGGACGCATTTTATTTACACAACGGACACAAAGCACACGCTATAGAACAGTCAGAAATGCACATATTTATATCACATAGAACAACAGGACGCAAGAGCTAACAACGCGAGACTAACGCGACACACGGACCACTTAACAAGTTACTTCACGAACACGGTGCGCCACACACACGTTCACACAGAACCAAAAGAAATGGAAGTGCGACTTCCCTGGGGTAGTCCTTGGCGACCGTCACTCGCGTGGTCCGCCGACGGCTCTCATTCCGCGCGCCTCGGCCTGCCCTCTACGGCCTCTTGCGACGCCTACAAGAGAGCGAACCGGAAAGAGACCCCAAAGACCAGAAGCATCCCGAATCCGAAGACGAGCAGGAGAGAAGCCTCATCTCGCGCTCTTGCCGGTCTTATACGCCGGCGCCCCGCCCCCGTTTTCGGCCCACCCCTTCGAGGCGCTTCGAGAAGGGGCTTCCCTCTCGTTCCCCACCTGCGTGGGGGCGAGGCGACAGTCGTTGACGGCCTTAACGCGCAAACCGTCGATAGTAGACCGCTGAGGATGGCGTTCGTTGGTGAGTTCGGCGTTGAGATGGTGGCGTGGTTGTGAGGGTGGGGGGTGGCGTTGTTAGAGTGGTGCGTGAGTAGCGTTGTTGTGTTGGTTGCGTTGGTTGAGTGGTGTTGTGTGGCGTTGATGTGGTTGCGAAATAAAGAGAACAGAAAAACGCCTAACTCAAAGTCGTCAGCCCCGAATGAATCACATAATTCCCTCTAACAACGGTTTGGGCTAACTACACATGTACTTCAGAAATACTCACCTATGGGGACCTATGATGGTTTGCGAATTTCACAGCCGTAACACTCCCCTCCTTTTTACAGACTGTCCCGAGTCGTCAAATTATCGTGTGCCATCATGTGTAGTTTCTCCCTAGTACTTTACTACGGATCCTGAGTGCGACATTTCATGTATTCGTGTCCCCAAAATAATACACTGAGGCTGAGTAACTAATAAACAAACTCACTCATACAGACGACTTAAATAAATTCCGGCGCTAAACGACATGCCTGGGGCGCACTCATATTTACATACATACAACTACCTTAACTTATAATTTACCTAACCATGGCCCAGGATCAATGGACTCTGCAGGGAACATAGGAAAGTCAAACAGAAACCGGTGCACGGCGCCCACTGCAGGCCCGTGTTGCAGCTGCAACAGGACAGTTCCGCAGCTTGCAAACTGTTGCTTGGATCCTGGCGCACGCAATGAACAAGGGGGGGCAAATCAAAACAGAACGGGGAACTGAGATGAGGGCAGTGGGCATGGCATTGGCAAGCGTGAACAGGCAAGGCAACACAGCCCGCAGAACAGGCCGTTGCAGGCAACACAGCCGCAATGAACTGGCCGGCACAGGCCTTGAGAAGCAGAAACACCGTGCGATTGACCGGCACAGGCCTTGAAGAAAACAGGCAGACGATCGGCCGCACAGCCTTGCAGCAAACAACCAGCCGCCGATTTAAGTGGGCCGCCTCTTGCCATGCAGTGAGGTTGGTGAGGGAGTCGGTGGTGCTGGCCACTCCAGAAGGCGGCTCGACCTACCTACTGTCCTCCCAATCGCCTTTGCCTGTCACTTACGTAACCCACTCCCTTAATTTGTAAAACCAATTTAGCCCAACTTATTTTTTTTGTTGTTTTTATTTTCACTCTCCCCACTTAAATCGCCCCTACCCCCTTTACGTCTTGTTCGGCTAACCTACGTCCCTAGCCTACTCCCAACCCTACGTTCCCTTCCGGAGGGAATAAGGAGGCTAGCGTCCTGTGCGAGGCCCAACAAGCTCAGATGGCCTCCCCAGGTTCAGCGATCTCTAACCCAAGTGGGTCCAGCGCCCACAACGAGAGCGAAGGATGATGGGCGAGGGGTACACTTCCTAATCTACCCTAACCATTAACCTTTAAACTACCCGGGGCTTTCAACAAGCGCCTCTCGCTTAATATTGGTTCTAAAACCAGATTCCCGTCGCCTGTGTTGGTGTCCTCACAATTCGGCTCGCCCTCCAATTTTCTCCCGTGCCCTTCACGGTTCATGGCTGGGACGCGTGGCTCCCTTTGGCAGGCACGACCCTTGCGATCCCTACAATGGCACCGCCCGGCACTACACTGCTCCAGCCTACCAGCTCCCTAAACACCGGGGAGTGCCCTCCATGGCACTCCCCTGAAACGCACACGTGGCAGGCTGCGCCCGGGCCCTTTCCGAGGGTCACCCGTGCCCACGACACTGCCACGCGGCTAATGGCGCCCGGGCCCCGCACCAACGGGCGCACCGTGCCCACTACGCTAACCCGGCCCCCATGGCCCTTGGCCTCCACGGCCGACTAGCCGGTGCCCGGGTACCCACTCAGCGATACTCACCGTTCGCAGCCACGCTCCCAGCCCGTCAACAGGCTCCTGCACCCCTCCAAACGGTTTCGAGCCTACTTCCCACCAACAACAAAACGACTCCATTTTTATATTTGCTAACCCAGCTAACTCACTCTACACTGACCCGGGGTCCTTGGCGGGAGTCACTCTCCCCAATCACTCATCGCACCATGCATTCCACATTCGCTCACTCACACAGACCCGCTGGCCTCACTCCTCACACGTCTCACACACTCACTCAATCTTCACACACACACCGCTGAATCCTGCCATCCTTCTAACTACTCCCCTAACTACTCGTGCTCCCGTCATCCTTAAACTACTAGCACGTTCCTTTAACACTACGTAGCTAAGCTACGTCCCCTCTACACATCCAAAGTCTGTCACGTCTCCAAATTCTAAAATTATTCCCATCCTAACTCACTACAATCCCTCTAACTAATCCATTCCACGGCTCCATGAGACTTACCCCTGCCCCATAGCCGGTCTAGCTACACTAACCTTCCCCTACTAGTTCATCCTGTGCCCAGCAAGGGGGTCTTCACCCCTTACCGGGACCTGTTCACCCGAAAGCGAGGCTGCTTTTGTTAATTTTTTTTTTCAAATTCTGCGCAGCACCAGCGCGCACTCACAGCTCGCGACTTTGCACCTTGCCCGTGACGTCATGCAGCTGCACGGTACCTCGTCCTCTTGGACGGTACCATCGGCAGGATTCAACCCTTCCGATGACGTCAGCCTGCGCACCCCCAAAAACACCTCGCACTCCGAGGGGCTCCACGCGAACACATGTGCCTGCCGTTGGAGCTACACAGCTCGCGTGGAGAACCCATCCGGTCCAAATCGATCCTGCCTAAACTTTGTCCGTCCCGGGATCGGCAAATCACCGTGGCGTTTCCGGACCGGGCTTCACTCCCGCAAGCGAGCACGTGGGCCTCGTGCGCTGCACAGCACGAACCTCGCGCTCGCTGCTGGGTGAACCCGGCGCGGTCCCACAAAGCTACAGCCGCTACCGGCTTTGTCCCTTGTCGCCGTCGTCTCCGCCAACCCACGACACCTGCGTTTACGACGCACGACTCCACTCCAACACACTCACTTCAACCAGGAGACGCGGCTGCTGCTCCCGCATGCCGACCGACATCTCCTCACATACAGGACCCTACACACACGTCTCTTCACGGACCCTCTCACTCACACCCAACTTTCACTTGCACAGGGGTCATCACCTGGGTGTCTCCTCACCGCTGTGGAGCCGACCCACACTGCCCCACTCCAGGGGCGCTTACCGGAACTGTGCCGCAAAGCAGCATCTCCGCACACTCGCAAACACACACCCCCTGCACACCACACTGGGGATTCTGTCCCCACAAGGGTTCCGGGGCCTCTATACCCCAAGCTGCACGTGCACCTATCCAAGCACTCGTCCCTTCAACTCCGCTTGGCCGACCGAACCCAACCTGTCGTGATTCGCCTCAAGGGGATACTCCCATCCCCTCGTTCCTGGAGGGCCATCCCAGTGCTCCACACCGGGTCCCACAAACGCTCCGCGAGCTCACCCCATTATCCTCCACTACCTCTGTGTGTTGTTCGCTTCCTTTAACCCGTCATCATGCAGTCTTCCTCTATTTTTTCTGTCTCCCGCGTCTCTATACATTTGTAGTTTCTGTTTCTTTTCTGGAGTTTTTCCTCTCTCTGGATTTCTTTTACCTCTCCTTCAGTTCATTAATTTCAACTCGTATAGTTTTTGTTTTTCTCCCACATCTTCTCCATGCTCTTCGCTTTTCCACCTCCATCGTTTCTTTCATTGGCTCATTTCCTTCCTTTGTTTCATTCGCTGATTTTTGTCTACCTTCTCGCACTCCCCTTGCCTTTTTCTTTCAATTGGTAACCATCGGCTTCAGTCTTTTTGTTTTCTATCCCATTGCTTCTCTGCTCATTCCCATTCCAATCTTCTGGTTGTGTCCTTTCAATCTCCTGATTTCTCTTTCCTGCTTCATGTCTTGTTGCCATCCTTCAAACTTCTCCTCGTATTTCCAACCTATTTTTTTCCTTTTGTCGTTCGATTTCAAATTCATACTCTTTCAGTTTTTTATTCCCTGTCTTCTTGTTCCTCTTCTGTAATCTCGTATTTCTTTCAATTGGACTTTCGTTCTCCTGTTCGAATTCTTGTTCTTTCAGGTACTCTTTTTTGTTCCTCATTCTGCTAATCGTGGTTCCGTTCGATCGATTCCTTCTTCTGTCTCATTCGTTCTTCCATCACGTACTCTTTCTTCATTCTCATTCTTTAATCTGGCTGCTTCAGCTGTTCGATTTTGTACAGTCGGTCCTTAACGTTTCATTCTCCTTCTCGTCTTTCCTCTCTCAAATCATCTCACTCGTTTTGTATTCCGTCTTTGTCTTTGGTGTTTCTGTAATCAGTTTCTTCTTATTCTTTCTATCTCCGCACCTCCGACCTTGCTTTTGGCTTCTACTGTTCTCCGGCTTTCCCTTGTGGTTTGTCTATCCCGTTTCCAGTTCCTCTGTCTCCGTTTTTACCTCCAGTCCCAGCTTATCAACTCTCTTCGTCATGTCTTGCAGTCTTTTCTCACACTTCCACGTTACGACTTCATTTCCTCTTGTCTCCTCCGCTTTCTTTTAATTTTTCTTATTGCCTTCTTTACCGTCTGTCCCGCTTACACGTCTCCCGAATTTTTTTCTACTCACCGCCTTCACCGCGGGCCTGACAACCGTTGCACCCCTCCCAGCTCGTCTCGCTCCCACACGTGGCGTCGCCATTACGCACTCCGCTGTTGTGCCTTCACATGCCCCGCTGCAGGATTCGGCCATTTGCTGCATCTTCACCCGTATGGTTCCTTTATGTTCTTTCATTCCATCTGTTTTGTTGGCTCGCTCACGTGCCATTGTTTTTTGTATTTTGCATGCATTTCATTTCTGTTGTTTTTCATTCCTTTTCGCCTCATCGCTTGTATCATCAGTATTCACTTTTCCCATTCGCAGATTCAGCCGCCGCCGATGAAGCCTAATCGCCTCGATCGGTCGCGGCTTCGCTGGGGACCGGGGAAAGGATTTTGACGGAGGAGGGGGTGGTCGAAAGCCGCGGCTGTCGCCGCCGCGGCCATTTGGCCTTGGGTTCAGTTGGGGGGGAAACTGTTCCTGCACACCAATGTCCTGCTCGGGTCTACAATCCTGGACATGGA
>CM068967.1:64219731-64247670 GCA_035128595.1 Eptatretus atami
GCTTTCGGTATTTTGACGGTCGCCAAGGACTCGACGCGTGAGGAAGTCGCGACTTCCATTTCTTTGGGTTTTGTGTAAATGTGTGTGTGTGGCGCCGTCTTGAAAAGTAGAACTGTTTAAGTGTTGTAATAATTATATTCGGTTGTAGCTCTGCTCATTGTGCCTTGCTTTATATTGCATCTCTGACTGTTTGCTGTAATACATGCTGTATTATGTTGCTATTGTGTGCGTGTATAATATAAATGCTTGCTTGTTGATTTGTTCCCGTTTCGCGTGCGTCCTTTCCTTTGTTGGGTTCTCCATCTTGTGCTTCACGTAAAGGTTTCGAGTGGGCGCTGATACGCCCTCGATATAATTTATTCTGAACCTCAAGGTCATACGTAAGCTCGCTTCGGTTATTCCCGATAGTTATCCGGAACGGCCGCTTAAGCGGTTTCGTTTCCTGGAGTCGTACCTGTGCGGGTTGTCTAAACCCTCGTATTTACCTGCGAGTACTAAGGTATATCGATTACTTTTCGTCGTATTTCACCCTACTCTGCACGGGGTTTTTTAGATATGCTGATTCTGTTTGGTTTGTGGGGTAGGTTAAATCCTCCCTACCTCGTTGACTTGCCCCGGTTCGTTTTAGTCGAAGAGGGTCACGACTGAATTTGGTCCGTCTCGGTGGTGCTGAGGCTCTGGTACTTCGCGATTCGATCACAGTGGCTCGTTTCGTGCACGCCAGGTGGGCTTGCTGATATTCGTCAACTAATTATATAAAGTGTGGATTAACTAATACTAGCGTTGGGGGGCACTGATTATCTATTCTCGGTGCGGGTTAAATGATTTGCAACCAGCGGGAATGAGTTCGTAATGTGTTAATCGCTTAGTCATGCTTTTCGATTTGTTTATTATTGAATGGACTTGTTGAGTTTATCGTTTTTCTTTGTGTGTGGCATTGTTTGGTTTCGCGTAATGAATCTTTTCTTTCCTTCACTAATCTCTAGCATCGTGGTTACTTACTCTGGGGACAGTTAAATAGTCGGGTGATAGCAGTATTGGCACTGGTAGAGATTGCACGTTTGACTCAAATCATTCCTATCGTTGTGTGTTCTACTGAGGCGCTACGTTGCTTCCTGCCAGCCGTACACTCTTGTTAGCCTACGCCCTTTATGCTCGCTCACAGTGTGTGAGGGGGATCGACGATGTATCATATTTGTTTTGCTATTCTGATGCTTTTTTCCCACCGTCAGGGTATTTCTCCGTTTGTACCTTGTTATAGTTACACACCTCTGTGAGTTTTTCAGTGACGTTTTTCAATGCTGTTAGAATTTTAATATTTCTTTCATCAGTTTTAACACTGTGTCATGTACATTTAACCTCTGGTTATTGTTGTTTAATGGTTGAGTTTTGTGTGTGGCTTTGAATCCTGTGTGATATCCTTGTACTTCATATATATTCCCTCTTGGTTGTTTGATGTTTGATTATGATTATCTACCAGGTGGGTTGTTGTGACTCTGTTTCCGTGTTCATTCTATTCTGAGTTGTTGTGCTCAAACTTATGTTAGTGCCATGCTTGTTCTGGTTATTCTTCTTTGTCGGTTAGTTGGTTGACTCCTCCAGTCGATTTATTTCCTGGTTATCTAATTCCATAGTAATTGTCTGATGGGCCTAAGTTTCACATTTGCTGCTACGCTTTGGATACTCGGCGGCCGTAACCCCCCCCTCCCCTCCCTGAATTGACGAATAACGTTGCTCGTGCGGTCCGCTCAGAGTTTCTGAGGTGGCCCCTCAGGGTGGCCCTACGCTCGTGTATGTGGCTATTTATTTATACAGGCCGTAGGGGTCGCCGTTGGTATTTTATAGTCGACGGAGTTATAACTTTTCATTACAAACGTTCGCCGGTTATGCAATTCGATCTCAAGCCGAATAATATAAAAGAATTGGTAAAAAAAAGAAAAAAAAGTAATTGAATCCCACTCTGTTACCGTTTCCCGTCTGGTTCCGCTTTACGTTCGTGCTCTTTAGGGCCCATCCTGCGGTCTCTCTTTGCTGGTCCCCCTGCTGGTCGCTTCTTGCGTCTGCCTTGGAATTAATTCTTATGGCCGCGCAGGGATCTGCTCCTTAAGGGTCACTGCGATCTCATCAAATTCAATGTACCCTATCGGCTATCTCCCCTGTTTTCGTCTTCTCCACAATTTATATAATTATCGCCGTGCGGCTTTACTTCCGAAAAATAATATTAATGTGACTGTCGACATTGTTTTTTGTGACCGCTTGGAAATTAACTGCGGCTCCGCCTTATAAATTATGTCTGTGTGGCTCGTTTATGATTTTGTTAGACTCTACTGCCGCTTCTGTTGCCAAATGTGACTTTCGGTCCTTAATTTGGTTAGTTATCTAATCTCGTTTTCTGCACAAGTGTTAGTATTTTGGTGCTCTAATAGTGGTTTATGGTGCATCGATTGTTACTCATTTAGTTTATGAATAGTTAATTTATGATTATTCCCATTTATTAGTATCGTATGTTTTCTAGTGGCAGTCATGCCACTAGAAATAACTATAACTTTGGTTATGTTTTATTATTGTATGGTAAACCTGATGGGTGTGTGTATTATAGTGCAAAGTAATGGCGATTTGTGTTTCTCCCCAGTGTTCGTAAACACATGAAATTTAATCTAAAGAAAGGTTAAATTTTCAAATGTTTTGACGGAATAAAACCCATACAAAAAAACATCATTTTGATATCAATTAGTTCGCTTACAGTATATGCAGTCGTTCATTTTAACACCTCCTTATTTAAACACGTTTTAAATTCAGTTTGTTTCGTGTGTTGTTTTTCTTTGTGTTTCCTTCGTTGATGTGGGCTGTGTCTTTTGTTGAAACTTCTCAATCATTCCTTTACTCAGAACACACGCATTTTTCATCATCGCACACTTTAGTGGTGACCCCTGTCTGGACGAGTGCTCTATTCGAGGCTCCTGCAATGTTCGTTCCATCTCAACAAATACAGTCGTCACTCCACTGTCTCTTTGGAAAGAATTGTTCACCCGTTTCGTATTATGAATAACACCTGTTGAGATGTTTCACCTTCCTTCGGCACAGTTCCTGAGCTCACATCTTCGGTCTCCTTCGTGTTTTCTATCGTACTGCTGATTATCCTGATTTCCCCTTCGTTGAATGCAATTTTCAGCCATTTATCCCTCCGTCTCATGTGATCCGCTGGTACGTGCCTGCAAGGAGTGAAGATGTTGCTCTGGTGTGGTTTGCTGTTGTCTTAACAAGAAAGTGCATGTTCGACCCTCGTTTCCTCGTGAGTGATTGAGTGTGTATTGCTATTTCCTGGTCTCGTTTGGCTGGTTTCTTGTCTTTGTCTCGTTACCGAACCGTAGTACTCTTTGATCTGTCTCTCCTAAAGGGTTTAAACGGTAGTTGTAAGGGTTCTATTATACGTGTAGTTTCTTAGGTTCTATATAGGTGTAATTGTATTGGGTGTTTCTCCCGAATATTGGCAGCTTTGGTGGTTATAAAAATTTGTGTGGTTTGCTTAGGTCAGTGTTTGAACTTGTTTTCCTAACTACTACTTGTGGTATTCCCCTTTTGTTGCCTCTCTCTCCCGTGCATCGTTTCTACCTTCTGTCTTCCCGTATTCACCACTCTACCTTTTTTCTCCAAATTAATATATTATGTCCTCATTCTTCCACCTACCACCCCTTCCTGCCAATCTCATCAATCTCCTGCTTTTCCCTCCAGGACTTCAAATACAGTTTCTTTCATCCACCATATCTCTTATTCTCCCTCCCCAATTTTCCGAAATCTCGTACATCTTTTTCTTACCCCCCGTAATCCACCCAAACCCACCTCCTTCAAATTTCCCTGCTTTCCTTCCTCAAATGTCCATTCTTGATACTCGCCTCTATGTGTTCTCCTCCCCTTATCCCTCTCTTCCTCACTAGATTTCTCGTGTCTTCTGTCCCCTACTGTTTTTGTCTCTCTTTTCCCTCTTCCTCGTCCCCTCTTGTGTCTCGCTGCTCCCTCTTTGTGTTGCACTTCTGTGTGTTCCTTCTCATCGTAGCTTTCGACTGGTGTTTTTATACAAAAATTAAATTATTGGACACTGTTCGCCTCCATATTCCGTCTCCTATTTGTTGTCTTTCCATCGGCTAGCATTCTCGTCTCTTGGTGTTTTCAATAGGTGTCCCAGCAATGTCGTGTTTTTTGTGCTGTCGTGAGGATTATGTATATTTGTATTTGTGCTATGGGTTTGTTGGGTGCTGTTTGTACTTTCGATATGTGACTGGATCTTGTCAGATGGTTTTTGTGTTTTTCTTATTAATTACATGTTGATGCAATTGTTGTTGGTTGGCTTTTTTTGGTGACATATTGTGTGAAAAAAAGTCTGGTGTTCAAGGGTCTATGATGTTGCATCATTCTATTGGATGAAAATCGAAAATTATGTTTACTTTGGGTTAAATCGTGTGAACGATTTCTCACATATTCTTTTTCTCAAATTGTGTTTTTTCAACTGTCCGCTGTTTCCAGTGACAATAATCCGTCAGTATCCTTGGAGTGGTAGTGAGCTCTGAGATTCAGTATCCTGCATTTTTTGGTACTCTGTTGGTCTGTATAAAAACACCCAAACTCATCGTCCTCTGTTTATTTTTCAGTGACGTTGTTGATATTGTAGGAATACGATTAATAAAAATAAAAAATTGTCTTTTCGCGATAATACGGTAACTTCTTTTCGTTTAAGGACTTTCTTGGTTTATGTTGTGTTTTTGTATGATTAAAATTTATGTGCTCCATTCACTAAAACTGTCGGTTATGATTCATGCATTTTGATCCGAACCTGGTTTTGTTACCTGGAGTTTTATTTTATCCTGTTCTCATTCTTGTTTTACAGTCTTTGTGTCTTATTCTCTTTCGACTTATTTAGATTCGAACTTGTATTGGTTTCCATGATGTTTTACTAATTAGACCTCAATACTCTGTTCAGATAACTAGGTGTGCTAAGGCAATACCCTCTGAAGGTGTATATTTACTACTTTATGACTCTCTTACGGAAATCTGTTCTCAAGGAGACCTTGTCTTTAAAAGTGTTCCTCGATCGGTTTGAGAATGTTGAATCCCTATCTCAGGTATAACTAGGTTAAGACAAGATCTTCGACCCTTTGTCAATGGTTCATGGTTATTGTTTTGTATTATATTTATTTTGGCTTTCACTATTCTCTTCCATCAGTTTTTTTTTTTTTTTTTTTTTTTTTTTTTTTTTTTTGTTAGTTAAATTACTATTTATAAGCTGTATACATGGGTCCTGACAGGATGTCATTCGAGGTTATCTCGCCACTTAGCTTCTGAGCTCTATCTTCACCTGTGTTTCGAATCTCCAACTCTGTATCTTACAATACTGTCAGGTGCTTGAATGTTTTGTTTAGCATCAGGCGTTTGTGAGGCACTCTCTATAAGTATATGTCTTTCACGAAAAGTAGTCGATGTTATGCCGGTCCACGTCCTGTAACAACTCCGGAATTATTTCGAGCCGAATTCAAGTCTAGTATTCGAACTGTCCACGCTTGGCTCAGTTTTTTGTTTCGTGAAAGACTTCGGCCAAGAGCTCGTTCCTCTGTCCTCGTACGCTCCACTGATTAGGTGAGATTTGTTTGGTGATTTCCATTTGAATGTTATCGTTACTCGCATTTCAGGTTTCCTTTTGCAAATCGAGATTCACATCGGGCGTTTTTGACCGTGTCACTATTGCTTATTTAGCACGTGTTTGTTGTCGGCTGTTCCAGATCCTTTTTTTTTTTGGAAGTGAGTGATCCGAATAAAGTTAAAAAATAATATTAAATAAAGACCTAAATAAATAATAGACCAATTGATGTTGCCAAATTAAATGGTGGAATAAATTTAGTTAATGATTAATGTGTATATTCAGTTGCGGACTAATTTGCAACCATATATAAGGTGAAATTTTTGAAAAAGGATGTACACTTTCTACTAGACGCTTGTTGTTTCTTTTTTATTACTATATATTTTATAATTTGTAGATTTATTATTAATATATCATTTATACATTATATATATATATTATATATTTATATTATTATTTTTTATTTATTATATTATATATTATATTTTATATTTATTTATATTTATTTATATATAATTGTTGTGGATTTTCCGTCTCTCTTGTCTCTCGGCGTTCGAGCTCTACCGGTTTAGTCCTTTGGCTCGTTGCCGCCTTCTCTGTCTCTCCATCCGATTTACGTGGGATTCAATTCTAGTCGCAGCCTTCGGATTCTGTATTATCGCCTGTATCCCTCTCTCTCTCTTACGGGTGTGTTTTTGGTGTGGGCACACCTTACAGCCTAGTCAACACTCTACCCACGCTACATTGGGTTCTTATCGGCGAATTGTTCTGATTATTATCCATAATTAATTTACTCTTCGGCTTTGCAGACTATTCTGAGAGTACTTTTGTACTCTTCTTTCAATCGGGTGTCCTCGCTTGGTTAAATCGATGTGTCTTCTTAAGCAGCTCGCCTTCGTTCTTGTGTATATGCCGAGCTTTGGTATTTATTCTGTTTGTTCTATGGCCTTCTGTTGTGACTCCGTTATCACTTTTTTTATCGGTTATTTTTTAAACTTAATCTTATATTTTTTATTTTCTCCGAACGTCTCTAGAACTGTGTGTCAGTCTCAATTAGGGAAGAGGACGCACTTTATCTTGTTTTCGGTTTTTTTTTTTTTTTTTTTTTTTTTTTTGTTAGTCATTTGATCATAAGCACATTTTATTTTACAAAGCACCACGTAAATACCATGTGTTTGGCAGTGTATTGTCAAATTATGTGCTCTTTTTTATTAGGTTCGATAACACTTTGCTATTTCGTCAAAGTAATTATCATTTATCCTAATCAATAAGTTCTCAAATTGCAAAGAGTACTACCGTCTTATCTGATTATGTACTCACTTTATCTCAGTTTTTTCTATTTTTTTACGGACTTCATGGCGCTCTACATACTGTTCATTCAAAAGCAACAAATGAGATATAACCAGTTGATATAAGACGAGGGGTAGACTGGACCTCTTGTGGGTCTTATTTCACTTGTTATTGTTGTTGATATTTGACTCGCAGTTAATGTTCTTTCCGTCGAGGCCGGGTTTCTTTGTGTTACTTTTTACTCTTCGAGGTGCTCGCTGGTTTTGGCGTTATAATCTCCGCGATACGTTTCCCTTTTTTCTCCACGGCGTGTTGTCTTTTTTTTTGTCGTGTACCTTTGCTTTTGTGTTTGTTGCTCGGTCCCTAGGCCCTCTTTTGTCCGCTGTTGCTTCTGTAGCGTATTCTGTGTGTCCTCTTATATGCCTCTTTTGGTGTCTCTCTCAATACGCTTTTTCTCAGTTTAGGATTATCTGTGATTTGTTTGGTCTTATGCTTCTTTTCAGATGTTTTGATGCTCTCTTCAGAGCTCGTCCGTTTTCCTGTTCTCTTGTTGTCTGCTCGTCTGGATCGCTTCCTCGAAGCTCCGATATACCTCGGACCGTTCGGATGCTTTTTGGTCGGGTTTTTTTTTTGTCGATCCTCTCTTTCTCCTGGTGTTTTTCTCTCTCCCTACGTTCCCTTACTATTTTTACTGCGCATGTTTTCTTGCGCGGTCTATCGGTGTTCTGGCCAGGCTAGCTCCCAGCTCCGTTTCTCGGGCGAACCAAGACCTTCACTGTCCTTCTCCACTGACTCGAACCTGGTTTTCTACTCTCACCACACTCCTCATAACCCCGACCGTTCTCTTGCTTTTTGGATTACTGTTGCGTTCTCTGTCTCGCGCCTTTTTTTATTTTAGGTTTTCTGTTGTATTTGTTGCTTGAGTTTTGTTATCTCTGCCCTCTTTTTTCTCTTCTCTTCTGATCTTCTCGACTCCCTCTTTTTTTCTCCTGATTTTCGAATTTTCTTCGTAGCTGTTATAGTCTTGGAGCTCTTTTTGTTAGCTAGTGTTTACGTGTATGAGAATTTATCTCTCGACTCTGTTCTGTATATGGTTTTTTTAGAGGAGTATGTGTTTTAGATAATTCACTCTTTGTCGCTTTTTTTGGTACATATAGTATATATACCCTCCTCGTGTTTTTTTTTTTTGCTATGCGGTTTTGCCTGTGGGCGGCGCATAGTATGGCTTGTGCGGCCCGCGGTAAGTTTGATAGTGATTTTTGCGATGTTTTGTTCGTTTTTGTTGTGGTTTATTTGGGTGGTAGATGCGGTGTTTTAGGTATGTTGGTGTTTTGTTTGGCGTTGTTTGTGTTGAGTGTAATTTTGAGTTGGTTGTGGTGGTTTTTTCGTCGTGAAAGAAGGTGGTTTGTGTTTTTTTGTGAGTGGTGCGGTTGTTTGAGAAGTGCGGTTGTTGTGGATTGAATGCGGTTGCATTTGGAGAAGTTGTGGTGGTGTGTATAGCGGTGGTCAGTGTCTCTCGATTGTTTTTTTGTTGTGGATGTGTGTTTGTGTTGTTTTGTTGTATTTGGTTTTGGTCAGAGCGATTGTTTTTGGTTTTGGAGGTTGTTTGTTTTGTGAGTGTTGTCCTAATATAATAACTGGATTGCAAAATTTGAAAATACCGCTTACTGATAGTTTTCATATGTCCTTTACTTTTATCTGAATAATTCCTTAGAACATTCTGTGGTTCGGTATTTTCTGAACACAACTTATCGTATTATATAATACTTTTGATCTTTTAAAGGAACCTATTGGTGCTCGTGTCTATATTTTCCTATCTCTTGTCCTATTATTTTATTTTTATTTTTTTATATTTTTATATATTATATTTTTTATTTATTTATTTTATTATTATATTTTATTTATTTTTACTATATATTATATTTTTATTTTATTTTATATATATCTATCCGCCCGCCCAGCGTTTTTTCGAATTTTTAATTTTACGATTCTCCTTTTCTGCTGATATTACTGATTCCTCAGTAACGGTATTATTTCAGTTTGTGATCTTCCCGGGAACAACGCCTCTTGATGAACAGTCATCGTGGTGTTTTGTTGCCTTTCTAACTGTGTTTATACACCATCCGGCTCCTCTCAGTCCTTTTTCTACTCTTTTTTTTTTCGCTTGCGGTCCTGTCATTTGTGTTTTTCTAATCGTCTTCTCGTAATTCGATATAACCTAAGTATTTGGTTCTTTTTTATTCGTGGTAATTTTTTTTTTCTCTCCTTATATTATCCGTTTTTTTGACCGTCCTCTCTCGTTCAATATGCTCTTTTTTGACATGATATATAACTCGTGCTTAGCGGTTCATTCGCATTTTCTTTGGGTATATAATATTTTTTTTTTTTTTTTTTGCGAGCGTCTTGTTTTTTATCTGTTCTCAACCTCGCCGGACTATTCTTATTATCTGTTATATTCAATATATCCAACTATGTATTCCGTAAAAACAATATTTGCATCTTTCATATGGTTGGGAAAATGATCACTAGACGTGTTTTTTGTTTTTTTTTTTTTGTGTTATATTTTATACTAGCATCATTTTTTATATTATACACGGATTTTTCATTTTATATATTAAGTACATTATTTGTCAGTTCTAGGTATATGCAAATATCACTTAACATGCATTCTTTTTTATTTTACAGACCTAATTTGTGTCATAAGCAAAATGTGCTTTTTTACTCGGATCCGTTTTTTTCTTATTAAGTAATTATGCTACATGTCATTCTTTATACGGTTTTTACTTAGGGACTCTTTTTTTTTTTTTTTTTTTTTTAGTCGCCTTCAATCTATTCTATTCATAAATGATTAATAAGCTCTTATTGATAAAGACCCCTCTTCATTATGACAATGGGGGTGAGTTTTTTCTCTTAAGTTTGTACTTTGGGGGGGCTCTTTTTCTCTCTCTCTTCTTTTTATTTTTTTGTTTATGTTTCTCTTTAATCGTGGCCTTGGTGTTATCCCAAAGGCCCCACGAGACCGTTGCAGTGTTTACTCTTGCACCCTGTGGTTTTGTGCTTGTATTGGTGGGCATCCGCGACGTTCTCTCTCTGTTCCCCCACTCTGTGGCAGCTAGCGTAGCCGCTCTTTTGTTTGATGTTCGGACTTTGCCTAATATGCGCGGTGATTTTCGGGCCTCATGTTCGGCAACGCGTTGAGAGATATTTATAAATCGGGTCTTTGCTCTTCTTAGGAGTTGAATTGCTCTGTAAGAATCCTGATCCGTTCCCTCTCTCTCTAGTGGATGTCTCAAACTTCTGCCACGAAGGCCCGATCATCGTATTCTCTGCCTTGTCGCTGGTGGCGAAAGCTCTCTCCTGTCTCTCTCCACTTTTATCTTTTTTTACTTTTTGCTTGGTTATTTGCTTTGCGATCACTAGGCAGGTGTCTTAAGGCTGCGTCCTCCATGTGTCGCGTCTCCTTGTCGTTAGTCTATCTCTGTATCTCTACTGCCTGCAAAGCTCTCTAGTTTCCTCAACTCCGATTCTCTTTATGTGAGTCTCTCCATATCCTCCATCGCCAGCTCCTGGCTTTCTTCCAGATTCTCTTTTTTAACCCCGACGATTCTCTTCCTATCTTTCTGATTTTCAGACCTTACTCTTCCTCCCAGTATTCCTCTCTCCTTGTACTTTGTTCTTGTTTTTAACTTGTGCGCTTCTGCTCTTGTTTCTCTTTTTTTATAGGGCTGGTGAAGAGATCGTATCCTCTGCCCTTTTCTTTGGTATTTCTCTCTTGACCCTTTTTCTTCTGTGTGTAGAGCGGACGTTTTTTGTTATGGTATTATATCTATTCGACTGTCTCTTGATCCGATATGTTCGGCGTAAGCTTGCACGTGTGAATGCGTGCGTTGTGGAATATCTAATTTTACGACCCTGCTATCCTTTCTTACTCCCTTTGCTTTGTTGGAGAGCGGATCGTTTTTGCTAGGATATCACTGACACTTCTGATTTTTTTTCCGCTATTTTTTGCGGTGCGATATTCTTTTTTGCACCAGAGCGGGTTTTATTCGTTGTGGATAATTGCACCGACCTCTGCACTTTTTTGTACCTTGTATCTTTCTGTCGCGGAGATGCGGATTTTGGGGGGGGGGTACAAAAGAATAACTTCAGTCCTTTCACCAAACCGACCGAGGCGTTAATACTTGCGTGCAACGTCATATTTATTTCTGAGCAAAAAAAATTAACCAAGTTCGTCATTTACTTGTAAGTTAATTAGTTCAAGGGATCTTCTATTTTTCATATTCTTTTTATAGGGGCTGGCAGGATAGCCTCGAGGTATCCACACACACCTCGAAGCTGTCTAGCCTGGGTTTGAATCCCAACACAGCTATGAACTGTCAACCTCATCTTTCACAGGTAGGGTGATTAGTCAATGAATCCCTTGGATGGACGTTAAACTGGGCATCCCATCTGCCGGAATTAGTTGGTGGACATTAACGACCCCACGATGTCCTTCGCAAACAAGGGGAGCTCTCGCCTGCACCATGGACAAATTACAAATTGCTGCCATAACTGCTTTTGGGAAAGCAACATCAAAGCACCTGGGATGACCTTTGCCAATAAAGTGCTTTGGCGGCATCGACACACTTACAGAGTATGGTGCATCAGAATCAGAATTATTATATCCCTGCGTCTGGAAGTAATTATCGTCAGTTTAACACATCTTCCATACATACTTGACACATCATCCTCATACACTCTCCTCTTCTTCCTCTTCTTCATCCTCCACATCAACCCTCCTACCACCAACCTTCCACCTCACTCTTTTCACACATCCCTCTCCAATGATGTAAACAAAAACAAACAAAAAAAAATGTTAGTTTTTTTTTTTGCACTTTCCATAAAATGGTGATGTAAATGCTGCAAAATAATGAGGGATCATTTTGCCAATCGCGGCAGAAAAGGGAAGCCGCTCAAGCTCAACCAGGACGAACTGGAAAATTATGAAAGCTTGCAATTCAACATCACGCTTACACAAACTCACAACACCAACCATGCCGACCTTGCACAAATCATTCTAATTACAATCGCATCTTACAAATACCACGCAAGGGAGGCAACACTGAAAGGCACTTGACAGTTTTTGGAAAGCTTGCATTTCATGGACCTTCACTGAAGCTTCACAAATCAAATACAACGTTGTATACAATCACAACCAGTCGTTTACACAAATCCAAAAATAAAAATAAAAAAACGACACAGTGACACATTCGTAAGATGAGAAAATGACATCCACGAGATGAACGTTTGCCTGTACACAGTATGTTTATAAGTGGCATCATAACATTTCGACAAGGGTCCCCCTTCCACATTCATAATATTAATGTTCGTTGAAGTATGGAACGACGAGACATTTTGATGGGTGGGGGAAGAGGGGAGGGAGAGATATTGGTTAAAAGCAGAAAACCTTCCAACCAACAAGGTGTGTGTGCGCGTGCGTGTTTGTAAAGTGTCGAGGCTCATGGAGGAGCTCAAACAGAGAACAGATCAGGCCAAAGATAACAAATGGAACAGTAGAAAGAGAGGGGGTTGCAAGGTTGAGGGACAAAATAGAGAGATTGGGGAAGATTGAGGGCTCGGTGAGGACAAGATGGAAACAGAAGCAATTTCTCAGGAAGGAAAAACTGGAATTTGGATGGTGGAATTGGGAGGGGTTTACGGTTGTAGAAAATATCATGGTTTGGGATTGTGGGCGATGGTGAACAGCAGTCTTGAAGACCTGATAGGAAAAACGAGATTGAAGAGTATGTGGAAGTTGGTTCCACAGGTGGGGGGGGGGGGAAGAGGAACAGATGAGTGGAGGTGAGCAGTGATCCTGGATTTTCGGAGTTTCACCAGAAGGGTGATGATCAGGGACCGCGTGCACTTTGTGCAGAGAAGAGATAAAGCAGGGAAAGAGCAGAGGCTGCAAGACCAGAAAGGAGGCAGTAGAAGACAAAGAGACCACCGACCTGTCTGCGATGGCGAAGTGATAAGCTCATAGACTCGGCTTCATCGCAGGAGATTCCAACAATCCTTGAAGATATTTTGACCTTTTGAAGAGATCTTCTGATCACAGGACTGTCTTTACCTTTAACATATGGATTTTAAAACATATCAAAAGAAAACAGCCCACTCAACAGGACAAGATTCCACCATAAGAAGGTCAGAGCATCAAAATAAAAACAATGACATGCCCACCTGGCTTAACACAGGCAAAACTGACCAACAACAGGTACACACACTCTCTATCTAGTGCAGCCTGTGGCTGCTGGTTGCATCATTGGTTGGGACGCAGCTATGGCGCTGATGCAGTGTCCCCCTTACAGTACACTGGTGCTCATTTTGCCGACCTTGGAAGGATGACAGGCTGAGTCAACCTCCTGGTGTATTTTTTAGGCAGCGTCTCGCGCAGCGAACGCTGCTCATAGAGAGCTCGGCGTTGTTGTTGTTGTTCTTCTTCTTCTTGTGAAGACAAAACCTTAATCTCTCGGACTCGGCTCTTGTATATACAAGATCCGGATCGCCTTAAATACTGAGCACATGTACACATCCTCACATAGACGGTGCCTTTTGAGAGCGTCTATCATGAACTTTTAAATATATTCGGACATTTGCTTTAAAGTTTCGAAAAGTTCACGTTACTATTTAAAGATTATTCCATTTTATCGTATTGCAATTTCGTAATAACATTATATATTCGTAAATACACGATATATCGTAAATACGTAAATACATTATGACGGGTTTCGCTATTGGCTTAATGAAGGCACGTGACGAAATATCGGAAGTTGTTGTTGTTGTATTTTTTAAAAAAAAAATTAATTTTTTTTTTTTTTAGTCGACAAAACCTTTAGAACGCTGCTCTTGGACACATTTGTCCTTGTTTTAATTCAGCGCTCCAACGGGTCTTGAACTCAGGACCCTAGGATCCCAAGCAACCACCCTAACCACTAAGCAAACACCAGGCTTAACAGGTACACTGTACCAAAGGTGACAAACGAAACGAATCATGTACAGTCCTGAATCTGGAGTTGGCTCAGAGTGGAGTTCGACAAACAAAACGTTCTGGTGACCAGGTCCAGGATCTTGCTTCGTCCGAACTGCACACCGGGGTCACGTGACATATACATATCAACCACCGCTCGCCGTCAGTCGCGACACTTCCCTTCAGCTCTGAGACATGACAACACGTCTAGACCACCCACATTGAATGTCGTCATGCGAGTCACCCTCACCGAGCCCCAAATGGTGACAATCGAGTTTAAATAATGTTTATGCGAATGGACCCAGCCAGCAATTTCTCATGACACATCTGTAACATGCACAAAGCATGCCTGCTTGTTTACACACACGCACACACACACGCACACGCACACACGACACCCCACCTCTTTCTTTTAGACGTCATGGCGGCTTTAGCCGAGGCCTACGCGTAGGCCTCAAGCCACACAGGTCCAATTGGCTTCTCCTTTTTCGCTTTCCTTGTGCTTTGTCCAGAAATCCCCAGCAACCTCTTCAGGTTCGATTCCCCGGGCCCAGTTCGATATCCCTCGAAGAGTTTCGGGCTACCTCAACCGCTAAACCGCTTCAGTTGGACAGCGGGAAGAAGCCGGGACGACGTCTCAACATCAGCCGCTCTGATTGGCTATCCAGAGATGCACGGCCAGCACCGATTGGCTGTGCAAAAAGGCTTTTATCTCTTTTTTCCGCTTCCTTGCTTCCGTTTTTTTTTTTAGTCAGACATATATATATTGACTTCGTTGAATGATTTGGAAAGTGTAACGCAGGACAAGATGAGAAATGAGGAAAATTAAGTGGGATTGAAAATTGTAAAACACCGGAATATTACTTTGTTGTAGTTAAAAAAATTATCGAACAAACGTCAAACGTCGAATGTAAATCATTGTGGGTTTAGGAATCGAATGAATATTATATATCAACCACGTTTTTCAGTGGTGTCCCTGAAAAAGGTAGTGGGATGGATGTTCAAAACGTATTGGATCGCAGTACACACAAGCACCACGAAAATATATATATATATATATATATATATATACATATATATATATATATTATACCATTCAATTTAATGTTACTGTCACTAAGAGTGCCTGTGTGTAATACTGTACTGTACTGTACTGTACTGTACGATAATTTGTATTGTGTAGGCATTTCTGCATGCTTGTAGTACCCGACTTCCGCATGTGGCGCTATATAGTTTGGTGAAATAAAAGAAAAGAAGACAAAGCCGCACCACGTGACGTGTGACAGGCTTGTGAAGCAATGACTGACAAACTGCTCTGACGAAAGGATGGTCCCTCGGGCTTGTCGTTAACTGAGTAGTCCACTGAGGCTTAAACGGTGAGAGTTGAGAGTGTACCTAGCTCTGTGTGTTTGCTGGTTAATTATCATTATACTTCGCTGTCATCGATTGTTGATGTACCTTTTCTTTGTGTTTGTGAGAGATGGCTTCAATCAAGCGAATTAAAGCCTAATTCAAACCGAAGGCCTTTCTCTCTCTCTCTCATTCATTTCAATAGTCTATCATCAAGATGGCTGCCTCACTCACACAGCCCGTACCGACCAACCCTACCGATTTTATTAGTCAGACGTACCGCATTTGGAAATTGTTATTGGGGAAAAAATAAGTAGTTGTGTTTTTTTCCGTTTTGCGTTCGTTTTCTCATTGCCAAGATCGTATTACACGCGGCTGCTTCTCCATTCTACAAAACTCGTGCCTGACCTTGATTTCTTATCTCGTCAGCGATTGGTTAATGCTTCCAAAATAAGCGAGCAATGGGACGACAGGAAACGGCGGCATTCATTTCAAGACAACGCGCCATTTTACATTCATGATCAAAGACTGCAGTTAACAGGTCCATCCCTCGGTCATCCTCAGACCGGCAAGCAGCAGCTTCTTCGCTCTCTGCAGATCTGGATAAAATCACAAACTGGTCCAACACGTGGAACATGTCTTTCAATCCGGACAAATCTCACACTCTCACTATGTCTCTCCGAAAGACCGTTTAGACCCCCCCCCCCCCCTCCACTTTCTCAACAATCCTCTGGAAGAAGTCTTCTTCTTCAAGCTTCTGGGTCTCACTATCTGCCATGACCTTTCCTGGGAAAGACATTTCAAACCTCGCCTCCAAAGCCAGTCGTCGACTGGGAATCCTCCGTCGTGCAAAGTCCTTCCTCGCGCACCTGAGCTCCTGACATTACAAAGCTTTTGTCGCAGCCTGATGGAGTACTGCTCTCCCCTCTGGGCTGGTGCTCCTGCTCCCACCTTTCTCGGCTTCACGCTGTAGAAACCAAGGCATTTCGGATCATTGGCATCTCCCACAATGAGGCTGAGTCTTTGGGCCTCTCACTCATTCACCGCAGGTTCGTCGGTGTCTTTCTGTCTTCTACGTCTCCTCTCAGCCTCGCCCCCCCCCCTGCTCTGTCTGCGATTTGTCCCACCACATTTCCGCAGGGCGCTCAAGGTCCACAACAACCCCTTCTGGTAAAACTACCAAAATCACGAATCACTGCTCACCTTCACTCTTTCATTCCTCTTTTTTCCCACCTTTGGAATAAACTCCCTCACTATTCATTCCCATTCTTCCCTCCAGGCCTTCAAAACAGCTGTTCACCACACCTCTTATCATCCCCCATCCAAATCTCGATTTTTCTACCCCGATAATCCACCCAAGCCCACCTCCTTCAAATTCCCTGCTTTCCTTCCTGAAAGTCCCTGTCATATGTCCATCTTCTATTCCCATGTTTCCGTCCATCTCTCCCTTCCATAAGATCTCCTAATGTCTCTGTTCCCCACTGTTTTGTCCTTCTCACTCCACCCTCTTGTCTCATGTCCCCCATGATGTGCGTTGTGTGTAAGCTCTCACACTAGCCTCGACAAGGTATACAAAAAAACACAAAAAAAAACAGAGAGTATCATCGCTTCAGTGCACGACAAAATGCAAACACCAGAAAAGAAAAACCACCCCCACGCTGGGTCAACAAGTTATAAGCCAAGTTGGACAACAGAGTTCAAGTGTATCAAGGCTTCGCGTAAGGGAGACGGACGTGCCTTCTGTGATATGTGTCGATCAGACTTCTCCATCAGTCATGGGGGATCAATCACACAAAACTTGAGTCGCCACATCAGCCCGGGAAACACATGAGCAACTCCCGCGCGGTGGCAACCACATCAAAAATATCCTTCCAGCCGGTGCGAGAGATGCCGACGTCAATCAACGCCAAGGTTTTATTTCAAGGACTGTTGATGGAGCACAATTTGCCTCTGGCCCTAAATGACCATTTCTCCAAGCTGGTCCCACGGATGTCCCCGACAGCGAGATCGCCCGTCAGTACGCATGTGGTCGTACCAGGGCGACTCGTATTACGTGCACCATCGCGGGTCGGTCAGTTGATCGCATCAAGCAAAATGTCGGCCGGAACGATCTGATGTTTACCCTAGCAACGGATGGAAGGCAGTGATGATGAGGACAAGTGTTTCCCAGTCTTGATCACCCAAAGATCAGATAACGGGCCTAATCACAACATCATTTCTCGACATGCCAGTAGTCAATTCCGCGACTGGTGAGAATATTGCCACGGCATTAAAGGACTCTCTACGAAAGTGTGACTTAAGCCTGAAACAATGCATTGCTTTCTCGTCGGACAATGCCTCAGTAATGATGGTCGACATCGTGGCGTCATGGGGTACCTCCAAAAAGACACAAACACAGACATCTACCTGATGGGCTGTCCGTGTCACTTTACCACCGTGTCACGATACCATTTACTTTACTTTACCATCCATGTCACTTTACTTTACCATTTACCCATCGTCTGTAGACTGGCCAAACACGTCCTGCTGATCCCTCACAGTAACGCCTACTGTGAGTCCCTTTTCAGCATGGTCAAGAAAATGACAACTGATCAGAAGAGCACGTTGGGACGCGGAAAGGAAGGCCACGCCAAGTCAAGCGTGTACGAGGACAGCAATGGCATCAGAAACACTCTGTGTGGTTTGCTGGCAGGGAAGATTAACATCTTCAAGCCGGATGGAGTCAGCTGCTTCTCGTGGAAGCCAGATGCCGACCTTCTTAAGAAGGCCAAATCTGCACCTACCAGGCTCTGAATAGCTAAATGTGCATCTTAACTGTTCAAACCTGAAAACTGTAAATATGTTATGAAATCAGAGTGGCCAGTCATTTCATTCATAAAGATGTATCAGTGAGTTTATGTAAACTCTTGTGTACATGTATGGCACATACATGTGGAGCTTGGACAGTGAGTAATTTATGGAAAGTGACTGATGATCATGATGTCTTAGAAAAATAAAGATTGGTGAGTAGATCAACCATGTTAAGTTTTCTCTTTTTCACTCTAAAAATATGTTGATATTGTTACGAATTTGGAATTCGATTGCACACAACATTCAGGTTCCTTTAGTCAGTTATGTCGATAAGTGCTTGTTCCCTAGATAGTTCACCTTCCATTGTTTAATGGGGCAAATCGATGAAGTGCGCTGCGAGATTCAATTTAATAGTTAGGAGCGATAATAAACAATGGGACGCCCCTCCCCCTCTTCTGCGAAGAGGAAGAAGACCTCCCGTCCCGTGATTCATGACGTCAACAACTCCCTCCCACGTGGTTGAGCGGGGGGGGGGGGGGGGTGGAGCACGAGGGCATGAGTCACGCCGGGAGCGGGGGAGGGGCGGAGGAGGATAAGGAAGAGATTCTCTGTGGTTGTTCAGTAGGCTTTCGGCTTCTGCTTGGCTCGGTTAGGGTTGATGCTTTTAGTAAGCTTTTTGCTCGGCTTTTGGGTTGTTCAGTAGGCCTTCGGGTACTGCTTGGCTTGGGTTAGGGAGGAGGCTTTTTGAAGGCTTTTTGCTTCAGCTTGGCTTTTAGCAGGCCTTTGGGTTCTGCTTGGCGAGGGTTGAGACTTTTGGTTCGTGACTTCAGTTCTGCTTGGCGAGGTGGAGGCTTTTTGGAGAGCTTTTTGCTTCGGCTTGGCTTTTCAGCAGGCCTTCGGTTTCTGCTTGGCTCGGTTCGCTTTTTAGGCTCGGAGTTCTTGGTTCGGTTTGTGAGAGGCTTTGTTCATCGGAAGAGAGTTGAGCTGGTTGCTCGGCTGGCTCTTCTTTTCGTGGAGCTCTTTGTTCTCCGTTGGTTCCCGGCTTGGTGCGACTCATCGGCCTCATCTTGGAGGTGGTTCTTCGAGATAGCGACGAATCGACGGGAAGGATGGCGCCTCGTCTCACCAGCACGTGTTCGGAAGCGCGAGAGGATTCGCTGGATCGGGAAGGACGGCTCACGAGATTGGATCCAGCTCGCTCTCGCTGGAGCCCGGGGACGAACAGCTTGAAGACCACACGAGGTGGAGAGGTTCGAGATAGTTCTGGGTTTCAGCTCATCTGTCCTCCGAGCTGGAGTCCGTTATTAAGCATCAGCCACCATTTCTTGGGTGTGTGTGTGTGTGCGTACGTGTGTCCGTGGCCGTCTAATAAGTCGGAAACTGTTAGGTGCCTGTGTTGTATTTGCTTCACATTGGAATAGATCTCGGCTGTAGGATTTTTTTGCTCGTGTCTTTTTCCCATCCCTCATTCATTGCATTGTCTGTGTTCAAATAAATGTCCCCATTGTTAAATGTCACCCCCTCGTTGCGTCCCTTCCTCTCATTGACTGCCATGGAGCGTTGGAATGTTAGTGCGTTTTTTAACACCGATAAGATAATCGGTCCAACGGAACTTGGCGATATATAACCGCTCGGAATCGCATACGAAACGAGCTGCGTAAAGCGGCTCGTTTTCGTGCAGGTCCCGTTGAGGTGTAGATCCCCGGCATTTCTGTCTGCCGAATAATTAGGTATATTCGATATTCGCGATTGACCCTATAGCGCGTGGACAGAAGAGTTGGCTGATCTATGATGTTATAAAAACACCCGTAGCTGGGTTTCGGCGTTGATCCGGAAGCTACGACTGGATTTCTCGTTCGGTGGGCACGTGCGCCGCAATTGGGCTGAGGCGGTCGTCCGCACGCCGAATGGGTGGAAACCACAACAATATATTCCAGCTAACTGTGGTCTCAAAATGCAGGAGATTGCACCATTTTGCTTCATTTTTTGAAATTTTACGGGGGGGGCATGCCCCAGACCCCCCTAGGGACACGATGCGACGCCAACCCTACCCTTTTCCTTCAAAAAGGGTTGGCAGGTATGAATGTCATTAATTCGGCAAATGTCCGTTAAGAAAATAATTCGGCAAGCCAAAGGAGTATGAGAAGAACATGGCTGAGTATTAAACATTAGGCACTTAAATAAACAAGCTCAAATGAGCTAAGATCCTTGTCCTCTTAATGATGACGTCATAAAAACGAATATGACGTCATTGTGACGTATCAGGTTTGCGATAAATTATCTGTGCTAATGCCCGGCTTGATTCCCGCAAACAAAACTCAAACAGCTTGCCTAGTTTCGGAGTAATGGTATAGGCGATTTCCATTAGGCGGCGATATTATGACATCAACTTTTTCTCGGAAGAATTTCCAAAATCGGAGATGGTTACTGCCTGTGCGTGGGCTTTCTGCATATACATGGCAAGTTTCACGAATGATCCGATGAACTCTGGTTGTGAAAAAAAAATGTCAAAAAAAGGAATGACGTCATAAAAATTGATATGACGTCATGGTGATGTATCATGTGTGCGGTCATTCATCTCTGCTAATGCCCTGTTCGATTCCCACAAACAGAATTCAAAAGCTTGCCTAGTTTCGGAGATAATTTTTGAGGCGATTTCCATTAGCGGAGATATTTTGACGTCATAACTTTTTTTCTAGGAGGAATTTCAAAATCGGAGATGGTTACTGTCTGCACAGGGTATTTTTACATATATATGTCAAGTTTCAGGAAGTTTCGATGAAAACTGTAGGCTGTGAAACAAAAAAGTCCACAAGAACAACAACGTGAGTAAGACTTAGAGATCCTCCACGAGGATCTAAAAATTACTTGTTTAGCGTCCACCTCTTCCAATTTTTCCAGGTGGGGAGGGAGGTTGTTTTTTTATTTATTTATTTTATGAATGGGTGGCAGCGTGCCTGGAGGATGAAGACATCGATGGTATTCATGGTCAGATGGCAAGTTAGGAAGGTACAGAAGACCAGGCTATCGCAAGTGAAACAATGGAAGTCTGAATAGGTTTCCATGCATCATTTTTGAGGTAGGATGAAACAGCCAGATTGTACAGGGTAGAACCATGTGCTTTCAACTCTTCTTGATGCAGGAAGGATGAATCAATCTTGCGCTTCTTCTGCCTTTCAGGTTGACGGAACCCAGAGAAATGACGAAAGGTATCAGGTACAGGGTATCCTCGACTTGAGAGGGTGGATGGTTTTGGTCGATATACTGTTGCGGATTCAGAAAACTATCGCACTTAACATCCAGGTTCCTGTAGCTCAGTTATATCGGTAAGTATGTGTTTTATAGATAGCTCTTTCCCTTGTCTAATGGGTAATTAAATGTTATGCGCTTGTGATTTATTTTTATAGTTAGGATTTTTATTTGAAAACAAATCAGCAACAACAGAAACGACCATTACAACAGTTCTGCAGAAAACAAGGACAACCCTCTGCACCAGTATTCTCCGCGGGCCGAGTGGGGAGGGGTCGAGCCGGCGGGGCGCCTATAAAGGGGAGGCAAAGCTGGTAAGGACAGCATCTCACCTGGACATCTCATCTTGCTGGAGCGTTCATCTTGCTGGAGCGTTCGTCTTGCTGGAGCGTTCATCTTGCTGGAGCGTTCGTCTGCTGGAGCGTTCATCTTGCTGGAGCGTTCATCTTGCTGGAGCGTTCGTTTGCTGGAGCGTTCATCTTGCTGGAGCGTTCATCTTACTGGAGCATTCATCTTGCTGGAGCGTTTTTTGCTGGAGCGTTCATCTTATGGAGATTCATCTTGCTGGAGCGTTCATTTTGCTGAGGGCTCATCTTGTGGAGCGTTCGTCTTGCTGGAGTGTTCATCTTACTGGAGCGTTCGTCTTGCTGGAGTGTTTCATCTTACTGGAGCGTTCTCTTCTGAGCGTCATCTTGCTGGAGCGTTCGTCTTGCTGGCGCTCATCTGCTGGAGGTTCGTTTGCTGGAGCGTTGTCTCAGGGAGCCTGTCTGGCCAGTCTTGGTCGATGTCGTCCTTGTCCTCCTCACCACGACTGAGAGCTCGAGCGACGCCAGTCCCCGCGGAACCGAAAGGGTCGCCCGCCGGTGTCGGGTTTGGCTCGCCTCTCACGGACCGACCAGCTTGAAGACCGCACGAGCAGACAGGTCCGAGATAGGCCTCAATAAAGACCATTTGGTCCGGTCATCTTTGGGTGTGTGTGTGAGTGTGTGTCCGTGGCCCCGTCTGCCAAGTGTAAATCGTATAAGTGCTTTTGCTGTATATACTTGCATACGTGCTTATTAATATTCGGTTTAGTTCTGCTTTCTTGCGTGTTTCCTAGTTTCCCCCATTATTGTATAAATAAATCGATTTGTTCAATGTTTCGGCTCGTTCATGTCCATTCCTTCATTGGCTGAGCGTGCTGCGTGGTGGAGAAATAGTAAAAGCGGTTACGGCAGTAAAGGGACATTTGGACCGACGGATCTCGGCGATTAAACTGCTCGGATCGCACCTGGTCGAGCGCGCTAGGCGACTCGTCCCGTACGGAGCCGTCGATGGTGTGAAGACTCGGTAGATCACCACGTGGCCTCTAGGTAATTTTGAAGATTTGGCAAATAACCCTGTACCACGTGGGCCAGAATATTACGCTTCACGGTCCGAAGGGACCCGTACTCTTCGGACTTTTCCGAAGAAGTACGATCTGAATTCGGCCGATCGTCGACGCCAACTCTGCAGCTCCATCTAGTGGTCGTGCTCGCGGCGACGCCCGGCCCGCAACAATACACATGGCATCGGCTATGGAATTCACAAATGTCAGTCCCAAAGAACCCACAGTATCAGGTGACCAGCACCAACTTGTTTCCAACCACTCAGAATAGCATTCTTCAACTTGGATTTCTGGGGATGGCGCTGTTCAGGGAATGCTGGTGGCAATGACAGGGACTTTGAACGTGCATTGGCATTGGCCGTCAACACACTGAACACACTTGGCTTTGCACTGCCATTGTCATCAGAGTCTGTGTCACCATGCCCACGGTGGTGCACTTCAGCAGGGGAACCGAAACATGATGAATGAGCCAAGGTTTTTCACCGCATCAGTCACAGATGAACTCGAGGAGACCTTTGTCAAGTCCTTCATGGACTTGCTTGACCCTACCTTTACACATGAGAATGCACATCGCATGTCATCGTCAATAGGATCGCCGTCGTACGTGCCATTGCAAAATTCACAATACAGTTCCAAAAGCGTGATATCCACGGCCGGCATACAACCAATATGGTAATACATAGGGGAGGGAAGCAGGCAGCACAGTGCCAATCCGCTTTCGGAAGAGCAAATAGGGTTTTAGGCTGTATTCGGAGGGGGATCATTTATAAATCAAAAGAGGTGGTATTAACATTGTACAGGAATTTAGTGAGGGCCACATCTAGAATATTGTGTGCAGTTCCAGTCACCACAGTTCCGGAAGGACATAGATGCCATAGAGAGAGTTCAGTGCAGGGCTACTAGATTGATTCCGGGCCTAGCTAGATTCAGCTATGAGGAGCGGTTGAAGGAGATAGGGCCTTATTCACAAGAAAGAAGGTGGTTACGAGGAGATATGATAGAGATGTTTAAGATAATGAAAGGTATAGATAAAATGAGTGGAGATGAATTATTCAACAGAGGCGACAGTGATAGAACCAGGGGCCATAGCCTGGGAGTAAAGAAGTGGAGAGTTAAGATGGCAGCGAGGCAGGGAAATTTACTCAGAGGGTAGTTAATGCATCGAATGGTCTCCCTGGAAAGGTAGTGGCAGCAGAAAAAGTAGATAAGTTAAGATTATAATTAGATAGGTACCTGGAAGTTATGGAGATAGAGAGGTATGGGGATGTTGATAAAACTTTTAGGTAGTTTGACCATTGATGGGTCATTGTGTACATGTGAACAGAGTGCTGTTGGTGGGAGTCTTGTCAAGGGGGGGTTGTGTGGATGATGTGTGTTTTTAACCAAGCCCTTGCCCCCTCCCCTGAGAGAAAGAAAAGGAAAAAAATACAAAAAAAATTAAATAACTACAATAACAAAAAAAAATAACAAAAAACAAACATTTTCTTCCTTGGATCTTGTGTAGATGAGTTGGTGTGACGTTCGCACAGGCATGATGGGCTGAATGGCCTCCACCTGTGTTGGATTTCCTTGTTATATCCTTGTTAATTATGGAGTTAGAGATAGTCGCAGTCGCGACACAGAAGGTGGCTAGCCATTTTACATTCTCACGAGAAATGACGCTTCCTTTCTCGGAAAATGACTCGGAAATGAAGATTATTTTCTGGATGAACAAAATCTCAATCCTAAACCACTTGAACCGGGAAGTTCAATTTGTTGTGGAATTTGAAAAAGCCTTCACTACAACTTTGCAAATCCCACTTTTCAATGAGATCAATAAGTGAGCCTCGGCCTTGAAAAATTGAATGGAGGCCTCGGCCTAGTCATGTTTCCTACACTGTGGAGGATGTATAAAAGCCGTTCCCCACATACTCTCAAGACCCAGGATCTATCCATTGGGACCATACTCCGTGCAGAGCGTTGGTGCTGCCTTAGCAGTCTCCTGGGCTATTGGGCACAATCCTGGATGGGTCGCCACTCCGACAGTATACCAGCAAGTTGGTACTCATTTTGCCGACCTCAGAAGGATGACAGGTAGATTCAACCCCACTTGGTATTAATTCAACAGCTGAGCGGGATTTGAACTCAGGATCCTGGGATCCCAAGCACGCCACCATAACTATTAAGCCAACACCAAGCATTTACCCAAGATGACCAATCACAGAACGACCAACCGATCTGGAAAAAACATTTATTTCTTTATAAACAGGTTTTTTTATGTTATGCCTGCCTCTTTTTTTTTTTTGTATACCTTGTCGAGGCTCGTATGAGAGCTAACACACAACGCACAGCAAGGGGGCATGAGACAAGAGGGGCGGGAGTGGGAAGGACTAAACATTTGGGAACAGAGACATAAGGAGATCTGTGGAAGGGAGAGGGATGGGGCGGGGAACAAGGGGTATACAAGATGGAGGAACATGCCTTGGACATGTTATACCTGCCCTGGTCATGTTGTGTCTGCCTTGGCCATGTTGTGGCTGCCTTGGCCATGTTGTGCCTACCCTGGTCATGTTGTGCCTGCCCTTGGTCATGTTGTGTCTGCCTTGGCCATGTTGTGGCCTGCCTTGGCCATGTTTGTGCCTACCCTGGTCATGTTGTGCCTGCCCTGGTCAGTTGTGTCTGCCCTGGTCATGTTGTGCCTGCCCTCGGCCATGTTGTGCCTGCCCTGGTATGTTGTGCCTGCCTTGGTCATGTTGTGCCATGCCTTGGCCATGTTATGCTTGCCCTGGTCATGCCTATGCCTACCCTGGTCATGTTGTGCCTGCCCTGGCATGTTGTGGCACTGCCTTCGCATGTTGTGCCTGCCCTGGTCATTTTTTATGCCTGCCTGGCCATGTTATGCCTGCCCTGGCCATGTTATGCTTGCCCTGCGTATGTTATGCCTACCCTGGTCATGTTGTGCCTGCCCTGGCCATGTTGGTGCCTCTGCCTTGGCCATGTTGTGCCTGCCCTGTCATGTTATGCCTGCCTTGGCCATGTTATGCCTAGCCTTGGCCATGTTTGCCCTGCCCTGGTCATGTTATGCCTGCCCTGTCATGGTTGTGTCGCCCTGGTCATGTTGTACTGCCCTGCCATGTTGTGGCCTGCCCTGGCATGTTGTGCCTGCCCTGGTCATGTTGTGCCTGCCTTGGTCATGTTGTGCCTGCCTTGGCATGTTATGCTTGCCCTGGTCATGTTATGCCTACTGGTCATGTCTGCTGCCTGCCCTGGCCATGTTGTGCCTGCCTTGGCCATGTTATGCTTGCCCTGGTCATGTTATGCCTGCCTGGTCATGTTGTGCCTGCCCTGGCCATGTTTTGCCTGCCCTGGTCATGTTGTGCCTGCCTATGGCCATGTTGTGTGCCTGACCTCTGGCATGTTATGGCTTGCCTGGTCATGTTTGCCTGCCCTGGTCATGTTGTGCCTGCCCTGGCCATGTTTTGCCTGCCCTGGCCATGTTGTCCTGCTTGGCCATGTTATGCTTGCCCTGAGTCGATGTTAATGCCAGCCCTGGGCCATGTTGTGCGCTGCCCTGGTCATGTTGTGCCTGCCCTGGCCATGTTGTGCCTGCCATGGCATGCCTTGGCCTTGGCCTTGGCCATTGTATGTTGCCTCCTTGGCATTGTGCCTGCCTTGGCCATGTTATGCTTGCCCTGGTCATGTTATGCTGCCTCTGGTCATGTTTTGCCTACCTTGGCCATGTTGTGCCTACCTGGCCATGTGTGCCTGCCTTGGCCATGTTGTGCTGCCTTGGCCATGTTTGGCTGCCTTGGTCATGTTACGCCTGCCTTGGCCATGTTATGCCTGCCCTGGTCATGTTTGTGCCTGCCCTGGTCATGTTGTGCCTGCCCTGGTCATGTTACGCCTGCCTTGGCCTGTTATGCCTGCCTTGGCCATGTTGTGCCTGCCCTGGTCATGTTATGCCTGCCTTGGCCATGTTATGCCTGCCCTGGCCATGTCTATGCCTGCCCTGGTGATGTTATGCTCCTGCCTTGGCCATGTTGTGCCTGCCCTGGTCATGTTATGCCTGCCGTCTGGCCCATGTTGTGCTGCCCTGGTCATGTTGTGCTGCCTGGTCATGTTTGCCTGCCCTTGGTATGCTTGTGCCTGCCCTGTCATGTTGTGCCTGCCTGGCCATCTTATGCCTGTCCTGGTCATGTTATGCCTACCCTGGTCATGTTGTGCCTGCCCTGGCCATGTTGTGCCTGCCTTGGCCATGTTATGCTTTGCCCTGGTCATGTTATGCCTGCCTGGTCATGTTTGTGCTGCCCTGGCCATGGTGTGCCTGCCCTGGTCATGTTGTGCCTGCCTTGGCCATGTTGCTGCCTGCCTTGGCCATGTTATGCTCTTGCCCTGGTCATGTTATGCCTGCCCTGGTCATGTTGTGCCTGCCCTGCCATGTTGTGCCTGCCTTGGCCATGTTGTGCCTGGCCTATTGGCCTTGTTATGCTTGCCTGGTCATGTTATGCCAGCCCTGGGCATGTTTGTGCCTGCCCTGTCATGTTGTGTGCCTGCCTTGGCCATGTTGTGCCTGCCTTGGCCATGTTGTGCCTTGCCCTGGCCATGTTTGCCTGCCTGGCATGTTATGCTGCCCTGTCATGTTATTCCTACCTGGCCATGTTTGCCTGCCTTGGCCATGGTATGCCTGCCTTGGCCATGTTGCCTGCCTATGGCCATGTTGTGCCTAAGGTGGATGGAAAGGTTTATATGTGCTATTTAACCACAAACGTTACTTTCACTACAATGATGACGTTTAGAAGTTTTGGAAATGTCGATGTAGTCGAGAGGAGAAATAGAAACGCTCCGCTTGAGCAATGCCGTCCGCATAAATGTCACGTGTCCAGTTGCAGGTGTGACATCAATTGAGTCACCTTGTTTTAGTGCGACTCCATACTGAAAGTAACTTTGTAAACGGTTCACACCGATCGATGTGTGATTTGTTGAAAATGTTGTGGATGTGTTGAAGATGCGGCTGAATGTCGTGGATGTGTTGAATTGGTCTGATGCAACTTGTCGCTTCCATGACCAGGTTTGAAAAGTACATGAAAGAGGACACAAGCACCAATCCATTAATTCCAAAAAAAGCGAAGGGACCGAGCTGGACGACATCGTTGCGGAGGAGTGGAGGCTGTTCGGATGCTCTATGTGTTTATGCACAGAATTCTGGAGCATTAGGAAGAGTGTACCCAGCACGTCCGACTTGAAAACTAGAAAATAGCCCTTCAGGGAGAAGGATCTCTC
>CM068967.1:64267995-64295620 GCA_035128595.1 Eptatretus atami
CGGTTTTTTGATGGCATGAAACAACTTTAGTGCATCACGGGTGGTAAGATTGAAGTGGTTTCATCGGAATTATGTGTCGTTTCTGAGAAGAAAGTAAATACCTCTTTGGTGTGGGGGGGGGGGGTTAAATCCCCCTGTAAACTCCCTCTGTAGACCCCATCAGACCCCGATTTTTGTTTTTAATGCCGTGAACAACTGGTAATCACAGGTGATGAAGATTGTGGTAAAGTTTCATTGAAATCGTATGTGTAGTTTCAGAGAAGAAGTTGCAAGTATTTGTGGACGGACGGACGAACAGACTGATGACACGCCATCCCATAAGCTCCTGGAAAAAAAATAAATTCCAGGTGAGCTAAAAACCATCCTGGGAATATCACTTCAAACAAACTAAAGTGGAAGCTGTTCTGGCTCAGCACAATCCTGAGAGAGACCTCGGCACAAAACTTTGAGAACAAAAACCACAGCTTGGTCCATGAATCGTGACCCCTTACCGAAAGGAAGGTGGATACTTGGACCCCACCCTGGAGGACGCCATTCACATTCTGAAACCCACATACTGTACGTAGATACCAATCAACGCACACACACACACACACACACACAACACACACACACACACACACACACAGGAGGTGGAGACTGAGACCTGGTAGGTCTCTGTTTCATCCCTTGATGAACCCCACCCACATGTGGAGATAGCAGCAACAACAGCAACTCCACGTACGTACGTACACACACACACACACACACACACACACACACACACTTTGAGACCTGGAACGGGAGCATTCAAAACAACAGTACATGCAGCGACTTTTGCACCCCACTGGTGGTCGAATCTTATTCGTACATGCTAGAGTCCCCTCAACAGATGGAAGGGTGGGGGATCAAGGAGAGAGATAGAGAGAGAGAGAGAGAGAGAGAGAGAGGAGAGAGGAGAGAGGAGAGAGGAGAGAGGAGAGAGGAGAGGAGAGAGAGAGAGAGACGGGTGAGGGATTCCGGCGGATTGTGAAGCCCAGTTTATCGTCCATCCGAGAGATGACACAGTGATGAATCACCCGGCCTGTGAAAACCCAGGGGCACAGTTTATAGCTGGATTGGGATTCAAATCCAGGCTGTACAGAGTGAGCATGCGTACCTCTCGCTTTCCTGCCATAATGTGGCCATTCTTTACTTCATCACTGAAAATGTTTTCCTCATTGTGATCATATAATTTATTTTGCCTTCCTACCTCCATGTGTAGAACCCCGGGATGTGCCAAGAGGCTTCGCCACGCAATGCACGAAACGTTTGAAGAAACATTTAGCAGCGAAATGTTTAATTTTTTATTTGTATTATTTTTATGCCGAAGTGACGGGTCATATAATGGAAGAACAACAACAGAAACGTCGTGGAAATAAATTTTACATTTTCAGCGAGGCAGCCACCGCCGGTTGCACCACAGAACAACACGTGGCCAATGCGGGCGAGTAGCCCTGGTTTGTTCAAATCAATCTATACACAGTATTCAGTGACAGTTTGAATATTGTAGAGTGCTGGCTTAAGCATTCAAACGAAATGGTTGATAAGAAACGGCTCCCTTGGCACGCAATTGGCAATCGCCGAACGGTATATTCAACATTCACCTCCAGGAGACGCCCCAAATGTCAAATATGTCCGAATTGGACAAATTAACATATTTTTAGGAGTAGGAAACTGCTTGTAAGTTCGACTCTGGAGCTTAAATTTTGTAATTCTCCTTAGTTTAAGAATTCTCGCGGTTATCGCATGTGTGGAAATGAAATAAAGCCACGAATGCCGACGTCTCCGGGAGTTTACAAGCATTGCAATGTACCAGCGTTTTGTCGCGATGATGAACAGGCATTCGATATATTAAGAGTGAGGAAAGTGGGGAAAAAATAAACTTTATCGTGAAGAAATCGTTGCGGCCTGTTCCAAGTCAAGGTTGAGCAGGCCAAAAAACATGGCAGCTTCAGACCCCAGCGAGGTTACCTCATATAAGCCTTAAGACCCCATTGAGAGCGGTGTCGGTGACAGAGTATGCACCTGATAAAGGATATAATTAAATAAGGCTGTTAATTATCTTCAAAAGGGGTGTTTTAATTAACCCAAACACCCAATTTTCACTCTTGCACTCCCTTGGAGTTTTCTTAGCATGTATGCACAGTTTCAGGCTGCTTGGTTTTATGGTTTTGGAGTTATGGAGGAGACACACACACACACACACACACACACACACACACACACACGAGTACAGATTAGGGTTCCAAGGTTTCCAGGATGGGAATGACCAAGGCTGTGAAGACCAATGAAATTTGTTCCAATGGACCAACATGCCCCATGGTTCTTAGAAAAAAGACTGGATACTGTGCTTTTGGTCGCAGCAATCGTTGGGAAAAGGGAATCATAATGTATAGATTCCCTGTAGATGTCAAAATCAGGAAGTTGTGGAAAATGAAGCTGTTTCTTCTGAGATGGAAACTGACTTTGGGGTCGTTTCTGTCCCAGGTAAGTTGTAGTCCCGTGTGTGTACATTTATATGTGGTGCTCGAATCATATTATAGTTGGTAGTTGACAGTTAGGTCCAACTTGTAAACAGACATAAATCATCATGGAAACATCTATAGATCATTTATAGGATATCAAGAACTCCTGGAAAAATTCGGATGGGCTTTCCATTTTGGGATGCTTTCTGGTTTATTTATTGGAATGTGTGTAAGTGTTGCATTCACATTGGTTTACAACATGTCACGTCCATGCCGTGATTGATGAAACATTCAAAGAGAAGAGAAAATAATGAAGCATTACATGCGCATCACGTGTGAAGGATTACATGCCATCACGTGTGAAGGTTACATGCACATCACGTGTGAAGGATTACATGCACATTTTCAGCACACGTGAGGGATTGTATGGACATGCACGTTTTCAGCACGTGAGGGATTATATGGACATGCACGTTTCAGCACACGTGAGGGATTGCATGCACATGCACGTTTTCAGCACGCTGAGGGATTGCATGGACATGCACATTTTCAGCACACGTTTGCTTGGACATTTTTTCAGTGCCACAGTAGTTATGTTGAAAGAAATTAAGACTTGGAATGAAATACCTTCACTTGTGGCTAATCTTCATGTTAAGGTAGCCCTCTTTTATTCCTTCTTTCCTGTTCCATTCGATTGCAAAGAAAAACTTTCCCTTTCCATATCTTCTCAAGGGATGGACTAGATGTACACATAAACACATTCGTTTCCTTGGCTGTTTAACCTGGGTTCAAATCCCGACCCAGCTCTAAACTGTTACCCCGGTGTTTCACAGGAAGGACGATTCATCAAAGTGTGTGCCGTCCCTCGAATGGACGTTAGGCCGGTGTTCCGTCTGCTATCATTAGTTGGTGGATGTTAAAGATCCCACGGTATCCTTCGTCGAGTGAGGCTTGTTATCATCGGCATCCTGGTCAAATTACAAATTCCTGCTCTGAATAACTGCTGGGAAGGCAATGGCAAACCACCCAGTATCACGCTTGCCAAGCAGCCAGGACCTGACTTCAGGCAGAGCACATTATAATCAATATTCCCAATTTCTTTGTCTGTTTTCATTCACATTATCTTTTCTGTTCTGTCCTCTCTTGCTGCTGTGCACATCTGGATGAATGGTGTGTCTTCCATTTTCCTTCACATTTCTGCATTGTCACTCCCTCGATGTGCTTCTTCTACTCACACGCTCTGAAAACACTCAAATCAGGCACGCATCAGCGTGAACCTTTACTCACACGTTACAACTTCATTTTGCCGCGTTCTTCGATACGTTTTAAGGTTCAATCAATCCTGTCTGATTGAATATGCTTATTGTGACTCATTGGAAGAACGGCAATAAAGCATTAAGTAATATAACTCCTTTTGGGTGCAGAGAAGACAGTTTGATGAGAAAACGGGTACATCACGCTTCATGCACATGGGCGCAGATTCGGTGCTCCAGGCTCAACGGAAACAAAATGGATTCCAATTGCTAGTTGTCTCCTCTTAAACAGGAACTCGGCTGTTTCCCCCCCCCCCTCCCCACTCACACACCCCTTTCAATCTCTGTGTTTATATCTCTTCATTTACACCATTCCCTTCCATTACAAAGGCAACACGCAAACCGTTCACTCGATCGGCAATCAAGACGGGGACAGAGGTGCTGGAGTCTTCTCGCAAGTTCGATCACGCAACAACACGACCACACAGTCACAATCGCAGGGGAATCAAGGCGGGACAGAAGGTGCTCGAGTCTTCTGGAAAGTTAGAGCGAACCCTGCCCAAAGACTGTGGAAGGAAAAAAGAACAGTGTTGCGATTCATCTCTTCTCTATCTCATCTCTTCTCTCTCTATCTCTCTCTCTCTCTCTCTCTCTCTCTCTCTCTCTCTCTCAGGCCCCAGAAAACAAGAAGTTAGAGCAGTTCCCACAAGCCTTCCCTCTCGCAGTTCGAGCCTGCAGAACGCAGCTTCACATCTTTAAACCCCTTTCTCATTCCCACATACCACAACACTTGTTCTTCTCTATCATTTTCCGATACGTTTTCTCCGCGGCTTTGTAACGAGATCCGGCGTGCTGTCCTCAATGCCAGAATAGTTCCATGCTACCTTCCCAAAAGGCCAACACCCTTCACGTCGGGTGGACAAGTCCTCCCAAGCATTGCATGGATCGTGTTCCCAAAATCGAGCGTGCCACGAAGGAGGCACAAGAAGCAGATTTAGCCCTGGGCTGTCGTAACGATCGCTTCTACTGAAGCAATCACAGGTTCAGGTTCCAGACTCCATGGTTTCTCTGACTCAACATTCTCTATCCTCTACCAAAACTCTGTCATTCTTCGGGTGTATTGGATCCAGTCATGTATTTTGTCAAGTGATTGTTTTAAGTGTTCCGGTGCAGGTATGTTCGCGTCGTGTAAGGGAAAATGTGTGAGTTTGTATATGTGCATAAATTGCTTCTGATGCAGTCTGTCATTTCTCCACCATTTTCTGTCTTCTGAATTTTCCCACCATTTATTGCATTGTGATTTCTTTCCGCTACTTTTTTCTCATTTGAATTTCTCTCATCTTTTATTACTCATCATTCCTCCAGTCATTTCTCACTCTTCCACTTCTGTATAAATTCAATATTGTTGAATGTGTCCCGAATGATCCTGCTCGTGGTTTATCTGAAATCGCATTTCTGAAGCGATTGAGCAAGTTGTGAATGTAAGGAGGCCCACATAATGCCGGTACATGTCATTGGTATGCTCACCCAATTAACCGCCGCGTAGTCGCCAGCAGGGTTTCCTCTCTGCCTCGCTGAACTCAACAGCACGGTAAACCACTTTGGACGCAAAGATCCGGCCAGGGTTGAGAGTTGCAGACGGTGTCCGTGGTCTCTCGAAGACACGCCATCCATAACATTGGTGCCAGGAGTGGGATTGTGAACCCTCACATCACCATACCCTAAATCCTGTAACAATATGCATGTATGTATGTATGTATGATTGATGGTTATCTCCAGATGTGGGTTTTTAAAAGGTGAGAGTGTCCTCCCAGGTCTCAAAGTGTCCACCCCAGTTTTGGTAAAGGGTCATGTTTCATGGACCAAGCGGTGAAGTTCACTTGTTCTCAGTTTGTTCCGATGTTTTTTTCAGGATCATCACCGAGCCCCCAACAGCAGTTCCTTTGGTAGTAATATTCCCAGGGTATGTCGGGATTGTTTCTAATAACTCCGTGAGTTCTTCTTTATCATGTGTGTGTATTAGGTTGTGAAAGCAACAGTTGTGCTCTGGATGAGAACGGCAGGCATTCCTGCAATTACAATTCCAACAACACTCATAAGCATCCGATAGAAAAAAAAACAAAACAAGCAAGAAAGGAATATCATGAACAGGTGCAAAACAACTTACCAAATGTATTTCCATCACCTTTACTTTTGCATTCTATACGATCAAGTTTTATGAGCTGGACTAAATGTAGTGTCAGGCTCCGGAAGCAACTTTGTACAAAGGTGCCACCTGCCACAGAACAATTTCAAAGCATGACGACCGCGTACAATGCTTTACCCAATTATAAGAAATTAGACGATGAAATGAATGAGTAAAAGACCTCTTTAACGTGATCTGCAGGGCACCCAATTTGGAGAGAGAAACAAGAAGGTAATGCATTTAACTTCCATGCTGTGGACCAAGAAGTTAACAAGATGAATAATTTAATTAAAATGGACGGAAAGGGGGAGAGGGAAGAGTGGAAGGGGAAATAGCTGTACAGAGAAGGGACGATGAAGTCTAAGAATGAGAATCAAGCGTTGATACTATGTAGGCATTCAAAAAGCATGACAAGATACTCACCACACAAAGCATACCAGTATTGGGGTGTGTTTATGAATAATATAATATATATATATAGGTACATTTATTATTTTCTGTATATCATATGTACTCGTTCGTAAAATAACAAGCATCGTCATATCTTTGACTGTACTTGTGGAGAACTTTATGAACACCTCATGTATTTTCAACATCTAAGTGGCAAGAGATTGGAATGGGAGATTTAAAGAAAACCCTGAGAGGGGAAGGTGAGGAGAATCTGGAGGAAGAAGGTGAATGCTGGAAGTGAGGGAGATAGAAGGAAAGCCGATGGGAAGGAGAAAGATTCGGAAATATTTGGTTAAAATAAAAATATGAAAGAAGCACTGCATGGTGGTGGGTTGGTAGATTGCCTTGAGGTAGCTATTCCCTTTGGCAGACTAGCCTGAGTTCAAATCCCGACCCAGCTACAAACTGTCATCCTGTCTCGCAGGAGGGTATCCATCAATGTGTGCGTTGTCCTTCGGATGGACGTTAAACTGGGCGTCCCGTCTGCTAGCTTTAGTTGGTCGATGTGAAAGTTCCACGGTGTCGTTCACGAAGAGGAGGCAAGCTACCATGAATAAATTACAACTTCCTGCTCTAACCTACAGGGGGCATTGCATTAGCAGCACAGCCACGATACCCTCAGCCATTCGTGCTACTCGCAGCCGTTGTGCTGCATGTGAAAAAGAAGACTGCACGGTGTTCACCGTGTTGTGGAAATGATGCCGTACCAGGTCACAGTTGGTCCAACCCAATATGAGCTGCAAGAAGCAATTATTGGATGCAAGCAATCGTTTGCATTTACCATTAGAGTCAATTTTAACCTCAAGGCACATGTTCTTCAAATCAATTTATCAGTTTTCGTTCTTGAGGATTGGTTGCAAACAAGAGACTTTAATGAAGGGCAAGTCCCATGTACCATACTCTGTTTACAGTGTTGGTTCTGCCAAGCAGTTTCTTGGCCTGGGTCATGCTGAGTGGGTTTCCATCCCTCCAGCAGTAGTTGGACAGGAATTTGTAATTTGGCCAGGGTGTGGCGATAGCTCGACTACTCTTCGCAAAGGACACCATGGGTCTATAATGTCCACCAACTAATGCTGGCAGACGGGAATCCTGGCTAAATCCATCGGCACGGACAGCACACACATTGATGAATCACCCTGCCTGTCAAACACCAGGAAGAGATTTTATAGCTGCGTTGGTATTCAAACTCAGGCGAGACGCGTTAGAGGCGAGTGCGCATACCTCGAGGTACATACTGTCAGCCTCTATGAAGGGCAAATACACGTGGAAAACAGAGACACTCACTGACATAATACTCTGGTCTTAAAGCCTTTGACCATTCCATCTTGATCAAGAAGATAACTCGGCAGGGAAATCAAATCAAACACCTGTCGTTTTATTACCAGCTCTCTGCAAGAATCATGCAGACTATGCCTGTGTACATCGCTCATCAATTTCGATTAAATTTGATCTTTTTAATTTTATTTAATCTTCTTCTATATATGCTGAAAATGTTGCGTATTGCATACCCCTCTGCACGAGGCTTCAACGATGAATGAAACGAATGAAAAGGTGTTAAAAGAAGAAATGGACTTGGCAAGTTGTGCAACACTTGCGAGAATTTATTTTGGGTCTTCTGAGCATGAGCATTTGCTATCTACCCATGACACTACCTTGAAAAAGGAAGGACAGGGGTGGGGAGGAGGGAGGTGGTTTTCATCTCACTGTTCATTTTATAAGAAAAACTAAGCAAAATACAAACACGTCATCGGTGAACATGTTCGAGACGGCAGTCGGGTCCGAAGATGGAGACGTGGATTATGTGAGAGGAAGGAGAGAAGAGGGTTGGGTGTGTAAACATACAAATGGAATTCGATTGTTTAAGGGATCAAATATTTGCCTTTGCACACGTTAATTTACACTTGCCCTTAAGCAAGAGGAAATGCAAAGCAGCATCATCACGACAGAATTCCCAAATGTACATCTCTTTGCCTGAACAACATGGGTTTGAAAAGCAAATTACAATGGTAGTTCAAGGGTGACAGAATCGTTTTTCTGAAATAAAAAAACCAACAAAACAAGTAGAGCAAGGTTGACAAAAAACACCCGGTTTTCAAAGTATTCCCCCGATACACGTACACGCTTGTCCCGTCAATGTGTAACACCTTTATGGCACCAAAAGAGAAATCTTTGGGATGGGTCCACAGCCATTTCAGGACAGGTGCTATGATGTATTCCCGTTGATAAATTTAATGCCACACACATGTTCAGGTGGTTCAAGGAAATGAAAAAAAAAATCACAAGGTGATGCTGAAACTGCATGGGGAGGCTGGGAGCGTGGGGGGGCGAGTGACAGTGAGCAGGAGCTATTTCATCAACTTGAACAAAGCTGGAGAGGTTGCGGTTTTCCCAAACATTTAAACACAGAACTACATGAAAAGCATCACCATAATTGCACTGTCTCCATCAATTGCAGCCAGTTTTATGTTCTCTTTGCAAAACCTTATGATCCACCTCTGTTCCAACACATGCCTGTTAGCCACCATCTTGGTTGTTTTGGACATCTCTGACCTGCTCTGATGTCAATTATTGTGCAACTTGCTCAGGGTAGACAAGATTACTGCACAAAGTTTCAGCATCAAACTATGATTTCTACATTGTTCAATGAGAAAGGTTCATATCAACCTTGAACCGCCCTCGTAGTTCGTACAACTGACTGGACTTGAGTAACTAGGGTAGCGAAGGGAATGACTTTTAACAGGGCTATTCTCAATTGCTAACCAAGCATACCTCTTAACAGACTCACCTGTAAGGGTAACCGTATACTTGGAGCGGAAAATTGATAGCAAGAAGCGAAGAAGAAGACAACCAAACCCAACCCGACGAAGACAAAGTACTGCGGGAGGGGATGGGCAGAAGCAGAGATGGTTGAAAATGGAAGTGACAAATAAATAAATAAAAGAATGGGGCATGTACAATGTCATGCTAAAATTGCTTAAATCAAGCAGGTCGATTTGGAATAAACACATCAGGTTTGAACGGCACATCCTTCCCCACTTACCTTTGAGCTGTCTAGCCTGGATTCAACTCCTGGTCAGATTATAAACTTTCGGGTTGCTGCTTCACAAGCAGGGCGTTACATCACAAAAAGTGTGCCGTCCCTTATATGCATGTTAAAGCCAGGTGTCCCATCTGCTAGCCTTAGTTGGAGGATATTAAAGAACCCTCAATGTCTCATGAAAAGTAGCCAAGAGAGTTATCATCAACTTTCTCGCCAAATTTTAACATTCCTTCCCTAACATTCGTGACTAATGCATTATATCAAAGGCTTGCAGGGCTAACAGGAGGGTCTAACAGCCACTTGCCTACAAGCCATGGAGCCTGGGTTTGAATCCCGACCCAGCTATAAACTGTCATCCTGGTGTTTCACAGGCAGCTCATATCATTCATCAATGTACTCGCTGTCCCTCGGATAGATGTTAAACTGGGCGTCCCTTCTGCTTTGCATTCATTGGTGGAGGCCAAAGATTCCACGGCGTCCTTCACGAAGGACTCTGTAAGCCATCGCCGGCACCATGACAAAAGCAAATGTGTGCCCAAAGTACTGCTGGAGAGAGATGGCAATCAATCGCCCAGCATGACCCTGGACTAGAATTTGCTTCGGAAGAATCACCAACACAGCGTGTTGTACAATAGATCGGAATGTTCATAATGCAGCACCCCTACATGCACTGCACAATAATGGAAGTTTTACTTGAAGTCACATTTTGGAGCAATCAAAACGAGACTAGATAACTCAAAGATCAACGCTGACTCACTGGGCTTTCTTGTAGTCTGAATACATGGATTATTCGATACCAGGCCACAAGCTTTCAATTTCAGACTGCTTATAGTGATGCTGTAAAGAAGACAAGGCTAATGGATCTCGTTTAACACGGTTTTAAATGTATGCAAGGGTCAACGTATGGTGGAAACCCCTCAATTCATTCATTTGTTTATTAATGAACTATGAAGACCATTGGAAGGGGAGTATAATGTTATAAGAAATATTCACCTGGCCCAATTTAGAATATTCCACCCCACTACAAAGCCATTAAGCAATTAATAAAAAAAAATAAAAAAATTGTGGGGCTCGGTCACAATTTTCATGATTCTCACGGATCCAGATAGACTTGAGATGGACGAGGACGGCACAACCACAATTGATGTGACCTGTGTGCTGCAGAACTGGTGTGAGGAACATTGCACTTACGCAAAACATGTGTCATGGAATATCAGAATGACGGAGATCTTGGGATTACTTCGACCATCACACATCGGGACGCTTCACCAGCTATCATCCTGACAATATGCTCGGTAGTCCTGAAGAAAGGATTGCAGGCATTGCCGAATGTGGTGTGTAATCTCATTGCAATGATGCCATTCGTTTTTCTGTTGGCATTTCGGCTGAGAGGTGGTCTCATGTTCTGTAATTTTCTGTCCATCGATTATGATATGCATGCAAAAATGGGTACATGTGTGAAAGGTCATCAATGAACATCAGTGACTCCAACAAAGTTGAAAGTATGAGGAATTGGTCACTGCTCGATCATTCTCCATTTGGGGAGGTGTGTTTGGGTCAGGAGGAAGTAAAATAAAAACAAGGGTTAAAAGGTCCACTACTTTTGATTGGTCACATACACAGACAAAGAAGCGCGATGAGTTCCCAAACCAATTGTAGGAATGATGTAGCGTGCCAAAACAACCAGTGGAATGTGACCCCATCTTACTGTGACCTCCTCCCGACAGAAACACAGTTAAAGAAACTTTCTTTTTATACAGTGCCATCATTGAGGGGACAGAAAAAACAATGCAACTCACATTAGCGAAGGACCAGCTGACACAGCTTTCTCCTTACAGTACTGAAGGTCTGTTTCAGGTCTACTGCACTTTGTCATGCAGGGTCAGTCGAACTTCAACTAGTGGAACAAGAAATCAACGCCACAAAATGTGGGAGCAGGACCCGACAGAAGGCCGATAGTGGATGCCCCTAGTCTTGTATGCTAGGATTTATGGAGGCCGTGCTGCGTGGCCAAGGCCGCCACTCAGGCTTGTTGACCCTGTCAGCATGGCTCCGAGCCGTCCGCTTTTATAGCGCCCGCTGCCCGCATCACAAAGACCCCACAAGTCGTCGACGTGGAAATGCCATCCCACACAACAGCGACGACAGTACGCTACGAGACTAAAGATTTACTGATATCGACGCATAAAACCATAGAGAGAAGAGAAGAAGAGAAGAGAAGAAGGAAGGAGAAGAGAAAAGAGAGGAAGAGGAAGAGAAGAGAAGAGAAGAGAAGAGAAGAGAAGAGAAGAGAAGAGAAGGAAGAGAAAGTGCTTTCCCCAGAATATCTCAGATTCATTGATACAGTTTCTAGAGCAACATCAATCCTATATATAACCATGCTCTCCAAAGTTACAATGCAATTCTCCATACCCCCCATTTTAAAAGCTTATCATATATTTTTTATCTGCGAGGCTGCAGGATTAGATGCTCTCGCTATTTCTGTTCTGGATGACAAATGACACAGAGGCAACAAAACTACAAATTCTATAGATATCCCATGTGGAGTGCTGCACTTAGGGGATGCAGTAAAATCTCCAATTTCTTTTTATTAAAAACAAACCATAACTTCCTGTGGAAGGTCGTGGTGAGCCGTCAATTTACTCGTCTGGCAAGACTCAAGCTATAATGCTCACGGAACTGCCACATCAGTCAATGGACAGGTGACGCTTATTGGCTTAGCGAGCAGGTAAAACGGCTCCGATTATTGTTGTGATACTGACATGCATAGCAGTGTGGAAGAGTGAAAAATAATATTCAAGAATAAACAACAAAGAAAAAAGAAAAGGAAAGACAAACCACAATCATTCATTTTCAAATGGAGAATATCAATGAAGGAACTTTGAATCTCACTGACATTTTGTAAAAAAAAGAACAGAAAAATATCGCCTTTTTAATGAACAACATCACGTGTCCAAACAAGACCGGCAGGCACTCGTGGGAGCGCATACCCCGCCAGGTTGAACAGTTTACATTTGTTATCCCACAGACAAGCCAAATTGTAACTGGACCTGAACCCAAATCTAAATGGCTTGTTCTGTCAACCTAACCAACTCATCCACCAAGGTTTGCCGTAATCCGTCCACAACATTTGATGATTATCATGATATATATCATTTTGGTTCATCTCTCAAGAGTGAATAATCTCTTCTATTTTTTTTTTAGTACACTGTCGAGGCTCATATGAGAGCTAACACACAGAAGGTACAAGGGGAGTAGGAGACAAGAGGGGCGGGAGAGAGGAAGGACAAAACAGTGGGGAACAGAGACACGAGGAGATCTGTGGGAAGGGAGAGGGATGGGGCAGGGTACACTGGGTAAACAAGATGGACACTACAGAGACTTTCAGGGAGGAAAGCAAGGAATTTGAAGGAAGTGGGTTTGGGTGGGGTGGATTAGCGGGGGTAGAAAAGACCGTGTTTTGGAAGGGGAAGATAAGAGATAGTGGTGACAGCTGTTTTTGAAGATCTTGGAGGGAAGAGTGGGATTGAAGTGTGTGGGAGTTTGTTTCCAAAGGTGGGGAAAGAGGAATGAAGAGTGAAGGGTGAGCACGGATGAGTGGATTGATGGTATTAGTATTGACCAGAAGGGGGTGCTGGCGGATCTTCAGCGCCCTGTGGAAGATGGGGGGGGCGGGGACGAAGACATATCGCACAGGCGGGGGGGGCAAGACCGGAGGAGATGTAGAAGCAGAAGGACACCGACCTCTGCGGTGAGAGTGAGAGACCCAGAGCCCATCCAGGAGATACCACTAAATGCTCGTTTCCACAGCATGGAAGCCGAGAAAGGTGAGCGGCGGGAGCACCTCCATCAGGCTAGGAGGAAACTTGTATGTGGTCAGGAGTAAGGTGTGCCAAGGAAGGACTTTGCACCTATGGAGGATGACCAGTCAGTGACTGGCTTGGAGGCCAGCTTGGAATTGTGGCTTTCCAGGAAAGATCATCCCAGAAAAGATCTTTAAAAATGCTCGTATTCAGATCCGAGTCTTCACCAAAATCTAATCAGTTCTTTGTCACACACCCACCTGTCCACCAACTTTCACCCATAACTCTGAGATGTGCTGCTCACAGACAAACAGATAAACAGGGGTGAAAACATAACCTCCGTCCACCTTGGCTGGCAGATTAAAAAAAAAAAAAAAAACAAACAAAAAAAAAAAACATTGAAGTCTGAGAGTTTGTTTTGTCTTGGGATTTCAACCTCACTGAGTTGTTAAAAGTTTTACAAAGCAACTTTTTCAAGCTCTGGGGCAAACCAGTGCATCAGTAGCTATTTGATCCTTCATCGGATACAGCTTGGCCGTTGGTAAAGTTTCATTGAAATCGTATGTGTAGTTTCAGAGAAGAAGTTGCAAGTATTTGTGGACGGACGGACGAACAGACTGATGACACGCCATCCCATAAGCTCCCTGGAAAAAAAATAAATTCCAGGTGAGCTAAAAACCATCCCTGGGAATATCACTTCAAACAAACTAAAGTTGGAAGCTGTTCTGGGCTCAGCAACAATCCTGAAGAGAGACCTCGGCACAAAACTTTGAGAACAAAAACCACAGCTTGGTCCATGAATCGTGACCCCTTACCGAAAGGAAGGTGGATACTTGGACCCCACCCTGGGAGGAGCCATTCCACATTCTGAAACCCACATACTGTACGTAGATACCAATCAACGACACACACACACACACACACACACACACACACACACACACACACACACACACACACACACACGAGGTGGAAGACTGAGACCTGGTAGGTCTCTGTTTCATCCCTTGATGAACCCCACCACATGTGGAGATAGCAGGCAACAACAGCAACTTCCACGTACGTACACACACACACACACACACACACAACACTTTGAGACCTGGAACGGGAGCATTCAAAACCAACAGTACATGCAGCGACTTTTGCACCCCACTGGTGGGTTCCGAATCTTATTCGTACATGCTAGAGCCCCTCAACAGATGGGGAAGGGTGGGGGATCAAGGGAGAGAGATAGAGAGATAGAGAGATAGAGAGATAGAGAGGAGAGGAGGAGAGAGGGAGAGGAGAGAGGAGAGAGGAGAGAGGAGAGAGATACGGGTGAGGGATTCCGGCGGATGTGAAGCCCAGTTTATCGTCCATCCGAGAGATGACACAGTGATGAATCACCCGGCCTGTGAAACACCAGGGGCACAGTTTATAGCTGGATTGGGATTCAAATCCAGGCTGTACAGAGTGAGCATGCGTACCTCTCGGCTTTCCTGCCATAATGTGGCCATTCTTTACTTCATCACTGAAAATGTTTTCCTCATTGTGATCATATAATTTATTTTGCCTTCCTACCTCCAGTGTAGAACCCCGGGATGTGCCAAGAGGCTTCGCCACGCAATGCACGAAACGTTTGAAGAAACATTTAGCAGCGAAATGTTTAATTTTTATTTGTATTTATTTATGCCGAAGTGACGGGTCATATAATGGAAGAACAACAACAGGAAACGTCGTGGAAAATATAATTTTACATTTTCAGCGAGGCAGCCACCGCCGGTTGCACCACAGAACAACACGTGGCCAATGCGGGCGAGTAGCCCTGGTTTGTTCAAATCAATCTATACACAGTATTCAGTGACAGTTTGAATATTGTAGAGTGCTGGCTTAAGCATTCAAACGAAATGGTTGATAAGAAACGGCTCCCTTGGCACGCAATTGGCAATCGCCGAACGGTATATTCAACATTCACCTCCAGGAGACGCCCCAAATGTCAAATATGTCCGAATTGGACAAATTAACATATTTTTAGGAGTAGGAAACTGCTTGTAAGTTCGACTCTGGAGCTTAAATTTTGTAATTCTCCTTAGTTTAAGAGATTCTCGCGGTTATCGCATGTGTGGAAATGAAATAAAGCCACGAATGCCGACGTCTCCGGGAGTTTACAAGCATTGCAATGTACCCAGCGATTTGTCGCGATGATGAACAGGCATTCGATAATATTAAGAGTGAGGAAAGTGGGGAAAAAAATAAACTTTATCGTGAAGAAATCGTTGCGGCCTGTTCCAAGTCAAGGTTGAGCAGGCCAAAAAACATGGCAGCTTCAGACCCCAGCGAGGTTACCTCATATAAGCCTTAAGACCCCATAGAGAGCGGTGTCGGTGACAGAGTATGCACCTGATAAAGGATATAATTAAATAAGGCTGTTAATTATCTTCAAAAGGGGTGTTTTAATTAACCCAAACACCCAATTTTCACTCTTGCACTCCCTTGGAGTTTTCTTAGCATGTATGCACAGTTTCAGGCTGCTTGGTTTTATGGTTTTGGAGTTATGGAGGAGACACACACACACACACACACACACACACACACACACACGAGTACAGATTAGGGTTCCAAGGTTTCCAGGATGGGAATGACCAAGGCTGTGAAGACCAATGAAAATTTGTTCCAATGGACCAACATGCCCCATGGTTCTTAGAAAAAAGACTGGATACTGTGCTTTTGGTCGCAGCAATCGTTGGGAAAAGGGAATCATAATGTATAGATTCCCTGTAGATGTCAAAATCAGGAAGTTGTGGGAAAATGAAGCTGTTCTTCTGAGATGGAAACTGACTTTGGGGTCGTTTCTGTCCCAGGTAAGTTGTAGTCCCGTGTGTGTACATTTATATGTGGTGCTCGAATCATATTATAGTTGGTAGTTGACAGTTAGGTCCAACTTGTAAACAGACATAAATCATCATGGAAACATCTATAGATCATTTATAGGATATCAAGAACATCCTGGAAAAATTCGGATGGGCTTTCCATTTTGGGATGCTTTCTGGTTTATTTATTGGAATGTGTGTAAGTGTTGCAGTTCACATTGGTTTACAACATGTCACGTCCATGCCGTGATTGATGAAACATTCAAAGAGAATAGAAAATAATGAAGCATTACATGCGCATCACGTGTGAAGGATTACATGCACATCACGTGTGAAGGATTACATGCACATTTTCAGCACACGTGAGGGATTGTATGGACATGCACGTTTTCAGCACGTGAGGGATTATATGGACATGCACGTTTTCAGCACACGTGAGGGATTGCATGCACATGCACGTTTTCAGCACGTGAGGGATTGCATGGACATGCACATTTTCAGCACACGTTTGCTTGGACATTTTTTCAGTGCCACAGTAGTTATGTTGAAAGAAATTAAGACTTGGAATGAAATACCTTCACTTGTGGCTAATCTTCATGTTAAGGTAGCCCTCTTTTATTCCTTCTTTCCTGTTCCATTCGATTGCAAAGAAAAACTTTCCCTTTCCATATCTTCTCAAGGGATGGACTAGATGTACACATAAACACATTCGTTTCCTTGGCTGTTTAACCTGGGTTCAAATCCCGACCCAGCTCTAAACTGTTACCCCGGTGTTTCACAGGAAGGACGATTCATCAAAGTGTGTGCCGTCCCTCGAATGGACGTTAGGCCGGGTGTTCCGTCTGCTATCATTAGTTGGTGGATGTTAAAGATCCCACGGTATCCTTCGTCGAGTGAGGCTTGTTATCATCGGCATCCTGGTCAAATTACAAATTCCTGCTCTGAATAACTGCTGGGAAGGCAATGGCAAACCACCCAGTATCACGCTTGCCAAGCAGCCAGGACCTGACTTCAGGCAGAGCACATTATAATCAATATTCCCAATTTCTTTGTCTGTTTTCATTCACAATTATCTTTTCTGTTCTGTCCTCTCTTGCTGCTGTGCACATCTGGAATGAATGGTGTGTCTTCCATTTTCCTTCACATTTCTGCATTGTCACTCCCTCGATGTGCTTCTTCTACTCACACGCTCTGAACACCTCAAATCAGGCACCGATCAGCGTGAACCTTTACTCACACGTTACAACTTCATTTTGCCGCGGTTTCTTCGATACGTTTTAAGGTTCAATCAATCCTGTCTGATTGAATATGCTTATTGTGACTCATTGGAAGAACGGCAATAAAGCATTAAGTAATATAACCTCCCTTTTGGGTGCAGAGAAGACAGTTTGATGAGAAAACGGGTACATCACGCTTCATGCACATGGGCGCAGATTCGGTGCTCCAGGCTCAACGGAAACAAAATGGATTCCAATTGCTAGTTGTCTCTCTCTTAAACAGGAACTCGGCTGTTTCCCCCCACCCCCTCCCCCACTCACACACCCCTTTCAATCTCTGTGTTTATATCTCTTTCATTTACACCATTCCCTTCCATTACAAAGGCAACACGCAAAACCGTTCACTCGATCGGCAATCAAGACGGGGACAGAGGTGCTGGAGTCTTCTCGCAAGTTCGATCACGCAACAAACACGACCACACAGTCACAATCGCAGGGGAATCAAGGCCGGGACAGAAGGTGCTCGAGTCTTCTGGAAAGTTAGAGCGAACCCCTGCCCAAAGACTGTGGAAGGATAAAAGAACAGTGTTGCGAATTCATTCTCTCTCTATCTCTATCTCATCTCTATCTCTATCTCTATCTCTCTCTCTCTCTCTCTCTCTCTCTCTCTCTCTCTCTCTCGAAGGCCCCTCAGAAAACAAGAAGTTAGAGCAGTCCACACAAGCCTTCCCCTCTCGCAGTTCGAGCCTGCAGAACGCAGCTTCACATCTTTAAACCCCTTTCTCATTCCCACATACCACAACACTTGTTCTTCCTTATCATTTTCCGATACGTTTACTCCGCGGCTTTGTAACGAGATCCGGCGTGCTGTCCTCAATGCCAGAATAGTTCCATGCTACCTTCCCAAAAGGCCAACACCCTTCACGTCGGGTGGACAAGTCCTCCAAAGCATTGCATGGATCGGTGTTCCCAAACATCGGAACGCTGCCAACGAAGGAGGCACAAGAAGCAGATTTAGCCCTGGGCTGTCGTAACGATCGCTTCTACTGAAGCAATCACAGGTTCAGGTTCCAGACTCCATGGTTTCTCTGACCTCAACATTCTCTATCCTCTACCAAAACTCTGTCATTCTTCGGGTGTATTGGATCCAGTCATGTATTTTGTCAAGTGATCGTTTTAAGTGTTCCGGTGCAGGTATGTTCGCGTCGTGGTAAGGGAAAATGTGTGAGTTTGTATATGTGCATAAATTGCTTCTGATGCAGTCTGTCATTTCTCCCACCATTTTCTGTCTTCTGAATTTTCCCACCATTTATTGCATTGTGATTTCTTTCCGCTACTTTTTTCTCATTTGAATTTCTCTCATCTTTTATTACTCATCATTCCTCCAGTCATTTCTCACTCTTCCACTTCTGTAATAAATTCAAGCAATTGTTGAATGTGTCCCGAATGATCCTGCTCGTGGTTTATCTGAAATCGCATTTCTGAAGCGATTGGACCAAGGTTGTAATTGTAAGGGTAGCCCACATAATGCGGTACATGTCATTGGTATGCTCACCCAATTAACCGCCGCGTAGTCGCCAGCAGGGTTTCCTCTCTGCCTCGCTGAACTCAACAGCACGGTAAACCACTTTGGACGCAAAGATCCGGCCAGGGTTGAGAGTTGCAGACGGTGTCCGTGGTCTCTCGAAGACACGCCATCCATAACATTGGTGCCAGGAGTGGGATTTTGGAACCCTCACATCACCATACCCTAAATCCTGTAACAATATGCATGTATGTATGTATGTATGATTGATGGTTATCTCCAGATGTGGGTTTTTAAAAGGTGAGAGTGTCCTCCCAGGTCTCAAAGTGTCCACCCCAGTTTTGGTAAAGGGTCATGTTTCATGGACCAAGCGGTGAAGTTCACTTGTTCTCAGTTTGTTCCGATGTTTCTTTTCAGGATCATCACCGAGCCCCCAACAGCAGTTCCTTTGGTAGTAATATTCCCAGGGTATTGTCGGGATTGTTTCTAATAACTCCGTGAGGTTCTTCTTTATCATGTGTGTGTATTAGGTTGTGAAAGCAACAGTTGTGCTCTGGATGAGAACTGCAGGCATTCCTGCAATTACAATTCCAACAACACTCATAAGCATCCGATAGAAAAAAAACAAAACAAGAAAAGGAATATCATGAACAGGTGCAACACAACTTACCAAATGTATTTTCCATCACCTTTACTTTTGCATTCTATACGATCAAGTTTTATGAGCTGGACTAAATGTAGTGTCAGGCTCCGGAAGCAACTTTGTACAAAGGTGCCACCTGCCACAGAACAATTTCAAAGCATGACGACCGCGTACAATGCTTTACCCAATTATAAGAAATTAGACGATGAAATGAATGAGTAAAAGACCTCTTTAACGTGATCTGCAGGGCACCCAATTTGGAGAGAGAAACAAGAAGGTAATGCATTTAACTTCCATGCTGTGGACCAAGAAGTTAACAAGATGAAATAATTTAATTAAAATGGACGGAAAGGGGGAGAGGGAAGAGAGTGGAAGGGGGGAAATAGCTTGTACTATGGGCATTCAAAAAGGTCTATGGACAAGGTACTCACTCACAAGTCAAAGACATACCAGTATTGGGTGTGTGTTTATGAATAATTATATATATATATATAGGTACATTTATATATTTTCTTGTATATCATATGTACTCGTTCTGTAAAATAACAAGCATCGTCATATCTTTGACTGTTTTAACCTTGTTTGGAGAACTTTATGAACACCTCATGTATTTTCAACATCTAAGTGGCAAGAGATTGGAATGGGAGATTTAAAGAAAACCCTGAGAGGGGAAGGGTGGGAAGGTGAGGAGAATCTGGAGGAAGAGAGGTGAATGCTGGAAGTGAGGGAGATAGAAGGAAAGCCGATGGGAAGGAGAAAGATTCGGAAAATATTTGGTTAAAATAAAAATATGAAAGAAGCACTGCATGGTGGTGGGTTGGTAGATTGACCTTGAGGTACGCATATTCACCTTTGGCGCAGACTAGCCTGAGTTCAAATCCCGACCCAGCTACAAACTGTCATCCTGTCTCGCAGGGAGGGTAATCCATCAATGTGTGCATTGTCCTTCGGATGGACGTTAAACTGGGCGTCCCGTCTGCTAGCTTTAGTTGGTCGATGTGAAAGTTCCCACGGTGTCGTTCACGAAGAGGAGGCAAGCTACCATGAATAAATTACAACTTCCTGCTCTAACCTACAGGGGGCATTGCATTAGCAGCACAGCCACGATACCCTCAGCCATTCGTGCTACTCGCAGCCGTGTGCTGCATGTGAAATAAGAAGACTGCACGGTGTTCACCGTGTTGTGGAAATGATGCCGTACCAGGTCACAGTTGGTCCAACCCAATATGAGCTGCAAGAAGCAATTATCGGATGCAAGCAATCGTTTGCATTTACCATTAGAGTCAATTTTAACCTCAAGGCACATGTTCTTCAAATCAATTTATCAGTTTTCGTTCTTGAGGATTGGTTGCAAACAAGAGACTTTTAATGAAGGGCAAGTCCCACTGTACCATACTCTGTTTACAGTGTTGGTTCTGCCCAAGCAGTTTCTTGGCCTGGGTCATGCTGAGTGGGTTTCCATCCCTCCCAGCAGTAGTTGGAGCAGGAATTTGTAATTTGGCCAGGGTGTTGGCGATAGCTCGACTACTCTTCGCAAAGGACACCATGGGGTCTATAATGTCCACCAACTAATGCTGGCAGACGGGAATCCTGGCTAATATCCATCGGCACGGACAGCACACACATTGATGAATCACCCTGCCTGTCAAACACCAGGAAGAGATTTTATAGCTGCGTTGGTATTCAAACTCAGGCGAGACGGCTTAGAGGCGAGTGCGCATACCTCGAGGTACATACTGTCAGCCTCTATGAAGGGCAAATACACGTGGAAAACAGAGACACTCACTGACATAATACTCTGGTCTTAAAGCCTTTGACCATTCCATCTTGCATCATATGAAAAAAGAAGATAACTCGGCAGGAAATCAAATCAAACACCTGTCGTTTTTATTACCAGGTCTCTGCCAAGAATCATGCAGACTATGCCTGTGTACATCGCTTCATCAATTTCGATTAAATTTGATCTTTTTAATTTTATTTTAATCTTCTTCTATATATGCTGAAAATGTTGCGTATTGCATACCCCTCTGCACGAGGCTTCAACGATGAATGAAACGAATGAAAAGGTGTTAAAAGAAGAAATGGACTTGGCAAGTTGTGCAACACTTGCGAGATTTATTTTGGGTCTTCTGAGCATGAGCATTTGCTATCTACCCATGACACTACCTTGAAAAAGGAAGGACAGGGGGTGGGGGGAGGAGGAGGTGGTTTTCATCTCACTGTTCATTTTATAAGAAAACTAAGGCAAAATACAAACACGTCATCGGTGAACATGTTCGAGACGGCAGGTCGGTTCCGAAGATGGAGACGTGGATTATGTGGAGAGGGAAGGAAGAGAAGAGGGTTGGGTGTGTAAACATACAAATGGAATTCGATTGTTTAAGGGATCAAATATTTGCCTTTGCACACGTTAATTTACACTTGCCCTTAAGCAAGAGGAAATGCAAAGCAGCATCATCACGACAGAATTCCCAAATGTACATCTCTTTGCCTGAACAACATGGGTTTGAAAAGCAAATTACAATGGTAGTTCAAGGGTGACAGAATCGTTTTTCTGAAATAAAAAAAAACCAACAAAACAAGTAGAGCAAGGTTGACAAAAAACACCCGGTTTTCAAAGTATTCCCCCGATACACGTACACGCTTGTCCCGTCAATGTGGTAACACCTTTATGGCACCAAAAGAGAAATCTTTGGGATGGGTCCACAGCCATTTCAGGACAGGTGCTATGATGTATTCCCCGTTGATAAATTTAATGCCACACACATGTTCAGGTGGTTCAAGGAAATGAAAAAAAAAATCACAAGGTGATGGCTGAACTGCATGGGGAGGCTGGGAGCGTGGGAGGGGGGCGAGTGACAGTGAGCAGGAGCTATTTCATCAACTTGAACAAAGCTGGAGAGGTTGCGGTTTTCCCAAACATTTAAACACAGAACTACATGAAAAGCATCACCATAATTGCACTGTCTCCCATCAATTGCAGCCAGTTTTATGTTCTCTTTGCAAAACCTTATGATCCACCTCTGTTCCAACACATGCCTGTTAGCCACCATCTTGGTTGTTTTGGACATCTCTGACCTGCTCTGATGTCAATTATTGTGCAACTTGCTCAGGGTAGACAAGATTACTGCACAAAGTTTCAGCATCAAACTATGATTTCTACATTGTTCAATGAGAAAGGTTCATATCAACCTTGAACCGCCCTCGTAGTTCGTACAACTGACTGGACTTGAGTAACTAGGGTAGCGAAGGGAATGACTTTTAACAGGGCTATTCTCAATTGCTAACCAAGCATACCTCTTAACAGACTCACCTGTAAGGGTAACCGCTATACTTGGAGCGGAAAATTGATAGCAAGAAGCTGAAGAAGAAGACAACCAAACCCAACCCGACGAGACAAAGTACTGCGGGAGGGGATGGGCAGAAGCAGAGATGGTTGAAAATGGAAGTGACAAAATAAATAAATAAAAGAATGGGGCATGTACAATGTCATGCTAAAATTGCTTAAATCAAGCAGGTCGATTTGGAATAAACACATCAGGTTTGAACGGCACATCCTTTCCCCACTTACCTTTGAGCTGTCTAGCCTGGATTCAACTCCTGGTCAGATTATAAACTTTCGGGTTGCTGCTTCACAAGCAGGGCGTTAACATCACAAAAGTGTGCCGTCCCTTATATGCATGTTAAAGCCAGGTGTCCCATCTGCTAGCCTTAGTTGGAGGATATTAAAGAACCCTCAATGTCTCATGAAAAGTAGCCAAGAGAGTTATCATCAACTTTCTCGCCAAATTTTAACATTCCTTCCCTAACATTCGTGACTAATGCATTATATCAAAGGCTTGCAGGGCTAACAGGAGGGTCTAACAGCCCACTTGCCTACAAGCCATGGAGCCTGGGTTTGAATCCCGACCCAGCTATAAACTGTCATCCTGGTGTTTCACAGGCAGCTCATATCATTCATCAATGTACTCGCTGTCCCTCGGATAGATGTTAAACTGGGCGTCCCTTCTGCTTGCATTCATTGGTGGAGGCTAAAGATTCCACGGCGTCCTTCACGAAGGACTCTGTAAGCCATCGCCGGCACCATGACAAAAAGTCCAAATTGTTGCCCAAAGTACTGCTGGGAGAGAGATGGCAATCAATCGCCCAGCATGACCCTGGACTAGAATTTGCTTCGGAAGAATCACCAACACAGCGTGTTGTACAATAGATCGGAATGTTTCATAATGCAGCACCCCTACATGCACTGCACAATAATGGAAGTTTTACTTGAAGTCAACATTTTGGAGCAATCAAAACTGAGACTAGATAACTCAAAGATCAACGTGACTCACTGGGCTTTCTTGTAGTCTGAATACATGGATTATTCGATACCCAGGCCACAAGCTTTCAATTTCAGACTGCTTATAGTGATGCTGTAAAAGAGGACAAGGCCTAATGGATCTCGTTTAACACGGTTTTAAATGTATGCAAGGGTCAACGTATGGTGGAAACCCCTCAATTCATTCATTTGTTTATTAATGAACTATGAAGACCATTGGAAGGGGAGTATAATGTTATAAGAAATATTCACCTGGCCCAATTTAGAATATTCCACCCCAGTACAAAGCCATTAAGCAATTAATAAAAAAAAATAAAAAAAATTGTGGGGGCTCGGTTCACAATTTCATGATTCTCACGGATCCAGATAGACTTGAGATGGACGAGGACGGCACAACCACAATTGATGTGACCTGTGTGCTGCAGAACTGGTGTGAGGAACATTGCACTTACGCAAAACATGTGTCATGGAATATCAGAATGACGGAGCATCTTTGGGATTACTTCGACCATCACACATCGGGACGCTTCCACCAGCTATCATCCTGACAATTATGCTCGGTAGTCCTGAAGAAAGGATTGCAGGCATTGCCGAATGTGGTGTGTAATCTCATTGCAATGATGCCATATCGTTTTTCTGTTGGCATTTCGGCTGAGAGGTGGTCTCATGTTCTGTAATTTTCTGTCCATCGATTATGATATGCATGCAAAAATGGGTACATGTGTGAAAGGTCATCAATGAACATCAGTGACTCCAACAAAGTTGAAAGTATGAGGAATTGGTCAACTGCTCGATCATTCTCCATTTGGGGAGGGTGTGTTTGGGTCAGGAGGAAGTAAAATAAAAACAAGGGTCAAAAGGTCCACTACTTTTGATGTGGTCACATACACAGACAAAGAAGCGCGATGAGTTCCCAAACCAATTGTAGGAATGATGTAGCGTGCCAAACAACCAGTGGAATGTGACCCCATCTTACTGTGACCTCCTCCGACAGAAACACAAGTTAAAGAAACTTTCTTTTTATACAGTGCCATCATTGAGGGCACAGAAAAAACAATGCAACTCACATTAGCGAAGGACCAGCTGACACAGCTTTCTCCTTACAGTACTGAAGGTCTGTTTCAGGTCTACTGCACTTTGTCATGCAGGGTCAGTCGAACTTCAACTAGTGGAAACAAGAAATCAACGCCACAAAATGTGGGAGCAGGACCCGACAGAAGGCGATAGTGGATGCCCCTAGTCTTGTATGCTAGGATTTATGGAGGCCGTGCTGCGTGGCCAAGGCCGCCACTCAGGCTTGTTGACCCTGTCAGCATGGCTCCGAGCCGTCCGCTTTATAGCGCCCGCTGCCCCGCATCACAAAGACCCCACAAGTCGTCGACGTGGAAATGCCATCCCACACAACAGCGACGACAGTACGGCCTACGAGACTAAAGATTTACTGATATCGACGCATAAAACCCATAGAGAGAAGAGAAGAGAAGAGAAGAGAAGAGAAGAGAAGAGAAGAGAAGAGAAGAGAAGAGAAGAGAAGAGAAGAGAAGAGAAGAGAAGAGAAGAGAAGAGAAGAGAAAGTGCTTTCCCCAGAATATCTCAGATTCATTGGATACAAGTTTCTGAAGCAACATCAATCCTATATTATAAACCATGCTCTCCAAAGTTACAATGCAATTCTCCATACCCCCATTTTAAAAGCTTATCATATATTTTTATCTCGCGAGGCTGCAGGATTAGATGCCTCTCGCTATTTCTGTGCTGGATGACAAATGACACAAGAGGCAAAAAACTACAAATCTATAGATATCCCATGCGGAGTGCTGCACTTAGGGGATGCAGTAAAATCTCCAATTTCTTTTTATTAAACAAACCATAACTTCCTGTGGAAGGTCGTGGTGAGCCGTCAATTTACTCCGTCTGGCAAGACTCAAGCTATAATGCTCACGGAACTGCCACATCAGTCAATGGACAGGTGACGCTTATTGGCTTAGCGAGCAGGTAAAACGGTCTCCGATTATTGTTGTGATACTGACATGCATAGCAGTGTGGAAGAGTGAAAAATAATATTCAAGAATAAAACAACAAAAGAAAAAAGAAAAGGAAAGACAAACCACAATCATTCATTTTCAAATGGAGAATATCAATGAAGGAACTTTGAATCTCACTGACATTTTGTAAAAAAAAGAACAGAAAAATAGTCGCCTTTTTAATGAACAACATCACGTGTCCAAAACAAGACCGGCAGGCACTCTGTGGAGCGCATACCTCCGCCAGGTTGAACAGTTTACATTTTGTATCCCACAGACAAGCCAAATTGTAACTGGACCTGAACCCAAATCTAAATTGGCTTGTTCTGGTCACCTAACCAACTCATCCACCAAGGTTTGCCGTAATCCGTCCACAACATTTTGATATATCATGTTATATATCATTTTGGTTCCATCTCTCAAGAGTGAATAATCTCTTCTATTTTTTTTTTAGTACACTGTCGAGGCTCATATGAGAGCTAACACACAGAAGGTACAAGGGGAGTAGGAGACAAGAGGGGCGGGAGAGAGGAAGGACAAAACAGTGGGGAACAGAGACACGAGGAGATCTGTGGAAGGGAGAGGGATGGGGCAGGGTACACTGGGTAAACAAGATGGACACTACAGAGACTTTCAGGGAGGAAAGCAAGGAATTTGAAGGAAGTGGGTTTGGGGTGGATTAGCGGGGGTAGAAAAGACCGTGGTTTTGGAAGGGGGAAGATAAGAGATAGTGGTGAACAGCTGTTTTGAAGATCTGGAGGGAAGAGTGGGATTGAAGTGTGTGGGAGTTTGTTCCAAAGGTGGGGGAAAAGAGGAATGAAAGAGTGAAGGGTGAGCAGTGATTGGTGATTTTGGTAGTTTGACCAGAAGGGGGTTGCTGGCGGATCTTGAGCGCCCTGTGGCAAAGATGGGGGGGGGGGGGACGAAGACATATCGCAGACAGGGCGGGGGGCAAGGACCTGGAGAGGAGATGGTAGAAGACAGAAAGGCCACCGACCTGCCTGCGGTGAGAGTGAGAGACCCAAAGATAGCCTCATCGCAGGAGATACCAATGATCCTAAATGCTTCGGTTTCCACAGCATGAAGCCGAGAAAGGTGAGAGGCGGGAGCACCACTCCATCAGGCTGAGGAGGAAAGCTTTGTATGTGGTCAGGAGCTAAGGTGTGCCAAGGAAGGACTTTGCACTATGGAGGATGACCAGTCAGTGACTGGCTTTGGAGGCCAGCTTGGAATTGTGGCTTTCCCAGGAAAGATCATCCCAGAAAAGATCTTTAAAAATGCTCGTATTCAGATCCGAGTCTTCACCAAAATCTAATCAGTTCTTTGTCACACACCCATCCTGTCCACCAACTTTCACCCATAACTCTGAGATGTGCTGCTCACAGACAAACAGATAAACAGGGGTGAAAACATAACCTCCGTCCACCTTGGCTGGGCAGATTTAAAAAAAACAAAAAAAAAAACTAAAAAAAAAAAAAAAAAAAAAAAAAACATTGAAGTCTGAGAGTTTGTTTTTGTCTTTGGGATTTCAAACCTCACTGGAGTTGTTAAAGTTTTACAAAGCAACTTTTCAAGCTCTGGGCGGAAAACCAGTGCATCAAGTAGCTATTTTGATCCTTCATCGGATACAGCTTGGCGACGTCTTGCTGCTTTTCCATTTGGCCTGGGCTGACCGAGGCCTACTGCAAGAATAACTATTACCAATTGACCCAGGCCCTCACGTATACACTGAAGTGGCGTGTAGCACTACTTGTGGCTCAGCTGAAAGGGAAGAGCTGAAAACTGAAACCGATGGCATCAGGAGAATGCAGAATTAACCTTTGTCG
>CM068967.1:64295630-64316102 GCA_035128595.1 Eptatretus atami
ATATTACAGTGGCTCTGAGAACAATCTATATTAAAGTATCTCTGCACGCAGACGTTCACTGGCCAATGTACGGACTGATTACAATAGCATCTCACGTCCCGTCGGGAACAGGCGAGGCCAAAAACCGCGTCGTTGAGAGAAGTCACGTGTTTCCAAGCCTGAGGCACTATCGCGTGGATCAACTGGAAGCAATTTAAAAGAGGTTGTTGGATTCACTACGTTCCATAATGGAAAAGCAACAAGGCATGCCAAATCGTGATGCAAGACACAGGCCAGCCTGCACTGGTCCAACGATTGTGAAAAAGCAGTGCACATTGTTTGGGAGAAGACCTCTCAGAGCATCTTGCGCGCTCAAATGCTCGCAAGGTGCGGGGAGGGTCACCAGGCAACTGGCAGTCCATGCAACAGCAATGGCTCGCTGGAAGCAAAAGCTACCTGCTGTGACAACAATGTCCCCAACATAGAAAGCACGAGTTTTTGAGCACAATATTCCTCGATTCTGCAAGTTATTTTGCCATCACGACCTTGCCTCCTTTATGCTGCACTCAGCTCACTATTATTGGGTCTCAAGTTATTACCTTAAGCCTGGTGTTGGCTTAGTGGTTAGGGTGGCTGGCTTGGGATCCTGGAGTCCTCAGTTCGAGCCCTGTTGGCTGCTGAATTTACACCAAGTGGGGTCGACTCAGCCTGTCATCCTTCTGAGGTCATCAAAATGAGTACCAGTATACTGGTAAAGGGGCGCAGCATCAGCGGCACAACCGTGCTCCACGAAATGATAACTACCTGGCAGCCAAGCTGCCATACACAAGAACAGAAGTTATTACCTCCACCACCAAACTTATGTTTTCATCCACTGCCTGCTTGTCTGTGAGCTTGATATTTTTATAAGTTGTGGACGGATTCAGACGAAATTTGGTGGATGAGTTGGGAGGTGACAACAAGCCGATTAGATTTTGGTGAAGGTCCGGATACAGATCAAGACTATCAGTGGGATGAAAAGTGAAAACTGTTTAGCCTGGTGGAGGTATGTGCTCAACAGAGTGCAGATTTAGTTTTTATATGCGTGTATTTAAATAAATGCCATCTTTTACTGGAAGCTTTTTGCCCTTTTATGCATCAATGTAAAAATATAATTTACAATGGGAGAACCGCTGCAAATCACTCATGCCATTTTCTTGCCTGCATCTTCATTCTGTTCTCGTATGCTCGATAAAACATGCCAGCGTCGCTTAGAAGAAGAAGCTCTAAAAGCATAGCCGTCCGGTGATGATTAAACCCAAACAATCTATGGAAAGGTTATATCAATATATCAATAACAATATCAACGATCATTAGGCAATGAAACAATTTTTTCCACAGTTATCCAAGGATCATGGAGGAGATGGCACATGTATTTAAATGGCAGGACAAGTCATGAGTTCAGATGGGAACAGGCTATATTATAGATCGATTGATTGCAATGACAAATGCTGAGAGCTCTGTGGTCGTGAATGAGAATGACATTAAATTTCGAGGAGTAACAAGGAAAACAAGCCTTACTCTTTCGTTTGCTGGCATCCCCCGTGCCTGAAGCAGCATCATGGAGGAGGATCATTCCGAGAGTGATGGCAGCATCTAGCCCCACGTCAAGGATGTGACATGGTACAGCAAAAATGCAAACAGGCACGTTACATTCACATTGGCCTAGCCAGCAGTCTCCCATTCAGCAGTTCCAAAAAAATTAAAGAAATAAAAAAGTTGGACACAGATTCGACTTACTTATGCTTTTCTCAATTTTTGTTGCAGTAATGATCCCAATAACAATAAAATAACCAGAGTGGATTTTTTGTTGCTGTTGTTGACCAAACAACCTCTGCAGAAGGTCCATGTTCATGGCTGAACAAATCTGTGGCCACGTGTTCAGTTTTGTTGACGTTAATAAATCAATAACTCTTTAACACAACATATATTCCTGCCTCATCCGAAGCATGACAACAAAAGCTTCACCAAACGATCCCCTTGAGGTTTGCCTTTGGATTTAATGATTCGACTTTTGATATTCTTGAACGGATAGCTGGGACACGAAAATCACATTTTTCTCAGATACTCCCAACCATAAAGTCCAACATGGTCTCCTTCCCTTTGGACAAAAGATTAAAATCCTCCCTCCCAACCCCCCCCCCTGACCCCCGCGTTAAAAATTGATTAAAATTAAATGCTCGGTTTGTTTCATGGTCTCAACATTGCCTTCCGTAGGTTTCAGGATGACAACAGCAATGGAAGGATGAGAATGGGAAGGCTTCAGGGGTTTGATACCAAAGCGGGATAACAATCACAATTACTTTGAATAAGAATTATGAGGCATCGTGCAATGCACTTTAAAAGAACAAATAAGAATAAATAAATAAATAAATCCTCCTTTGTTATGCATTTTGCAAACACTGCATTTGTATCAAGTGTTCTTTTGGCCAGATTTTCAGCTATTGGATGACCTTTGAGTTTTATGCAGAACACTGCACACCAACAGTGGTGGTGCAATTAAAGTGCATCATTGGCAATTGATACCTGGGAGAAACCCAACAAAATAAAGAAAGAAAGGAAGTGATGAACTATTAATTGCAATCAAATGAAATACCTCCTGTAATAACAGTGGGGGGGGGGGGGGGAAACAATGCTTGCATGTAGGCAAACAAATGCACAAAAACTGAATGTCACATCAAGGGCAATCGATTTATTACATACATGGGCCAGCAAAAAGAAGGGATGGAGGGCACTAAAATGGAAAATTAAAATTGAAAAAAAAGGAAAGGATGATGGAAGAAGCAGAAGACGACGACGAAGAATAAGAAGCAGAAGCAGAGTACATGGAAGTGTAGGAGGAATGGGAAAGGTGGTGTTTGTAAAAGGGGAGGGAGGGGCAGAGAAGGGAAATTTATCAAGTATAAATGGAGACGGGGGGGGGGGGGGGGAGTATCTGTAATATTTGATTACATCATAAATAGATGGCTCCTTATTTTCTAGTTTCAAACAAACAAACAAAATTTATGTGCAAAACCTTCCACACATTTGTTTTCTATGAACTACTTTTTAAAATGTATTGTTACGGATCTGGAAACCATTTGCATTCAACATACAGGTCCCAAAAGTCAGTTATCCCATTAACTATATGTGTAGTCAGATCCCTTTCCTTTTGTCTAGTGGGAGGATCAAAAATGTGCATTGCGACTTCTTTTAGGTAGGTTATTAAATCTTTACATCCAATGAACAACCAATAACCATTCCATTCCCCATCACGATCCACTACCCACCCGCTGTCTACAAGCACTCTGACTTGCCAATGCAGGGTCTTGCATGCGTTCTCTGCGCATATCCACTCTCAAAACGTTCATTCACAAACGTTGTAACTCTTGCACGACGGCCTGTGCAACATTGATACTGTTACTCGTCAAGTATGAACCGCCGTCGGAGACAGGCTGGGGTTCCCGGCAGGGCCGTTGCAGCGTTGATACTTGTACTCGTCGAGTGTGGGCCGGGTGAGAGGAGTGGCGTGGGTTTCCCGCAGGGGCCGTTGCAGCGTGACTGTTACTTTATCGCAGTGTGGGCCCGCGTGGAGAGAGTGGCTGGGGTTTCCCGGCAGGGCAAGGCCCCGCCCGGAAAAGTGGGCCGAGACCTGTCCAATCAGAGGAGGCCAGCGAGGTGTGTTCATGGCCCTCCCCGCTGAGGGAGGTCCATAAATTCCGAGCACTCTCTGAGGCAGGTGGTCTTTTTGATGTGTTGGGTGGTCTTTTGAGGTTCTTGGAGGGTCTTTTTGAGGTCTTGGAGAGTCTTTAAAAGTTCTTTTGAAGAGTTTTTGGTGGGCAGTCGAGACGCGTCGAAGTAGTCTCTGCTGGCCCTCTACGAGGAAGGGAAGAGCGACCCCGGCCATTCACCACCCGAGCTCCACCACAAACCTCGAGTCCCACACGTGTGACTGGGGACCAAACCAGTGACCATTGTCAGGTGCCGCATCATGGAGCACGCCCTTCCTCCGACAGTCAGGTACACCACCGAACTCTGGCCCCCAGCTTGTCTCTCTCCACGGCTGTGAGGGTCCAATAAAGACTCTGGGTTTCTTTTCATTTTGTGTGTGTGTGTCTGCGTGTGGGCCCGTCTTTAAGTAGAACTGAATAAGTGTTTTTGGATCATTGTAAATACTTCTTGCATATTCGCGTTGTCTTGCTTTGCGTCTTCATTTACTGTAAATAAAACTTGATAGAAATGCCCCCAGTTCGTTTCCGTCCCTTCTTGCATTGGTCCAGCATGGTTCGGATCTGAGTTTAGCCGGGTTTTTATACCCGATAATCCGTTCATTCCAGCCGGCATGGCTTTGGCAGTTTCCGCTCGGCTGCACCCGAACCGGAGTTGGTAGTCGGTAGTTGGGACTCTACGGCAGTCGGTAGAGTGACCCGGTTCGAGCAAGACGTGCCGAGGGCGTGGTTTCCCCGGTAGTCGAAATCGTGTAGTTAATTAGGTAAATTGGTTATAGACAAATAGACTCTACGCTACGCGGTTGAGATATTGGCGACCACGGTCGGTTAAATGACCCGCCGGCTCGCAGAGTTATCCGAGCGACGGCCTACAATTCCGGGGAGTTTTGTGGGAGACGACGCAAACCTCCCCCACCTAGTGGTCGTTCTCACCACCGAACCCCGGCCCACAACAGTATATTGAAATTTTGGCACAACGACGAGCTCCACAAAAGAGGGGGGCAGGTTTACAGACCAACAGAGGATCGATTAAAGGGGAACAGAGAAACAGACTTTGCACATGAGTGGATGAGTGGCAGGAAGTAAAGGGGCAGGAAGCGGGGTTGGGGATGGATCATTGAGAGCAGAAGAGAGTAGGGGTGGGTATCGGAGAAAGCACGAGGAGAGGATGGAGAGCGCTCTTGAAAGACTGGAGGGAAGGGGCAAAGGACAACAAACACAAAATCAGTTCCCCAGATGAGAGATTGAGGAGGTAAACAAATCATTCCACCATTCCATCCATTAAATTTTTCAGCCCAAACATAAGGTTTAGTCTGACCAATGGGCATCTGACCAGAAGAAGGATACTGAGCAAGATGACAATGTGAGTCTCAGCTACAAACTGAGCTTGACTGCTTCCGTGAATGTATGCCTGAAACACAGGGAGTTTATGGGGACAAACAGGAAACAATGAACGGTGACATCCATCAATATAAATTAATAAGTAAAGGAAGTGTGGTCTTGGGAGAGGGTGGTGGGGGAGATGAAGAATTGGACACAGGATTTTGACTGATGGTGGAGGTTTGATTACAGGTTTCAACATACCAAGACACTGGCACTGTGACTGTCTGCCTGAGCTGCAACATTCGTCAGGGAGTAAAGGGCATAGAGGTGCATGTGCCATACTCACCACTTGGCCTGTTTGGGGGTTCTTGTGGGCATATGGCGGTCCACGGATGTGGTTCCACATTTGACCAGATGTCATGGCAAAAACAATGCACTGGGGAAAAAAAACATGGCAAAATTATTAAAGAGCACTTCAAGAAAAGAGACAGCAAAATAATAACCTTCCCATTGCACTGTCCGTCAGTGAGGTGGAAGCAGGCCTTGGACTGTTACTGGTTTGTGATCGGTATTCGGTTGACCCTGGATTGGGGGTGGGCGACAGAGACATGGCTGGTTCGGAGGGGGAGGGGAGGGACATGGTGATTGGTCAAGTGAGATCAGTCGGCAGGGAGAGGAGCTAGCAATAAAAGGGCATGCTTGCCCAAGAATACACGTTAATTACACTTGCCCTAAGCAAGAGAGAAAATGCAAAGCAGCATCAATCACAGACAGAAATCCCAAATGTACATTCTCTTGCCTGAACAACATGGGTTTGAAAAGCAAATTACAATGGTAGTCAAGGTGAACAGAATCGTTTTTCTGAAATAAACAAAAAAACCAACAAACAAAGAAGAGCAAGGTTGCAAAAACACGCCGTTTTCAAAGTAATCCTCCCATCAACACGTACACGCTGTCCCGTCAATGTGGTAATACACTTTATGGCACCAAAAGAAAATCTTTGGGATGGTCCACAGCCATTCAGGACAGGTGCCTATGAATTCCCGTTGATAAATTTAATGCCACAGCACATGTTCAGGTGTTCAAGAAATGAAAAAAAAACTCACAAGGTGATGGCTGAACTGCATGGGTGAGGCTGGGACGTGGGAGGTGGGCGAGTGACAGTGAGCAGGAGCTATTTATCAACGTGAACAAGCTGGAGAGGTTGCGTTTTCCCAAAGCATTAAACACAGTAACTACATGAAAAGCATGCACCATAATTGCACTGCTCCCATTCAATTGCAGCCAGTTTATGTTCTCTTTGCAAAACCTTATGATCCACTCTGTTCCAAACACATGCTGTTAGCCACCATCTTGGTTGTTTTGGACATCTCTGACCGCTCTGATGTCAATTATTTGTGCAACTTGCTCAGGGTAAGACAAGATTACTTGATCACAAAGTTCAGCATCAAACTATGATTTCTACATTGTTTCAATGAGAAAGTTCATATCACCTTGAACCGCCCTCGAGTTCAAACAACTGACTGGACTTAGTAACTAGGTAGCGAAGGGAATGACTTTAACAGGGCTATTCTCAATTGCTAACCAAGCATACCTCTTTAACAGACTCACCTGTAAGGGTAACCGCTTACTCTTGGAGCGAAAATTGATAGCAAGAAGCTGAAGAACACAGACACCAAACCCAACCCGACGAGACAAAGTACTGGGGAGGGAGATGGCAGAAGCAGAGATGGTTGAAAATGAGTGACAAAATAAATAAATAAAGAATGGGGCATTAAATGTCATCAAAATGCTAACCTCAAGCAGGTCGATTTGGAATAAACACATCAAGGTTTGAAAGGGCACACTCCTTTCCACTTACCTTGAGCTGTCTAGCCGGATTCACTCCTGGGTCAGATTTATAACTTTCGGTTGCTGCTTCACAAGCATGGGCGTTCACATCAAACAAAAGTGTGCCGTCCCTATATATGCATGTTAAAGCAGGTGTCCCAATCTGCTAGCCTTAGTTGGAGGATAATTAAAGAACCCTCAATGTCTCATGAAAAGTAGCCAAGAGAAGTTATCATCAAAACTTTCTCCGCCAAATTAAACCCAAAATTCCTTCCCCCCCTTAACAAATCGTGACTAATCATTATATCAAAGGCTTGCAGGGCTAAACAGAGGGTTACAACAAGCCACTTGCCTACAAGCGCATGGAGCATGGGTTGAATCCCGACCTCAGCTATAAACTGTCATCCTGGTGTTTCCAGGCAGCTCATATCATTCATCAAGGTACTCGCTGTCCTTCGGATATGTTTAAACTGGGCGTCTTCTGCTGCAATTCATTGGTGGAGGCTAAAGATTCACGGCGTCCTTCACGAAGGACTCTGTAAGCCATCGCCGGCACCCAGAACAAAAGTCCAAATTGTTGCCCAAAGTACTGCTGGAGAGAGATGCAATCAATCGCCCAGCATGACCCTGGACTAGAATTTGCTTCGGAAGAATCACACACCAGCGTGTTGTACAATAGATCGATGTTTCATAATGCAGCACCCCTACATGCACTGCACAATAATGGGAAGTTTTCTCTGAAGTCAACATTTTGGAGCAATCAAAACTGAGACTAAATAACTCAAGAGATCAACGTGACTCACTGGGCTTTCTTTGTAGTCTAGATACATGGATTATTCGATACCCAGGCCACCAAGCTTTCAATTTCAGACTGCTTATGGTGATGCTGTAAAGAGGACAAGCGCTAATGGATCTCGTTTAACACGGTTAAAATGTAAGCAAGGGTCACAGTATGGTGGAAACCCTCAATTCATTCATTTGTTTATTAATGAACTATGAAGACCATTGGAAGGGAGTATAATTTATAAGAAATATTCACCTGCCCAATTTAAGAAATATTCCACCCCAGTACAAAGCCATTAAGCAATTAATAAAAAAATAATAAAAAAATTGTGGGGGCTCGGTTCACAATTCATGATTCTCACGGATCCAGATAGACTGAGATGGACGAGGACGGCACAACCACAATTGATGTGACCTGTGTGGCGCAGAACTGGTGTGAGGAAACATTGCACTTACGCAAAACATGTGTCATGGAAATCAGAATGACGGAGCACTTGTTGGATTACTTCGACCATCACACATCGGCGACGCTTCCACCAGCTATCATCCTGACATATTATGCTCGTTAGTTCCGAAGAAAGGATTGCAGCATTGCCGAATGTGGTGTGTAATCTCATTGCAATGATGCCATATCGTTTTTCTGTTGGCATTTCGGCAGGAGGTGGTCTCATGTTCTGTAATTTTCTGTCCATCGATTATGATATGCATGCAAAAAGGTCCATGTGTGAAAGGTCATCAAGAACATCAGTGACTCCAAACAAAGTTGAAAGTATGAGGAATGGTTCAACTGCCTCGATCATTCTCCATTTGGGAGGGTGTGTTTGGGTCAGGAGGAAGTAAAATAAAAACAAGGGTCAAAAGGTCCACTACTTTTTGATGCGGTCACATACACAGACAAAGAAGCGCGATGATTTCCCAAACCAATTGTAGGAATGATGTAGCGTGCCAAACAACCATTGGAATGTGACCCCATCTTACTGTGACCTCCTCCGACAGAACAACAAGTTAAAGAAACTTTCTTTTTATACAGTGCTATCATTGAGGGCACAGAAAAACATTGCAACTCACATAGCGAAGGACCAGCTGACACAGCTTCTCCTTACAGTACGGAGGTCTGTTTCAGGTCTACTGCAACTTTGCATGCAGGTCAGTCGAACTTCACTAGTGGAAACAAGAAATCAACGGCCACAAAATGTGGGAGCAGGACCCGACAGATGCGATAGTGGATGCCCCTAGTCTGTATGCTAGGATTTATGAGGCCGTGCTGCGTGGCCAAGCCTGCCACCCAGGCTTGTTGACCCTGTCAGCATGGCTCCGAGCCGTCCGCTTTATAGCGCCCGCTGCCCCGCATCACAAAGACCCCACAATCGTCGCGCGTGGAAATTGCCATCCCACACAACAGCGACGACAGTACGGCCTACGAGACTAAAGATTTACTGATATCGACGCATAAAACCAGAGAAGAGAAGAAAGAGAAGAAAGAAGAAAGAAGAGAAGAGAAAAGAAGAGAAGAGAAGAAGAGAGAGAAGAGAGAAGAGAAGAGAAGAGAAGAAGAAGAGAGAGAAAGTGCTTCCCCAGAATATCTCAGATTCATTTGGATACAGTTTCTGAGCAACATCAATCCTATATTATAAACAATGCTCTCCAAAGTTACAATGCAATTCTCCATACCCCCATTTTAAAAGCTTATCATATATTTTTATCTCGCGAGGCTGAAGGATAGATGCCTCTCGCTATTCTGTGCTGGATGACAAATGACACAAGAGGCAAAAAACTACAAATCTATAGAAATCCCATGCGGAGTGCTGCACTTAGGGATGCAGTAAAATCTCCAATTTCTTTTATTAACCAAACCATAACTTCCTGTGGAAGGTCGTGGTGAGCCGTCATTTACTCCGTCTGGCAAGACTCAAGCTATAATGCTCACGGAACTGCCACATCAGTCAAGGACAGGTGACGCTTATTGGCTTACGCGAGCAGGTAAAACGGTCTCCGATTATTGTTGTGATATCTGACATGCATAGCAGTGAAGAGTGAAAAATAATATTCAAGAATAAACAACAAAAGAAAAAAGAAAAGGAAAACAACCACAATCATTCATTTTCAAATGGAGAATATCAATGAAGGAACTTTGAACCTCACTGACATTTTGTAAAAAAAAGAACGAAAAAATACTCGCCTTTTAATGAACAACATAACGTGCCAAAACAAGACCGCAGCACTCTGTGGAGCGCATACCTCCGCCAGGTTGAACAGTTTACATTTGTATCCCACAGACAAGCCAAATTGTAACTGGACCTGAACCCAAATCTAAATTGGCTTGTTTCGGTCACCTAACCAACTCATCCACAGGTTGCCGTAATCCGTCCCAAACATTTTGATATATCATGTTATATATCATTTGGTTCACTCTCAAGGAAATAAATCTCTTCTATTTTTTTTTTAGTACACTGTCGAGGCTCATATGAGAGCTAACACACAGAAGGTACAAGGGGAGTAGGAGACAAGAGGGGCGGGAGAGAGGAAGGACAAAAAAGTGGGGAACAGAGACACGAGGAGATCTGTGGAAGGGAGAGGGATGGGGCAGGGTACACTGGTAAACAAGATGGACCCTAACAGAGACTTCAGGGAGGAAAGCAAGAAATTTGAAGGAAGTGGTTTGGGTGAATTAGCGGGGTAGAAAAGACCGTGTTTGAGAGGGGAAGATAAGAGATAGTGGTGAACAGCTGTTTTGAAGATCTGGAGGAAGAGTGGGGATTGAAGTGTGTGGGAGTTTGTTTCCAAAGGTGGGGAAAGAGGAATGAAAGAGTTGAAGGCTGAGCAGTGATTGGTGATTTTGGTAGTTTGACCAGAAGGGGTTGCTGGCGGATCTTGAGCGTCCCTGTGGAAAGATGGGGGGGGGGGGGGGGGACGAAGACATATCGCAGACAGGGCGGGGGGGCAAGACCGGAGAGGAGATGGTAGAAGACAGAAAGGCCACCGACCTGCTGCGGTGAGAGTGAGAGACCCAAAGATAGCCTCATCGCAGGAACGTAATGATCCTAAATGCTTCGGTTTCCACAGCATGAAGCCGAGAAAGGTGAGAGGCGGGAGCACCACTCCATCAGGCTGAGGAGGAAAGCTTGTGTATGTGGTCAGGAGCTAAGGTGTGCAAGGAAGGACTTGCACTATGGAGGATGACGAGTCAGTGACTGGCTTTGGAGCCAGCTTGGAATTGTGGCTTTCCCAGGAAAGATCATCCCAGAAAAGTCTTTAAAAATGCTCGTATTCAGATCCGATCTTCACCAAAATCTAATCAGTTTCTGTCACACACCCATCCTGTCCACCAACTTTCACCAATAACCTGAGATGTGCTGCTCACAGACAAACAGATAACCAGGGGTGAAAACATAACCTCCGTCCACCTTGGCTGCAGATAAAAACAAAAAAAAAACAAAAAAAAACATTGAAGTCTGAGAGTTGTTTTTTTGTCTTTGGGATTTCAAACCTCACTGGAGTTGTTAAAAGTTTTTACAAAGCAACTTTTCAAGCTCTGGGGGAAAAACAGTGCATCAAGTAGCTTTTTGATCCTTCATCGGATACAGCTTGGCGACGTCTTGCTGTCTTCCATTTGGCCTGGGCTGACCGAGGCCTACTGCAAGAATAACTTTACCATTGACCCAGGCCCTCACGTATACACTGAAGTGGCGTGTAGCAACTACTTGTGGCTCAGCTGAAAGGGAAAGCTGAAAACTGAAACCGATGGCATCAGGAGAATGCAGAATTAACCTTTGTCGATATATATATACAATATACATACATATACATAACACATACATATTACAGTGGCTCTGAGACAATCTATATTAAAGTATCTCTGCACGCAGACTTCACTGGCCAATGTACGGACTGGATACAATAGCACTCTCACGTCCCGTCGGGAACAGGCGAGGCCAAAAACCGCGTCGTTGAGAGAAGTCACGTGTTTCCAAGCCTGAGGCACTATCGCGTGGATCAAACTGGAAGCAATAAAAGAGGTTGTTGGATTCACTACGTTCCATAATGGAAAAGCAACAAGGCATGCCAATCGTGATGCAAGACACAGCCAGCCTGCACTGGTCCAACGATTGTGAAAAAGCAGTGCACATTGTTGGGAGAAGACCTCTCAGAGCATCTGCGCGCTCAAATGCTCGCAAGGTGCGGGGAGGGTCACCAGGCAACTGGCAGTTCCATGCAACAGCAATGGCTCGCTGGAAGCAAAAGCTACCTGCTGTGACAACAATGTCCCAACATAGAAAGCACGAGTTTTTGAGCACAATATTCCGATTCTGCAAGTTATTTTTGCCATCACGACCTTGCCTCCTTTATGCTGCACTCAGCTCACTATTATTGGGTCTCAAGTTATTACCTTAAGCCTGGTGTTGGCTTAGTGGTTAGGGTGCTGGCTTTGGATCCTGGAGTCCTCAGTTCGAGCCCTGTTGGCTGCTGAATTTACACCAAGTGGGTCGACTCAGCCTGTCATCCTTCTGAGGTCATCAAAATGAAGTACAGTATACTGGTAAAGGGGCGCAGCATCAGCGGCACACACACGTGCTCCACGAAATGAAATACCTGGCAGCCAAGCTGCCATACACAAGAACAGAAGTATATACCTCCACCACCAAACTATATGTTTTATCCACGCCTGCTTGTCTGTGAGCTTGATATTTTATAAGTTGTGGACGGATTCAGACGAAATTTGGTGGATGAGTTGGGAGGTGACAACAAGCCGATTAGATTTTGGTGAAGGTCCGGATACAGATCAAGACTATCAATGGGATGAAAAGTGCAAAACTGTTAGCCTGTGGAGGTATGTGCTCACACGAGTGCAGATTTAGTTTTTATATGCGTGTATTAAATAAATGCCATCTTTTACTGGAAGCTTTTTGCCCTTTTATGCATCAATGTAAAAAATATAATTTACCAATGGGAACCGCTGCAAATCACTCATGCCATTTTCTTGCCTGCATCTTCATTCGTTTCTCGTATGCTCGATAAAACATGCCAGCGTGCGCTTAGAAAGAATAAGCTCTAAAAGCATAGCCGTCCGGTGATGATAAACCCAAACATCTATGGAAAGGTTATATCAATATATCAATAACATATCAACGATCATTAGGCAATGAACAAATTTTTTCCACCAGTTATCCAAGGATCATGGAGGAAATGGCACATGTTATTTAAATGGCAGGACAAGTCATGAGTTCAGATGGGAACCAGCTATATTATAGATCGATTGATTGCAATGACAAAATGCTGAGAGCTCTGTGGTCGTGAATGAGAAGACATTAAATTTCGAGAGTAACAAGGAAAACAAGCCTTACTCTTTCGTTTGCTGCATCCCCCGTGCCTGAGCAGCATCATGGAGGAGGATCATTCCCGAGAGTGAGGCACATCTAGCCCACGTCAAGGATGTGACATGGTACAGCAAAAATGCAACACAGGCACGTACATTCACATTGGCCTAGCAGCAGTCTCTCTCAGCAGTTCCAAAAAAATTAAAGAAATAAAAAAGTTGGACACAGATTCGACTTACTTATGCTTTTCTCAATTTTTTGCAGTAATGATCCCAATAACAATAAAATAACCAGAGTGGATTTTTTGTTGCTGTTGTTGACCAAACAACCTCTGCAGAAAGGTCCATGTTCATGGCTGAACAAATCTGTGGCCACGTGTTCAGTTTGTTGACGTTAATAAATCAATAACTCTTTAACACAACATATATTCCTGCCTCATCCGAAGCATGACAAAACAAAAGCTTCACCAAACGATCCCTTGAGGTTTGCCTTTGGATTTATATTCGACTTTTGATATTCTTGGAACTAGGATAGTCTGGAAAACGAAAAGTCACATTTTTCTCAGATACTCCCAACCATAAAGTCCAACATGGTCTCCTTCCCTTTGGACAAAGAATAAATCCTCCCTCCCAACCCCCCCCCCCCGACCCCCCGGTTAGAAAATTGATTAAAATTAAATGCTCGGTTGTTTCATGGTCTCAACATTGCCTTCCGTAGGTTTCAGGAACAACAGCAATGGAAGGGATGAAGAAGGAGGCATTCATGTGGGTTTGATACCAAAGCGGGATAACAATCACAATTACTTTGAATAAGAATTATGAGGCATCGTGCAATGCACTTAAAAAACAAATAAGAATAAATAAATAAATAAATCCTCCTTTGTTATGCATTTGCAAAAACTGCATTTGTATCAAGTGTTCTTTTGGCCAGATTTTCAGCTATTGGATGACCTTTGAGTTTTATGCAGAACACTGCAACACCAACAGTGTGGTGCAATTAAAGTGCATCATTGGCAATTGATACCTGGGAGAAGAACCAAACAAAATAAAGAAAGAAAGGAAGTGATGAACTATTAATTGCAATCAAATGAAATACCTCCTCAGTAATTACGTGGGGGGGGGGGGGGGGGGGGGAACAATGCTTGCAATGTAGGCAAAGCAAATGCACAAAAACTGAATGTCACATCAAGGGCATCGATTATTACATACATGGGCCAGCAAAAAGAAGGGATGAGAGGGCACTAAAATGGGAAAATTAAAATTGAAAAAAAAGGGAAAGGAATGATGGAAGAGCAGAAGACGACGACGAAGAATAAGAAGCAGAAGCAAGAGTACATGGAAGTGTAGGAGGAATGGGAAAGGTGTGTTTGTAAAAGGGGAAGGGAGGGCAGAGAAGGGAAATTTATCAAGTATAAATGGAGACGGGGGGGGGGGGGGGGAGTATCTGTAATATTTGATTACATCATAAATAGATGGCTCTTATTTTCTAGTTTCAAACAAACAAACAAAATTTATGTGCAAAACCTTCCACACATTTGTTTTCTATGAACTACTTTTTAAAATGTATTGTTACGGATCTGGAAACCATTTGCATTCAACAATACAGGTCCCAAAAGTCAGTTATCCATTAACTATAATGTGTAGTCAGATCCCTTTCCTCTTTTGTCTAGTGGGAGGATCAAAATGTGCAGTTGCGACTCTTTTAGGTAGGTTTATTAAATTTTACATCCAATGACAACCAATAACCATTCCATTCCCCATCACGATCCACTACCCACCCCCTGTCTACAAGCACTCTGACTTGCCAATGCAGGGTCTTGCAGCCGTTCCTTGCCGCTTCCACCAACGTTCCTTCCACAAACGTTGTAACTCTTGCACGACGGCCTGTGCAACATTGATACTGTTACTCGTCAAGTATGAACCCGCGGGAAGACTGGCTGGGGTTCCCGGCAGGGGCCGTTGCAGCGTTGATACTGTACTCGTCGATGTGGGCCGTGTGAGGAGTGGCTGGGTTTCCGGCAGGGCCGTGCAGCGTGACTGTTACTCGTCGAGTGGCCCGCGTGGAGGAGTGGCTGGGTTTCCGGCAGGGGCAAGGCCCCGCCCGGAACAGTGGGCCGTAGGACTGTCCAATCAGAGGAGGCCAGCGAGGTGTGTTCACCAGGCCCCCCCGCTGAGGGAGGTCCATAAATTCCCGAGCACTCTCTGAGGCAGGTGGTCTTTTTGATGTGTTGGGTGGTCTTTTGAGGTCTTGAAGGGTCTTTTTGAGGTCTTGGAGAGTCTTTTAAAAGTTCTTTTGAAGAGTTTTTGGTGGGCGTCGAGACGGCGAACGTGTCTCTGCTGGCCCTCTACGAGGAAGGGAAGAGCGACCCGGCCATTCACCACCCGAGCTCCACCACAAACCTCGAGTCCCACACGTGTGACTGGGGACCAAACCAGTGACCATTGTCAGGTGCCGCATCATGGAGCACGCCCTTCCTCCGACAGTCAGGTACACACCGAGAACTCTGGCCCCAGCTTGTCTCTCTCCACGGCTGTGAGGGTCCAATAAAGACCTGGTTTCTTTTCATTTTGTGTGTGTGTCTGCGTGTGGGCCCGTCTTTAAGTAGAACTGAATAAGTGTTTTGGATCATTGTAAATACTTCTTGCATATTCGCGGTCTTGCTTTGCGTCTTCATTTACTGTAAAACTTGATAGAAATGCCCCCAGTTCGTTTCGTCCCTTCTTGCATTGGTCCAGCATGGTTCGGATCTGATTTAGCCGGGTTTTATACCCGATAATCCGTTCATTCCAGCCGGCAGGGCTTTGGCAGTTTCCGCTCGGCTGCACCGAACCGAGAGTTGGTAGTCGGTAGTGGACTCTACGGCAGTCGATAGAGTGACCCGGTCCGAGCAAGACGTGCCGAGGGCATGGTTTCCCCGGTAGTCGAAATCGTGTAGTTAATTAGGTAAATGTGTTATAGACAAATAGACTTCACGCTACGCGGTTGAGATATTGGCGACCACGGTCGTTAAACGACCGCCGGTCGCAGAGTTTACCGAGCGACGGCCTACAATTCCGGGGAGTTTTGTGGGAGACGACGCAAACCCCCACCTAGTGGTCGTTCTCACCACCGACCCCGCCCACAAAGTATATTGAATTTTGGCACAACGACGAGCTCCACAAAAGGGGGGCAGGTTTACAGACCAACAGAGGATCGATTAAAGGGGAACAGAGAAACAGACTTTGCACATGAGTGGATGAGTGGCAGGAAGTAAAGGGGCAGGAAGCGGGGTTGGGATGGATATTGAGAGCAGAAGAGAGTGGTGGGTATCGGAGAAAGCACGAGAGAGGAGGAGAGCGCTCTTGAAAGAACTGGAGGGAAGGGGCAAAGACAACAAACACAAAATCAGTTCCCAGATGAGAGATTAGGAGGTAAACAAATCATTCACCATTCCATCCATTAAATTTTCAGCCAAACATAAGGTTTAGTCTGACCAATGGGCATCTGACCAGAAGAAGGATCTGAGCAAGATGCAATGTGAGTCTCAGTACAAACTGAGCTTGACTGTCCGTGAATGTATGCCTAAACACAGGGAGTTTTGGGGACAAACGAAACAATGAAGTGACATCCATCAATATAATTATAAGTAAAGGAAGTGTGGTCTTGGGAGAGGGTGGTGGGGGAGATGAAGAATTGGACACAGGATTTTGACTGATGGTGGAGGTTTGATTACAGGTTCAACATACCAAGACACTGGCCTGTGCATGTCTGCCTGAGCTGCAACATTCGTCAGGGAGTAAAGGGCATAGAGGTGCATGTGCCATACTCACCACTTGGCCTGTTTGGGGTTCTTGTGGCATATGGCGGTCCACGGATGTGGTTCCACATTTGACCAGATGTCATGGCAAAAACAATGCACTGGGGAAAAAAACATGGCAAAATTATAAGAGCACTTCAAGAAAAGAGACAGCAAAAATAATACCTTCCCATTGCACTGTCCGTCAGTGAGGTGGAAGCAGGCCTTGGACTGTTACTGGTTGTGATCGGTATTCGGTTGCCCCTGGATTGGGGGGGCGACAGAGACATGGCTGGTTCGGAGGGGGAGGGGAGGGACATGGTGATTGGTCAAGTGAGATCAGTCGGCAGGGAAGGAGCTAGCAATAAAAGGGCATGCTTGCCACTTGTGAGTTGATCTGTTTTTGTCTGTGTCGATCTGTGCGTCTCTCTCTGGCCCACTCTTGCAATGAACAGTTCCACACCTCCTGGCACTGACTCTTTGGTCTTCTGTCTGGCCGTTCATTGTACCAACATGCACAAGTTCTGTAAAAGCCTGGGGTTCTTCACCACATGCTTTCCTTTCCCAACCACCCAGTTCATTGTGCGAATGAATCTCTGTTGTGGCTCAAATCACGGTATATTCTCTGTACAAATTGTTTCAAAAGGTTGGTTTTTATGCCTGGGATTCGTTCCATTTGTCTTGTGAATAAATAATTCATTTCTAAGAGACTTGGTGCGCCTTGCGATCCAGGCCTTTTGCAACGCCATGGTATGGGTGAATTGATTACCCTTTTCTATTTTTTGTATACATTGTCGCGGCTCGTATGAGAGGTAACACACAGACACGCACAATAAGGGGGGCAGGAGACAAGAGGGACGGGAGAGGAAGACAAACAGTGGGGAACAGAGACGTTAAGGAGATCTGTGGAAGGAGAGAGACGGGGCGGGGAACACGGGTATACAAGATGGACATTAACAGGAACTTTCAGGACCTTACATGACAGAGAACTTTCGGGAAGGAAGCAGGGAATTGAAGGTGGGTTTGGGTGTATTAACGGGGGTAGAAAAGTTCGTGTTTTGTATGGGGAAGATAAGAGGTGGTGGTGAACAGCGTGTTGAAGACCTGGAGGAAGAATGAGTTGAAGAGAGTGTGAGAGTTTATCCAAACGTGGGAAAAAAGGCAGAAAGAGTGAAGGTGAGCAAGATTATGATTTGTTAGTTTTACAGAAAGGGGTTGCGGCGACCTGAGCACCCTGTGCAAATATGGGGGGGGGGGGGACGGACGACATATCCCAGACAGGCGGGGGGGCGGAGACTGCAGAGGAGACGAAGAAGACAGAAAGACCACTGACCTGCCTGTGTGAGAGATGAGGCCAAAGACTCAGTCAGCCTCATCGGGGAGATGCCAATGACTGAAATGCCTGGTTCACTGACACCAAGCCGAAAAAGGTGAGAGGGGAGAGCCCCAGCCCAGAGGAGAGCAGTACTCCATCAGGCTGTGGACAAAAGCTTTGTAAGTGGTCAGGAGCTCAAGGTGGGCTGAGGAAGGACTTTGCACGGCAGAGGATGCCAGTCCGCGACTGGCTTTGGAGCCAGCTTGGAAAAGTGCTTTCCCAGTAAAGATCATGGCAGATAGGTGGACCCAGAAGCTTGAAAGAAAGACTTCTTCCAGAGGTTGTTGAGAAAGTGATATGGGGTGGGGGGGGGTTCAAACGGTCATTCGGAGAGACAGAGTGAGAGTGTGAGATTGTCAGGATGAAAGACATGGTCCACTGTTGGCCCAACTTGTGATTTTATTTCAGATCTGCAGAGAGGAGAGAAGCTGCTGCTTGCCTGTATGAGGATGACAGATGGTACGACAGAGGGTGAGTATCAGCAAAGAGAAAAGAGATTTCACAGAGAGTCAGAGAGATCATTTATTGAAAACCAGAAAAGAACAGGGCCCATAATGCCTCCTTGAGAACTCCAGCCGGACAGGAAGAGGGGATGAGAGAACTCCATTTAGGACCAACATTGACTCAACAGGAGAGGAAGTCTGTGACATGAGTGGAGATGGCCTTGGATACCATCGGAAGAGAGTTTGGTGAGCAGGCAGGCGCCAGACCATATCAAAAGCATGCGATATGTCTCTGGATATGTCTTGATTCATGTCTGCATTGAGACCCTTGGTATATAAATTGGTATTCATGGTGGCGGTACTCTGCTTGGTGGCGGTACTCTGCTTGGCGGCTGCATCGAGGCGGAGGTGCGAGAGGATGTCTGCTGTCCGTGGAGACATTGGTCGCCGCGGTGGCGAGCAAAAATTGACGGTAAGATGCCGTTGTGAACCAGCGCGCAGACCCCAACAAAGGGGTGCGCTATTCATGCCCCATACAGTGCAATGTAATAACTATTGTAATCAGCACGCAGACCGAACAGAGATGTGCGCCAAGCGTAGGCCCATATGTACGATGGATTAAGGAAAGGATTGGATATAATTATTTGGTTAAAAGACGCGCCGTGTGCGTCCTGTATGGCGTTGGGATTTAATGTATAGTTCTACTACTCCCTTTGACACCGTATCTTGCAGCGGAGGATATTTCTCAATGTAGTTTATGCTTCCTTCAGTCTCTGCGAGGCATCCATAGGTGGGAGGGTGTTGCTGCGGTTTTCACAGGCGGCTGTCTGGGTGCGGTGCTGCTTGGATTTATTTCAGGAAAAAGAGAAAAGATTTGGTATGAAGATAGAGATATAATCAGACACTAACTATGAGACCCACACAACACACTTGTCCCATTTGACCCATTAGACATGAGGGAAGGTCTAACTGCACGTATATTAATGAAATACTGTCTGGGGACCATGTATGATGGATCGCATTGCTTTAGAGGCATACGGTCCAGAACCGCAACAGTAATTATATATATATATTATATATATAATATAAATATATATATATATATATATATATATGTTGTAAATTGTCCGCCCGCCGCGGGCGGACGACCGCTTCTAGCCAATGGCGGCGTCTCGCCACCGAACGGACAATCTAGTCGCAGCTTTCGGAACAGACGCCGAAATCCCGCTACGGGGTGTTTTTGGATGCACACCCACAGCCAGTCAACACTCTACCCACGCGCTACAGGTCAATCGCCGAATTGTCGATATACTAATTAATCGGCGGCAGACTACCGAGAGAACCGTACCTCAACAGGGGCCCGCCCCTGAAAAACGAGCCGCTAAGCAGCTCGCTTCGTTTTGGGATACACTGAGCAGGGTATTATCTGCGAAGCCGTTGGACCGAATCTACTTATCGCTATTAAAAAGCCAGCATTACTCTCGCGAGACTGCCAATACGCAGTTCATTGAAGGAAGGACGCGCGAACGGGTAACATTCACACAGCACATTATTGCACACATATACGGTCAAGCAGCAATGCAGAGATAATACAAGCATGCAATGAATGGGGTAGGGACACAGATCGCGAGCAAGAAAAAGACTACAAACCGTTCTATTATATGTACAGTAACTTGATTAACAGTCTACTACGTAGACATGCGCCACAATAGTTCAATGCAAAAAACAACGGAAAACCCCAGGAAAGACGAGGGGTAGACTGGACCTCTTGGGTCTTATGAGCACGGAGCTGTGATAACCAGAAGCTCCGAGAGCCGGCTGTACCTTCACCTTCGTGGTGCCTTGCTGGGGCGACCGCACGTCCCGTCCTGCAGCGAGTGCTGACGCGAGTTTGGCCCAGGCC
>CM068967.1:64338694-64354615 GCA_035128595.1 Eptatretus atami
GGACATGTATGTAGGTGACCCAAGGATGAGTTATTTCATTAGTTTTTGCATATAGTCCTTGGTCCCTTAGTTAGGGGCTGTTCAGGGGCATACGTTGGCTAGGCTGTATTTTACCAGTGTAATGTCTCCACCCTCCCCTTCTGTTACTTTCCATCATTCATCCTTCACACCATCAGTCCATTTCCCTACTCTGCTTTCTCAATCCACCAATTACCTCCCCTTCATCAAACATCCTTTCAACAATCCCTTCTTCACCCCATCGGTCTTGCCTTCGGCTCCGCGGCCGTTCGGTCGTCCCTCAGTCCGGCGGAATTCCTCTGTGTTCCCTCCATTCGCGCATTGTTAAATTTGGCACATTTGACCCGTCTGTGGACTTTAACCCATCTGGTACTCCCATATGCATGTTCATGTCGCATCTCACATGCATGTTCATGACGCTTGGTGCACGTCGTGGCCTGCGAGGTGCGGCGCTTCTTGCAGGTGTGGTACAGTGCAGAACAGTGCAAGTGGGCATGACGCCAAAGATAACTTGCCTACTTGGTCTGGGCACCAGAAGCTGAGGCAGAGGAGGAAAAGTCGCACATCTAGCTCACATATCTGGGACGCCGGAAGGACTCGCCTTCTGGGTCTGGGCACCTCTGGGACATGGCTGCGTGTCCCCATTGCGTCACATCGCCACTGCCCATCTTCTCCATCCATTTTCCTCCGCATTCTCTTGTATATTTGGGCTGTGTGAGGTGAGGGAGGAAGGAAAAGGCTGCTTTTCTTTTCTCCATATGTTACTTTTATTTTATTTTCAAGTCGTTCCTATTTTCTTCTTCTCCCCTGAGTGAATGATGGCCGAGTCTTTTCTGCAAGTGAGATTGAATAAGAATAGTTGTTATGGTTTCATCTGCTCTTATGTGCCTTTTTCCTTTGTTGCTTATAAATACTTGCTTTAAAATGATTGCTTGCTTGTGTGTTTGTAATAAATAATTGTTTGTTGTTATTTACAATCTGTCTCGGTTGTCTTTTCCTTTATTGGTCCGACAGTGCACAAGTATAGTTACTGTAGATGGGAAGTTGTACCCCCAATAATTTGCTTTGTTAGCTGGCACACACTCAATAACGCTCGGCAGTAATCCAAGTGTGCGCTGAGGGCATGTGACCCTAATTATCCGGCTGTCCACAGGTAAGATGTCAAGTGAAGTAGTGTAACCCTGCCCGGATTGGCTGTGCCAATCGGCATTCGTGGTTGCCCAGCAACATGCCGGTGTGTGGAGTTATCTGTGCCCCGCGGCCACAGGACCGGGCATTTGGGAGGGACCCAAGTATTCCCCCTCTTGGCAGTCCTCGAACCCCAGATCTGCGACAATACTAATTGAACTAGTCGATGACATAGGAAGGTTTAATCATAGTCCCTTTCATTACCGCTCTCAATAACACTGTTGTCAGTGTTTTTGACGAATCCGTGCAATTTTGACATTTACTGATGTCCGTACATGACAAGCCGGAGTTTTGACAAGAACACTGCCCTGTATAGCATGTCGACTGTTTACAGGCACAGTTGACAACCTGCATGATCATATCCGGTGCAGGATCTTGAGTCATCCAAACAATTTGCCAGCCATGGCCAATCGGAGATTGAGTATTGATCATGGGTGCACACCTGTGAATAGCCGCTTGATAACATAATTAGCCTATATAATGTGTTAGTGGCATGCTCTGTTCACGTGGTGACGATGCCAAGCAAAATACTTTATAATCGGGCACTGTTCGCATCAGCAGGTGAGGTTTCCCCATAAACAGCACAGGTAAACTTCTCCAATATTGTCTCGGTTTCAGCAGCAACTTCGAAGTCACTCACCAGTTGAGCAAACCTTTGCACAAATGCCTTGTTTTTGGATAGAGCAGGAAATGTTTTCCTCTTGCCCTTTCCATAAAAAAGCACTTATGGAATCGCACCCGATGAACGCATGAAAACCAAACAAACTTCTCGACAAATCTGCATCAACAGCAGTTTCCTTGCGTTCAAGAGTGATCACATGGGCACGATTCTCGAGGCCAGTCAAAAAAAAAAAATTTGGCCAGTACTTGTGGACTCACAGAAGGGGCGATCACAGCTCCATCAGTATCTGGACTGTGAAGAACATGTTATTGCGAGTGGCACTGGCATGTTGTGCATGGGGGAGCAGACGGGTGTCGGCTTCCTCGTGATCACACCGTAGCTCATTCACAGACTGTACAGATAATTGGGGAAAGTCCGAGTTGAACATGTGACTCTCTTCCAAACGAGTTACAAAAATAGAGCAAACTCGTCTGAGATTTGCAAGCATGATAGAGCACCAAGTCATGAAAAAACAAATAAATAAAATAAAATTAATCGAGGGCTTCCTTGTCGTCACGGAAGGTAGAATGCATATTGACAAATATTACAACATTATTGAAGGAACCAACTGAATCTGATCGATGCACTCGACTGCCTTCTGTTGAAAATTGTGATTTGTAATAACTGTGGTCATTAATGCTAATTAAGCAGAGTGCACATGAGAGGTCAACCTTTCATTTGTGCAGCACTGACTGCATTAATCCTGTTTCACTTTCTTACTGAGAAATCCTGCATATTGTAGGAACACATTTTTTGGTACCGGACTTTGGACGCCACACAGACATGCTCTCTCGTGTGTACCAAAATACTTTCATCTCTTTTTTAACCCAGCAGCCTCGATCAAACGTTCTGGAATATATACAAAGAATTCTGAATGTTAGATGAAATTTGATGGTGACAAGACGAGGTATGGTTCTGGCAGACAGAAGGGTTGCTGGAAAAAAAAAAAAAGATTCTTGCAGATATATCTGCTGTGACTGTTTCGGATTTAACTAGGGGATCGTGCTTTGGTCCATGTGCCCAGTACGTGTGACCTGACACCTTCTTACAAATAATGCACAGCCATGGCAGAACACGAGAATGAGATCAATATACACCTGGACCTCATTTTTTCTTCTTTGGAGATGGAGAAATGTGAGCTTTTGAGGCGATTGTGACAGACTAAGCAAATACATCTGCAAATCCCTTCCTTGGTGCCCTGCAATGTCCCTGACTGCCAAGAAGCAATCAGTGAAGTCAACAGAAGCATTTTTAGCTCTGCCACCAAAGGTGTACCGAGGTCATGTTTTCATCCCTGTTAGTCCCTGTTAATAAATCATTTGAAGAAAAAAAATGAAAAAGATAGCTCCAGCGAACTATACCGCTGAGGTTGTTTGCATTGATCAAATACTCCCGAAGAGTACTTGAATGAATCGGGAATTGATTTTTCATATTCCAAAAATGTGTGGACGAATTCGGACGAAAAACTTGATGGATGAGTTGGGCAGGTCACAAGAACAAGCTGGTTAGATTTGGTTGAGGTCCGGATGCAGATCCAGCCCATCAGTGTGATACAAAACGTAAACTGCTCAGCCTGGCGGAGGTATGCACTCTACCGAGTGCAGTTTCATTCATTGATGTTGAGATTTCGCAATGTCACTGGATTCTCCATACAAATGACCTAATTCCACGAGGCACTCTCAATATTTATCCAGACATACCCGTGAGAATGTGGACAGAGTGTTTTTCTCACCGATGATATATGGGAACGCATTGTAGGGACGATGTTTTAGTGTACTTAGCTTCAGACATGCACACACTCACCCTTGGCTACATGGAGGCAGCCATTCATGAATAAGTCGTGCTTGTGTCAACATGATAGTCGCTTCTGATTGGACAGGTGTCATATTGCTCCGCCAAGTGGCCTATTTACTACTTTCATAAACTCCTGCCAAATCAGTAATGAGTGCTTCAAACTGACATCAATGACATAGCCTTGGACATCGGTCTCATGGAGAACTTTTAGTGTAGACCTATAGTAGTATAGTGTTGTAGGATTCCCGCCCGTCGGCGTGCCGAACGACGCCGTCTAACCAATAGCGGTCGCTTCGCCACCGAACGGACAATCCAGTCGTGACTGATACAACGCCAGAAACCAGTCACGGGTGGGTTTTTAATCCCACCACGGCCCAGTCCATATTCTACCCTGCGAAATAGGGTCAATCGCGAATATCGATATCCTAAGTACCTGCGTGGGTACCTACCGAGGGACCGTACCTGGCGAAGGCCTGTTGGACACGAACCCGCTTAAGCGGTCCGTTCCGTTCTGGGATAACCGAGCGGGTATTATCGCCAGACCTCGCCGAACCCGATTCTATTTATCGGATTTAAAAAAAACTATATTCCGAGTGCAAGATGGGGCAGTTCAATGAGGGAATGGACGCAAGGAACAGGTTTACATTCACACAAGGACATTTATTATAATAAAGCACGTATGCAATTAAACAAGGCAAAACACGTATGCAATTATACAAGCAACAAAAGCACGACAAAAGAACTACAACCGTCTACTTATTATGTACAGTCACTTGCACTTACAGCATTCATACTTATTAGACGGGCCCACGGACACACGTACGACACACACCACACACCCAAGAAATGGTGGCAGAGGCCTTTAATAACGAGCTCCAGCTCGGAGGACAGGTGAGCTGAAACCCAGAACCTATCTCGAACCTTCCACCTCGTGTGGTCTTCAAGTTGTTGGACCCGGGCTCCAGCGGAGTGAGCTGGATCCAATCGCCGAGCCGCGATCCTTCCCGAGCTCCCGCAATCCTCCCCGCTTCTCAACAGTGCAGGTGAGAGAGGCGCCGATCCTTCCCGTCGATGCGTCGCTTCCGAGGACCACCTCCCGCGCTTCTCAACACGTGCTGGTGAGACGAGGGCCGATCCTTCCCGTCGATGTGTCGCTTCCCGAGGAACCACCTCCCGCGCTTCTCAACACTGCTGGTGAGACGAGCGCGCGAACCTCCCGTCGAGCGTCGCTTCCCTGAGGAACCACCTCCACGAAGAGGTCGATGAGTCGCGCCAAGCCGGAACCAGAATGGAGAACAAAGGCTCACGAACCAAGAAGAAGAAGCCACATGCGCAGCTCAGCCGAGTGACCGGCTTAACTTCCTTCCAAACAGGGCAGCTTGAAGCAAAAAGCCCTCCCGAGCAAGCAAGCCGAAGCTCACGGAACCATCAAGCAAAGAGCCTCCAAAAAGCCTCCTCCCGAGCCAGGCCTCAGCCGAAGCTCACTGAGCCAGCCGAAGCAAAAAGCTTCTGAAGGCCTCACCCTAACCAAGCAAGCAGACCCGACGGTCTGCAAAACACTCCCCTCAACTCCTTCTCAACTCGCCTTCAACTCTGCCCTCTCCAACTCTGCCCCCTCCAACTCTGCCCCTCCACTCTGCCACGAACAAAAGAAAAAAAGATCTCTCTTATCCTTCTCCGCCTTCCCCGTCCGGCGTGACTCATGCCTCGTGCTCCATCCCCCGCTCACCACGGTGGGAGGGAGTTGTTGGACATCATGAGTGACGGGACAGCAGGGGGTTCTTGCTCTTCGCAGAAGAGGGGGGATGTCTCATTGTTCGTTCCCTAACTATTAAATCGATCCGCAGCGATCTAATCGATTTCTGAACATTTAAACAATGAAAGGTGAGCTATCTAGGGAACAAGCACTTATCGACATAGCTGACTTAAGGAACCTGTATGTTGTGTACAATCAAATTCCCAAATTCGTAAAATAGATACATGTTTTTGAACATTCCTGTTTATCAAGTACCATCTCTTCCATGAAACAAAAGTGAATGATAGTGCAGGCCTGTGCATGGTCTATCCATCTACAAAGATCCAGTGAACGAAAGGCTCAAGCTGCATTTGTACAAAGCACAGATCACACCCATATTCTGCTCCGGATCTGAGACATTGACATGAATAACCACAATTAAATGAAACATTGATGGCTTTGATATGAGAGCCATTCGGATTATCCTGCAAATCTCATGGCAGGATCGTATCGCAAGCGTAGAAGTTTTGCGAGATCTGCCAAATGAATGACTTGGTTTCCACTCTCGAACGTACCCAGCTAATTTGGGTTGGCCATCGATGCCACCACCAAGTTAGCCATTAATCGATCACACTCTTTGCAGACCCCTCTACTGACTGGAAGCATACAAGAGGTAGACAGCGCATCAGATGGAAAGACAACTTGACCACTCCTGAAGCACATTGGTTTAACTTGGGACGATTCAATACAAATGGCACAACACTGGCAAACCTGGAGATGCCTCATTACTGCAGCTATATTGCAGCAAAGACATGCTAGATGACGACGACAATATGATGAACCTCCACGGCCACGGCGTGAGCGGCACAGCAGAACCCCCAGCAAATGATGCTACCCACAACTATGTGCTACATACAAAAGACGATGATGACATAAACCTCCTCCATACCTGCTGGAAGACATCTGGCCCCTCATCAAAGTCAACCATAGCAAAAAAAAGTCTGCTGGAGAATGAGCCAGAGTATCGCCAAGAGTTGGCAAGTATTTGCATCTCCTCACTTGCATGTCTGTTTCAAGTGTTCCAGGGAAAAAAACAAAAACAAACAAACAAAAAAATTCGATGAAATACAACTGGAAATTTGAAACCATCTCAAAATGCAAAGCCCGGCCGCGCCTGCTTTGTACTCACACAAAACTTGACGTAAATGACAGTTAAAAAAAAAAAATGCACATTTTATTCATTTGTGTTCTCCACCATCTCATAATAAAAGGTTTGTTGAAGATTTGATGACAAAAGCTGAATTGGTAAAAATGTTATGGCCTGGACATACACACCGAATCTCAATGGTAAACAAGGATTTTGATTAAAACATTTACAGCTGGTCGACCACTTCACCGGTGACATCATCCTTACAATCCTTTATTCCCCATGGGGGGTAGAATGAGATGTGCTAAGTTTCAAATTTTTCTGATCAGCAGTTTAGGAGATGTAATTTTTGAATTTTTTGCATTTAATCCAAGATGGCTGGCATACCACATGACCTATGATGTCACAATGCTTCATTAAAATAGTCTCCATGGGGGGTTGCTCCTACCCTGAAAGTTGTGTCAATTGGACAAGTGGTTGCTGCTAAAAAAAAAAAAAGTGTTATAAAAATAATAGAGCAAAAAAAAATTTTTTAAAAAGGCCAAAAAGGAGAAGGCGGATATCTTCTGCGATCATTTTGCATCAAAGTGTACATCTGGTTAGGCTGAAAACGACCCTCCCTATCTCTCAGCTCGCACCAACATTCACTTGTTCCGGCCTCATGACAGAAGGATTCTACAGAAGCAAGACATAAATAAGGCATCCGGACCTGATGGAATTGGAAATGGAGTTCTCAGAGTGTGCATCAGCCCTTGCCATTCCTTTTGCCAAACTGTTTTGTTTCTGCTTTAGCCGTGGCAACTTCCTTTTCTCCTGGAAGATAGCCAATGTAGTCCCAGTGCATAAGAAGAGCTCTTGCTCTGTTTCAGCCAACGATTGGCCCATTAGTCTCCTAAGCTGCATTAGCAAGGTTATGGAGAGAGTCGTCAACACCACACTGAGGAAGCATCTCATTGGAAACGACGTCATCAGCGACAATCAGTTTGGCTTCCTTCCTGGTCACTCAGCCTCCGATTTACTCACATATCTGAATCATGAGTGGATGTCTTGTCTCGACAGATGTCAGGAGGGTACAATTGCAGCACTTGACATCAAAGCTGCATTTTATAGAGTACTAGATGACCAATGAACCCGTTGTGTTCCCGTTGTGACAGCGGTTGATGAAAAAAATCATTTCAAGAAAAAAAAAAGATAGCTCCAACGAACTATACCGCTGAAGTTGTTTGCATTGATCAAATAATCCCGAAGAGTACTTGACTGAATCGGGAAATGATTTTTTAATAATTTTTTTCGTTGCCCGATTTGAACGAAACTTGATATTGTGCGTCAATGTGAAAAAAAAAAACGGAGAAAACAAAGTCGAATAAATTATTGTGCATCATCTTCTAAACACAATTTTATTTATTAATGAACACGGAAGTATTAGATCAAAATGGCGATGTTTATTTTATGCTTAAAAATAAATCGTTCTTTGTCTATACTAAATGTTTGAGATTTTAAAATAAATCATTTGAAGAAAAAAAACGAAAAAGATAGTTCCAGCGAACTATTCCGCTGAGGTTGTTTGCATTGATCAAATACTCCCGAAGAGGACTTGAATGAATCGGGAATTGATTTTTCAATAATTTTTTCGTTGTCCAATTTTAACGAAACTTGATACTGCACACCGCAGGAGAATGGTGAGTATGGTGGGCCGAAAATTTTTGCACTATCGTGTACCGTTTTGGCTGTATTTTGGGAACATACATACATATATACAATATGAGAGTTTTAGTAATATATATAGATAGATGGCACAAGGGTTTGCTGTTCAAGCTGGTTGTTAATGGAGTTGGAGGGCAGCTGTTACAGTAGTTATGCAGCTACTTAATGGACAGACGTACTCAGGTAGTGGTTAATGGCCAAACATCCAAACAAACTCTAATTAATGCATCAGTACCTAAAGGAGAAATTCTTGGGGCCACCTTGTTTCTCGTCTACATTAATGATCTGTGCGACAACCTGCATAACTCGACCTGCCTCAATGCTGATGATGATACCATCTACTGCCTGCTGGATGAAGTGAATGTCACCATTTCTCTGAACGAAGACCTACAGAAGATCTACGAGTGGGGACAGAAATGGAATGTCCTATTTGCCACCGAGAAATGCAAGGTTATGTCTCTCAGTAGATGACTACCAAGTGAGCATCCTCCAGAGTTCATCATGGGTGGCAAGCCCTTGCAGCATGTACACGAGCTTCACATACTTGGAGTCAGGTTCTCCCGGAGCTTGTGTTTCCAGTCTCACGTGAACTCAATTGCCGTTAGAGCTGGACAAAGAGTGAGTGTCCTTCGCAGTATTGGTCCATACTTGGATACGCTTGGCCGAGCCCAAGTGTACAAAGCCCATGTCCGGAGCACAATGGTATATGCTCCCCTCGTATGGATATCTGCAAATGCCATGTATCTTAAAAAGCTGGATGATGTGCAACGTCATGCTGTACGCATTATCAAGGCCCCCTCTACAGGAATTGAATATTGATCCCCCACCACACAGGAGAACTGTAGCAGGTCTGGGTCTGATGTGCAGACTGCACACAGAAGAAGTTGCAGCACTTTTGAAGACCATGCCACCTCCATCATGGATTCCATCAAGGTTCACCAGAATAAGTGCTTCCTTTGGAAGCTATGCTGTACAGTGTCATATTGGCAAGACGGAGAGTGGTCACTGGTCACTTGTTCAGTATGACCGCTCCTATATGGCTGCAGAACTACCAGTGTGGAACAATTTACCAGATGCCACTGTAGGTCACCCAACAACATCCGGGATCAAGTCTTTCTGCTCCAGAGCACACAAATATCTAAGTCTAATACAGTGTACTTATTACTTGGCATAAAAAATTTTTTGCCAAGTATGTTGGTCTGTAGCATTTGTCTGTTTATCACACGATTTTTGGCCACAGTTTTCAAGCAATCGTTTTGAATTTTTTGTGTGTGTAGGTGACCAGCCAAGGACAGCAACACTAAATTTTGGTGAAGATCCAAATCTGAGAATTTTCCAAGTGTTTCTTCACCATTGAGAGATGGGGCCAAAAAATATTTATAGATCTATCTATATATAAGTTGAAAGTGTGTCTGTCTGTGTGCTGTGTGTGTTTTCTCTGTGACCTATGCACGTCGAAAAGTACTGGACTGATCCTCACCAAACTTCACATGCTGACAGAACATGTACCCGGGAGTGTCCCGATGTAAAAGAATTGTACTTCCGACTTCCGGTTTCCGATTATGACGTCATCACCTGATTCGTAACGTTAATTTTTCAAGTTCAGCCGATTGACATGGGGCCAACGCCATTTGCAATAGAATGAAAAAATAATACTACAGTCAATTGAAGACAATGACTTCCGACTTCCCGGTTTCCGAATTATGACGTCATCACCTGATTGCGTAACGTTAATTTTTCAAGTTCAGCCGATTGACATGGACCAACAGAATTTGCTAGAGAATAGAAATTAATACTATAGTCAATTGAAGACAATGACTTCCGACTTCCCGGTTTCCGAATTATGACTTATGCATTCGACACACTTGCAAAAATGACCGTATGTATATTATACCGTATATGATATAATAATCATCTGTAAGTCATATTTTATTAACATTTTCTTTGTTCATTATTGTTATAACCATGGTTATAAAAACCATTTTTATTGTTACTGCATAACGTTTTTACGTCACTTCGGCCTGGATTCGGGATCAGCGATCAAATAATGTAAATCACGATAAAAAAATTTTTTTGATGATGCGGGAGTTATCTTTATTAAAATCAGTAGAGGAAATATACACCATGTCTGATATTTGGGTCTTTCATGTCTCCGACGATGCCTTTATCTCCAGGGACGCATCATTCCCCATGACAAAAACCGGAAGGAAAAGGGTCATAGCCGACGACACGGATTCCAAATTGCCAGGTATTGTGTTGTTGTTGTTGTTTACTATTCTCTCATGTGCACGCGTTGAGTATGAAGCTCACTACGTTCGCTATTAAATGCTGTGCGGTGTATAAACACGATCGGGTTTGATTTCTATGTTGCGAATATTAAACGCTGTGCGGTGATAAACACGATCGGGTTTGATTTCTATCTTGCGAATATTAAACCATTTCTTTCTTGCGTGTGGGATCATCGGAGGCTTTATACATATTGGCCCCAGAGGGGAAGACATCAAATATTGTTTATCCTCGAGCACTCCACTAAAATTATTGAGCTACTTCAGTTATTTCATAAACGGGAATAGGATGTGCGATGAAGGAAATACATTGCTTGCGTGAAAAATAAAAATGGTGGTGGGAAATACAAAAAATGGTGGTGGTGGTTTGTATATATACATATTCACATATAAATAGAATGGTGATGGCGTATGGCGTATGTGCATAATATTTTATATTAAATGGTTATGGGCTATGTAGATATTTTATAGAATGGTTATGGGCGTAGGTACGTTGTAACTTCGTATACATAATATAACATTTTTTATCAGGATAACAGACGTAAATAAATCAAATACGCTGGGCCAGGCTGGGTTATGCCGACGTATAAATTAAGTCGCAAATGATGACATGAAACCAGCCTCACATTGTTGAGGCATTATGGTTTTTTATCTGATGCGGCAATAAATCTTAACATTTTTGACTCGAGTCTTCTGCATATAAAACATGGCGGGGAAAATATAATATTATAGTGGTGATGAAAAAATAATAATGGTGGCAGCCTCTACAATGTTACAATTAACTGTGACATATACTCCTTCAGACCCGCGTCATCCACGGATTCCTGTGCGGAGCACGGGTATCCCTGCTAGTAGTAATATACATATATTATATATATTATATATATAATATATATATATATATATATTATATGTAGACATTTACATATAATCACAATATCCAAAAGGTCATGGATGGATTAACTTGGTGGACAGGTTGGAGTGCCATTAGGAAGAATTGTGTGGTCGTATGGCAGCTTAGCTGCCGGGGTAGCTATCATTTCTTGAAGCGCGTCTGTGTCACTGATGCAGTGCCCCTCTACCAGTGCACACACTGGAACTGGTACTCATTTCGCCGATCTCGGAAGGATGACAGGCTGAGTCAACCCCCTGGTGTATTAATTCAGCGGCCGACGGGGCTTGAACTCAGGACCCTAGGATCCCAAGCCGCCACCCTAACCACTGAGCCAACACCAGGCTTAGGAAGAATTGATTCAATTTTGGTGAAGATCCGAATCCAGATCTGGATACGAGGATTATTTTAGATTTTAACTGATTCTTCACCATTGAGAGATGGAGCTAAAAACAATATTGCACGATATCTAAAAAAGTTGACGGATTCACATGAAACTTGGTGGACAGGTTGGGTGTGTGACAATGACTAATTGATTCGATTTTGTTGAACATCTGAATCCGGATTCGAGAATTTTTCAGATTCCGTCAAAAAAAAAAAAAAGGGTCAAAGAATAACAAAAATAATAATAATAATAATAATAATATTAATAATGAAAATTATTTTAACAAAATTATTAATTTGTCTTCTCTATATTCTCATAATAAAGCTTTGTTGAAAATCTGATGACAAAAGCTCAAATGGTAAAAAACAAAAAACGTTACGGCCTGGACAGACAGACAGACACAGGCGTGATTGCAAAACCAGTCTTCTGCTGCATGGGATACGGGCCAATAACTGGACAAAGAACAGAGAGGAAAAGCGATGAATGCTTTGACATAACTCACAATCCGCAAACATCCAAAAAACAGATACCTGCACACGACACACTGACGCTGTGGTTCTAGGGCTGTGAACATCACCACTACAGAGTAGTTCCTAGGTGGAGACTTGATGTAGCGGCGGAATTTGTCTCCATTGAGACGGATCACTGAGCGTCGGGACGTCCAATCCACGAGCTGCTGAACTTTCTCAGAGAGTAGCATCTGGTGAAGGGGAGTGGCAGCATTGACATCGATCACACGGTGAGCCGACACATGAGGGATGAGATTAATAAATTGCAAACGGGGTAAAAGGTCCATCGGGTGGGAGAAATGATAGCAAAACAGTGCAGCATGATAAATAGTTTCCAGTGATGAAAAATCTTTTGAACTAGTGGTTTTTTGTCCACACTACAATTATTAATCAGTTTCAAAATTGCAGCCTTTCATCAAAAAAGCATGCACTGACAATCAGTAATGGTGTCGATGCATGTTATTCCTTTCATTCTTCCATCACAATGCCCCTTTTCGGCAACCCCGGCACTCTCGTGGACGATTCTCTTGCTCTGCATTTCAAAATTCCATCAGTATGTCCTCATTTAGTGGTGTTCACAGGCAGTCAAATTATTCTCAATTTCAGTTGATTTTGCTTTTTCCAAGTCATTGTCTCGAATGTATGCTCGCTTTGCTCTGCTCTCACCGTTTAAACTTGCCGCATTCGCATAGTTATCTGTTCACGGTCTTATTCGTTGCATTTACATGGGGCTGAATAGTCAAAATCCAACTTGTATGCATACGTGCAAGTCCCACTTTTATGGCACTTGTGATAAGGATACATTTCCCTTTCGAAGAAAAAAATAAAATAAAAACTTCCCGACCCCAAGGGCGACGCCAAAAATGACACTGCTCTTGCACCTTCGTGCCATATAATGATCATAACTTCCAAGTTTGGTGATTTGCTGCCCAACCTTTTAGGGGGAGATCGCGTGATGGACAGTTTTCACCCGTTGTTTGTCTGTGTGCATGGACAGACAGACAGACAGACAGACGTAAGGATGAAGCAGATTACAAAATCCCCGTTTTTTTTCAAAAAGCAGAAGATATGAAAGCATGAATAACAGAACATGCTGGGGCAGCCAAGAAGCGTTATGCCACATGATTACAATTCCTTTTGGACAACTGTTAATTTGACAACACACATGAAAAATGGAAAACTAAAAGGGCAGCTTGGTTTGCCTGGGGAGCAGTTTGGATGAGCTGTCGAAAGTCATATTTTTTGTGTAAACCGAGGAACAGTCTCAGATGGCTATGAAAATTCTGGTTGAGATGGCATGTCAGCAGACCAACCTTAACTGGTGACATGCAGGCAGGCAGGCAGCCAACCACACATTTAATCAGCTACACATGAATAGTCAGAAAAACAAAGCAGTCAGTGACAGCCAACCAGCCAGCCCGTAACATAGTTGATCAGCGACATTCATTACAACCCTGGTGTTCAAAAATGTCATCCATCAGACGCCATTTTTGCTTTCGAACGGAAGTACTACAACACTGAAGATGTATTAGTCACAGATGGCAGAGCCTCAATGCAACCTTCATTAAATGGCAATATTAAAACTTTTGTCATCAATACCATGTCCGATGGAACAAATCTATTTTACGATCACATTTCAGCTTGTATTTGGAAGCAAGTGAACCACGCCATCAACTCTCGAATCCAGAGTTACACCTTTCCATCCGTCCAGACCTTTGATGTTGCAAAGCCATTAGTTTCAACACAATTATGGACACTGGCATAACCTCTCCAGCTATTTCAATTCAATGCCACCCAACACACTTGGACATAGACCTTCACTCAACTGCACAAGAACAGTCAAACAGTCAAACAGTCACACCGATGGCAAAAAAAGAAGTTTCACAGACAATATGCTTTACAACTGCCAGTTACACATGGTTGTGACACACTTGGGAGTCACTCAAGTCAACAAGCCATCGGTTTTATAGCAATTCTTATTCCGGTCATATACAGGGTGGCCCAAAACTCAGGAGCCATATAAGGTTTCATTCAGCAGACCTTACGTCTCTCAATTTCTTTGTGTGGGAGCATCTCAAGTCAGCTGCCTATGTTAACCATCCCAGAAACAGGTGGGGCATTCCATGTCAAGTGTACACATTTTTCAGCGAAATTTTGACACATCGTCTCAGATTTCGCTCTTTTTTTGTGCAAGTGTTTGTATCCACGTAAAACCTTGTGTCAATTTTCAGACCTGGGGGCCCCCGGGCCATTTTAGGCACCCCCCCCAAATTTGGCGCCCCCGGTTACCACAATCTTCCAGTGGCCAATCACAGGTTGTAGTGGTCCGATTTGGATGATCTGGATTCAAAATGCTCGTAAAAGCGAGATCTTTCGAATCACGTAAAGTAAAATCACTCCGAAACTAATTCAAAAAGTTATAGTTTGGGTGCCCTTTGACCTTGGGCCCCACCCCCCAGCCAAACCGATGATCTCCGATTTGTTCGTGTGAGAATACCCCTTCATATACTCCAACACCCAGCATAAATTAAAATGGGATCTCAATGGGTTCAAGTGTGATGATGTTTTATTGTTCGGGGTCCACATATCAACTATCTTGATTCGACATTGGGCGACGTTTGCCGTCATCGTTCCAATGACGTCACCTGCTGGCAGGCGACTTTATGTCTGAAATGACAATCATCATCTCTGGACATATTATATATATTCATCATTTGCGAAAAATTATCTGCCTATTGTGTCTACTGATTTTAAGTGTACATTTTTTTGTATAACAATCATCGAATTAAGTTATAAATGGGCTAATCTCAGTTTTTGCATATTTTGCAGTAAGCATGGCGACTGAAGATCGAAAGGAGTTCCGAAAATACTGTGCGATCCGTTCAGCTGCCATAACGAAACAACGAAAAGATCTTCGCAATGTGTCAAATGATATGTTGATGAAATTTTCTTCAAAGGTGAAAAAAGATGACAGACTTTGTACTTCGTGCAGAAAAAACTTCTCAGTTGTCACCAGAGCGTATTGAAGAATCATCTTCGACCAGTTCGAAATAATTATCATCAGAAGGTACTATCGAAGGCATTGCAGAATCTATTTCGACAGATGAGGACGAGGAGGTTTTTGAGCGAGAAGCAGAATTGACCTATTAAACCAGTCGTTATCGACGATAGGCAAAAGCCCATTCGACAAACGAAAGGCGGAAAGGAACCCAGGGTACGTTCCTGAAAAGCGAAGTAAAGTGGAAGATTCTGTGCGAAAGAAATTAAACTAGTTGCTGGACCAAGCACTGCGGAGAAAACACAAAATACAGCATCAAAATGTGATGAAAACTGCATGCCAGAGGTGATCAAAAGCCTGAAAGAAAATACGTTGTTTCGAGCCGTTCAGAGCAAATACGTATAACTGACAATATTTGCGAGGAATATGAGCATCAGAGGGATGATGAGTGAATTCAGTTGCTCCCAAAGAACCAGCAAGCCAAAAATTTAGAGAACGAAAATGGTATGCTATCGTCTCCAAATCCCAAACAGGGTAAAATATTGTTACGGCTGTGGAAATTCGCAGAACACCATATAGGTCCTTAGTTCAGTTATGCCGATAAG
>CM068967.1:64393445-64412361 GCA_035128595.1 Eptatretus atami
AAGAGAGAGATTTAGTCTCTTACCCCTCTCCAGGGGGGCATGAGCTTGTTAATACACACACATCAACCACATAACCCCTTGACCAAGACCCCACCAACAGCCCTCGTTTAACACATGCACACAATCACCCATCATGCTACAACTACCTAAAAGTCTTTTCAACTCCCTATACCCACTCGATCTCCATAACTTCCCAGGTACCTATTCCTAATTCTATTAACTTATCTACTTTTCTGATCCTCTTTCTGGGAGGCCGAATTCCATGCTTTAACTCTCGAGTTAAATTCATCTGCCCTCCGACCGGTCCAACTCTCCATTCTTACTCTCAGGCTATGGCCCTGGGTCCTCATCGTGTTACTGTGCAGGCGTGGTGGGGTGAGTGGTGCAGAGCAATGGCAACTACCTTTAATTAACCTACTTCTTGTGGGGGTTGGCAGGGAAAGATTTTGGCCCCAAGTGTTTCTCAGGAATTGGCGGCTAGGCCTGACATCAGATAGGAAGTTGGGCTGCAAATTCATTCAGGGTGCGCCATACTGGCCTAACCTTTGAGAAAACATACCAATGGATCATTTTAACAACTTCCTCATTGCACAACTTGCAGGCTAGCATTATATTTGGCGAGCAATGCGTTGTGGCTAATACTGATGGATGCTCTACTGCTGGTAAATGCAGGAATTATCAATTTGTTCATGGTGCCAGCGTAGCTTTATTTACACTTTGCGAAGCACACCATGGGATCTTTAATGTCCACCAACTAATGCCGGTAGACAGGCCACCCGGTTTACCCGCCCACGTCTGAGGGATGGCATACTTAGTATGGAGCAGCAATCTGACAGTTTATTATCAGGTCAGGAGGTACCCAGACTTTAAAAGTTAAAGGTAAGCGCGCCACCTTGCACATCCTGTCGAGGACACATGATGCAATACTCTAAAAGGAGGCAATTCTCCATACATGAGTTGTTGGATGCAGCGTAAAGTTGACGTGGAGTTATGATCAGAGATCCCAAGTATAGGTAAGTTCATGAAGCTTCACCTATTTCAACATATTCTCCTTGGCACTACCCTTGTTGCCCATTGACGTAGGGAGGCTATAGCATCAGGCTAGCTAACTTGATGGAGTACGAGCCTTTCGACAGGGCGTTTATGACATCTCATACTTCTCACGAGATGACGCACCAGATGTTCTATTGCGGTTGCAGAGAGATGAACATCACTTGTGAGAGATCTGAATTCCTAAGTATGGACGACTTCAACTTCCCAAACATATCTCTGCTAATGGAGTTCGCCAGGTCTGTAGAGTGGGAGGTACTCCGATACGCCGCATCCACCTCTATGATAAGGGAGATCGATGATGTTTCCCACATGTCCTTTCCATCAGAAGCTCACCATGTTATGCACGTTGACCCATTGCGAAGTATACTTAGCACTTGATACACAAGGCCTCAGTTCGGATGAAGTCCACTCGGTGACTATGAGAACATCGACTCAGCGAGAGCACGCATTAAGTACCGCATTAGCTTCCTTATGCCTTCATTCTACTCAACGATGTATTATTGATTTTATCCTCGTGGAGGTATCTCAGTCTTACTCGTTGTTGTTCTTCATCTCTTCATTGTACTTTTATGTTTCCAGCCTACAGTTTTCATCGAAACTTCCTGAAACTTGGCATATATATGTAATACCTGCGCAGACATAACCATCTTACAATTGGAAATTCCTCCAGAGAAAAAAAAGTTATGACGTCAAAATATCTCCGCTAATGGAAATCGCCTAAAATTATCTCCGAAACTAGGCAAGCTTTTGAAATTCTGTTTGGGAATCGAACAGGGCATTAGCAGAGATTAATTCCCGCATTATACATCATCATGTCATATAATTTTTATGACGTCATCCTATTTTTTGACATTTTTTGTTTCACACTTATCATCGGATCTTCGTGAAACTCGCCATGTATTGCAGAAAGCCCACGCGCAGGCAGTAACATCTCTCAATTTGGAAAATTCTTTCCTAAGAAAAAGTTGACGTCAACAATATGCCGCTAATCGAATCTTACCATTATCTCCGAAACTGTTTGAATTTTGTTTTGTGGAATACCGGGCTTGCACAGATAATTATCGCAACCTGATACATCACAACGACGTCATATTCGTTTTATGACGTCATCATTAAAGAGGACGAGGATCTTAGCTCATTTGAGCTTGTTTTTAAAACTCTTCGACACCCCTCTTTCTCTCTTTTCGTTCTTAATGTCAATTGCTAAAATGTTAATTTTGCAAGGCTAGGTCCTATCACTGGTATCTCTACTATAAATGGACAAGGTGTGTGTGTGGTAATATATATATATTATATTGTGGGGGTTGTGTGTGTGTGTGTGGTGGTATGTTTTTTTTGTGGAGTTCTACTGGAGCGTTCTGATGGAATGTGATACACCAAAATGATAGTCATGATCTCGCGAGTTGATAAGGCTAATTAACTATCAAAGACCCGGAAAGATTCCATGTTTTAAATGCACACCGTGTTAAGGTGTATAGAACAGCTCAATAGGTCCTTCCATGGCATGAATTCTCATTACCAAAAACAATAACATTGGTAACAAAGCATATATAAATCAAATACTCAACTAATACAGTAGTATCATTGGCAATAATCGATCTATAATTCCAGCAATCTGTGTGTGGTGTGTGTGTGGTGTCTGTGACCGCTGTTTCTTGACAACCACTGGTCCGATCTCATTGAAACTGCCAGCTATATTGCTGGGGACCTGGGAGGTGCCGTTCAAGGTTTGATATTAATCGGACAAGTCTTCCCAAGTTATAGCCATTTATTTACCAACCAATGAACTGACACGTTGCTGCGGCCATTTATTTACCAACCAATGACATGACACGTTGCTGCAATAGGCGTGGCTGCGTAGGCCGGTGCGCGGCCGGCCGACGATTACGTCACGGGCCGTGCCGGTTACATGGCAGCGAATGTCATGGCAAGCAAAGACAGGGAGGTAAACTTGATTTTAATTAACTCTGTGTGTGGAAGTGTGGTTGCAGGGAAACGCGAGAGCGAAGGAACGGCCTGTGTGGTTGTCGTTTCTGGCTCGCGGTTTGAAAGTTTTTTTTGTTTTTTTTGCACGTACGGGCACGCGAGAGCGAAGGAATGGCCTGTGTAGTTGTTGTTTCTGGCACGCGGTATGAAAGTTTTTTTGTTGTTGTTTGCACGTAAGGCCACGCACTAGTAATAATAATAACCAGGCACAACAAATCCCACCCATTTATCACAAATATGCATTTTTCACTATAGGAATGGGTAGGATTATAAGTAACAAATAGAATAAGGTTCACTATAAGCTTAGTTTGAAGTAAATCAGATCATTTTTGATGAAGTTATGAGCGAAAAACGATTTTGATCTTTTCGTGACCTTGACCCAATTGGACCCAAAAGTTAATGGGGTCGTCCAAGGTTCATTGCCCACCTGTGGATTAAATTTGATAGTGTTTGCTGAAGCCGTTTTGCCGTAAAGTTGCAAACAGACAGACAGACAGACAAACAAACCGGACGATTGATTACAATAACCCGCTCCCTCCCTCCGGGGGGCGGGATAATAATGACGAACGTATAATCCCCACTCTGGCCCAAGCTCATCTTGGGCTTGTTGAAGGACAAGCTGTTATGCTCGAACTGTACAGAAGGCAGTATGCCACAAGGCGGTGAAGACCAATGAAAATTTGGTCCAATGGACCAACGGGCCCAGCACCCACCGGTTCACAAAACCGAGCAGATCGAAAAAACCAACCAGTGAGTCACACAGCCTGAAATGAGAAATCAGTTTACAGTTAAAAAAAATCCTTATCCACTCAGGGGGGAAGAAATTCAATCGATCCGTCAAGGCGCCAAAGCAAATCGAGCCGAGCGATGTGGAAACAACGTATAGCACCACGGCACGTCACATTTACAAAAGCCGGAACCGCCATTTATACAAGAATGTAGGAATAACAGGGGAATGTCACCCCCTCTCACGCACGTCCTTGGTTTTCTGCGCCTCACAGGACGCCGCCAGATAGCACACGAACGCCACGAAAACGAAAGAAAGCTTCCACAGCGGCATTCTGCCGATACTCCGCTCAACTGGTCAGCAGAAGAACGTTCTCGTCTCCTATTGGATGACGCAGGCAGCCAATCACGGAGTTTCTTGCAAAAAAAAATAAATATATATATCGTTTCTAACAATGAGTGAAAGAAAACCCGACTGCAGTCCCACACGGTCAACGTTTCCACGAACTTGCCAATGAATGAAGTAAGAAAACCAACCGATAAATGTGGTCTCGATGATATTGCACATGACATGAGCCATTTCGTTGTTAAATGAGCGTCCGTGACGTCAGCCGCTCGCACCGTCGACGATGGACGTTCTCGAGTAGCGCGTTGACGCGATCCGTTCGCGTTGCGTGATGACGTCTCGCACGTGTTGACGTCGACTTGTCCGTTTGCAAGCTCAAGAGAGTCGCTGTTTGAAGGCGATCCGAGGTCCGTCCGCTTTACGCGGTTCTTTTCGGGGTTTTATTTCCCACACTCTTCGCAGCCTCCGCTATTGGCTTTTAGTCACCTGCGGGTGAGTACCGCTGGGGAGTGGTTGGACAAGACCATGAATTGTGATTAAAAGATTCACCGTCTGCGGTCACGCATTCCGTGCGCCCTCGATCCACGCTCTCCGCTTGTGTGCTTTCCACGACCGTCTTCGGAGCTCTGCTGGGTTCTCTCTCTCTCTCTCCCCATCCTCATCTTGATCCAGTGGTTGTTCTTTAGTGTGTGCGCTCACTCTCACAGTCTCTCACAGTCTCTCACAGTCTCTCACAGCTCTCTCAGTCTCTCACAGGTCTCTCTCTCTCTCTCTCTCTCTCTCTCTCTCTCTCTTCTCTCTCTCTCTCTCTCTCTCTCTCTCACGCGTCTCTCACACAGTCTCTCTCTCACAGTCTCTCTCACAGTCTCTCTCTCACAGCTCTCTCACAGTCTCTCTCACAGTCTCTCTCACAGTTCTCTCTCACGCTCTCTCTCTCACAGTCTCTCTCTCTCACGGTCTCTCACAGTCTCTCTCACGGTCTCTCTCTCTCCACGGTCTCTCTCTCCGGTCTCTCTCTCTCTCTCTCTCTCTCTCTCTCTCTCTCTCTCTCTCTCTCTCTCTCTCTCTCTCTCTCTCTCTCTCTCCCCCATCTTGACATCCATAAATGCATCGGTGTCGACGTTTCCCTTCGCTCGCGATGTACGTCCCGCGGTATGCAGGAGCACGGTTCGTCTCGTCACCGAACGGACCGTACGGCGAGCGAGTTCCTGCGCTCCCTTCGTGCACCCCTCACGTCCTCTTACACTTGCTGCCATTCCCCGTTCCTCGCGCTTTCTTTCTCCCCCGAGTCGCCGTGTGTTGTCGCACGGGAATAACTCTCCACACCTGGTCTCGAGACTACCTCGGGGGATTTGATGTGCAGCAGGCGGGACGCAGCTCAGGTAACATCGCAATGGTTTCAAGACGTTTAAAAACTGCACCTGGCGACATTGCTTTCTGGAGAGACAGCAGAGCGCAGATCGGTACAGAGAATACAATTAATTAATTCAATTAATTATATGTATATGTATATATATATGTCTCAGACTCGGTGGCCTGATGGTTGGAGCATCCGATCTCAGTCTCGGAGGTCGTTGGTTCAAACCCTGGCCGAGTCGTACCTTTAAAATAAATGGTACGTGCTGCTGCTTCCTTGCTTGATGCTCAGCATTTAAAAGGATAGAGCACCGACAAACAATGTTGGGAAGGCAATGGCAAACCACCCAGTGTAATCCTTCCCAAGAAACTGCTTTGACAGTGACGTTATGCCAAGAGTATGGTGCATCAAAATCATATATATATATATATCACATATAGTCTACAGTAGACTACATAGTCTACTGTGCCCACAGATGGAAAATACCATCCAAAGTAATGGTCATTTCGGACGACAACCCACAAGGAGCGAGTGTGTGCAATTCCTCAATCGAGAGCCATCCTCCAGGGATGGGTCTTGGCAGTGCTGGATTAACCATTAGGCAGACAAGGCATGTGCCTTAGGGCCAGCCAAAAATTCGGGCCAAAAATTCTTTTCACATTAAATATTTGTCTTTTTTTGTATTAAATATTTTGTTCTTGAATCAGTTCATCTTTTGTCTGGGGTCCATTTCCATGAGCTCGAGATCTAATTTAAAATTTTCAGGCCATTCTCTGAAATTTCAAAATGTGCCTTAGGGCCAGCCGAGGCTTAATCCGGCACTGGGTCTTGGTATCTCTGAGCCCGTGAAGCAACCAAACGGCCTATTATCAATGGATAGCGCATGGGCACAATGACCATGTATGTGCCAGGTTAGGGGACTGAGGGCTCGGTGAATGAGCAAAGAACCAGATCATGATTGATCGTTTGTTCGGCTTCTGTTGTGAATGCGTTTTTGTTATTTTTTTTATGTCTTGAACTGTTTGGCATTGTGAGTTTGTACATCTAATTAATGAACTGAAACGGCTGCATACTTTTAATAACTCTGCTTGCATCCTTGGAGGTAGAGGAGAGTAGAGTAGATTGTAGCAGCGTGCAGCTGCATGGGATGTTTAAAAGGTCCTCAGAACTTGACACGATGGTCCTACAAACGACGAGGTATTTTTTGGGGGTTTTTTTTTTCTTGAAAATATAATTGTTTTTGAAAAAAATGTTTTTTGTTCTTTCTTGCTAATCATATATATATATACTTGCGTGTTCATAAAATAAATAAAAAGTTGTTTCTATAATTTAACACTTCTTTATTCTGAGAACTTATTGAACGCTTGCCGCATGCCTCTCAAGCCATCGGCTCCTGGTGGAAAGCGACGGAGGACGAAAACTGTCAAAGGAATGATGTGTATGGCAGGTTGTGGCAGCAGAGTGGGACGGGGGTGGTGGAGGGACTGTTGTGCCGGAACATTTGCATATTTGCATCGGTCAGAAATTGCTCGCATGAAAAGAAAGATGGACATATGAATTTATAATGGCATATCATCTTTTCATCACTGTCGATGAAGCCCTAGCAATTATCATTTACCCGTGATATTTTTACAGGCTTGTTATGAAGGTCATATTGTTGGGTTTATTCGTTATATTATCGCCACTTGCTCGGCTGTTTCACCGGGAACGAGGTGGTTTTTTTATTTATTTATTTATTTTTGTGTGAGAGCTGTGATGGCGCGCGGGCGGACGCCTCTGGAGCTGTGGGTGCGCGTCCGCTTTTCATTAGCGCTCCTGCTCGGGGAGACGGGGGACGAGAGATCTCCGTGGGGCCTCACCATCGACCGCCTCCTAAAATGGGCAGTGTGCGCGTCGGTCAAGTGGATTTTCACGTTCGCATCAACACCCGTCTTGGACAGCGCTTGTTTCTGCCTTTATGGCTTCATCAGCGGTAATAAATTCATGGTCAATATGGGCAATTGTACATGCAAGGATACTGGAAACACTTGTAAAGCACCTCCTTTGGCAAGCATCGATAGAATCGAAGGTAGAAATTGTTTCCCATGGTCGTCCCTCCATCCAACCCGGGGGGAAACTAGGGGAGACGGAATGCATTTTGGATTTGGATCCGATTCTGAATTTGGTTGGCCTACTGGTTGCATCATTATTGCGCCACTGATGCTGTGCCCCTGCGCATTCGCGCAGGAATTGGTGATTTGTTTTATCGTGCCGCCATTAACTCGCCTACTCTTCGCGAAGCGCCGTGGGATCTTTAACTCCAGCCGACGGGTCACCCTGCTTAACTATCACCCGAGGGACGGCACACGCGTTGAATTTATGACTGAGCCGAGATTCAAACCCAAGTAAGGTGGCATCCTGCCAGCCCCAGAACAGCAGTGAGGTAGTTGTTTTTTTTTATAATCTGTGCAATCTGTGGGTTATGCAAGTCGAGGAAAGTCATTCGAATCGACAAATTAGAAACACTCTACTTGAAGAGAGCTTTCAGGATTTATTTCCTCAAAAGGATCGGTCCATAGGCCTATGTATGTTCAAAGGTACCATGGGATGTTTAACGTTCTTGCGATTCCAGAGCGGACTTAATCATTTAATTAGAGGTCAGGTGACTTGCAACGTAATTTGGAGGTGGGTTTACAAAGGTACAACGAAACGCGTCTCGGACAACCATTGCATGTATTATTAGTGAGACTTGATCGGCTTGTATGATGCTCGTGGTATGATGCTCGTGAAATGAGCCATGCCAAAAGGGTGGGTGTAGGATGCAAGGCTTGAAGGATTGTGGGAGGAACTGTGAAGGTGACACAGTTTGAGGAGGTGAGCAAGACGGCTCATTTTGCCAGTTGGAAAAGTTGAGGTATAAACAGTTGCGACGAAGTGAGTGAGGTACTGCAGGTGGGATGTGGTTGAGAGGTATTGCTGGAAAGGGGTGAGGTAATGATTAAGGCATTTTGAAGTAGTGAGGAATGGACAATGCGTGGTAGATAAGCCGTTCTCGCTTCCTCCACAAGTCCTTGCGCAGTGCGCGCCACCTACAGGCTGCTTACGTGCCTCGCTTCCCAAAGCCGCACCTTGTCTTTATGTTATAAATGATGAAAACGAATGAAACGTCTTCATGCTATTTATCATCCACCACACCTCAACTTCCTTTCTTTTTCACCCTCTTTGTTCCGATTCTCTCATCGCCTTCCCCTTACCACTCCATTCCTCTGCCAGACTTCTCTCTGAGTCCTTGATCCCATTAAAATATGCATACCTTTCTGTGCCTACTGGGACGTGTTAAAACATACCATGATGGTGTTTCTGAGAATCCACCATCAGAATTACTTAAACCTCTTACCATCAAACTGAATCCTTCGCTTGGGAATGTTTTTTGCCATTCTTTAATTCATAATAGTTTTGTCCAACTTATGTTTTGGAGCCTCTTATCATTCTTGCGGTTCAAGAGCCAAAAATGAGAGCCAATGTAATTGCTGAAGACGTATTGAATGAAGAAAGTGATTCCTAACGGAGCTTAAATATTCAAAATCGTTAGTGTGAACACTGTAGGATGTTAATGTGCCAAGGGTGGGTTTTACATCGTTCTCGTTATGTATGATCCGGTGCAGCAAAACGCTTGGATCTGGAGCTGGAGGAGACCGTGGACCTAGACCTGGAGCTGAGAGTGACAAAAGGGATACAAATCGGTGTGTGTGCCCTGCTGGATTTTTTTTTTCCTCACTGGTGTCTTATGCTGTGGGAAGAAGAAGAAGAAGAAGAAGAAGAAGGAGGAGGCATTATTGAAGAAATTGACTCGGACTGAAGAGAGCTATGCACCTACCGACAGGATGAACTGACAGCGAGGAAATAGCAGTGGACAGCAAGGTGAGTACTGAGTAAGAGTGATGCATGGAATGGCAACTTCCTGGAGTTTCTTGCCATCCCATTTTATCCCAACCTTTGTAGAAACTGCTGCTCATCATTGTTGTTCGTTTAAGCTCTTGTAATTTCCAATTTGTACTTCCGTTTTGCACTGAATCCCGGCCAGGCCTCTTTCTGAGCGGCCCTCCGACTCCCTTTCCCCAGCATCCTTCCATCATTCACTCGACTGCACACAAAGTGTTCGAATTCCACCGTTGTCCAACCTCGCCGTCACAGTGGATGGATGTCTAAAGCCAATATCATGCTGTCACCGTGATGCTTGTATCCATCAAGATGTGAAAGCAATCAATTGTTGACCATGTATTTCTTAAAACACCGACTTGGAGGTGAATATTATTATTTTGTGGGCACACCCCATTCTTTACAGTGGGCACATCAGGCGTAGGACACATCAGCGTATTCAGTGGGCACATCAGGCGTAGGACATCAAACAGACTCGGTATTTTTGAGCCTCAACGTGTTTTCTTGCAATCGCTTTGCATTGTTTGTTGTCAACAGGTAAATGTTTGGAATCCTGTGAAATTTACTTCAGCTCAGCCATTCTCATCTGTTACCACATCAGTAGTTCATCATTGTATCAAGTTATGATTTTTTTTTTTAACTCGGCTTAAAGATCATCCTTTGTTTGCCACCCGTGGGAGCTGATTGTTATGAAGGGTCATCTCGTCAAGTTTTCAGTGCATTAACAATTGTCCCAACTTGAGCTTTCTTCACACAGGTAATCCATGGTAACCTGTCCATATTAATTCCCAAGAATTTTGATTTGGAGTCATGTTTTACTGTCGACATGAAATATTTGATTGCAGATCTGGTGTTTTGACTAACTTGACATCATGAACGGATAAATGCATCTGAAGTTTCAATGTACCGACTTCCATCCACAAACACACCTCGACTCTTGGAAAACATCGGATTTGGTCTGAAGTAATGTTTCTGCGTGAACACACCTTCAAATATACCTGTACCGTACAAGTTAGTCTGTGCTAATTAATTGCATTGACACTGAAATAAAATCCTTTTGAGACAAATTTCCCAATTTGCATCGGTAGAATTAGCATTGAGCATTGTGGTGTCCTCAGCGAAGAGTAGGCGAGCGCCTGCCAGCACCCTGGCCAAATTCCAAATTCCTGCACTGACTTCCTATGTCGGAGTGGCGACTTGTCCGTGATTGTAACCCCAGCCATAGAAATTGCTTCTGCAGAACCTATGCTCTGTTCTGAGCATGGTTCGTGATCTGATCGAGCATTGTGTACCGAGACATGTGTACAATCGTTTACCAACAGGAAATAAACCACTCCATTTGTAGCTTGGTACGATGAGCATCTGATTTGTATTGTGCAATTTCTGAGTTTTGTTCAAATGTTGTACTGATGCCCACACCATCAAAGCAGTGTGGGTGATGAAAGAGTGAGGCAGCTGGTTGAAACAGTGTTGCAGGAATAATTGCTAGCTAAAGATTTTTTTTATAGCTTCTACTTATGGCTTTCTTTTGACCCTACTTTCCACATTATGGAAGTGCACAAAAGCCTTAATGGGTGTTCTGGCATTTTTAACTCTTCTGGTTGAACCACGGTTTTTAGACCTTTTTACTGCTGTTTCAAAAGCAAACGAGCAACGTGATGTTTGGATTGGCCTATTTAATGTGCTCTCGATATTGAGTTCATGATGCTGTGTCCGCAGGATTAAATCACTGCGTACTGTTTTCATTTTTACCAATTGTCTCTTAACGTCTGTCAACCTTTTTTTATTATTATTTTTCCTTCAATGCATGATCTACTCGGCTCGAAGTGGAGCCACCACACACACATACATGGACATACAGATGAACATACGTGGTACAACACAAGACTTTTAGATGAGATAAACACAGCCACTGAGCTTGTGGGAAGTGCCGTCACTTCCTGCGGTACTCTGGGTTCTGGCAAGATCACAACAGCGACACAGCCTTTCTCATCTCACTTAGCTGAATATTTCCTCCTCCCCATGGATGCCAAACTATGGGGATTTCTGTGCTCTTAACCTTTTAAATGCTTAGTGTCAAGCAAGGAAGCAACACGTACCGTTTTTAAAGTCTTTGTTATGACACTGTCAGTGTTTGAATTGCCAACCTATCAGACTCGGAGCAGACTCTCTCACCATTACACCATAAAGTTTACAAGGTACAAACAACATTGTAAGTATATAAAGCATTATCCATATATGGTATATTTACACATGCTGATTATATTTTTCATCAGTTAAATCATGCTGTCATGCATAAGAAATATGTAAATATACTGTACTCTCTTCTCTCTCTCTCACACACACACACACACACACACACACACACAACACCACACACACACACACACACACACACACACACACACACACACGTACATGTTCGGTTATTTTGACTTCAGTAAAATGTCAAGAAGATTGTTGTTTACAACAGTAGCAAAAATTAACTCAGGTGCAACACAGCAATGATGGAACAAATGACCTCTTCATTTCAAGTTTAAGGTCATACAGTATCGTGCAACCACTCGTTACATTAAGTGTAGTCCCATGGAGAGTGTTGACCCTATGGATATTAATTCTCATTCTGCTACGGAATATAAATATTGAAATGCAATTGGTCCGATGTCTGACATAATTGAGCGTGGAGGCACTGAGGCATCAGCCAAGCTCCATCCCTCTCCCCGCCGAGTGAGGCACCTGACAATATATTCCCTTTCAGCTGTTGTGCCCCATCACAGCCATTGCTACGCAAATTTTATCGGCATGTGTCACCTGCCACCCAAACCCCATACTTGGTTAACTCCTCCGCTTTTGTAAAGGCTTCCTTTTATCACCTGCCATGCACACAATTTTAATTTGCATGTGTCACCCTATATGTACTGGTGGTGTGAGTGAAAAGTTTGTGTACCCCATGCATGCTAAAAAACTGCTGTGGCCCCAGGATAGCTGTTCAAATAGGGATTGGACAAATTGAAACTGTGTGCAAGAAAATGTTAACTCTTCATGCTTTTATCATGTCTTATTTTTTTTAAAAAAGCATGAGGAGTTAACACAACTATTCCCATCTTCTTGTGGAGTTGGCTGGAGAGCATTCGTGGCCCAAGTCTTTCGTGAACCGGCTGGCCAGGCCTGATATTCGATTGATGGTGATTGGGGCAGGGTTTTTAAAATTTGTTCAGGGTGCCGGCAATAACTCATGTATGTGTTGTGAAAGACAGTATGGGATCTTTAACGTCCACAAGTGATCAGTGCTGCTAAACGGGTCCTCCAGCTTCACGTCTCTCTGATGAATGGTGCACATATTGATGAATCATCCTGCATGTAAAATGCCAGGGTGACAGTTTATTTCTGGGTCGAAGTTCAAACCCAGGCTCGATGGCTCAGATGAATCGCAAGAATTGGCGTAATGATAGAACAACACTGCAATAGTCAATAATTTTGGAACCACATTAAATGGACGACTAGGGCACAAAACCATGTTATTGCTCCTTCAAGATAACACGGAACACGTACTTAAATGATCTTTCAACTGTTGCTGCAGGACTCTACAAAAAGGGTTTAGTGGGATAATGGGGTGTGTTAAGAAGTAAATTGACCTTCAAGAAGGAGTGAGGGTTGACTTTTCTCCTCGCAGCTTGTGAACTGGTGCAGCGTGCTGGAAATGGGATCAAATTCTTGCCTCAAAGGAATGGCATGAATTTATAGTGGGATTGGAAATAAGGGGAATGGTCATCAACACTTCATCATCAATCTAGCAGTCAATATACCATCAATTTTCAGCAAGTTTCCAACACCACTAGAGGATATGTACCCCCAAACTTGATTTGAACCCCCATGCTTAATTGTTGGCTTCAAGAAAGGCTCTTTATAAGTATCAGTTTTTTGACTCACATACTCTCTTGATTACATCCAATGAACTGAAACTACGACTCATCTCTACTGGTGGGAGGGGGTAACATTGGAGCCGGGAGGAGGGGTAGCGTTGCAGCTGCGTTGGGGGAGGGGTACCGGCAGGGTTGCGTGGGGGTAGGGGCGTATAGCTGCAGTGCCATTGGAGCTGGGGAGGGTAGCGTTGGAGCCGGGGCGGGGGAGGGTAGCGTTGGAGCCAGGGGGGGAGGGGTGGCGTTGGAACCGGGAGGGGGGTGGCGTTGGAGCCGGGAGGGGGGTGGCGTTGGAGCTGGGTGAGGGAAGGGCCACATTGTTGCTGGTGTGGGGTGAGGGTGGTAGCGTTGGAGCCAGCATGGGTAGCATTCGAGGTAAAGCAAGAGGATGTCGAGTTGAGGAGTGAAGGAAGAGGAGAGGTAATAGCAATAATTGCAATGGCAGCAAGAGTCATGGTAGGAAGACAGGGCAGACGTGGCTGCCAAGGTAGTGACAGGGTGAAGAGAGCTGGGAGAAGGCTTCAAGATAGACGGACTGCTCCGCCTATGGGGTGGATGGTAGGTCTAGGATTTGGGACAGTGAAGGGACGTATGAAGAGACAGGGTGGTACCAGCAGTTTGAGAGTTCGGAGGACCAGGGACAGCCAGCAAACTGAAGCCCTGGTGAGGACAAGTGGCAAGGCCACAAGCCAGGAAGGCCATGCCCAGGTGACATGTAAGATGGGGACATGAGGGATAGATATAGCTATCGACTATTTACCTACACCTTAACTCTGCTCTTCTACATTCTATTCCTAAACACAAAAGAATGCGCATTTAGCAATTCTAAGCAAATATATCTAAACTAATAAATGTCTGTGTGTGTGTCCTCAATAACTCCAAAACCATAAAACTTAGGGGCCCTAAACATTTCATGCATACCAAGAGAACTCTAAGGAAGTGCATGAGTGAAAATTGGGTGTTTGGGTTAATTTAAACACCCCTTTTGGAGAGAATTAACGGCCCTATTTAATTATCCTTCATCAAGGCATTCGCCATTTTGTTCGGCCTTTTCAAACATGCCTTGTTTGAAACACGATCTACTCTCACGGACTAATTAAAGTATATAATCAAAATATAATATCTGATTTGAGAATGTGATCTCATGGACTAAATAAGTGTGGAAATCTGGAGTGAAATCTGAAAATGTGAACAAATTAGCGATTTTTATAACTAAGTGTGTTTATTTGCAAAGCATTAAGCTTAACTTTTTCTCCTGTTCGGACGATTATATTGAGTGAAGGAAAAGTTGAAGAATGTGCAGAAAGTGTAACTTCATTGAGGGCAACATTGTGCTCTGTAACCTTTTTTTGCAAGTCATGGCGACACAGTCTACAGGGGTGTTTTTTTTTTATTTACTGGTAATTACGTATGCAGAAAATGCTTTTCAACGTTTTGTGCAATCTGCTTTCATTACAAAATATTAATATAAGTATACTAATAGTTGCTGAAATATATTAATAGTCGGCAGTTTCGACAAGCGAAGAGGTACTTTTTTGCTGCTGTAAGTGAAGAGGGCTTTTTTGCTTTACACCGTTGTGTGCAATCTGATTTCATGACAATATATTAAGATAAATACACATATAGTTGCAGCAATATATTAAGTCGGCAGTTGCTGAAAATGAAGAGGTACATAGACAGCACGCATGGACGTAGTACAAAGTGTGCTTGCCTGCATGCTTGGTTATGTGTGTGTGGTGCGCGGGTTTCATGAACGCGCGGTCCAAACTCAAACTCTCATCCAGGCCCATGGTGTACATTTGGCGCTGTGGAGGAGGTTATGCGGCCGTCTTGCAAACTATGTGCTTCAGCATGTGGGGAGCAGATGTGCTGCAGCGCCGAAGCCATGTGGGGAGCGGACGTGCTGCGGGACGTGCCACCGTGCAGTGCGGGTGTGGGGAATCCGTGCATGTATGAAAGTGAAATTATGAAAATCGCCGGTGTGCGTGCATGTTTGCATGGACCGCGGGGAGGTTGATGAACGTGTATGGGGGTGGGGGGGCATGCATGCCGGCAGGCTGTTGCCAGGTAGATAGTGGTGGGTATTAATTTTTAGATGCTCCTGCCTGGTTTTATATAGAACACGGCGGTTAAAAAGAAAACTTTGCTGTTTGAGCGCGTTTTATCACCCTGGTCACTGCCTTCTCTCCCCCTCCCCTCACGCTGCCTCCCTTCCCCTCGTGCTGCCTTCCTTCCCCTCGTGCTGCCTTCCCTTCCCCTCGTGCTGCCTTCCCTTCCCTCGTGCTGCCTCCCTTCCCCTCGTGCTGCTCCTCCCTCGCCTGCCTTCCTTCCTCGTGCTGCCTTCCCTCCCCTCGTGCTGCTTCCCCTCCCCTCGTTCTGCCTTCCCTCCCCTCGTGCTGCCTTCCTCCCCTCGTGCTGCTTCCCCTCCCTCGTGCTGCTTCCCCTCCCCTCGTGCTGCTTCCCCTCCCTCGTGCTGCTTCCCTCCCCGTGCTGCCTTCCCTCCCCTCGTGCTGCTTCCCCTCCCCTCGTGCTGCCTTCCCTCCCCTCGTGCTGCCTTCCCTCCCCTCGTTCTGCCCTTCCCTCCCCTCGTCTGCTTCCCCCCTGTCTCTCCCCTCCCTCGTGCTGCTTCCCTCCCCTCGTCGCCTTCCCCTCCCCTCGTGCTGCCTTCCCCTCCCCTCGTGCTGCCTTCCCCTCCCCTCGTGCTGCCTCCCCTCCCCTCGTGCTGCCTTCCCCTCCCCTCGTGTTCCTTCCCCTCCCCTCGTGTTGCCTTCCCCTCTTCTCGTGTTGCCTTCCCCTTTTCTCTCGGGTTGCCTTCCCCTTTTCTCGTGTTGCCTTCCCCTCTTCTCGTGTTGCCTTCCCTCTTCTCGTGTTGCCTTCCCCCTTCTCGTGTTGCCTTCCCCTCTTCTCGTGTTGCCTTCCCTCTCCTCACGCTGCCCTCGCGCTCCTCCCATCTCCCTCTCCTCATGCTTCCTTCAGGTCAGTCAGGTGTGGGAGCATGTGCCGGAGCAGCACCTGCTGCGTCACTTTCCGCCAGTATTCCAGGGGCCTCCGTCTGGCCATCCCCAGGTAGATGCCTGACCAATCCCCAACTCCCTGAGATGCCGATCAACCTACCCCAACCACGAGGCACGTGGTTGGCCCATTGGCCTCCTCCACTTACGAGGGTCCCTCACTGAGAGAATCTGGTGAGCAGGATCAGCATCAGGAAAACGAGCCACATGTCCATACAGCCGCAGCTGACACTCACAGACTATGCAGGTAACAAATATCATTTGAGTCTCTCTCAGCAACCGCTCGTTGGACACAAAGTCCGACCAGCGATAGCCAAGAATTCTCCGGAGACCTGGTACCAAAGGAATTAAGTCTGTCTCAGATACCTGGTCAGAGTCCAAGTCTCACACTCATAGAGCAAGACTGGAAGCACCAAGGACCTGAAGACTCGGACTTTCATCCTCCCTCACAGGTACCGGCAGCGCCACACCCCATTATCCAGTGAATCCATGACTCCCCAGGCCCGACCCAGACGTCTATTGACCTCTGACTCACAGCCAGCAGAGACATGAATATCACTGCCAAGGTAAGTGAATCTCTCCACGACCTCAACATCCTCACCACAAACAGGCACAGACAGGCCAGCAGCATCCAAGATGTCATTGAAAGCCTGGATCTTAGTTTTGACCCAGGAAACCTGTAATCCCAGTGGCTCTGACTCCTCATTCAGCACCTCGAGGGCCCCCAAAAGGATATCCAGAGTCTCCGCAAAGATGACTGCATCATCTGCAAAATCAAAGTCAGACATCTTGACATTCCCAAATGATGCACCGCAGCTTGATCTCTCGACATCCTCCCCAGAATCCAGTCCGAACAAGTGCTGAAAAGTGTGGGGGCCAGTACACACCTCTGACAAACTCCAGTAACAACTGGAATTAAGTCTGAGATGGTATCATCACATCTTACAACACTCTCAGTACCAGAGTATAGTTTAGACGTCATATTGATCAGTTTTGGTGGCACCCCACGAAGACCAAGATTCTGCCAGAGGGCATCCTAATTCACTGACTTGAACGGTTTGCAGAGATTAACGTAGGCTGCAAGTTGCTCCAGCCGAAACTCATCTACATTCGGTGAGAAACCGAAGGACAAGGATACGGTCAATTGTTGACCTTTTTGGTGTAAAGCTTGACTTCTCTAGGCGCTGGTGCTCAAGCAGATGGTGGCGAACCCTATCAAGAATTATCCGAACAAAGCACTTTTGCGGCACCGAGAGCAGCTTCACCCCTTGGTAGTTGTTGCAGTCCTGTTGATGACCCTTCCCTTTCCAGAGAGGGACAATAAGGCCCCTCTTCCGGTCAGTTGGGATGATGCCTGTGTTCCAGGCAGAGCACAGAACTGCATGCAGTGACATGAGTACAGCATTTCCACCAGCATTGAGAAGTTCAGCATGGATGCCACATATTCCTGGAGCTTTACCACATTTCAACCGGTTCACTGCAGCCTGTGTTTCTACAAACGAAGGTGGATCACAGTTGAATGGAGTGTCAGCAATGGGGATAACAACACCCCTGACATCCAACTCAACAGCTGGTGGATCAGCCTGGTGCATTCCTTTCAGTGTTCCACTCCACATTCCCTTCAGTCTCATTCTTCCCTCCAAGTCTTCAAGACAGCTGTTCACCACCATTTCAGATCATCCACCATTCAAAACCATGATCTTTTCTACCCATGTCAACCCCCACCCACCCCAGGCCCACCTCCATCCAAATTTTCAGTTTTTCTTTCCTGAGTGTTTGCTTCTGCATCAACATTGTCCACCTCGTGCATCCTGCCCTGTTCATTATTCCTCCACACACTTATTCTTTGTCCGTCTCCTTCTATTTTGTCCTTCAACCATGCTGTTGGTGTTTCCCCTCTCTTGATTTTTCCTTTGTTCTGTTGCATCCTTATCCATTCTGTGTTTTAGCTCTTCCACAAGCCTTGACTTCTTGTATACAAAAAAAAGGTAATCAATATTTTCATTATTATTATATATATTTTTAATATTGAGCCTTGCTTGTAGATCGCTGATATCATGTCTTGCTGTTCTCTCAAATAGAGTGATGTGTGTCTTCACACCTGAGAAGGCCAAAATCTACTGATCCCTTTTTTGCACTCCACTTAATGTAGATGATGATTGCATGAATTCCAGTCCGTGTTTAGTACGCCTTCAGCAGACTCTTATTTTCACTCTTCCAAGTGTGACAGATGCTCAGTGTATTCGACCAGCTTTGAAGCACAGGCTGGAAACAACCTTAGTTGTCAGTGAATAATAGTTTTGGAAACTTCTTGTCTGAGGTCCTTCCGTCATTGATTCCCAACTATGGAAAATGAACTGTTCAGAATTTTTTATGGCCTGCATCATATTGGAAGAAAGTGGCACACCTACGTTATATTGCGCTTCACCAATTCTGAGTTTCCTTCTTTTTTTGACAAAGGTGTTGCATTTCAAACCGGCTTTGGAATATCTGTGAAAGAACCTGCTTGGGTGGAAAAGGCGCAATACCAAAGTGAGGACCGAAGCAGCATTGAATACAAATTGTAATTGAGAGTTAGAAATGTTACACTTTGTGTCAA
>CM068967.1:64431420-64448603 GCA_035128595.1 Eptatretus atami
TGATTGCTTTGCACAAAAACCACCAAATTACAGTCGGTTCTCATGGGGGGATAACTATGAATGCGATGAAATAATACGTTAAACATAAATATGAATGTCTTATTACCCTCCCTAAAGCCACACCACAACAATAACACATATATACGCCGCGCCATTATAGATAGATATTGCCGAGTGGGATGATGCGTATAGGATGTTGATTGTTCATCGCTATCATATTTTGGTCATTTTCTTGATGCTTGATCATTTTAATTTGATCGTGTCCACATAGCAAAGTTTCCGAATGCATGCATGCCTTTTGAAGTGTCACTTGGGATTGTACTAATTACAAACAAGTCTTACCAAGAATCCTGCAGGTGCAAATGTTGAGTGGTGGTTTTTTGGCTGTATTGCATTGTCCGCACTTCTACATTTACATGGCATAAATGTCTCGTGAACCTTGCTGCAGAGCCCTTTCTGGCTCTGCAGAGAGGGTGTGGGCTGCCGCCAAAAAAAACAAAACAAAAGAAACACGTGATCTACATTAATCATGTTGTGCAGCTAGCAGAGTCTTGCTATGTTCACATGATGTGCAGAAGAGTGTTGAGAAAATCCTGCAATACATTGTAAATGCGTTGCCTGGTACTATCATTGATGTGTGCTGTGGGTCTGTGGGGCGCCTTGGTGATTATGCGGAATTAAATTCATTATTTTTGTACAGAAGGTGCAATTAAAATAGCAATATTTGTGTAGTGTACAAGGTTTTCTAATGTGACAAATTTGATTGACTCGATTCTTTTGAAAGCATTCTCTTTGAATGCTTCTATGTATTTTGAAGGACACAGATGATATCTTCACTTGCCGCAACAGTTTACCTTCTTATCTCTTTCTTATTTTTTCACGAGTTTGGTTCTAAGTGTGTACTCTGAAAGATGGGTAGGACAGCATCGTTAGCAGCAGTAATTTTATTTGACACTGTCAATATTTACTCTTACGAGTACCATGTAAGCAGAGTTGTTCTGTCGGGAGGTTCGGGATACCCACTTAACGTCCATCCGAGGATGGCACGGACATTGTGATGATACCAGCAAGTGAACACCCGGGATGAAGTTCATAGCGGGTCGAGATTTGGACCCAGGCTCCAGACGTTTAGGAGGGGGGCGAGTGTGTGTAGTCCGAGGTATCCTGTCAGCTCGACATGGATCGATTAAAAAGCTAATGGAATGATGCTAAATGGTTTTATAGTTCTCTTATTGAAATTGGGATATCCTCGTATTGTAGTGAAAGTAGATATTAGATCTGCAGCCAATTGATGATTTTGCGCGATCTCTTTTTTTTCTTGAGTCTCTCCTTACAACTGCCACACCACGATATCTCCATTTCTGAGCATCACACTTAAGTTTGGGCATTGGAGCCTTGGTCAATGCACCTAACGTCATGTATTATTTTTTTCGAATTTGCCCTTCACTCCATTCCAATTTAATGGTAAAAATACATTTTTCTTTGCTATTTTTTACCTCCACACCAAGGTGATGGAGATGTTTTCACCCTATTGTCTGTCTGGAGAGTAGGGATACAAAGAATGGCTTGAGAGGTTGAGACGAAACTGTGGAGAAGTTGGGTCTGTGACGAGGAGGAAATGTTTTCATTTGGTATGATTCGGTCTCTGTGTTGGAGTGGCGACCGACGGATTGTGTTCAATTAGCCACGGAGGAAACCCATGCTTAAGCAGCACAAGCTGCACCGGAGTATGGTCCAAGGGATGGATTGGAACTGGATTCAGTCTGATACAGATTACAAGAATTTAAAATTGATTTCACCATGTGAGAGATAGCGGCAAAACGAATAATGAGCATGAAGATCTCAAAAGTTGTGGACAGGTTATGATAAAACTTGGAGGATTGAGTTGGGTATGGTGACAAGGACAAGCAATTTTATTATGGTTCAGGTCCCAATGCAGATCCGGCTTATTGGGGAGAACAATTATAATGTGTCCGGCTTGGCAGAGGTATGTGCTTTACCAGCTCATTCAATGTAAAGCCTATTTTGAAAAGGGTTATAAATTGAAGGTGTTTCAAAAATGGTTAAATAATTGAGGGGGTTTTTTTTGCCCTGCCCATGCCTTTGTATTTTAACCAATTTCCATACAAGAAATAGTAATTGGATCCATTGCCTTGGCCCAACACATTGAAGTCACATTCTTTTTGTGATTTCTAACCTAGATTGACGGGGTCATTTGCAAAATCGGAGTGCTAAATTAAGGTTATGTACCACAGGGAATTGGCAGGTGGCCCGGTGATAATTTGCTACTCTTGCGCAAAGTAAAACCGTCATCTGAACACTCATTCGAATGCTGGCAGATGAGATGCAGTTTATGTCATCCGAGGTGGGCAGCAACACATTGGCAAATCCCTGCCTGTAAACACAGGATATCAGTTTATGTAGTGGCTGATTTTGAACCACCGGCGAGACACGCTTAGAAGTTGAGTGTCATACCTCGGGGCCGCTATACTGCAGTCCCTTTTGGAGTGACAGGTAAGATTGAGATTTTCAGGATTGAGGATTGAAACAGTGTTCCTTTAATTTTATAGGTCCAGTATCTAATCTGATTTAGATGGCAATAGTATGGACGCTGTGAAATCTGCTGTCATGGGAGAGGTACCTGGTGCAACAGATGTGGAGTTCATGCTGAAAAGGAAAAGACGTGTTTTCTACGAGAACATAAGAGGCGTAATGTGCGATGAGAAAAAGATTTGGTCCCTGGAGTATGATGTCAGTCTTGGGTTGAGGAATACAGAGTGTTTGTTCTGCTTTTTCTCTGGGTAGGTGTGAATGCATGACTTCTTATCAGCGAGGAATTTTGCTTAAGCAGCGTCTTTGTGATACAGTCGGTATTTGCTATGTTAATGGAACGTATTGGTTGGGAGTTTGATTTCTGTGAAGTTGTAACTTAAAAGTGATGAAGCATTTGGGCAGTCAAATATTGGCAATTCGTGCAGGAGTTACTCGGAGGTTTCGTTTAAGTTCACACCTTAAATCTGCAGTTCCTATGCCAGGGTAATGTGTCACTCGTGTGAAAATGAAGAGAATTCACATTTATAACAGTCAGTGGTAAACCATATTCTGTTCGATAATCGAGATTGTTGGTTTGCATGTCTTGGGACAGATTTGCTCCAAGTCAATGACATCAATTTTGTGTTGAGATGATGTTATTGATGTCAGTTTGTTATCCATTACGAAAAAGTATTGCTCGCATTAAACAAATTCCATGCTGTATTGTAAAGGGTTTCGTATTGCTGAATTTTGAGACGTTATTTGTAGAAAAGGTTCATGACAAACCCTTCATCATGTGTGTAAGACACTGGTGCTCTTTGCATAACTCATGAAGGTCATGCAATGTTCGGAAAAGGCAGTGGCAAAGATTAGATTAAAAGCAAAATTTAAATCCGCCAAGTTCACTGATATGATGAATGCGAACTCTTTTACAGTGCCCAGGAGGGGGGGAAAGGTCTGCACCCCATTCAGAAATTTCACCTTACTTTTGACTGTCCTTATATGCATCGGAATTTAAATTGCATGAAATCAGACTTTTTCGCCCCTTTCATTTACCATCAGTAAGCACAACTCCCAAGTGAAAACAATTTACAAATTCAGAAAATTAATTAAAAATACAAACTAGATATATTGGTTGGATTGGTATACCTATAAAGCATTGTACATGAGACTAGTGACACTCACCGAGTAATTCACGAAAGTTAATGGCCATCACCTGGTGTAAATTGTCGTGATTTCTGATATTTCAGAAAAAATAGCGTCTGTAAGGTTTCTCTGCTGTGTAATGCATTTCCAGCAGACTCAAACAGAACCCAAGGAGCTTTCAAAGACCTCTGGGATAAAGTTGTGAAAGGCGACAGATCAGGGATGGACATAAAAATATTTCAAAGCGCCTTAAATCGTCACAGGGAGCACAGTGAACTGTTGTGTGTGTGTGTGTGTGTATGTGTGTGTGTGTTGGTGTGCGCGCGCGCGACAATAACTCCAAATCATAACCTAGCAGCCTGAAATGTTGCATAAATATTAAGTAAACTCCAAGAGTAGTCCAAATGAAAATTTGGGTTTGGGTTAATTACACACACCTTTTGAAGATATTAACGGCCTATTTAATTATTACCTTGATCAATTGCATCTCAAACCCACTCATGTCTATGGGGTTAAGGCGATCTGGGTTACTCACTGGGTCTGAAGCCGCCACGTTTTGGCCTACTAACACCATTGGTAGCTTTATTAATAAACGTAGTAATAAGATGAAGGTTTATGGATGGTACCACAAGACATTCTAGATGAGGCCGTCCTCCAAAACTGGATGACAGAGCAGAGAGACTGATGAGAGAAGCACCCAAGAGCCAATGCCTTGAAACAGCTGCAGGCCTTTTGGCAAAGACGTTACTGTGTGCTTGTGAAACACATAACCCAATAATTCCACCAGTCTGGCCTGCTGGTAGGGTGGCAAAAAGGAAAGCATTACTCAAAAAGACCACTGAGCCTTTCTGAAGGTATCAAACAACGTGTTTGAGATCTGAGCCACATGTGCAAACATTTGTGGTCCGTGAAAAAGATGGAATTTTTGGCATAAATGAAAACTTACGTTTGGCGCAAACCCAGAACAGCACACTCCAAAGAACACATCCCAACGGAAGCATGTGGGGGCATAATCATTTATGGGAGTATCATCGCAAGGGACTGTGGCACTTAGTCAGGATAGAGAGGGAAATGGATGGAGCAAAAATGGAGAAAATAAGAAAATCCCAGAGGAAAACTGCTACCTTGCAGGAAAGCTGAATACTGGGATGGAAGTTACCTTTCAGCATGACGACAAGACCTGACAGCACAAGCCAAGCCTACACTGGAGTGGCCAGGTCAGTTATGGGAGCATGCGATGACAGATGTGTCGTTGCGTCTATTTCTTCTGGTACTCCAGGGGCTTCTGCCATACCTCAGGCAGAAAAATGGCATATCCATCTGTAGAGATGCTGAAAACTGCTGCAACTACGAGGCAATGGTGACCCCTTGGCCTCCTCCACTCATGAGGCTCCCCCGCTTGAGAGAATCTGGTATGAGGATCAGTGTCAGGAACAGCACATGGTCTCGTCAGCTTTGCAGTGAACACCTCACAGGACTATGCACTGGTAACAAGATTCATTTGAGCCTCTCTAAACCGTCGTTGGCACAAATGTCCAGACAGCGATGCAAGGATTCCCGAGAGCCTGGTACAAAGAATAGAGTCTCTGTTCAGATACTGGTCAGAGTCAAGGCTCACACCGGGCAAGAGACACACCAATATGAGACTACGGACTTTATTCCTGCACAGTACGACAGCGACCACAGCCATATGAACAGTTGATCCATGCACGTCCCAGGAGGAGGAGAGTGATGTGGGACCATACTCTGTAGAGCATGGTTGCTGGCTTATGCAGTCTCCTTGGCTATTGGACCAATCTGGATCTACCAACGATGCCTGCAGCTGATCTCTTCACTGAATTAAACGCTTGGCAGAGATAAACATAGCTGCAGAGCAGCCTGGCCAAAACGCACCTGGTCGGTTAGAGACGCATCGAGCAGATGCGTCGTTGACCTTTTGGTGTAAGCGACTGCTCTGCGGTGTGGTGGCTCAAGACAATGGTGGTGATACCTATCAAGGAATTATCCCGGAGCAAAGAATTGCTTGCACTGAGAGGAGCGCCCTCAGTAAGTTGTATGCAGTACTGGTGACACTTCCCTTTCCGAGAGTAGGGACAACAAGCGCCTCTTCCAATCAGTTGATGATGCTGTGTTCCAGGCACAGAGCAACGCTGAATCAACGACTGATACAGATTTCGCAGGTTGAGAAATCAGCAGGATGCTAAATGCCAGGAGCTGTTACCCATTTCAACAGGTTCCGGCTGATGTTTCACAAGACGAAGGTGATCACAGTCATAGGTAAAATAAGAAGTAACACCCTGTATAGACAGTCAACATGGTGGATCAGAGCTCAAGGTAATCGCCCAGCGCCTTCCTTCGTCCCTGTCAAGGCTACTGCTCTGCTCTAATGCAGTACACCGAAGCATCGGACTTGGGAGGAACGCATTTGCACTAATTCCCTCGCAAGTAGGATGAGAATCACTTGACCACAGGTGATGTTCTACCTGCTCGAATTCCTCGCACATAGGCCTTGTCCACTTCAGCACACATACAGTTTATGCTCAACTCCCCTGAAAGCTCAGCTCTGCATCTAAGCCTGGCAAGGGGATTCTGATCAATGTATCAGTGTCCCTTGAAGACAAATTCTTCTCACCACTATATGATTCACAGAGATCCATGCACTCAGGTGGTGGTCTTTAAGGCACTCCACAACTCTTCAGGATTCCAAAGCCCAGGTCAGGTATGGCGAGTCGCCAGAGCAGCAGTCGCTGGCGTCACCTTCCGCCGGTACTCCAGGGCTCCGTCTGGCCTCCCATCTCCTTGAGATCCGATAACTGCTGCAACCACGAGAACGGGCAGCCCATTGGCCTCCTCCACTCCGAGACTCCTCGCTGAGGAGAATTGGTGAGCAGGATAGCGTCAGTAAATGAGCCAATGTAATACGACCACAGCTGACGCTCACGGACTATGTAGGAAACAAACTTCATTGAGTCTATCTCAGCATCGCTCGTGGAACAAGATCGATCAGCGATGCCTAAGGTTCGTCCGCAAGACCTGGTCCAAAGGCATTAAGCTCCAATCTTCAGACTCCCTGGTAGAAGTCCACAGGCTCACATCCGTAGCAGAAGACCGAAGCACCAATAACTGAAGACTTCGGATTAGTCCTCCTGCACAGTCGACAGCGCCACACCTATGAAGCAGTTAATCCATGATCCCAGGAGAGAGGAGGATGACTTGGGACGCATATCTGTCCCAGAGCTGGTGCTGCTAAGCAGTTACTCCTTGGCTATGGGCACATCCTGGATGCTCCCAAACGGATCACTGCAGCTTGATCTCTTCACTGAATTCAGACGCTTGCAGAGATAAACTAGGCTCAAGCAGCCCTGCAACACTCCTGCGTTCGTGAGACCCGCAGAGCAAGGATAGTCAGTCGTTGACCTTTGGTATAAGCATGACTGCTCTGGTGTGGTGCTAGCACATGGTTGGAACCCTCAGAATTATCCGAGCAAAGACATTGCTTGGCACTGAGAGGAGCGTCACCTCAGTAGTTGTTTGCAGTACTGGTGATCACCTTCCCTTTCCAGAGAGGACACAAAAAGGCCTCTTCCATCAGTTAGGATGATGCCTGTGTTCCGCAAGCACGAGCATGCATGCAACGACGATGAGTAACAGCATTTCCGCCAGCGTTGAGAAATTCAGCATGGATGCCACAAAGCAGGGAGCTTACCCATTTCAACGGTTCACCGAGCCTGTGTTCACAACGAAGGTGGATCGCAGTTCATTAGGTCAACAATAAGAAAGTACACCCCTGTCATGCGACTCAACAGCTGGTGGATCAGCGTCAAGGTAACGGCCCAGCCGGCTTCACTTCGGACTCCCCTGTCAAGAGCTCACTGCACTCTGCGCTAAATGCAGTACACAGGGGCAACTGGAGGAACGCAATGCGCACGAATTCCCCTGCAAGTAGGATGAAGAATCACTTGCCACAGGTATGTTCTACCTGCTCATAAATCTCGCACATAGGCCTTGTCACCTCAGCACACATACAGTTTTATGCCTCAACTCCCTGAAAAGCTCAGCTCTGCCATTCAGCCTGGCAAGGGGATTCTGGTCATGGTATTCAGTGTCCCTTGAAAGACAAAATTCTTTCACCTATAGTGGTTCAAGAGATCACTGGCAACATCAAGGATGGTGTCTTTTAAGGCATCCACAACTCTTCAGGATCCCAAAAGCACCAGTCAGAGTATGGGACCATGCGCAGAGCAGCAGGTCGCTGCGTCACTTTCCGCGGTATCCAGGCTCCGGCTGGCATCCCCATCTCCTTGAGATGCCGATCAACCTGCTGCATACCACGAGGAACGTGGCCAGCCATTGGCCTCCTCCACTCACGAGACTCCCTCGCTAGAGAAATCTGGTGAGCAGGATCAGCGTCAGTAAAATGAGCCACATGTCAACAGCCACAGCTGACGCTCACGACTATGTAGGAAACAAATCTCATTTGAGTTCTCTCAGCATCGCGTCGTTGGACACAAGTCCGATAGCGATAGCCAAGGCTTCTCGCAGAGACTGGTACCAAAGAATTAAGTCTCCATCTCAGATCTTGGTCAGAGTCCAAGTCATCTCGTAGAGGCAAGACTGGAAGAACCAAGAGACTGAAGACTCAGACTTCATCCTCCGCACAGGTACCAGCAGCACCACACCCCATGATCCAGTGATCCATGCCCAGGCCGACCAGACGTCTATTGACCTTGACTCACAGCAGCAGAGACATGAATATCACTGCAAGGTAAGTGAATCTCTCCATGACTCAACATCCTCAAAAAACAGGACAACAGACAGCATCATCCAGATATTGAAAGCCTGGATCTTAGTTGACCAAGGAAACCCGTAATCCAGCCGCGCGACACTCATTCAGACCTCGAAGCACGCAGCCCAAACCTCACTCAACATGGTTCGCAATCCTCAGCATACCCTCATCCTTTGAGCTCTGCAACATCCAGCCTCGGCTGGGATGGTCCATCTCCAAGATTTAAGCTGCAACTTCAGAGTTGCTTCATCAAGTCTGTGGTACCATGAGGAATGAGCACTCCAGTACACCCTGCAGTATTCTGGATAATCTCCAACGAGCACATGGTGCAATATCTTGCCACACAGCATTGGAATACCAATTCCAGCAATAAGCCTGTGGGCGCTGAAACATGAACCAGCCACCCAAGATTCATGACTTTTGCAAGTCAAGGAACTTGCTGCTATTCTGGTCACAGTTCCAGTCATGGGACCAACACATCTCATAACATCCCTATTAGTTCAGTACGATGCGTTGAAATCCCCAAGACTCGAAGAGTATCTCGCCTTGGGCACTGATCAACACAGACTCGAGCGTGGCACAGAATGCGTCTTCACAGTGAGATCACTCGCCTCAGTCACGCACTATACAGAGACAGGAAACGCACCCAAGGAGTGATGAATCGTTTGTCTCATATACGCTCTCGTTGACCGGTGTTACCTCATATCATTGGCGTCGCTTATTGGAACAGCTACAGCAACTCCTTGGGCATGGTCACCATCAGAGCGCACCAGTCCAATAGTAGGTGTAACCAACCCCATGATCTCGCACTTTCCGGTCTCTGAATATCAAAGAGTGCTGCAATCCGATTTTCAACGCTTGAGCTCAGATTATAACAGAGACAGGTGATCACCTAACTTCGGGACGGACATTCCAGAGCCACCACCCAAGGCCTCAGGTTAACCAAGCAGGACGCCATCTGGCGGACGACAATCTGCACCACCGACACACACTACCGCAATCCAACTGGGAGGTTCCCCATGTTTTCCTGCTCATCAAAGAGTGGGTCCCTGAAGCTTTGCCCAATCCCGTCATCCAATGCGTTGCCCTACGAAGGGTGCTGCACAGGAGGCTTCCCTGGATGTGGGTTTCAGTTTTCTTTGCGTTTTTATGTCTTTGCGGTGTGAAGGTTTACGGGGCCGGAGTGCAATTCGCACCAACTCCTAAAATAGAAAGTGAACACCAACTGCAGGATGATGTGCAGGCACATGGGCCAAGATATGATTGGCCGTTGGCTCACAGGAGCTCCTCCTCCTTGACAGGTTTGTTTTTTATCCTGCGTGGGTGTCCATATCTACACCCTCCTCACAAAAACTGGTGGGGAAGACTGTTTAGCGCTGACACCCACATGAACAGGTTCATACAGGTACATGGTCCCTGTAGCAAGCCACAGATGCTAATGTAGCTTGTACAGAAGAATGAGCAATGTTGGCAATCAAGGTGTGCAAAGTTGGTAGAGACTATTCAACAGACTCACAGCTGCATTGCTTTCAAAGGTGCTTCCACAAGTATTAACTCGGCCGGACACTTATCTATACAGATATTCAGTTGGTATTTTTAGTTCCTGTTGGATTTAGTCCAAAACGGGGCTGATGGATTTGGTCTCGATTTTCATGTCTGTGTGTGCGTGCGTCCGCAACCATATCTGACATGTTGGACAATAGAACACATGATGGTGTACATGCACATTTTGTTTCGTCATGCGATCAAAGATGCCTACTGGCGGCATGTTAGTTGTTAAAAAAAAAAACGTGTCGAATATCCTCACCTTTTCTCGGAATGCATTTAACGAGCTTGTTCAAACTAGGCACAACGATAATGAATGATTCTTACATATGCACTCATTTGTTTGAGATCAGGTCCAAATGGTGACTGATGGCCATTTTGTTACTTAATTGTTCTAACCATTTCTCGCCTTGCATGGTCCGATTTTGTTAAACCTTGCACAGCACAAGTACATATGGTGTACATGTTGACGTCGCTTTATTTGTGATCTGATCAAAGATGGCAACTGGAAGATGGCGGCTAATTTAGTTGTACATAAATATGGGTTAGCCCTTTAACTATGTACAGGAAATTATTACAACAAATGGGGCTAACATTTATGTCTTTTATTTTATTTTACTTTTTACACTTGACACCGTTACCTAGGAAATGTGATCTCCTTATACGGGAATCGCGCTCTCAGAAATTATCTATACTATATTGAAATATTGATTAATGCGTCGAGCTTTCTGCTAGCACAATGCCGGACCGTAGGAGAGCTATTAGTGGGAAATATAACTCCGGCCAATCTACATAGACATTGTTGACCAATGGAAGAAAGGACCCACGGCAGAATTGGAAATATAACAAGAATAATTTAACTCATAATGAGCGATGAGGGATGGGAAGGAGGGAGGGAACTTCAGGCTTAAATGGCATAGAAGGGAAGGGGCAGGAAAAGGGAATGTAATAAAGAAGTGTAATCAAGTGATATTTATAAAAAGGGAAAGCAAATGTACAAGTATGAGACTCTAACTATGCTCACCTACTGGCTAACAAAACACGTACCCATCGGAACACACCACACGTATGTAAAGACATCGTCCATTATAAAGCTTGTGAGAAATTTCTGAGGATATCGAAGACTCATAGCTCAGTGGGCAGTCGCATGTACAGTGATGAGGCCCTTGGGTTTGTGTCCGGTTGAGTCTGTGTGAAATTTTTCACACTTAGCCCCGTGCAGGACTTACATTTCTGTAATACTATACTATATACGTAATACCCCGTTCTGGAAGGGATTAACGTTACACAAGCTCCAGCGCTAAGTGAAAAACGCGCAATCGAATGCGAAGCCTCCCAAAATCGATTCGACGGCTCCTGATCCGGTTGCCCAGTGATTGGGTCTTGATGCTGCCGGGAAGACGCATGTCTAGGTCCTCTGGTCGGTTGTGCAGTGAGTGGGTATTGAGGTGCGGGAGATCGATGTCTGGTTGGTTGGTTGCAGTGATTGGGGTATTGAGTAGCCCGGAGATCGCTGATAGTCCGGTACTGGTCGGTTTGAGAGGTGGGGTATAGCAGGCTCGTCAAACCGGCGGCAATTCTTTTTCTTCGAAGAAATATCGAGCACTTTAACTTAATTCTCCTGGAGCGTCAGGACTTCTCTGGCGCTATGAGTTCCTTGCCAGAAATTAGAAGGGTGCAGGGCGTTTGGGCAGCATCGTGGGCTTGGAGAAAAAAGAAGAAAATTTCTACGTTCACAAGCGAATTTTGCTCGTGCGTTGTGTGACGGGTCGACGGCACACACACGTTATAAATTATTGCTTAATATTATGATTTTATACATTATTTACGATGTACCGGGGATCGCGAAGACAATTAGTTAGTTCCAGGGAATCCGCGATGAACGGGGGCGCGATAGGATGAAGCGTGAAGCGGTGGGGTGACTGTTCATATATAGTTAAGATTTCAGGAATGGGTCTGAATGAATGCATCAACAATCCAGGTCCTAAGACGTTATTTCCTAAATACATGTCAGATTAGCCATTCCATGTTTAGTGGGATTTTAAAGTGGTGTCATTGAGAAGGTAAAGAATAGATCCCTCTTCTTATGGAGTTTTTTTTACGCACAGCGTTTTCACCCATTTCTTTCACGACGCTGAGACAGCGCCCTTTTTCGAGAGCGTGGATTGTCAGGGAACGGTGCGCAAGTGGGGCGGGTGAGCTTGGGGGGGATTTCTGTGCCACAGACGGGCGGATATATAAAACAAGAGGAGGCGTCGAGCGAGGAAGCGAGCGAGTGGCATCTGCTCTCTGTCTCTTCCTGTCATTTTGAATTGATTTTTCCTGATTAACTATTCATTTTGATTGCTTTGGAATTTATTACTATTTATCTTCCAGGAAATAAAAGTTTTTCTTATTTATTATTTCTATTATATATATTTGTTGCTTCCCTCGCGTGCTTTTTCCTTTCCTTCCATTGTCTGCGCATTGTGCCGAACCTAATGAATAGCCTGCGAGGTAATTACACAGATTTTGACAAAAATGTTGGCACGCACAGCGGTATTAAACGCATACGGTCGGCCCTAATTAAGATCGAAATCAAGATACGAATTGGTCTTTTGCCAGAGGCGCGCGTGCCCCGTTCAGGGTAACCCGTTACTCTAGATTTAAACAGGCATAATTAGAATGGTGGGCACACCTGGAACTCGTCGTTAACTGCAGGGTGTTCGATGGTTCTAAAAAACAGCCACCAATAGACCACAACGTAATTGGAGCTAGTGGCCCAGGTACCGCGCTCTTCCGAGGCCAACCGGGATTGAATCCCCCTGATTGACAAACTTGGTTTGATCTCGGCCGAAGATACATATATAATGTATTATAATATTATTGTCGTCTAGGTCGTTAAAGTTAACACCAACCTGGACAGACAGCCGAGATCCTTGGAGATTATAGCACGCATGGGACGGAAGGTGGCGGAGCACGTACCAGAATGGAGGCATATGGGTTTTCCTCGAACCCACAACGAACAAACAAGGAAATTCAACAAATGATGATTTAATAAAAATAATCAAAGATTTATAATGAATATAAATGAAAGCATGAGGTAATGAAAAGTGAGGTAAACTAATTCCTAGTTTGAGATGTCTCTACTCGGTCACAAAAACAGACAAGGGGAAAGATAAAAATAAAAGAAATTCCTCACTTTATGCCAGTAATCAGCTTTGTGTGCAGATGATCTTTTGGAGGCACAGTCGGCGAGCCTCAAAGTCACCGCGCAACGCACCCAAAATGGTGCCAAGTCGCTCTCTGCGGTCACGTACGTGAGGTAATTCATGCAGCGGTCTTCAACGCCAGGGTCCACAAACCTCCATACACTTTCTTCTGATGATCGAGATTGCCACACCGCTCACTCTAAGTTCCAGGTACACACACACCAAATGCCGCCACCTTTCTCCTTGATCAGACAACAAGATGATTGTTGAGGCTCCGAGATAAGTGAGACGCACTCTTCTTCTTCTCTCCTTCTCCTCAAAGTGTACAATCTCTGCGACTCAGCCGAACAGACAACGGCCAGCGTCCTGTTCCAGCACATGAGCAAATTCACACAGCACGAACAACGAGAATCGCGCAGCCTTTTTGTCGTGCCTAGAGTGACCAGAGCCTCACGCTTTGCTTCCAACCGCTCTCGTCTCTCGAGCACCTTCTCCTTCTCCTTCTCTGACATCACCCCGCCCAATCATCAGCCTCGGGGGCGTAGCCTGCCGGTACGAAGCCGGGAAGGCGAGGTTTTTGCTTGCTCGGAAACGTTTGGCTCTGTTGTTGTTGGAAGAACATGGTTCCTTTTCATTTCCAGCTTTGTAAATGCAAAAATGTAGGAAAAGGTCACAGGGGGTCAATCACATACTGGGAGCAGTGTGACCACTCCTTGGCTTTTTTCACAAGATCTTGGCTATTCGTTGTTCACCTTGGCGTCTTGGTTTTCTATAGGTTTTCTTGGCGTGTAGGTTTTCTATTATCATAGCTTTTCCGAAACCTTGTGAATTCTTGGCTTTTTTCATTGGCTCACCTTGGCATTGATGAAAATGAGGAGTTGTCACACTGACTGGGAGAACTAGCCTTAAACCCTACGTAGTTAACAGCACCACCATGTGGTAATACATAATCTCAAGCTTACAGTTTTCCCAACTTAATTTACATCGAGATGTCTCCTAACCATCCACGGACCATGCTACACGATACAATCCTACCTTTACTATGAAAATCCCCATCTACCCAAAAACATAACAATATATAATATATATATATATATATATATATATAAATAATATGTAAGCTCTTTCAATCACTGACTCACCACTTACTGACTGATATTAGATCAGTGCTCCGGGTGATGTCATAGAAAGCTGAATTGTGCGTGCCGATGACATCGAAGCCAGTACACCGGGGGCGGGGGGGGGTCACAGGGGCGAATCAGACATCATCACAAACATCCATAAATGAAAGTATAATAAATGGAAAAGAAAATGAATTTTAAAAAGTGTTAAAAAAAATGCAGTGACGACCCAAGACAATGGTGAAGCACATTCGTATGTTCTAAGCATCGCTTCCTAATATCTACAACACACACACACACACACCACAAGCACACACACACACACACAACACCTATTCATGGGATATAGTTCTGGAAAAGCCATGAATCTGCGAATGCAGCAGATGTTTCAATGAAAAAAGGGGATAGGTCACCTATCCAAAAAGGCCGGTTCACGAATTCAGAGGAAAAAATCAAAATCCCATGATAAACCGGAATTGTGCACGCATAAAAACAGCGAAACCGCGAAATGCTCGAAACCAACAAAACATGGACCCCCCCCCCCACAAATACACCCGGTGAAAAAAGGAATACCGCGAATACTACAAAGCCTAAGGCCCACAAAAGTCGAAGCAGGTCACATTTTATAAACCACGAATATGCGTGGTCCGCGATTCGCAAATCCGTGAATGGCGAGGTCCGATAGTATATGTATGTATATGTATATTTATATATATATGAGGTCCCGAAGGATCTTTAGCATCCACTAACGAATGCTAGCAGACTTGGCAACTGGCTTCACGTCTCTGCCTCAGGAGGTGTGCCTTGCCACTTTGTACAAGAATGATGGTTTATAGTTGGGTCAGAAATCAAACCCAGACAAGATGGCTAAAAGGTGAGTTTGCTACCTTGTGGTATCCTTTCACCTTGTCGTTCCAGTTATTTATTGTGTGCAAAGCTGAATGTACCATAACCATTTTGGTTTCGATAGAGGTGTGAAAATCTTTGAAGGTTAATTTATTATTTTAAACCAACACTCTTTTAACCTTGAAAACCAATTTTTTATTTTTTTGTTGAGAAAGTCGAGGCTCGTGGAGAATCCAGAGCAAAAGAAACAGTAGAAAGAGAGGGAAAGAACACACCAACAGTGGGGTTTCGGGCCAAAATAATGGGAGACATGGAGAGTATCAGTTCCTGTGGTGAAAACAATGGACACAGCCACAAACTATCAGGAAGTAAAAACTGTAAACTTGTAAAGAGATGGGTTTGGGGAAGGTTAATGGGGGTATAAAAGATTATGGTTTTGGATGGGGGATCTGAGATTGTGGGTGGTCTTATTTGGTGAAGAGCACAAGGCTATTGGTAGCACCATTGGTTGAGGGCACGGCTGTTCCACTGATGCATGCCCTCTATCGGTTAGGACAGTAATTTGTAATTTGGACAGTGTGCTGGCGAGAGCTCACCACTTCTTCACGAAGGATCTTTGATGTCCACCAACGAATGCCAGCAGATGGGACACCCAATTTAACGTCCATCCACAGGACGACACACATGAATGAATCACCCCGCCTGTGAAACACCGGGATGACAGTATAGCTGGGCCGAGATTCAAACCTACGCTAGACAGCTTATTATTATACGCTACTCACCCAGGCCATCCTAACAGTGCTTAAATTGTGGTGAACAGCTGTCTTGTAGACCGGTAGGGAAGGATGACATTGAAGAGTGTGTGGGATTTGATTCCGCAGATTGGGGAAAAGGAGCGAATGAGTGGAGATAAGCAGTGATTTTGGGAGTTTCACCAGTAGGAGATTCTTGGTGGATCATGTGCTCCCTGCAGAAGTCTGGGGAGGGGGAGTGCAGGGGTGGGGGAGCGGGAGGGAATGCGTGGGAGGTGTGGGGAGGGGAGCATGGACAGAGCAAAGGGTGCAAGTGTAGAAAGGAGGAGGTAGAAGATATAAAGATCACTGACCTGTTAATGATGTGAAAGGAATTTTAAACACATTTTTTCAAGAAATGCTTTACATTCATAATACACCTAAAACGTCGGTTATTGAGTTGGTATAAATTGAAGATTAAACATTCTGGAATTGCAAAGAAAGGTGAGATACAAACTTGAGATGTATCACAAGTAATATGTTTCAGTTTTCAAGGTCAATGATTGACTCCCTGAAATGTTTCTGGGACATCCCTATTTACCTCTAAAGTGAGTCTAAATGAAGTTAATTTGTGTCTTTCTTTTTCTCTAAAGACCAATTAAAGAGCAAATTACTCTTAGTTGCATTAGTTGATGAAACATAGAATAATTACCTCCACCACCTGAAGGTGACTGGAGGTTGTTTTCATCCCTATTTTTTGTTTTCATCCCTGCCCCCCTCCCTCGCTCCTGTTTTTGTAGTTCTCATTCCTTTTTGGTTCACGAAAAAAATAAGTGACCACTATATTCGTTATTGTTGTGTGTCTGTCTGTCTGTCTGAGCTCCGTGGGTTTGACCGATCCTATGAAATTTGTGGAGGTTTATATCATAGATCTAGTGTGGTTTTCTGAGAATGGGCGTGGTGCGCCCAATATGGGCGGCCCAACGCTCAAAAAAAACGTTTTTAGGGGGTAGCCGATTTTCAATTTGCATCTTCTCCTGCAGGGGGTTGTCGAATCTGTAGCCCAATGGCACCTGCATAGCCCCACGGAGCTCGATTTTTCATTTTCGTCACAAGATCAAGGTCACAAACTTAGAAAATTGCGATTTTGACATAAAAACCCATCTTCTCCGAGAGGTTTGTCGAATCTGGCAGTGGTTTCGGTATTTGGTTAGCACAATGGCACCTGCATAGCCGCACGGAGCTCGATTTTTCATTTTTGTCCCAAGGTCAAGGTCACAAGGTC
>CM068967.1:64454733-64466743 GCA_035128595.1 Eptatretus atami
AACCCCAAAACATCACTGAACCTCCTCCATGTTTGACTGGGAAGGTGTTCTCTTTGTCGAAGGCTTCATTTTGTTTTCTGTAAACAGAGATGATGTGCTTTCCCAAAAAGCTCTAATTTGGTCTCATCTGTCCACAGGGCATTCCCCCAGAAGGATTTCGGCTTGTTCAGGTATGTTTTGGCAAACTCCAGTTGGGATCTTATGTCTCTCTCAGCAGTGGGGGCCTCCTACCATAGAACCCCCTTTCATTGAGTTGGCGACGGATGGTGCGAGTTGAAACTGTCGTACCTTGTGTCTGAAGGTCAGCTTGAATCTGTTTGGCAGGTGATTGAGGTGCTTTCTCCACCATTTTAACAATCCTTCGCTGCAATCATCGATCAAGTTTTCTCTTGCGGCCACGTCCAGGGAGGTTGGCTACAGTGCCATGGGCCTTAAACTTCCTGATAACATTGCGTACGATGGACACAGGAACATCAAGGTCTCTGGAGATGGACTTAGCCTTGAGATTGTCCATGCTTGGCTACAATCTTGTGTCGGACCTCCTCAGACAATTCTCTGGTTTTCTTTCTTTTCTCCATGCTCATTGCGGTACACACTGACATAAAACAGCAGAATGACTCCTTTTCTCTATACAAACTGGGTGAATGAGTGATTTATATATTGCAGGCACCTGCAACTCACCACAGGTGAGTTTAATTCCAAAGTAAGGGAGAATCACCTGCTTAAAATCTAATTATTTCTAACAACTTCTAAAAAGTGCCAATAATATTGCCCAGGCAATTTTAGGATTTCTGTGTTGAATAAACTAAGATTTAGTTATTTCTTTCAGCTTTTTTTGTTTTGTTCCACTGCAAACCAAAGAAATACATATGTGAATATGAAAAGATTTTTTTTAAAAATTTCAACAATTTTCTGCAAGAAATGGTATATCATTTGGAAATAGTGCATGGGTGCCAATATTTTTGGCCATGACAGTAAGAATTTGCGAATATTCGGAGAAAAGGATAGAGAGCGGCCAAAACAAATGAGTTCTATATCAGGAGAGCCAGATGGACAAAGGTTGGGGAAGGGTTGGAGGTGGTTACAGGAGGGTTACTTGTTCAAGCCTGTGAGGCACGGTTGGTGCGAAGTGCTGATTTTAAGAGGCTGTCTACTCTACGACATGATCTGATGCCAACTGTCAAAGCAAGAGCAGCAGCGCTTAACCTTCCATCATCGGTGGCATTTCTCAAGTGGCACACTTTAGTTATTGAGGCATTTGTGAACTGTAGAATGAAGTAATTTTTATTCTCAAACCATTCAAATAAGGGGTTATGGAATAATGGTTCATTGAGGAGCATGGATCGAACATAGGTCGATGGGTCACAAAGACAGGTAAAAGCTTGCCACATGTTTAGTAGGCTTTCGTGAAAGGAAGGTAGAATGGATAAGTCTATCTTGGTCGGGTCCATTAAAAACAGCTCCTGAGCGAGGTCCAATTTCTCAACTTGACGAAGGATGCAACCGGTAAGCTGTCTCCAGGTCAAACAAGGCTCATACAAGAAGTGCCATGCTGTTTGCAGACAGAAAGCTATGATGTGACACTCAACATTTACAAGCCCTTGGCCACCCTCTGTCGTTTGTAGGTTCAAGATCTCTGGTCGCAGCCAGTGCTTTCCTGACCAGAGGAAGCGAGTGGCACATTTTTGTATCTCGTCCATCGTGGCTATAAACAGTTGTAGGGCAAGAACTTTGTCCCATGAAGCGGAGGTAACAAGACTGTTAATGACTAGTCCGCTGCCGTGGTCGGACAATTGGCAGAGTAAGCCCTTTCATTTCAATAAAAGGAATTCCATTCATTCCAACAAGCCATCGCATTTGTGCCTCGCAAAGTTACCCGGACCAGAAACCCCCAGAAACTTAATCCCATCTCTTCTCCAAGAAAGAATGGCATGGAGAAAAGAGGACAGAGGGGGTAGGGGATAGGTAGAGGTTTGAAGCCACAGTGCTTCAGTTTTGGTCCAATTGATTTTGGCCGATGATGCTCTACTGAACAACTTTAAGACACTCATAATCTTCACAATATCTGCTGAGTGATTGACACAGGCACAGATGTCAACTGCAAAAGCGATGCTTTTTTAGGGGTGGGTCGAGTCTCCAATAGTAACACCAGACAAGGATTTATGAAGGGTATTTAAAAGGGCTTCGAGGGATAGGTCATACAAGATCCCTGAAAAAGGGCAGCCCTGCTTTACCCCTCTCCCAACACAAAAGAGGGGTATGAGTTAATTATTAATCTTTGGAATGGCTGATATGTTTGAGTAACAGAACAGTATGTAGGATAAAAAAACAAACAAGAGGGCCAAAACCAAAACTTTTTAGAACTTCAAAAAGATATGCATGAGATACACAATCGAATGCTTTCTCCTGATCTCGGAAGACCAGGCCACAACTTTCATGGTTCATCTCAGATATTAATTATATCCTGCACAACGGAGATATCCTGAATATTGCGACCTGGAACACAATAAGTTTGATCTATGTGTGTGATGTCTTTTAGTGAGGGTGAAAGATGGCCTGAATTTTTTTTTTATAGTCTGTACACAAGGACACTGGTCTCCACTGTGAGATGAGCAATGAATTTTCTTCTTGAGCTTGGCTTTTATCCTGTGTTCTACTTGTGTGGATAGAAAGCAGAATTGCTGACAGAAGCTCCAAATTTGGACTTTTTGCATTGTCCCACCAAAATCGTTGGTCCTTGGATTGGGGTTTGGAACCTATCAAGCTGGACCATACACTTTAAAATGCACTACTAAAGGAGAGGTTCTCCAAAACAGAAACGCTAAATTTCAAAAAGGAGTTGCAATTTGGAAGTGACTCTATACAATAGTTCACGGTAATGAGGTGGTGGTCAGAAAAACCAGACGGAGAAATTCCGGTGGTAGGAGAGAAAATGGTAAAAGGCAGATTCACAGAAAACCTGTCAAGCTTAGCGAGAGCCACCTGATTGTTCACGACCTTACACTAGGTAAACTGATGGGTGTTTGTATTTTGTCCCCACCAGATGTCTTGAAACTCAGTCTCTTACTATATCAGACAGCAGTCTGGCTGGTCCGGGGTGAGGTTCTGCACCATTCCGATCACACTCAGGTTGCAGGGTGTAATTAAAGTTTCCCCCCATTATAACACACTTTTGCAGGTCTAATTGCCTCATTTGGGGCCGTAACCTGTCGAAGAAGGCTCGGCGGTCTGTGCTTTTTGAAGGAGCGTAGACATTTAGTAAAGTAAAGGGGCTATTCCTATCTACAAAGTCTAGGAAGGCTAAGTGACCTGGGACTATTTCTTAAAATGACAGTTAGAGCAGGCAAAAGTGGGGATTAACGAGAAAGTCTCTGTAATGTCCATCTTGTATACCCCGTGTTCCCCGCCCAACCCCTCTCCCTTCCACAGATCTCCTAAAGTCTTTGTTCCCCACTGTTTTGTCCTTCCCTCTCCCACCTCTCTTGTCTTATGCCCCCTCCCCCCCTTGCTGTGCGTTGTGTGTTAGCTCTCATACGAGCCTTGACAATGTATACAAAAAAAAGAAGAAAGAAGGCAACTCCTGCTGTGCGAGAGGTTTGAATCGCTAAAGTAGTCAGTCCTCTTCATCATTCGGTTCCACTCAGTGTGGGATGCCGGAGTAGAATGTGTTTCCTGCAAGAAAACTACGTTTGGTTTTGTTTTTTGGGGTTTTTTTGCCTTAAGGTTCACAACTTGAAGCATCCTCGACTGCCTTATGCCACCATTTATATTAAGGCTACCAAAGGTTACAACGGTGGTGTAAAAAGGCATGCAGATCAACGTTTTAGTTCCTTTTTAGCCTTAACAATGTGCTTCTTAAGTCTACTGCATTGTGGTTCAGTAACATGGTAGTCAGTGGGTCGATTAATGATACTTCTTGCCGTTTCAATGAACCCATGCAAATCAGAAAAATGATCCTTCATGCCAACATTACTTTTTCTGAAAGTCTGATTCAGGGACTTGAGAATTTTTGATGGGAAGACGTTAGATTCCTTGTTTGTGGGGAATTCGTTAATGTCAAACGGTTTCTCCTCCGACCTATCAGAAGCGCTATCCGGGAAATTTTCATTTTCCTGCTCATAAGCTATGTCCGTGTATCCTGGTGCGTAGGTATCAGCCTGCTCTATTCCAGGCGAAGTTGGGGGGGGGGAGGCTCTAACACAACATCAGGTAATCTGGAGGGGGAGGGGGGGCAGGAGGGTCAGAATCAGCCACAGGTGTAGCAACATGAGGGTCTTCTTCAACCATGTCACTCCACTTTGGCACGTCTTCAGAGGTAGTTGGTGCAGGAATTTCCGCAATTGAAGAGTTTTTGTCATTTAAAAACGGGACACTGTGGGGGTAATTTTGGGCTCATTTACAGTTGGGTGTTTACGTTGTTCATTTTTATTACCAAGAGAAGGAATCAAGACCGTCTTCTTTAATATTCTCCGGCAACAAGTCACATTCTCCTTGATCCACCGGCAGGGGATCTACATCTTCACTCGAGAGTTAACCATACCGATTGTCCATTGGTATTGTATCGGATAAACCTGGAGTTGTGTTCAATGTCAATATTCCTCCTGCAGCCAAAACTGTCTTTCCTTTATGGTGGGCAGGACCCTCCCAAGCAGTTTCCCTCTTTCTCATAGAGGAAACAAGTGTAAACCCATCACAGACACTCGAGGTACTGTCTGTCCTCTGCGACCTTTTTTCTGGGACAGTAACTGAAGCAGGATTGTCACCGATAGTGGGTGGAACCATATTAGGTGGGGCAGTCTCCCCAGCTGAAGGGAGTGCGGTTTGAGGGCAGAATCTCTTTACACGGCCAAACTCGCCACAGCCAAAACATTTCAATGTTTCTTTCGATGCACACTCTTGATAATCATGTCCATGCACTCGGAATTTAATCACAACATTCAGTACTTTCTCCACGTTTGATGCGGGGGATACAGACGAAGTGGGGATACAGACGAAGAGCGACGATGTACACACAAACAAACAAAAAAGAATGTAAGGAGGATGCAAAAAGGGATGAAGAATCAGAAGACAGAGGAGTGCACAGCTCACCAAAACCACACAGCCACCATGATGCCACACCCAGCTCACAGACTGCCAGTATGGGTAGAGAGAACAGGAGAATGTTATATACTGAACAAACGCCTTCACGTCTGTATTTCAGTGAAGGAGCCAGCCCGAGTGAAGGACACAGACACCATGGAACGACGTCACAGCCGGACTCCGTTTATCATGCGCATGCGCAGCCTCCCCGCTACGTTATGACGTCATTCAACACACCACTGCACTCCTCCCTCCTAAACACTTACAGTTAAGCCCAAAATTATTCATACCCTATGAAAAATCAGTTTTGCATTTATCTCATACCTTCAAGCTGGAGTGGTGTAACTTTCACTTCACCCAAAGACATTTAGTTGGCATGTACAAATCCACATATATTTTGGCTCAACATTATTAGCATAACAATAGAAATGTTAAGATTTCTGTTTTTATGCCTGTCCAAAATTATTCATACCCCATGCCAAGTCTCAGAATTGAGGCCAATGTTTGTGATAATGCACATGCTTTTGATAGTCCTGAGATTCTTTATAATGTTATGCAATTATTCCAAGATGTGTGCATACAATCTGAATGCATTACAAATGTGGTCTATTGAATGTACAGTGAGGAATGTGAGAGAACAACACTCTGCTTTGAGACTATAAATTAAGGGGAGCTGATGCAACCATTCTCAGGTCATTGTCAGCATGGCGAAGAAGAAAGAAGTCAGTGAGGACCTTCGGTGTGCATTGTGAATGCTCACAAGGAGGGGAAAGGCTACAAAGCTATTTGAAGCAGTTCCGAGTGCCAGTTGCCACCATACATAGCATAATTAGGAAGTACAAGGAGTTCCACACTGTAAAAAACATTGAAGGACGTGGTCGGAAGCCAAAGGTGTCGCCTCGTCTGGCCAGAAAAGTATGGCGAGAGGCCAACAACAATCCACGGATCACTATTAAGGCTCTCCTGAACAACTTGGCGAGTCTGGGACCAAGATATCAAGGCAGACACTCCAGCGGACGTTGCACAAAGGGGGTCTCCATGGACGCCGACCAAGAAAGACTCCACTCCTCCATCCCAGGCACAGAAAGGCTCGTCTAGCCTTTGCAAAAGCTCACCTGGACAAAGATCCAAGCTTTGGTCCTCAGTTCTGTGGTCGGATGAGACGAAAATGGAGCTTTTCGGGCACAGAGATGCTGCTTTCGTTTGGCGAAAGAAAGGTGAAGCATACAACCCTAAGAACACCAGTCCGACCGTCAAGCATGGAGGGGGAGCATAATGCTTTGGGGATGTTTCTCAGCCAGTAGGCCCGGCAATCTCGTCAAAGTGGATGGCATCATGAAAAAGGAGCAGTACATCAAGATCCTTGAGGAAAGCATCAAACAGTCCGGGGAGAAACTTCACCCCGGGGAGCATTGGACGTATCAGCAGAACAACGCTCCAAAACACACCGCCAAGTCAGTCAAGAAATGGTTCCGGGATAATGATGTAGGACTTCATGGAGTGGCCAAGCCAAAGTCCGGACCTCAACCCAATCGAGAATCTGTGGAGGAGCTCAAGACCGGAGTGATGGCAAGAAAGCCTTCCAACCTCAAAGACCTGGAGACTTCGCGAAGGAGGAGTGGGCCAAAATCCCTGTAAAGACATGCAAAACCTTGTGAGCAAGTATAAAAACCGTTTGGAGGCTGTAATCACAAACAGAGGCTTTTCCATTGATTACTGAATGTGACTTTGAACTGATCTAAGCAAGGGTATGAATAATTCTGGACATGACATTTTTTTTTGTAAATCTATCAATAAAATACCCCGAAACAATGTATTTCTTGAAATGTCTCTTGCAGTGATTATTTCAGCTGTTTGTCACATTCTTATGTAACTTAAGCCAGAAGAAACTCAGTTCCTCAAATAACACGATTCAAAATACTCCAAATTTGGTCAGGGTATGAATAATTTTGGGCTTAACTGCAAGTACAATTCTGATGTAGCATTTGTATTACACCATGAACTCGAAACCCTTGATTAAAACATCAAATCCATTCCTCTCCTCAGTTATTGTTTTCACAACAGTTGATACAATTTACATACGAAAGGAACATTTCCTGATGTGACTGAAGCAATCAACTGAAGATAACCTCAACAATGTTTCCGAACGTTGGAACGGGAATAAAAACAAAATGTACTCAGACTTTTTCTCCCATGACAACAGTTTTTGCGTACTCGAACGCTTGTTCACACTGCTGGGACCACATCCACTTTGTGGAATGGTTTAATAGGTCACAGAGGGGGTGTCAGGTTTGAGGAGAAATTGGGAAAGAATTCCCCATAGTAGTTTACCATCCCCAACAGAGATTTTAATTTGGACACATTTGTTGGTTTCTCTGCCTTTTGAATTGCCTCGACCTTGTTTTGTAATGGGCGAATCCCATTGGCACTCAAACTGTGACCTAGATATTCAAGTTGTGCCTTAAAAAATTGACATTTCACACCATTTAGTCGCACATTGTGCTTCTTCAATGTTTGTGACATCTTTTTTAAAACACCTTCACATGCTGATCTGCAGTTTCAGTGGCTACCACTATGTCGTCCATGTAACAATGGACATTTTCTATTGCTAACAGAATCTTGTCCATGGTTGCTTGAAACTGAGACGGTGCTGTTTTTATACCAAAACTGGGCCTTTTTGGAGCTTGAAGACCTTTCTGTGTGTTTAGCACAAGTTGTTTGGAGGAATCTTCGTCAAGGAATAATTGATTGAATCCATCCATCCATCGGGACCATACTCTGCATAGAGCGTTGGTGCTGCCTAAGCAGTCTCCTTGGCTATTGGGCACAATTCTGGATGGGTCGCCACTCCGACACAGGAAACCAGCATGCTGGCACTCATTTTGTCGACCTCGGAAGGATGACAGGCAGAGTCAACCCCACCTGATATTAATTCAATAGCCAAGTGGGATGTGAACTCAGGATGCTAAGATCTTTTGATTCTGGGACCTTGGTTTTGAAGATTTCTGACACTGAGAAAATATTTTCCCAATCTAGTTTGATTTTACTCAACCAATCTCTCCCCAATAGGCATGGACATGTCCCCTGTACCACCACAAGTTTTAACAACACCTCCGGGTTACCCGGGGATTTGACCGGTACCTTTACATAATCCAATATAGGAACTATTTGCCCCATGTAACTACGAAGAATTATGTTTGTATCATTCAAAGGATACTTATACAGATTATTTCGATAAACAGTCTCTGAGATTGTTGAGCGTGACGCTCCAGTATCCAGATCCATGGTGATATCACAATGTCCTACAGCCACCTTTACCTTGATTAGGTTTAACCTTATTGTGAGAGTCATCATCAATTTTGGTACAAATCAAATCCTTCATGGTCTCGTTCCGTGTCTGACTTATTATCACTGTTTGAATCAACGTACTTTGTGAAACTTACAGATTTAAAGCCAAATTTCTTCTGTCTTCGATCCTATTGATTGCTGTTCCCTGGACATACCTTGGAAATATGTCTCTTTTCATAGCAGGTATGACAGTTCACATTCCTGAGTCGGCAGTTTTCTGTGCTATGATTTGCCCGATCGCAACATTGGCACCAGACTCAAGCCGCCAGCTTGTTGTGTGCTCCGATTTTCCTCCCATCTTGTATGAAGCTTATCTTCCTCTGCTGGACTTGGGATGCCTCTGCTGCACCATCACTGTTCGCATCCGATGACGTCTGACCCATGTGCTCTCGGTTCGCTTTACTGGCCAACTCGTCCGACACACCCTGGCTTCCTCAAACGACAAATCCACCTTGGACAATAAATTTGTCTGAGTCCGAGACATTTTAGGGTGGAGTCCCGATACCAGCTTGTCCCGTAGGGCTTCGTTAAGAAAGGCCCCGAATGAGCATGTTGACGTGAGCTTCTTCAATCACATGATGTAGTCGGCCACAGTCTCGTTCTCTCCCTGGGAAGAGGTCCAAAATTTATGGCGTTCCACTATCACGATCAGTTTCGGTGTATAATGCTCTGTTAACGCCTTCAGCTTAGCGTAAGTTTTCCATTTTGATGTGGTTGGGTGACACAAGTTCTTCACGATGTTGAACGCATCTGCTCCCACAACAGCCAAAAATAAACTTGCCTGCAGCTCTTCATCAATCTGGTATGCCACCAAAAATGCGTCGCATCGGTCCATGTAGTCCTTGAACAACTCCACTTTTTCATCGAAAGGCCCAATATTCCCGAACACTGCTATGTCTTGAATATGCCTTCCCACAATGGTTTGGGACACATTTAAGTAACAAAATGGCTGCCAATCGGCTATCTTGGATCTGATCTCCAAAGAAAATGATGTGCTATGTAGGCCGTTATTCTTTATCTGTGCGCCAAGTTTGAACAACATCGGTGAATGCATGTCTGAGAAATGGTTGAGGACGTGTTCAACATCCTGTTTTTTTAACAACTAAAATGGCTGCCAGTCGGCCATCTTTGATCGCATCGTGAAACAAAATGGTGTGCACATGTATGCCATCATGTGTTGCCTTTGTGCTAAGTACGAATAAAATCGATCCACACATGTCCGAGATATGGTTGCGGACACACGCACGCATGTACGGACATGAATTCAACCACCAATGCATCAAGTATTGGGATTGTTTCACCCTCGTTTATTCAAGGAAAAGGAAAACGATCCCTCATAATTATCTTGCTCAGAAAAAAAACAGTACCGTACTATCACGTGAGCAACAACCTGGAAGTGATGTAAATCCACTGGGCACTGCTGTCACATTGCAAAGCTTACCTGGAATCGACCCGATACCGACTACTAACAAAGTGCTTTCCTGCGATAGTATGGACCCTGCAGAGGCTGTCCCACTTGTTACTACTAGCAAAGAGCGCATCCCATCTGTTGAAAAACGTTCAATCCTCTCTAATGATTGTGCTCAGTGTGAATGTTAAATTTGCTGATGTTTTGGAAAATCCCGATAATGAAAGTTCTCATGTGGACTCCCTGTCAACAGTGAACACTAAGGAATTCCCTGGTGATCTAACAGATTTAACATCTGGTGAGCCGTCTTTCTGTTAAAAATAATAGGAATGGGAAAATTGATGTAATTCAAGACGCCCATTCATTGGTTCCTATTAAAACATGTTTTGCCTGTTCTCTCTACCTGCACACAGCCAGATGTCTCTGCACCATTAGATGGCCGTGAATTGACAGATAACTTGGTACTATCAGATAGCTCTGTTCCGATGGATGTCAGGTTGTCCCTTACTATTAGACATAGGCATCCCTATAATTGCACAGTCTGATATTGTTGATGATGTCACATCGAATGTGTCTGATTGATCGACGAGGTGATGCTGTTCTGGCTGCAAGTGTTGATACCACGGTGGGACAGCGCACTAATGGTGTGGCTGGTAGAGATCCATGCATTAATGGTGAAGGTGGTGTTGTCTTGCAGAATAGTGGTCGTTTATGCAAACCAAAACTGATTCTGACGAGTCTGAAATAGATCAAGAAAATAGGCAAACTGAAGCAGTGAGAGAGTTGGCTCACCTGCTCAGATAAACCGTTTTGTAAAAACACCTTCATGAAAACAAATATTAACCTAACAGATTCTTTCCCCAGAACTTACAACCTTTCTTGAATGCGCACAAGCTATTGTGCACAAGCCAGATTCATTTAATTTTCGTGAGGCCCATTGCAATCAGTTAAAGTAAAAAAAAAAAAATGATTGTAAAAAGCTAAAAAATAATTTAAAATGATTTTGATCTCTTATATTTACCTCCGCCACCGAAGGTGAAGGAGATTATGTTTTTCACCCCCCCCCCCCCTTCTGTTTGTTTGTTTGTCTGTTTGTTTGTTTGTTTGTCTGTTTGTTTATCTGTGTGCAGGATATCTCAAAAAGTTGTGGGCGGATTCGGATGAAACTTGGTGGGCAGGTTGGGTGTATCGCAAGGACGAATTGGTTCGATTTTGGTGAAGATCCGAATCCGGATCTGGATACGATAATTATTTAATTTTTAAAGTGATTCTTCACCATTGAGAGATCGGGCCAAAATCGATATAGTACTGTATAGCATGATATTTCAAAAATGTATTGGGCTCGATATGTTCTCGTGGATCAGGCATTGCGTGGCGGAGGTATGCGCTCTACCGAGTGCCCTTCTCGTTTTTGAATTTATTATTATCCTCTGTGACTGGCGTTAAGATTAAAATGATAAATATTAATGGTGGTGGAAGTTGGCTCTGCCAGTTTCAAGTCAGGAAACTTGTAGAAGCAAATGGCCTTGACATAGCCTTGCTATGTGTTGTCAAATCTGTGGATGTATAAGCTTGTCTAATTATGGGAGGTGACTTTAATCGCACAATTAACTCCTCATTGGACCGGAAATATCCAAAACCTCAACCATGTACTGCGAGACATTTCACAGGTCACACCATTACTCAAATACCTTTTTCCTGATGTTTGGCGATGATTCCAGCACCCTCACGAACAGTCTTTTACATGATGTCACTGTTCCAATAATTGCATTTCACATGCTAGACTTTAATCGTATTTATGTCAACTCTTACTTGTTACATGGAGTTTTAAAAACTGATATTGTATCACTGGGGTTTTTCAGATGATTGATCAAGCAGTTTTTCAACTTTTAGAGTCAGTGATTTCCTGCTTTAAAAAAGTGCGTTTTTGTTTCCAAAAAAGTTAATTTCCGCTTCCAAAAACCGATTCCATTTTGTTTAATAGATGGGAAAAAAAATAAGCATTTGTGCACTTGCAATGGAAAAAAAATACAATTTGGAAAAAAATACAATTTTCTGCCGACAAGCTGTTCTTACTCTCTTCCCAAAGAAAGGAGATTTATTTATTACTTATCGTTCTGATTCATTTATCATTCTGAAACTTTTGGAGATTGTAGGTACCGTCTCAGCGACGGT
>CM068967.1:64469347-64481849 GCA_035128595.1 Eptatretus atami
AATTGCTATTAGGAATGTTCCCTGCTCGTTTTTGTCTTTTACTTCATTGGTCCAGCATGGTCCGAATCCTAGCTTAGCCGGGACTTTATTCCCAACAATCCGTTCCTTTTATCTGGTACGTCCTTGGCAGTGTCGCTCGGTTGCATCCGATCCGGAAATGTGATCCGGTCCGGAAGAGTGATCCGGTTCGGACAAGGCGTACCGAGGGCGTGTTCCCTGGTAATTAAATCACGTGGTTATTTTTGTAACTGGATTAACTAGACGGAGGACCCTAAGTCACGTGGTTGAGTTATTGGCGTCCACGGTTGGTTAAGCGACGCTGGGACTACGTGTGCGACTACCTACAATTCCAGGGAGTCTGGTGGGAGCCGAGATAGTCCCCCCCCGCCCCCAGTGGTCTTCTCACCCGACACCCCCGGCCTGCAACAAATATAATATATATATATATATATATATATATATAATAATATATATATATATATAATATATTTTTGGTTTGTATCATGCCCCAATGTTGCAGTGTTTTACATAATAATAATTGCTCTTGTTTTTTTTCTGTGACTGTTTATGGGATGGAATTTGCCAAAAATGAGACCTGTCTGACTTTGAAAGGGGTCAAATTGTTGGTGCTCGCAGAGCTGGGTGTGCTGTGACCAAAACTGCATAACTTCTTAAGGTATTGAGAGGAATAGTCTCCAAAGTAATGACAGCACATGCAAAAAGAAAAGAAAAGCCTCCACAAGGAAGTTTAACAGTGGTCAGAGGTGTATGTTGGATGACAAGGACAGACATGTGTTGTCAAGAATTGCGACTAAAAATCCCAGGACAACAGCTACAAAAGTGACTGCAGAACTGAATGCACACCTAACCGACCATCTATCAAAACAAGTCGTGAGTTGCACAAAATGGAGTTTCATCACAGAGCTGCCACACGCAAACCCTTGATTACGAAGATAAATGCATTACCTTGCAAAAGTGGTGCATGGAACATGAGGACTGGACTTTGGAGTAGTGTAAATATGTAATATACTCAGTTTAGTCCTCCTTCACCCTGCTTCCAACAAATGGTAGAGTCTCCTATTGGAGACAGCCAAAGGATGTCGACAACCATGACTGCCTGAAAACCCCATATAAGTTTAAGTTTATAGTGAGAGCTAGGCAATGTACTTGAATGAAACAATTGTAAGTTATGGTTAATTCAGGTTTACGAGTGGTTAGGGAGCAATTTAGGAAATATTGTTTAGCAATTGTTAAGAATTCTGGTATTAACACTTGGTGGAGTATTAGTTCCACTTTCGAGCTCTTTCATAAGAGCATTCAATTTGTCAATATTAAATCTGTTGATGTTTTTGATTTTTCGACCTTGTATACAAATTTGGATTTGGCACTGGATAAGAATGCACTCTTTCGTGTTATCATAAATTTACATCCACCAACTAGACTGCGTGCTCCCCATTCAGCATGTACAAATCACATGGCCACATTAGAAAGCTTGTCCGCTATCACCATTCCGGGCAACTGAGCTCGGAGAACCCGGATGTGCCTATGCTTGTTCATGTGGAAAGCTTTCTTGAACTGATCCACTAGTTCTATATTATTAACTCAGTCTCCCTGCCTTTTTAGGTCATCTCTTCGAGCATGACCTAATAATATGGTCGATGTCCTTCGATCCGTCCGTCCGTCCGTCCGTTCACAATGAAGTTGAAGCGGGAGATCTGGTCATTAGTGATCCTGATAGAGGCCGATGAGACGTACCGATGGTATGACTTTCAAGGTCACTGAAGTCAAGTCAAGGTCATGAGGCCTTTGAAGTTGCGAAAATGACGATTTTCAAATTCTATCTCCTCCGCCATTTCTCAAGCGATCTTGAATTTGATTGTAGCATATGAATCTATGGGACAATATCTAATTTGGTCAGGCCGGATTTTCGATATTCGCTTTCGTTTTTCGTGTCACGTGACTTCAAAGTTGGCAAAAATGCGAAAATGACGATTTTCAAAATCTATCTCCTCCTACATTTCTCAAGCGATCTTGAATTTGATTGTGGCATATGAATGTATGGGACAATATCTAGATTTGGTCGGACGGATTTTCGAATTTCGTTTTCGTTTTCGCGTCACGTGACTTCAAAGTTTGCAAAAACTGCCCTACCTTCAGGAGGCTATATATTCTCTACTGGGCATGGTAAAAGTTAGTGAATGGTGTCATTGCATAGCAGCTGACCTTGTCTTTCATGTCCATTCGAAAGAATACCGATATCTTCGAATACGTACACGTCACGTGACTGAATTTTGCGAAAACTGCTTCATGTAGTTGCAAAATGACGATTTTCAAAATCTATCTCCTCCTACATTTCTTAAGTTATCTTGAATTTGATTGTGGCATATGAATCTATGGGACAATATCTAATTTTGGTCGGGCCGGATTTTCGATATTCGCTTTCGTTTTCGCGGTCACGTGACTTCAAAGTTGGCCAAAAATCCCTCCTGACCCGAGAACACTACACCCTAGTAACAGGAACTCATGCTTGTAAAGGTCGTTCTCGTGCTTGGTATTCGTTAACTCTCGGTTTGTGACTCCTATTAATAATCTGCCTGCCTGCCCGCCCGCGGCCGCCTGCCTGCCCATAGCATAGCTTTTTAGGTACCCCACTCATAGCCGAATGTTCCCACCAAATCGGCAAATAGCCATAGGCCTAGGTCATAGAAGCTATCAGAATCGAAAAATATCGGATGGCATATTCGTTATGTGTTTAATATACGTCAAAGTGCTGGAAAACAATAGAGAGATCTCCATTGTTTTCCAGCACTTTGATATACGCCATCCTTCTTTTGACACGAATATTGATCGGCAGCCGACACGACGGGACAGGTGTCCAGTCATATGAAGTTTTTACGGTGTTGTTGTGTTTTTGATATTTCCGGTGTTTAGCACTGCTTCGTCAAATAATCGCCATGTGCGATTGCGATATTTCCGGTTTACTTCCGCGTTTATCTTATGTCGTACACATATAAACATTATTCCTGCATATAGTGCACAGTCATCGGTTGTCTTAGTCATCCTTTGGTCCAGTGGAGTCCACTGGAATATTCTGAACTGAACGAACAGAACTGTGGATAGTAAGAGTGAATAGTGTGGTGTCGTCAGTGTTGTTGTTGCACTTTTTATAAGAGATTGGAAACAAAAAAGGCTAGGCCTACGTATCTACCCATCAAATCCACTCACTGACTGGTTTGTGTCGTAGTTGTCTGTCTGCCATTTGCTACTGTACCTACCTACTCTACTACATAGAGTGATAGTGATATATACCACCTACTTCTACGGACTCTTGGCCATCTACCTACTGGACATTATTTGACGGACTCGTTTCTCGCAGAGATGACCGTCACTCCCGCATGGGTGTATTTTCAGTATTACATGTATTTACAATTCTCTAGTTAAGCATCCAGCTATAGTACACCGTCGTGGGAATGAAGGAAAATGTTGAAGGACAATTTGTAAATTATTAATTAAATGATGGGTTTCACCGAATCCAATAACCCAGCGATTCCCTGTGAAATGCTCAATGTAATAGAATATCCACCATTATGTGCATGTAGTACCAATTAAAAGGTCGCAATTATGAGATAATTAATTGATATTTCCCCTTTATTGAAGTCAGATTATATAGTTGTTGAACAGTATTTCTAAACCACTTTCGCGTGCGCACGTATTTATTTTGGCGTATTATTGTCTTTTGTATTGGGCCCGTTGGTCCATTGGACCAAATTTTCATTTGTCTTCATGCCCTTGTTGCATACCTGCTTGCCGTAGTGCTTGAGCATTAGCTTGTCTTCACGAGCCAGATGTGTTTGGCCAGGGTGGGGGAGGAGGGGGGGAAGGATTATACGTTCATTTTTATTATTGCCAAATTATACTATTGTACTATTGTTATCGTTGTTAATATTAATTAAGAATTCATTAATATATCCTTTGTTATATTAATTATAATTATTAATTATGAGAAATTATGAGCAGAGCAATAGACGTCAACCAATGGCTGGAAGATTGGTGCAGGGAGGAAGGTTTTACATTTAGGAAGCAGTGAGAATCATTTAGGGGACAAAGAGAGTGTTTCCAGAATGATGGCCGTATAGTAAATAGAAAGGGGGCAGCAAGGTTTGCAGTGGGAATTGAGGAAGGAATTCAGGCTTTTTAAGGTCATCGGAGGGTGGGGAAGCTATAAAGGAAGGAACGGATGAAGCAATTGGGATGAGGCAGGAAAATATATGATGAAATTCCACTGTTTCTCATCTTTCCGTTGGTAGAACCGTCGCAAGTGCAGCTTTCTGGCATCTTTCAAGTCTTTCAGATGCAATTTTTGCCGGACCGATGATGGTGGACAAGCCTTCTTATGTGGCCGTGATTTAATCTAACTACGCCCTCGAGTGGTTGAAATGTAACTCTATTAGTGTTATTGATAAAGTTTTTTAGCTCTTATAATATTTTTTTTTTAATGGATGAGGTTTGATAAGCCATTCTTTTCTCGGAAAAAAAATATATAGGTTTTAAATTGTTTTGACCAACAACAATTTTAAAGATGCTGTTCATTTTATTTTAACACTTTTGTATCTTTTTATGGGGAAATATTTCAACAAATAAAAGGTATTCCAATGCGAGGGAATTGTAGCCCCCTTTGAGTGGAGATTTTTCTTGTTTACTGTGAGTTTTCATTTGTGCAGAAATTGATGAAGGAGAATAAGTTTGGATGAGCTAAAATGTTTTCTTCTACATGGTGTTATATTGATGATATTTGTGTGATTAATTATAAGTTTTTTTTGCAAAGCTGATTTTTGGGATTTATCGAGAAAGCCTAATAGCAGATAAGATAGTAATGACGATAATGCAGTGGCATATCTGGATGTGTAAGCTAGAGTTGAAAAAAATAGGACTGCCTGTCCTGAAGCTCACCTGGATCAGGAGCAACAGTCATTCAAACCCCTCTCAGACCCCCTAGACCCTGAATTTTTTTTAATGCCATGAACAAACTTTGGTAAATCAAGGGTGATGAAGGTTGTGGTAAGGTTTCATCAAAATTGTATGTGTAGTATCGGAGAAGAGAGCAAATACCTATTTTGGGGGTCAACCCCCTCCCACCATAGGCCCCCTTAATGAGCGCAGATTTTGATGTCGATAAACTTTTGGTACATCACAGGTGATGAAGGTTGTGGTCAAGTTTCATCGAAATTGTTTGCGTAGTTTTGGAGAAGAGAGAAAATACCTATTTTTTGGGGTGGGAGTCTAAAAACTCACCCGTAGACCCCCTTAATGAGCGCAGATTTTGATGCGTTCAATACACCTTCATAAGGCATCAGATATGAAGCTTCTGTGCAAGTTTCATCAAAATCGTGTGTTTAGTTCAAGTGATAATGACTAAAGTGTTTATGGACTCACTGACGGACTACCTGACTGACTTGCTCACCTATGGACAATGCTCGATCGCATAAGCTCACCTGACTAAAGTCCAGGTGAGCTAATAATTGTTTTAGTACAAATGTGTATCATGAAGTTGACATTTAGTTTTCCTGTTGTCTTGTATATGTTTTCATCTAGTAATGTACCAGTTAAGATGGGCTACAATGTGTTTTCATCTGAGCTTGTTCGATTTGCTCGAATTTGTTCTGTTAAGGATGATTTTGTGGTTCGTGCTAAGAAGATGTATTCCATCATGTTAGAGAGGGGTTATTGTGCTAAGAGTTTGATTAGGTCATGTGAGAAGGTTTTTAGATGTCACTGTTATCTCTTATTTAAGTTTGGATGGTTTTCATGTAAACAGGTTCCCTTTAGCATTGGAAGTTGTGTGAAGGAATAATAACAACAATAATAATAAAAAAAAGGAGGATTAATGCTTTTAATTAATTAATCAAACCAGAAGTATGTCATTCGTGTTTACCGGAAAGGGAACTTCATTATATACAGAGGGCCTGTGTATTGATTTGTCTGCTGGTTGATTGCTGTGTATATTCTGTGATGGTCAGGTAAGTTGTAATAAGGTGTGTGTGTGTGTGTTGTGGTGTGTGTGTGTGTGTGTGTGTGTGTTGTGTGTTGTGTGTTGTGTGTGTGTGTGTGTGGTGTGCTTTTTTGTTGGTGTGCATGGTTTATTTTTGTCCTCCATCTCTCTTTCTCTCTTTTCTTTTGTCTATGGAGGGGTGAATCTTGCAAATAGTTTTTGGAAGGTTCACTTTGCTGCACTTGAATGGGTTTAAGGGTTAGAGTAGCAGCCAAAACCTGAATCCTATCCAGGTTCCTCTTACTGACTCCATCTATGTCTATTTGGTTCTCCTGAAACTCCAGTGCTGCATTTGGCCAGTGACATGATTCTTCCAGCAGTGAAGCATGGAGGAGGCTCTGTAATGATTTGTGCTGCAATATCGTGCAAGTTTTTCAGCCTGATCGTTACAGCACATTGCAGCACATTGTGAAGCCATCCTTCGTGACCAAATTCATCCCATAATGCAATCTTTGTTTCTTGAAGGAGGTGCCATTTTGCAAGACGATAATGCTCCAATACACAATGCTGTAAATACATGTATTCGATGCTGGTTACGAGTGGAGCAATACATCTTCCCTGGCCTGCTCAATCACCAGATTTAAATATTATTGAGCCATTGTGATCGATTCTCGAGAACAAGCTGAGGAACAGAGACTCTCCCCACCGATGTCCCTCAAGGAATTTGATGCCTTTCTGATTGAGGAACAGGGTAATCAAATGAATCCTTTCTGATACCTCGATCAGATGAGCAAAACATGTTCCAGTCAATCCGACATAGGATTGATGGTGTATTGTCGACATGAGGAAGAGGGGGGAGGGGGAGGAAGTGGGAGTCCTACTCTTACTCACGACAAATAAATAAACTGCATGTTTTCACAGCCGTTTCCGTTTATTTGGTGCAACCTCTCTATACGTATCCATTCAAACTTTTGGAAGACTTTTTAGCCAAGGTAACAGCACATAACGGCCTCCTCTTTTCAAGATACTGCGAGATTTCTAATGTCCACAGCCTTTATAGGAGATGGGACAGCCGACTTTACTTCCCCTGCTGAAGGACTGCATGCTCCAGGTTACAGCTCCTCCCCTCTCCATCGTTGATGTCGCAGGACCAGTTTTGACAGGTTTGACTGCACAATTGAACAAATCCATGGCCAGACAGATCAGAGGTGATCATTTCTTACCAACTCAGCTCGCATATGTTTACTCAGCCCACTGTACCCAGCCTTCCATGGAGGTCTCCTGTCAAATTACAAACTAGGCTCATCTCTGTTTGCCAGTGGCAGAACCGCATCTCCCAGTAAATGATGCTCCCCTCGAAGATTCGATTGGCCTCATTTATTTAATTATCTATGTATTTATTTCTACTATTCCTCAACCTCCTTCCCCCCCCCCCTTCTTGATTCCTTCTCTGCGTTTCATTTTGCTTTTATGACGACTAGCCATGCTGGTGAAGCTCGTGTCGATCTGCGTCAACGGACAGGTAGAAAAACAGATGAAACTAGAAGGGCACTCAGTAGAGTGCATACCTCCGCCACGTAATGCCTGAATCACGAGAACATATCAGGCCAATACATTTTTGAATATCATACAGTACTATATCGTTTTTGGCCCCATCAATGGTCAAGAATCGCTTTAAAAATTAAATAAATCTCGTATCCAGATCCAGATTAGGATCTTCACCAAAATCGAATCAATTCGTCCTTGCCGCGCACCCAACCTGTTCACCAAGTTTCGTCCAAATCCGTCCACAACTGCTATATACCGTTTTTGGCCCTATCTCTCAATGGTGAAGAATCATTTAAACAATTCTAGTCGTCGGAGCCGGATCCGGATCTTCAATACAATCTAATCAGTTCGTCCTTGTCGCACACCCAACCTGTCCTCAAAATTTCATCCGGATCCGTCCACAACTTTTTGAGATATCCTGTAGACAGACAACCAGACAGACAGACAGACAGAAAGGGGTGAAAACATAACCTCCTTCACCTTAGGTGATGGAGGTAATCAACAGCACATTGATTGAGGTATGTTAGCCACCGTGGGAAGCCAGTAGAAGCTGACGTGTTTTTTTTTGCTCCAACGAAAGGTTAACGTCCAAAACGTCAGCTTCTCGCTTCCTTTTGGTTTGCCCTCTTTCCCTTGCCCTCACCCTCCCTCTCCCATGTCTGGATTTAGTAGATTGGTCCAAAGCTGGGGGAGTATCATCCAATATATTTGAATCCATTACTTTACATATATCTGTGTGCATAAAATATGCGATGGTATTTCTCATCAAAACGGCCAAATTCTGCTTTTCCCTTCCGCTTTCCATCATTGTTTGTTATTGCTTGCAGCAATTCATCCTTCCATAATCCTGTATGATGTGGAGAGAGTGGTTCTGCGACTGGCAACTGCAGCGTGAATTGAATCTCTGCGTGGTAACCTGAGGAGTTTTCCTTCTTCGGGAGAGGATTCTGAGTATTACTTACATGTGCTAGCAAGGAGTCAGCAGTCGCACCACAGAGCCAAAAAGCTGGAGGCGCTATGTGTTTGCAAGCAGAGCAGTAAATTGTCTAGTTATGTTCGCTCTGAAGCAGGCCATATTGCAATTGGCTAGAAAGGTGAGCAGGTGCTCGGTATCGAACTTGAGCCTGGGGTCCAAATCCCAGCAGCAGGCCAGAGAAGCAGTAAAATGCATCCTGGAATCGTTTGGGGGCATAATCACTGCTGGTCAATGGAACACTCGGGAAGGCAGTGAAAATGAGCCAATGGAAATGACAAGCGGCGGGCAGGCCAATATTTTAGTTGTACGTGTCTGGGCCAGGATTCAAAAGTTGTCGATTAGGCAGAAGCCCAGAGGCAAGTGCTTGGTTCTCTAATGAGGTCGAGTCTTCTTTTGAGGAAAAAGTCTTTAGGACATGCTTGCACGATGAGAGGTGAGATGTCTCATTTCACTTAGGCCTGCTTCCAACTTTTTGCCTCGTTTTCTGAAGATGGGCTTCTTCGTGGCTGTGTGGCGCAAACTCGGCCACCCTCACAACCTCATGCTTTCCGTACCCCAAACTTGACCTTTAAAGTGCCGTCGTCGCCGCTTTTGCCAATGGCTGGTTTGTTTCTTGAATGGCTGCCATGTCTGCCGACTGCGATTGTTAGGCCCGAGGCTTGTCGGGACTTGGAATGAGATATCCTCTGTCCAGGCCTGCACTGGCGATGCGCCTTTTAATCAGTCACGACTTGATCTCACAAGCCATTTAATATTCACATATATATATACATATTGCAGTAAACTGCACCACGTGTGATTCGGTTTCTTGTGCTATCAAATTTCTGAAGCAGCAACTGTATGTTATGAGCCACGGATAATCACGAGCATCGAGCTACTTCGTTTTTGTAACGTTGTGTTGCCAGAAAGATTTTTTTTCCTTTTTTTAGTCGTGATAGTTATCTTGGTCGACGCATAATGAGGTGTTGCTGTTTGATAGAATGAATTATGATGAGGAAAAAGGAAAGTGGCCATGAAGGGTGTTTTTGGGAGAATGAGAGGGAACCTTCATTGTTTACAAAGTGTGAGCCAAAAGCAGCGGCCTCGCTCGACTGACAAGCCCTGCTGGATAATGGATGTAGCCAGAAGAGGAAGGTGTGTGTGTGTGTGTGTGTGTGTGTGTGTGTGTGTGTGTGTGTGTGTGTGTGTTTCTGTAGGAGTGGTGATGGGAGTGAAATTTATCAAAATAAGTAATTACGTCATTTTATCACATCCAAATCTGTTTGATGATTTGAATGAAATAATTCCAAATAAAGAGGCCAAGAAATCACTCGTGAAGGACGACACGATAAATGGTGCTGACGTGATAGCACTTTATTTCTTTGACGATTTTGAATATCGTGCCGAACTTTTCCCCACATCAGAAGGTCTTGCTGACCGACCATGGGCCAGCATCGGTTGGTCTTATGACAGTTTTCTCATAACCCCAATTGCAGTCATAAAATTTCATTTTCAGCATGTATGTTTGATCAGAGGGATGTTTTTTATTGGCTGAGTTTATTACCATGCATTTATGATTGAGAGGGGAGTGGAGGTCTCGCAAAAAGTGGAGGTCTCGCAAGAAGTGGAGGTCTAGCAAGAAGTGGAGGTCTTGCTGGAAGTGGAAGTTAAGCAAGAAGTGGAGGTCTTGCTAGAAGTGGAGGTCTTGCTAGAAGTGGAGATCGAGCAAGAAGTGGAGATCGAGCAAGAAGTGGAGGTCGAGTAAGAAGTGGAGGACTAGCAAGAAGTGGAGGTCTAGCACGAAGTGGAGGTCTTGCTAGAAGTGGGGTCTTGCTAGAAGTGGAGGTCTTGCTAGAAGTGGAGGTCTTGCTAGAAGTGGAGGTCTTGCTAGAAGTGGAGGTCGAGCAAAAAGTGGAGGTCGAGCAAGAAGTGGAGGTCGAGCAAGAAGTGGAGGTCTAGCAAGTAGGCAGAGGGAGAGATCAGTTCAGAATTTGGATGATGAGAATAGCATGACATTTTTTCTTGACTCTGAAGAGACGAGAATAGAGAGGATTGATAACTGAAGGTTGTTGATTGAGAGCAATTATTGTGTAGAATGGAGCAGTTGTGCAGGCAAAGGATTGTGGATATCTGCAGGGTTTCTAACAGAGGGTAGGAAGGGGAGATGCGAGACGTCACGGTGTCAATTAAAGATGAATTAAGAATTATTAGGTTCATTTGTATGGATGAGGGATGCATTTGGATTTGTCGAGAGAATTTGAAATGGATGGGAAGTGCACGCAGGAAGTTCATAAGGACGGATGGAGTTTGAGGTTAGTACTTGGCTGCCAACTTTCTGGCATTCTTCGCATTCCCTCTTTCCCCTCCCTTTCGCTTTCCCTCCCTCCTTTTCCTCTCCCTCCCATTTCTCCCTCTGTCACTGACAAATACTAGTGTGTGTGAGGGAGAGAAAGAGGGCGAGACGGGCAGACAGAGACGAACGGGGAGAATCAATCCGTCAATGTAAGTTCCTCACACAAACTTGGACGCTGTCTTTGATTTTATACAATGGTTTTGTGATGTTGAGAAATGAGGGATCCGAGGAGGAAGGGAGGTGTTGGAAAGACTTCTGGCGTGCTTTCAAAGTACAGCACCTACATCTGCAAGATAGTAAGTTTCGTACAGTATTTGTAATGCCAGTCGCCTTCTCTCCACCGTTCTGCTTCATGCTATTTTGCCTCTTTACCTCTTAGTAGAATGAAAACGTCATTATGTGTTTCATTCCATATCGGATTTTGTTAATGTTCATGTAAGTGTCTATTCCATAAGTTTTGCTTGGTTTGTTTTGTTTTCCGTTTGCATTTATGTTCTCTCTCTCTCTGTCCCTCTGTCCTCTCTGTCTCTGTCTTTCTCTGTCTGTCTGTCTGTCTCTCTCTCTCTCTCTCTCTCTCTCTCTGGCTCTCTCTCTCTCTCTGGCTCTCTCTCTCTGCCTCTGTCTCTGTCTCTGTCTCTGTCTCTGTCTCTGTCTCTGTCTCTGCCTCTGCCTCTGTCTCTGCCTCTGCCTCTGCCTGCCTCTGCCTCTACCTCTGCCCTCTGTCTCTGTCTCTGTCTCTGTCTCTGCCTCTGTCTCTGCCTCTCTCTGTCTCTGTCTCTGTCTCTCTGTCTCTGTCTCTGTCTTCTCTCTCTCTCTATACATATATATGTCTCTGTCTCTCTGTCTCTCTGTCTCTCTGTCTCTCTGTCTCTCTGTCTCTCTGTCTCTGTCTCTCTCTCTCTCTCCCTCTCTCTCGCCCCTGCTGGCCGTTGGTACGTTGTGTGTACTGTCATGGCTGCTGCTTTGCTTGTGTCGTGAGTACCTGTCTCCGTGTGCTGGGTTTGTTTTCTCCACTCCCCATTTCATTCCTCTGTGTTCGTGTTTTTTGTTTTGTGATTTTCCCCGTGTTTCCCTCTGTGTAGAGAGAGAGAGAGAGAGAAAGAGAGAGCACGTCGCGGTGCTAGTCAGGGTATCGTCGGTTCCTGGGCGGTGCCCTGTTAGTCATTTCAAAATTCAAAAACTTTTCGCTTTAAACTTTATTTTGCTTTTTTATTTCGCTTATCTTTCCTTATTTTGTTCAGTTAGCGCTCCCTTTCCCAAGGTTCGGGAAAAGTTAGAGTGTATTGGTAACTTCTCTTCCTGAGTTGGAAGACGTGGAGCGTCGTGTTGTTGAAACATGGCGGCCGCTCGCTCGCAGCGATATGCCGCGTTCGAACATTATCGCGCAGAATGGCATCGCATGCTCCCACCGAGGGTGTTCGGTGGAAGCGATTGTTCTCGCGATCGGGAACATTATCGGGTTTGATGAGGTACGTTGCGCGCGTCGCGGTTGATGAATAAACGAGTAATCGTGTTTGTGTCCGACGAAGAGCACGTTGCTCTCATCGTTCAACAAGGCCTGTCCCTGTCCCTGAATGCTTTACAGCCTGGGCTGTAAAGATGAACGTGCCAGTCACGTGATGGGTTTCCGTAGACAAGTATTTATGGTACTCAACAA
>CM068967.1:64482327-64538621 GCA_035128595.1 Eptatretus atami
TCCTCTCGTACCAGGACGTTCCTAATGTAGACTGCTCCCATGTCCAACAGTCACAGGAGGAAGAGAAAGTTTTACAGTCTCTCTCTAACAAAACAATAAATGAGACAAATAAGGACACTGAGGAAACGAGGGAGGATAGTTTAAATCCTCCACATAGAGAGTGACACTCATGATCCGAGCACCGTGGCCATGTCACGGACAATTGGAGTCCCCTTTCTACATTCGAAGAATCCCCAGACGTAACTCTGATGTATAAGGGGCCGAAGAAGATTGTTTCATTGAAACCGAGCAATCAGTGATGCTCACAATGAAACTGAAACACCAATTGATTCCCCATGTGAGGAATCTGATGTGAAGGTCAAGATGAGTCCTCTCAGATTCTAAGGCTGAAAGCAGACCTTCGGATGACGAGCTTCGGACTTCTTGAGAGTTCTTATCGTAAGAGAAATATTGAACTGAAAGATCATTTCCCTGATCTTCCGGTGTTAATTACGAAATTGAAAGAAATTGTGCGTAACCCTGTCACCCAAACTTCACTGAGGCTCAGAAGCACAGGTTAAAAAAAATGATCCAGAAAGCTCGACAGGAGCTTCTTAAGTGAGGTCCTTATGGTGTGTTTGTCTTATTATTTGTTTTCTCTTTCCCTTTCTAACACATGAATGTTAATTTGGAAGTCTAAACATTAATGGTGGTTCGTTGTTTAGAACGCAAAGTTCAGGTAAAGAACCTGACTCGGCGTTTACACCTGGAGTCTTGTTATTGCAAGAACGCAGGAGATCTGACTGCCCAAGCCCAATGGAGAAGGCTCATGAAGGGCAGTGGCTTCAGTGATATACAATTCCTTCACTGCCGGATTGCTTTCTTTGTCTCTCCTTCATTAACGCTCTCGCAAGTTCATTATAATAATGAAATAATTCCTGGATGTCGGCTTGTCTTCAGTTCATGCCACAATCAAATCTTTATTTTGTGAAACATTTATGCCCCCAATGAGAACGCTGAAAAGTATAACTTCTTCCTTAACTAAAGGCCTTTCTAAGCACAATTGACTTGAACTGTTGCTTTATAATGAGTGGTGACTTCAACTGTACCCTTGACCCTGCTTTAGACAGAAACATGTGGAGCCACATCCAAAATCTGCCAAAACTTTGGAAAAAAATAAAAACTGTGGGACTCATGGATGTTGGCGTATCCAACACCCCAGACAACGTCAGTTCACCTGGTTAAGATGTGTGTCCCAGAGCACACTCTAGCCCGGTGAGACAGAATTTATGTCAATGCCACAATGCTTGATGAGATATTAAAATCTGATATCGTGCCTCTCTTTTTCTCTGATCATCTGGTGACAACATTCTCCTTTAAGCTTGCTCTGCAGCACATGGCAGTCCTATTGGAAGTTTAACTCATGTTACTTGAGAATGTTACTTTTTGTGAAGCCTTTAGGGTGTTTTGGAATAGCCTCATTGAACGAAAGAACAGTTTAAGTAACCCTAGATTATGGTGGGACTAGCAAAGGCACAGATTGCCGTCTTTTTCCAACAGTTCAATCACTTCTCATCTTTTAGTGTAAAAAAGGAAAGGATTGTACGAGAAAAAGAAATACTGAAATTACAATCTGATGCCTGCAAAACAACCCAGTACAACAAATAACCATCTGCTACTGGAAAAAAAGGCCCTTTTAAATGATCTTGTTGACTATCAAGTGAAGGGTGCTATGATCCGATTACGGATGGATCAGATTTATAATTTGGACTCTCCAACAAAATTTTTCATTCCATTTTGATAAAAAGACCACCCATCAAAGGGAAATTGAAACCCTAAAACTCTCAACTGGGGACATTGTGACATCACAAGATAGCATCATAAAGAGGGAGATCTATAACTTCTTCTCAGATGTGTTTATGGCAAATGATGTTGACAATGATGCAATACAATATTTAACGTTTGATCTACCCACGTTAAGTGCAACGTAAAGGGATCAGCTTGATTCCTTACCTTCCTTGGAAGAACTTACACTCTCTCTTGCTTCTCTGCCGACTGGAAAATCTCCTGGACTAGACGGCCTCCCAGTCGAGTTTTACAAATCCTTTTGGTCCTTATTAGGTCCAGAGCTTTTGGAGGTCTTTACTAGTTCTTTACAATGTGCGGAATTGCCAATGAGCTGTCGTAGAGCAGTAATTAGTTTATTACTGAAAAAAGGGGACCCTCAGCTTATTGGCAACTGGCGCCCAATCTCTCTTTTAACTTCCGACTATAAAATATTTTCCAATGCTTTAGCTCGACGCATCTCCCCTCTTCCAGAACCTTTGATTCAAAGTGATCAATCCTATTGTATCCCTAACAGACGTCCTCTCTCTCTGTCTCTTTCTCTGTCTCTCTGTCTCTCTGTCTGTCTCTCTCTTTGTCTGTCTGTCTGTCTCTTCCCCTCTCTCTCTCTCTCTGTCTCTCTGTCTGTCTCTCTCTTTGTCTGTCTGTCTGTCTCTTCCCCTCTCTCTCTCTCCCCCCCTCCCCTCCCCGTCTCCCTCTCTCCCCTCTTCTGTACTTCCGCCACCGAAGGTGGATGGAGGTTATGTATTCACCTGTTTTGTGTTTGTTAGTCCGTGAGCACGATATCTCAAAAAGTTGTGTGTGGACCGATTCGCATGAAATTTGGTGGACAGGTTGGGTGTTTGACAACGACTAATTGATTAGATTTTGGTGAAGATCTGGATCCTATAATTTTCAAAGTGATTCTTCAACTTTTTGAGAGATAGGGCCAAAAACCATATATTGCACGGTATCTCAAAATGTTATGGACGGATTCGGACGAATCTTGGTGGATGCGTTGGGTAGGTGACAAGAACAAGTCGATGAGATTTTGGTTCACGTCTGGATCATGTAGATCCGGCTTATCAGTGGGATAAAAACGTAAACTGTTCAGTCTGGTGGAGGTATGTGCTGTACCGAGTGTCGTTCTAGTTACACTCTGCTATTCCCATTCCCTTCCTTGGTTTACTCTTTGCCTTGCTCATCCCACACTTGCATTTCCAAATTTGCCCCAGTGTTCCTCTCGCTCTCTCTCATAACAAGCTATTTCCGTCTGGCAGCTGCTACTGCCAAAGAGGGACTTCGAGATTTGTCTGTCTCCTCTTTTCCTTTTTTGCGATGTTTACATCTGTCTGACAAGCTTCTGAATGCAGTTTTCAGTGGTAATACGAAGTCGTCAAGGATGAATGGCGTTTAGTACTCTGAGCTTTGTGCAGGTGAATACACAGCATGATATTTTTGGATATTTTTTGGCAAAACGGGAGTAGGCAGAGTCAGCACTCTATCTAATTGATGACTCATTGTCAGGTGTTTCTCTCTACGCATCCATAATGTGAGGTGTTACAATCAGGTAAAGCCATGTGTTAAAGGAAACACTCATTGTCAGGTGTTGAACATAACAATACCGAGAAACGTTAACTTCTGGCATGCAGTATTTGGTAACTTGGTGCATACTTTTCTGGTTTTGTTGTCATTCACTTTGATTGTCCAACTCGACAAAACAGCTGTTATGGACACAATTTGAATTTACATTTTGATACAACAAGGAGCGTTGATGCAGGGGTCCATTCTGGTCCTCATTATTATTATTATTATTATTATGTTAATTTTTTGGTGGGAAAGAGGGGTGGGGATGGATGAAGCTGGTTGTCAGGGGAAGAATGCACAAAGATGAACCACACACTCACCCTTCGATGAGACCCTCCCACAGACATCACAATCACTGCACATGTAAGTAGCACGTGTGTGGATTGGTGATAATATACAAGTTCTGCCAATATCCCTGCACTCCTCTATCACCAATGCGTCCAGATACCTATCTAATTCCAATTTCAACCTATCTACTGTTTCTGCTGCCACTACCTTTCCAGGGAGACAATTCCATGCATTAACTACTCCGAGTAAAAGACCCGAATACCTTACTAGTCTTAACTCTCCCCTTCTTTACTCCCAGGCTATGGCTCCTGGTCCTATCACTGTCCATTCTGCTGAAGAACTCTTCTGCACTTTTTTTGTCTCTATCCCTCATTATCTTTAAAACATGTCTATCATATCCCCTTGTAATTTCCTTCTTTCAAATGTATAAAGTGCTGTCCCCTTCAGCTGCTCCTCATAGCTTAATCTACCTAGCTACGGAATCAATGTCGTAGCCCTCCACTGAGCCCTTTCTATGACAGCTATGTCCTTCCTGAGCTGTGGTGACCAACACTAAACACAATGGTCTAGATTAGCCCTAACTAAATTCCTATGCAGTAATAAAACCACTTCTTTTGATTTATAATTTATCCCTAAAAATACAACCTACAACCCCACCCTCCCCCCATATATATTAACACCCCCCTATACTTCCCCAAGGTGATATGCTCCAAGACGACCTCTTGCATCATAATAATCTCTATTTTCATTATTTTTACCCATTTCCAGTACATTACATTTCTCTATGTTAAATGACATCTGCCAATCTTTTGCCCAATCTATTAAAATATATATACTATCTATAGAAAGTGTACACCCCCTGTGAAAATTTTCACTTTTTGTTGCTTTATAGCCTGGAATTAAATTGCATTAAATCAGACTTTTTCTACCTTTATTTACACAGTCGTAACCCACAACTTCCAAGTTCATAAAAAATACAAAACTTGAATATCTTCGTTGGATAAGTATCTACCCCCCTGAGTTAATACTTAGTGGAAGCACCTTTGACAGCAACTACAGCTGTGAGTCTGTTGGGATTGGTCTGTACCAACTTTGCACAACTTGATTGGGCAATATTTACCCATTCTTCTGACCAAAACTGTTCAAGCTCAGTCAACTTGCATGGGGAGCGTTGATGGACAGCAATCTTCAAGTCACGCCATAGATTTTCGATTGGATTTAGGTCAGGACTCTGACTGGGCCACTCAAGAACATTTATCTTTTTGTTTCTTAGCCACTCCAGTGTAGCTTTTGTTGTGTGCTTTGGGTCGTTGTCATGATGAAAAGTGAACTTCCATCCCAATTTCAGCTTTCTCGCAGAAGGCAGCAGGTTTTCCTCGAGGATTTTTCTGTATTTTGATCTATCCATTTTCTCTTCTATCCTCACAAATGCTCCAGCCCCTGCTGATGAGAAACATCCCATAACATGATGCTGCCACCTCTGTGCTTCACAGTAGGGATGGTATTCTTTGGGTGATGTGCTGTGTTGGGTTTATGCCAAATGTAACGTTTTGCATTTAAGCCAAAAAGTTAATTTTGTCAAACCACAAAACTTTGCTTTAGAATCTCTGGAGTGTTTTTTTGCATACCTCAAATGGGACTCAAGGTGGGCTTTTTTGTGTAATGGCTTCCTTCTTGCCGCCCTACTGTACAGGCCAGACTTGTGGAGTGCTTGGGATTTTGTTGTCACATACACACAGTGACCAGTCTTTGCCATAAAGGCCTGTAGCTCTTTCAAAGTTGCCATTGGCCTCTTGGTGGCCTCTCTGATCACTCTACTCCTTGCTTGTTCATCCAGTTTGGAGGGACGGCCTGATCTAGGCAGGGTCTTAGTGGTACCATCTGCCTTCCACTTCTTAACGATTCTCTTCACTGTGCTCCAAAGGATATTCAAGGCCTTTGAAATATTTTAATACCCATCCCTTGATCTGTGCCTTTCCACAACTTCATGCCGTAGGTCTTTTGAAAGCTCCATGGTGCTCATAGTTGAGCCCTCGCTGTGAAATGCACTACCCAGCAGAGGAAACCTGCAGGAGCAGCTGATTTTATTCTGAAATAATCAGAATCACGACAATTTAACACAGGTGGAGGCCAATTAACTTGGTGTGTGATTTTGAAGGGGATTAATTACACCCGAGCTAATTTGCAATTGCTGTTATAAGGGGGGTGGATACTTATCCAACGAAGATATTCTAGTTTTGTATTTTTAATTAATTTTTCTGAAATTTGTAGAATTTCTTTTTCACTTGGAAGTTGTGGGTTACGATGTGTAAATAAAGGTATAAAAAGTCTGATCTAATGCAATTTAATTCCAGGCTATAAGGCAACAAAAGGTGAAAATTTTGACATGGGGCGTAGACCTTCTACAGGCACTGTAGACCGTTCCTGGATCTCCTCTCTCCCCCCCCCTCTCCTCTCTCCCCCTCTCTCCTCTCCCCCCCCCCCCACTTCTCTCTCCCCCCTCTCCTCCTGTCTGATCTACCTTACTTCCAAGCTTTGTGTTTCTGCACATTTAGAAAGCCAACTCTTCACCCCATTGTCCAACTCACTGATGGAAATTATTTAATAATAATGGTCCTAGTACTGATCCCTGTGACACCCAACTACTTACATCCTCTCATTCCCAGCCACTTTTTATTTCGCATCACTAATCCAGTTAGCTACTTCACCAGCCATTCCACACGCCCTCACCTTGGCTAACAACCTCCTACGTGGTACCTTATCAAATACCTTCTGAAAGTCTGGATATACTACATTCACTCCATTTCCCTCATCCACACAATCAGAAACAAGAAAAAGAGATTGCAGACCCTCGCCAGGACTTCTTTTGAGTGGTGTATTTTTATAGGTTTTAGGGTAAATCCAACATGGCTGCCAAACCATGTGACCTATGATATCATATGTGTGAACCTTTTGCTCCTCATGGACAGGTGGTCATACATGTAAAGTTTCACCTCGATCTGTTCAGCCACTTCAGAGAAGAAGATTTTTGAAGTTTTTTTTTTTTTAAAACAATTATGGCTATTGAATCATGTGACCGATGACGTCATTATTATTATTTTTTTCTGTGGACCATTTTATCCCTTGATGACCCTAAAAAATTTTCATACTGATTGGATGTGGCGTTCTACACATGCAATTATGACGTCATAACGAGGGCACCTATGACGTCATTAAAAATTACACTCATTCCCCATGAGGAGTACTTGCTATTTGCCAAGTTTCAATTTTTTTCTTGTGAACCATTTGTTTTGCTTTTTTTGCATTCCTCAAAGATAACTCAGATATATCAAAGATACTTCAGAGATACAGAGGTCCAAAGTTTTTACATTTTTCCAATATGGCTACCACACCACGTGACCTATGACATGACCTATTATCATTAAAACATTCTACATGAGTAGTCGCACCAATGGTGAAAATTTCGTCTCGATCCGACAAGCGGTTGCAGAGAAAAACACGAAAGTTCTGTGCGGACAAACGGACCCAAATCCAATACCCTCTCCTCGGGCGAGGGTAACTACTTCATGGAACTCCAATAGATTTGTTAAACATGATCTCCCTTTTGTAATTTTGTGCTGACCACCTTTAATTAGTTTGTATTTATTTAATTTATGGTTCCCCCTCTGATCCCTAATTAACGTCCAACATCTTCCCCACAACTGAGGGTTAAACTAACAAGTCTATAGATCCCCAATTCTTCTCTGGATCCTTTCTTAAATAGCGGTGACATATTTGCTCCTCTCACATTGTATGGTACCTTTCCTGACTCATGCCTGGTGTTGGCTTCATGGTTAGGGTGGTAGGCTTTGGATCCTAGGGTCCTGAGTTCAAATCCCGCTCAGCTGTGGAATTAATACCAGGTGGGGTTAACTCGGCCTGTCATCCTTCCGAGGTCGGCAAAATGAGTGCCAGCTTGCTGGTATCCTGTGTCGGAGTCCAGGATTGTGCCCAATAGCCAAGGAGGCTGCTCAGGCAGCACCAACGCTCTGCACGGAGTATGGTCCCAATCTCCTCCTCTCCTGACTCCAGTGAGCTATTAAAGATGTCGGTTAGCATCACGGTAATCTGCTCTACCACCTCACTCAGTACTCTCGGGTGCATGTTATGTGGCCCACTTTTTGCTGGCTTCTTTACTTCCTCCACTCCGACCTGAATCTCCACTAAAGGCCCTTCCTCACCACCTTTATATGTAATCTCAGCTATCGGTCAATCCCCTGACTTGTTTTGTAAATGTTGAAGCAAAATAATTATTTAATATTAAAGCCTACCTGATAAATGCCTTTTGCTTGTCATTAATGGTGCTCCTTACCTCCTCGTTCGAACACCCTGATCTCTTTCTACCTCGTTTTACACCCCCACCTTGTACCGTGTGTATCATATTATGGTTCTTCTTGTGTCCGTTGTCATGTCCAACCTTTATGCCTAAAATAGCCTCGGGGGATATCTGTCAAAAGGTAATTCTGAGCAATGACCATTGAAGCAACCCAAATAAGTGAGTATGCGATTGATATATCAGGAAGGAGTAGGGTAAGAGGGTGGTTGTGTTGTGCGTACTAGTGGACCGCAATCCTTTGATGGTATTTCATCAAAATCATCGTTCGCCATCATCTGCACCTCTCCTGTCATGCTGAGATTTTACTTGACAGTATTTTTTGCAAAAACTTGCAGCTGTGCACTCTCTAGAAATTGCACTGCTAACTTCACCACATGGAAGTTCACAATGTTTGAATAACATAATAATAATAATAATAATGTGAGTTCCCTAACAAATAACTTCAACGCAGTTATGCTCAAGCTTGCACAATGGTTGCCAACCGACCTATCACTGTTTGTCCATGTTCTATCATTTACAAAAAAAATTCTGATTGCCAAGAAAGGAAGTAGTATGTACCATTTTTTGAAAAGTCTTTGGTATATGACTCGAGCAGGGTTCGAATTGCTGACCTTCCAAACTCGGCACGGATGCTCTCACGGCTAAGCCACCGGGTCTGGTTAAAGAAAAGGAAAGCGACTCAATGGCCATTTCTAAGCCTTTTGGCAGCGTCTTGGAGTTTCAGTAGCTGTACCGCCACCACCATCCATTGGCAGGTGTTGCGTCACTCTCACTATAAATGTTAACAAATGGCTGGCTGTCTGTTCACCCTCCACCATAATCACCAGCAATCCATCTCCACATACTTGAGGTGCAATTAACAGGATTTAATTGGGTGTGCATACTGTGTGCTATGGGATTTTGTTGTTTGCATTTGTTGCTGTGTTTCCTTTGCCTTGCTCAACGGGTTTATCAGTCCCGTGTGCTTAATTTGTTTTCCCTCGTGCAATTAATGGTGACGGTGCAGGAATTTCGAATTTGGCCAGGGTGCTCACACACAGTGCCCTGCTTGTTGCGAAAGACACCGTGGTATCTTTAATGTCCATGACCAGCAGCGAATGCTGGCAGATGGGTCCCCTGCCTAAGATGTATCCGAAGGGTGATGAACCCGATGATGCAATGACATGCCCTCGGAACGCCAGGGTGACATTTTATAGTCTTGTCGGTAATCGAACCCGGTCGAGCCAGGTCAAAGGTGAGTGCGCTACCTCTGAGCTGTCCTGCCAAGCATCCGTTAAATGTGTAATTTTTGTAAATAATTCCACACTGATTCCAGCTGAAACGCTGCCTGAAGCATATGATTATGGACATAACCTTTCCAGAGATAAATTGAGATAACCTATGATTGCTTAGGTTCAGAGGAAGGTGTGTGCAAGAGATAAACTCCTTGTGAATGATGCTTTTTCAGTGCATTTCAAAATTTCTATAAGCTGCCAATTTTTATTTATTTTATTTATTTTTCAATGTCGGCTGTTAATTATTGCAGAAGTGAAAAAATTGAAATAAACGCAACACAGGTAAGCATAAGCTGCACAATTGTAAACTTGTAGGCATCGTCGTCGTCGTGTTCTTTTGAAGCAGCGCAGCAATATTTTTTTTTTATCATCTCAAATAATTTTTATCAAAACGATTCGAGTTTCACCGGAAACAGAAAATTAATATGGAAATATAACACGGAAAATTAGCAACAGTTGCTTGCCATGTACAGTCGAACACACGGCGAAGTGTTTTTGAAAGGACGCAAAACATTGCAGAATCAACAAGAAAGAGCGATTAGAGATTGCTTGCCAGGGCTTGTTTTTGTATGGAGTTTGTGTCCTTGTGTGTTCTGTAACAAGAAAAAAAGCAAAGATTAAGTCATTAGGAGGATGAAAAAAGCAACCTGGATAGGATTTGGGTTTCAGCTGCTACTCCTCGAGCCTCAAAGCCATCCAGGCGCAGCCAAGCGAGCCTTATTACAAAAAAAAAAAAAAATCAAAAAGAACCCAGATTCAAACAATTAAATAATTCTGACTGCCAGACCATGCGTCCAATCAGGTTGAAAATTTTTAATATAGACTCCTCATCATTGCTAGATCATAATTGTGTCGTTTCACATCGATTGATGACGCGGTTCAAGAGAAATAAAAATTTTAAGACTTTCATTCAATCCAATATGGCTGCCGGACCATGTGACCTATGAATTAATCGTGAACACACTGATATCCCCAAGGCTTGGGGAACATGTGGGTGAAGTTTCCCCTCGATCTGTCAAGTCATTCTGGAGAAGATTGTTTTTCAAGGTTTATTCTTCAAAAAAATCATAGCTGCCAAATCATATTGACCAATGACATCGTAGGTGGGGAACTTTTTTGGTTCCTCGTGTATAGGTAGTCATACCTGTAAAATTTCACCTCGATCTGTTCAGCTTTTTGAAGGTTAAAAAAACACATAAACAAAGGCTGCCAAAACACTTGACCGATGACATCATAATTTTTTTTTTCCTGTTGACCAATTTATCCCGAGATGACCCTCAAAATTTTTCATACTGATTGGATGTAGCGTTCTACTTTTGCAATTGTGATGTCACAACAAAGGCACCTATGACATCATAAAAAAATCACACTTATTTGCCATGTGGAATGCGTGACATGTGCCAAGTTAAAATTTTTCCATGGTGCGGTTTCAGAGATACAGAGGTCCAAAGTTTTCCATTTTTTCCAACATGGATGCCACAACACGTGACCTATGATGTCATACATATCGTTAAAACATTTTACATGAGTCGTCAATCCGACAAGCGGTTGCAGAGAAAAACATACTCACGTTCTGTGCGGCCAAACAAACAAAGAAATGAAAAATTACTCTTAGAGTGACACTCGGTGAAACGGAACGACACTCGGTCGGGCACATACCTCTGCCAGGCTGAATAGTTTACATCTTGTATTCTACTGATGGGTCGGATCTGAATCCGGACCTTAACCAAAATCGAATCATCTTGTTCTTGTCACCTAACCAACTAATCCACCGAGTATTGTCATAACTCGTCCACAACTTTTTGAGATGTGCTGCACATAATTTTTGGCACCATCTCTCAATGGTGAAGAATCACTTAAAAAGTTATCGTATCCGCATCCGGATTCGGATCTTCACCAAAATTGAATCAATTCGTCTTTGTCACACACCCAACAAGTCCACCCAGTTTCACCCGAATCCGTCCTCAACTTTTTGAGATATCATGTAATATGGTTTTTAGCCCAATCTCTCAATGGTGAAGAATCAGTTTTAAAAATTAAATAATTCTCGTGTCCAATTCCAGATTCGGATCTTCACCAGAATTGAATCGATTCGTCCTCCTCGCACACCCAACATGTCCACCAAGTTTTGTCTGAATCCATCCATGACCTTTTGAGATATTGTGCTATATATCGTTTTTGGCCCCATCTCTCAATGCTGAAGAATGGCCAAAAATTTTTTGTATCTGGATTCAAAACTTCACCAAAATTATGTGCTGCTGTCCTTGGCTGGTCACCTACACACACAAAAAAAATTCAGAATGTATTGCTTAAAAACTGTGGCCAAAAATCGTGTGACAGACAGACGAACGCTACAGACCAACATACTTGGCGAAAAAACTTTTTGGGGGAAATTTACCGCCATTGATGCACCGTGTTTTACACCACCTTATTTAACACGTTAAATGCACGAGGAAATCAAAACACCGACCATCCCCAACTACGCACCGATACGCTTGGACAGACCGACCGCCGGAGGTGGAGGCCTCATCACGTACATTCACAATTCGGTTCGACACTCAGATATCACACAAGACACAATCGCACTTCTACCACCAGACAACACACTTGAACTTCAAGCTTTCAAAATTAAAACTGGCAACAAAGCACACACGGGCATCATAAACATTTTCATACCACCAGACACATCCCCCACTGTACCAACCAAATACTCACCACAACTGCAGAACTTGTGCTCCCTCCCAAACACCATCATCGGAGGGGGACATCAATGGTGAAGATACATCATGGTACACCCATCACCAACCAAACACCAGAGGCCAAACCATTGCCACACAACTAAATTCGTTATTTATATTGAATGATCCATACCAACTCACACACACACACACACCACATCAGGCTGGTTACAATAACTCATCACCAGCCATAACATTCTGTTCTCCATCAATTTGCCCCACAACCACATGGAGAACAGTGCAACAACTCCCTTCAGATCACCTACCTGTCATCATTATCTCAAGGCAAACAAAAACAAAATATTCACCAATTATTAAAAAAAAAGCGAGGTGGGATAACTCTCTGCATGACACTGAACAAGAATTCCAACAAGTCAACAATAACAACATCACCAGCATTGACGTCGACATCAAACAGTTCAATATGAGTATCACAACCGCAGCTACTAAATACATTCCAAAGGGCAATATCAAAAAATACAGCACCAACTACACACCAGAAATCGCACACCTCAAACAACGAGACAACCTAAAACACAACACACCAACACCCAGAACACCAGTCATAGTGCAAAGGATTCAAACACTAAACACAGAAATCAACAACAAAATGATGGTGAAAAAAACACAAAACTGGCACTCCTTTCTACACACACACACACACCTGTACAAAACCATAAACAGCATCACTAACTCCAACAATGTCGTCCCACCCCCCATTGTGTACAGCCTTTTTGGCTGCTGGTTGCATCATTGGTTAGGGGCACAGCTATGCCGCTGACACAGTGCCCCTATTACCAGTACACACTGGTGCTCATTTCACTGACATCAGAAGGATGACAGGTTGAGTCAACCCCCTGGTGTTAATTCAGCAGCCAACAGGGCTCAAACTCAGGACCCTAGGATCCCAAGCCATCACCCTAACCACGAAGCCAACGTCAGGCTAACAATGGCATAACACCATCACATGCAGCCATAACTACCACAGCCGACATACCATCAGAGAAACAACAAACGAACGTCCTCATGGACCACGACACAAACACCAATCATATCGGACCCAGAAAAGAGGAAAGAAGTGTTACAAGATGCAAACTAAGCTGCCAACTTGCACCACCATCACGCCATTCACTCACACACAAACAACAAAATCATCAAAAAACTTGCAGGCTACCGGCCCTGACAACATCTCCAATTTACATTTAAAACACCTTGGACCACATGGCATATCAGCCCTCACAAATATCAGCAATTTCTCCTCCAACACTCAAGAATTCCCCAAATTTGAAAACTAGGCAAAACCATTCCCATCCTGAAATCAAACAAAGGTCCCACCAAAGCAGCCTCCTACTGCTACACACATTACTGTACACACCCTCCAAAGTTACAAAATGCCTAATACTCATACTCACAAACCCTCGCATCCCTCTCTCACATACCCAACACGGACCACTCCACCACCACTCTCCTCACAAACCTCACACAAAACACCTTTGAAGGCTTCAACAATAGAAAACCACCAAAATGCACTGTTCTCACTGCTCTAGACATCAGCAAAGCATTTCACACACTCCCAAACTCTTACTCACCAACAAGGTACTCTACACAGACATGCACAACAACACCAAATGTTGGCTGGCCAACGACCCATCATGCAGAGAGTCATTCATAATTTTTTAACGGCAAGTCATCATGCACACGATACCTTCCTAACGGAGTCCCTCAAGGCTCAGTCCTCTACCGACATTCTTTAACCTGTTCATGCAGACATTCCACAACCACCCGAGAACATGCAAATAGCCTCATATGCAGACGATATAACCATTACCTTCACTCATAGCAACTTCAACCCTTCCTCAGCACCCTACAAACCTGGCTCACCATCAACAGACTGAAAGTAGCCTCCTCAAAATCAACAGTCACTCTTTTAACAAATTACACCAAGTAACAGTGCTGCACCGCATATCACACTGAACAACATCCCGATCACACACACACACACACACACACACACACACACACACACACACACACACCAAACAAAAATACTCGGCATCACTTTTAACACATCCATGTCATTCTCAGATCACATCACAAACATTTAAAAAACATGCACACGCAGGCTGAACACACTTCGGGCACTCACAGGCACCGACTTCAGTCACCACAAAGAAACAACATCACTAATATACAAACAGTACATTAGATCAGTCATTAACTACTATGCCAGCTCATCTTGGGCCTCCAGCCTATCAAACACACGTCTCGACACCCTACAGACCATACAAAACAAAGCCCTTCACGTCATGACAGGTTGCACATTAGCAACACCCATCGAGCACCTCCACACAGAGGTAAAAATGCTAAAAATAAAAGACCACTTGGACATAAAAATCAAATGCCAACCCTAATCACCCTTGCCGCTACATGTACAACCACCCACAGGCCCCTAGACACATTAAAGCGATACCACAACGACACAAGTGACATTCTCCAAAACATCCCCCCAATGAACAACAGCAACTACAAAAGGCACACCCACACCCACATCACCATAAACGCAATCAACAAGCTAGGTCCAAACAGTATCCTGAGCAGTAAACTCAACCCATCCATGACACAGACCAACTACTCTCCAGGTCCGATCATGTTCACCTTGCACGTCCCCACTGTGGACACCACCCACAGCTCTTACACTACAAACACAGACTTGATGTCACCACTGACGACACCTGCAACCTCTGCCAGGCCGTCCCACACACAACAAAACACATTATGGAAGACTGCATGGTCCTGGTTCCATTTGTACAAGAGCACAACATCATAGATGTGAGGGATCTCTGTGTTGCTTCTGGGAGATCGATGGGCTATCTCCGTGCCGCGGGCCTGTTCGAGTAGAACTGACCGGGGCAACACAACAACAACAACAACAACAACAACACGTTAAATTAGTTATTTGTGCCTGTTGTTTGGGTCCTTTATGATGTCTCGAAGTTTCATGTTTGGAATGATTTTCAATTTTGGTTGACTATCAGACAGGCAGACAGACTACTGTTATGGATCTGCCTCGGGGTGGATTATAAGCGGAGCTCTTACAATCAATTTCCCTGATAAGCGGTCCTGAAGCCACCACCCTGCAGATAACTCCACAGCGTGATGTGTTGCTAAGCAACCACAGTTGCGGTCTGAGATGTTTAATTTAAGTGTGGTCCAGCATCCAAATCCCGCTTTACCTTCACAGCAAATTAAACATCCCAGTTAGGGAACTGTGTTTCCTAACGTGCCACCGATTCCAAGAAACAGTGGAGTGTTACTGTCGGTGTATGTGTTGGCTACATTCTACTCATAACAGAACAGGTTGGGAGAACTCCCATTTGCAATACACTATATCTCACCAATTGAAGCTGACATCTGGACAGTTTGAAAGGTGTTATAATTTCAACAAAAGCACGATGCACAAATCAAGCATTGTCACAAATGGAAAACCTTATCTCGGCACATAAGCCCCTTAATCAGTCAACTTATCACAAATGTATAGATGTCATTATCATTGTGTAAAAAGAAGATAAGCAAGAAGATAAACAGGGAGTGAGTGTGATGGGGGTGTATTGTCGACCCTGCTCTCACCCGCACGTGAACCGACCAGTTTACGTGTGTCCGAAAGGAGGGGGGCGGGGGTGATGATGTGGGTGCTTGGAAAGGTGCAGAGGGTGAACGTGAGGGTGTAAGATGGAAATGTGAGGTGTCAATGTCATTTAGTCCTGAAAAGAACCGTTGACACTTCATTGATAGCTCTGCATCCAGACAGAACAAGGAAAATGGCGTGGAAGGTGGAAAAAAAAGTCTAAGTCTGTATGTGGCGACGTGTTGACTGCTCCCAGGAACGATCACTGGATCAGTCTCTCTGCCATTGATTGGTTCTCGTACGCTTCCAGTTCCCTCTCCAGGCTTCTCTCCAGGCTTCTCCGATCTTTCCCTCCGGGCTCCCAGACGTGTTCTCCATTTTGAATTTGAACACAGACATTTATAGCTGAAGTACGTTCGCCTGCACTTCCACATATCCCATGATCCGGCTGCTTCTCCATTGGTCAGATGTGCGATCCGGCAAGGCTGATTGGTCTTTCGGTGCTTGGTGGCATGGCTGGTGGTGAGGCTTGGAATCGCTCCGCAATGTGGATCTCCTCTCAGCGCTGCCAAGCGTCCTATCGTCATCGTTTCGATGCCAGGTCCACTTATTCTTTTGTTGATGTGGCGTTCCTTTCTGTGCTGCCAAGCGTCCTTCAGTTAGTTTTGGAACCAAATGCAGGCTTTTCCGAGTGTGTAGTGCTGGATTTGTGTGTGTTGTTGTGGGAAGCATGTTGTAAAATGTGTTGGATTGTGTTGAGAGAGAGAGAGAGAGAGAGAGAGAGAGAGAGAGAGAGAGAGAGAGAGAGAGAGAGAGAGACAGACAGACAGACAGACAGACAGACAGACAGACAGACAGACAGACAGACAGAGACCGACAATTGGTCTGATGCCACTGCAAGCACGATGCATGTTCCATCCCATATTGAACGTTGGATTCCCTGTTAGCGACAGAACATACTATGAAATAAATATACTCGGGTATTTTTTAATATGCTTTGGTATGCGTACTCCAGGAGTCTCCAAAATCTGTCGCAATACCTTACCTCTCTCTCTCTCTCTCTCTCTCTCTTCTCTCTCTCTCTCTCTCTCTCTCTTCTCTCTCTCTCTCCTCTCTCTCTCTCTCTTCTCTCCCTCATTGCACGATTAGGACAATATTCTGTACAATTTGTCAAATTCAAAGCCAAAGTACTGCTGAACGACAGGTTCGTTTTCCAATTCATGTTCCGATTTGTGTTCAAAATACAGTATTCAATTGAAATTAAGTTGTTCCTCGATCATAGACAGAGGTCTGCAAACACAAAGTGAACTAATTGCTTAACCCCGCTTTTCGCTTCGTGCGCACGGGGTAATGAACTTGTAAAATGTCCTCAGCTCGTTAATCGCCCGCAGTGGGGTTTGAGGCTCGATACCAGGTAGACCAAATAGCTAACGTTGTGCAAGCCCCTTCTGCCTCGCATGTAATGTGATTCAGGCATTGATTCAGCATTCAGTTGTGATCTGAAAAATGCTCAGGGAGAAAACAGATGTTAGCTTGACTGCAGGTCTTTGCTCCTTCTTCATTGTCGATCGCCTAATTTCAGAAAAGGTCATCACATTGCCTGGCTGGCTGAGATTTTGGAAATGGATGGCTGTAACATTTCCGTAACTGGAATGTTTCTTTAATTGACTTACCTGTTGCAAGACCAAATTATGGTGTGTGGTTTTAAAATTTTTTTTTAATTTTTTAATCCTGCCATCTAACTTTAGTTTAACAATCTATATGATGTGAATGCAATCAAATGGACTCCATGTATATACCCGGTAGCATGCCATTTGGCATCGTACAGTGGTTGAATCGATGAAGGCATCAAATTGTTGATATCACTGGATGACAGCCTGATCCACATATTGCCAAATTTGGAGTCGATTTTGTTTCGGCTCTTGCATGCTACTTGGCAGAGGGTCAGCCTTTCCACCGATGCCGATCAATTTTCTCCAAACGTGTTCGACCGCGTTCATGTCAGGACTCGGTGGTGCCCAGAGAAGAATCTGCAGCCAACTCCGTCTCTTCCATTACAGCTCGGTTGTTCTGGTCATATGGCAGGTGGCACCATCTTCCTGCAATAAATGGTCCACACTGCAGCATGGTTTTCTGGTATACAACAAATCCTCTTACTATGATACCATCAATGCATTTTGCAAGTATGGAATACATTTGTATCCGGAGCTGTGGAAACGCCGACCTCTGCCATGTAATATGCAGAAGACCATCATGATGACATACTATGCTCGATAGACAACGTCGGTTCTGCCGAAGCAGTTCCTTGGATATTTTTAACATCCTGGACGGGTCGCCACTCCGACACAGAATACGCAAAAGCTGCAACAAAATGGACCACACATTTGGCAAAACCTGAATCAGGCTGTCATACAGAATAAAATCAGCGCTTCGATGTCTTTAGGGGTTCTCAAGCACTGGATGATGCCAAAGAACACACTACTGGATACTATTATATTTAGTCCAGAATAAAATTAACACCTCTGTTTACAATCGGGGTGTTCATTTTATTTGGGTAGGGTACTGTAGCTATATTAGTATGTCTCGTTTAAATGCAGTCCTTGCTGTGAGAGTGGCACTTATGAAGGTCACAAAATAATACTTCCATAGACGTCAAATTGTTGTATTTTGTTTAAGCTTTCCTCCACAAAAAGTCACTGCAGATTTTGGTTTCATTGATTGTAATTCTTCATGCAACCAACTTCCCTGTTGATGGATCTCATGAAATTGTGTGCTGCATGGTGTTCATACTCCTGTCTTCACAACGATGGAATGAGCAAAGATACAAGAGACCCATATTCACAATGATGGAAAGTCTCACGATTATTTCTTCCAGCGAACAATTTGGTGGGAAAATAAGTCAAGAGCATAGATTTTATCGGATATTATGAACTAAAAAAAATGTTGATCCCTGGCATTTGATGGTAGGGGTCTGGCTTTGATGGTTGTGATTGATGTGAGTACAACAACAACGACAAGCATTTTAAGGCCATTTTCCCTGCGAAAGCGGGGGTTAGCTTTGCGGGCCCCATGACAATCTTCTCCACTTTACCCTATTTTCTGCATCTCCCCTACTTAATCTCCTTGCCCACATTTCTGCTTCCACCACTTTTAGCCAAGTTTTTCTCGGTCTTCCACGCCCTCTACTTCCTACTACACTCATTTCCAACACTCCACTCACCCAGTCACTTTCACAAAAAAAAATACTTCCATAAATGCCAAATTGTTGTATTTTGTTTCAGCTTTCCTCCACAAAAAGTCACTGCAGATTTTGGTTTCATTGATAAAATTCTTCATGCAATTCTTCATGATGTGAGTGATTCCTGGTTTTGATCATTCCTGGCATCGATGGGATTGATTCATGGCATTGATGGGAGTGATTTGTAAATCATTCTGTGGACTGCAGAGATATTGTCTTTGTGGCCAGCTGTTGAAGTGAGCATAGTACGAGAGTAGATTTCAGATTATACACCTTATTCCATTTTTTTTTTTTTCCAAAAACATGAATTCTATGGAGGCACTCTCTTGAAATCGTTTTAAAAAAATAAAAGATAGCGAGAACACTGAAATGATCAGGACACAACAGAACAAAAGGAACAGTGGAGAGACTTGGGTGGGGGACACCAACAGCTGGGTTGAAGGACAATCGAGGGATGGACAAATATAATGGGTGTTGAGAGGAATGACGGGTAGGGAAGAACACACGGGGTGGATGATATGTGGAGACGGAAGCAAGCTCTCAGGAAGGAAAAACTGGAAATTTGGAACGAGGTGTGTTTGGGGGTTTGGGCAGGGAGGTCTGGTTAACGGGGGTGGAAAAGATTAAGGTTTTGGATCTGAGATGGTGATGACCAGCTGTCTTGAAGACTTGGAGTGGACATTGAGATTGAAGAGAATGTGGAAGTTGGTAGTTGGTTCCCCAGGTGGAGGGGTGGGGGTGGTGGGGAGGGGGAGGAACAAATGAGTGGAGTTGAGCAGTGATCCTGGATTTTGGGGGTTTCACGAGAAGGGGGTTGATGGAATGCATGCATTTATATGTTTATCGTGCATTCATTCCGGCGGAAGTGAAAGTAACACTGAATTTTATGTCGAGTGAATCTTGCAAAAGAGTGAGTTTAACTGTTTGGGTGCTGTTGGCCACGATCATTCTTAAACAACATGTATTGTTTGTTCCTATTTAAGTGTTTGTTCCTGTGGTTGCCTTATAAACAATACAGATGTTTGATTCAGTTTGCCTGAAAAAAAACAACCATATTTTCATGATGCATACTGGAAAGATTCAGCACTCAAACAGTTAAAGTTTCCATATTCACCAATGAAAAGCTAAGCATTCTGCCAAAAATGTTTCCCACGGGTAGATAATCACAAAACTCTTTGATGTGTCAAAACATTGGTTGTAGGACTTCAACATATGTGATTATGTTTTCGTGTAAGTTTTCGGTGTAAGCGAAGCTGTTTTGTATGATAATCCATGCGTCGTTTCATAATACACACTCTGCAGTCCTTTACATTGAAGATATTGGTTATACTAGAGCAACACTCGGTGGAGTGCATACCTATGCCAGGCTGAACATTAACCGGGTTTTGTATCCCACTCATAGGCCGGGATCTGGATCCAGACCTTAACCAAAATCGAATCGGCTTGTTCTTGTCACCTACCCAACTCATCCACCAAGTTTTGTCATAACCTGTCCACAACCTTTTTGATATATTGTGCTATGTATTGTTTTTGGCCCCATCTCTCAATTGTGAAGAATTATTTTAATAATTCTAGTATCTGAATCCGGATCTGGATCTTCACCAAAATCTAATCGATTCGTCCTTGCTCGTCACACATCCAACCTGTCCACCAAGTTTTGTCCAAATCTGTCGATAACTTTTTGAAATATCATGCTATATATCGTTTTTGGTCTGATCTCTCAATGGCGAAGAATCACTTACAGAATTAAAATCACTCACTCATATCCGGATCACAATCACTCACTCATACCCGGATCCGGATCCGGATCTTCACCAAAATACCACCAATTCATCCCTATCACACGTACAACCTGTCCGCCAAGTTTTGTCCGGATCCCTTCTTAACATTTTGAGATATTCTGCTCACAAACAGACAGACAAATGGGTGAAAACATAATGTCCATCCACCTTCGGTGCTGGAGATAACAGAGTATCAGAGAGGATGAGGAGGAGATTGGGACCATACTCTGTGCAGAGCATTGGTGCTGCCTAAGCAGTCTCCTTGGTTATTGGGCACAATCCTGGACGGGTCGCCACTCCGACACAGTATACCAGCATGCTGGCACTCATTTTGCCGACATCGGAAGGATGACTGGCCGAGTTCACCCCACCTGGTATTAATTCAACAGCTGAGCGGGATTTTAACTTAGGACCCAAGGATCCAAAGCACGCCACCCTAACCATTAAGCCAACACCAAGCTTAGTATCAGAAGGATAGATTAGATGTAGGTGAATTCACACATATCAATTTTGTTCAGTGTTGAGTTGATACTGCATGATGAGTGGATAGTCGGTGAACGTGGAGTTGAAGCCGATAAGTTTTATTTTTTTGAGGAAGTTGGTAGCAGAAATGGGAATTTTTTTTTTCCGGAAGTTTTTTTGCACACAAACTGCAGATTTCACTGAAAACTACCCTCTGTAGGTTCATACATATTCAGTTGTATATGTCCCATTGCGATGAGGTAATTGCTGCCTGGCAGTTTGGAAAACCAACCTCAATATCGGGAACCAGCTCATAAACATAGTTTCCATCTTCAGACGCAACAGAATTGAACACTATGCCCATGCGTGGTCTAAACTTGCAGGTCTTTCACCATCCACAAGAACAATTGGTGATGGTTGGTGAAGCCTTTCTCAGAACATGCCCCTCATGAAGGATGGAGTCATGAAGACTGCTCATACTAGACCTGACTGCGTCAACTCTCTCCTCTCTCTCTCTTTGCTGAAAAGGCCGAGGTTTCAAAAATCCCTCTTTCTGTACCCATCCTACACTTCCTCACTGAAAACATCATTCGGCATGTGAACTGTCAATGTGGAGAAATTCCGGGATTCTTTTGACTCCTATCCTCCTACTGGTCCAGACTGTTATTAATGCCAGCCGAATCCCCCAAAAACTGTTCATTGGCTTTGTCTTCTCCTCTTTCTCTGCTCTTTTCCAGGTCATTTTATGAGTGCCACATTGCCTGCATTACGGAAAGTCACCAAGAGTATTCCAATTCATAAGAATTGTGCCAAAACTAACCCTCTTAACCTCAGATTCTCTGGAACCATTGCTTCTTCATCACAGACAGTTTTTCTACTGCCTCTTGCTCCCTCTGTCCTTTCTGTGGTCTCCACTGGGTTTTTTTTCCAGGGGCACACGCACTCTTCCAATAACCCCCTTTCTGGTGAAACGCAAATCTTTCCAGTTTCCTCCTTTCACCTCACCCGCACCTCACCAGCACTCTCACTTGCACCTCCTCAAATACGCACCTTCGACGCCAACCAGAAAACCCTCTCTTTTACCCCTCCCTCAGCGAATGTGCAGCATGGTTTCGTCAACCCTGCTTGTTGAGCCAAAGACATTGCAACCACCGCATATGTTGGTGATACACCTTGGGGTTTCCTTCCCTTTTCGTGTATGTATATTTTTTCATGGTGCTGAACCCAGTTCGTTCTCGAACGACTGCAACCCAAGATTTGAGCTTCACGAGTATGAACGATCATACAGGTGAGCTACCGATCAAATGGATCTTTTTCAGTTGGGGTCTGTGACTTCTGAGTGACGTTACAGTTACCACACCAACGGCGTAACGTTGTTGAAACTTGTATTTCAAATAAACAGATACAAAGTTCATCATTACACGCAATGTCCTACTCCGATTCTCACGTTGAGTTGTTTCCACCCAGTGTCCCTGTCCTGCCGGCACAACTCACGCGTGTTCGCCTCGTCTTCCGACGCTGTCAAACTATCGATTCTGGTCATGTCGTTCTCAGTCGATGTCCTTGTAGCATCTGTCGGGGCTGTCCAACGCTCGACTCACATCGCGGTGTTCTCTCTCTCTGTCTCTCGTACGCTGGCCCGTTCAGGATGATTTCAAGAGCCTAAAGGAATTCTTTCCCGATACACAATCTTAATGAGTTTTAATCAACCCGATTATTATCGGCTCCACGCGTTAATAACCACTCTGGACATTAACACCTCGTTCGCTCATCAGAGTTAAATCGAGCAAGGGACAATGGAAACACACCTCTCGACTTTTGTTTTTCGTTTTGATGTGATGGTTCAGTGTGCCCGTACCATCACTTGTTTTTTTTTTTTTACCAATTGAGCTTTTGTCATCAAATCTTAACAAACCTTTATTATGAGAATATGGAGAACACAAATTAAAAAATGTACATTTATTTTATTTTTTTTTAACTGTCGTTTTCAAGTTTAGTTTGGGTACAAAGCGGACGCGGACGGGCTTTGCATTTTGAGATGCCTTCTCGTTTTCGTTTTGTTCATTTTCCTCTCTTTTATCTCCCTTCTACTCTTAGTTTTTCTCTTTCTTTATCTATATGTGTAAGGAGAAAACCCTTACAAAAAAAGTTTTTGGATGGCTCACTTGGTTGTGCCTGGATGGGTTTGAGGGTTGAGTAGTAGCAGCTGAAACCTGAATCTTATCCAGGTTCCTCCTGATGGCTCCAATGCTGTATTTGGTGTTTTTGTTTCATTATTTTTTTTCTTTAAAATCAACACCATCCATGAGTTCATGAAAGTTTACACAATACTTGTGTCAACATACATAGACTGCTGACTCGAAGCCCACATCTACACATTTCCAGTCATGTTTATGTTGTGGCTAAAGATAATCTTCAGAATCACACTGACAGCACATTTATTGCATATTAAAAGTCAATATTCGAGAATGAAGCAGTATAATTATTTTGTTGATCACAAGAGAGAATGTAGGAGAAAAAAAACCCAACAACAACAAAAAATTATATCCCTGACATTCACTCTTCATGAAAACAGTAAATGATGGAATATAAAACCTGCCATATTAATAGCCTGAGGCCTGTCAGTTTTCATCTGAGAAGACTTCATTACCGTCCATTTAAATCACTGCTGGTATGGAGTTAACGGTCTTGCACCAATGATTTGAAAGTTGCATTTTGTGTAACGCTTGACCTGAATAGCCGATGCATGGTTGGACAAACCGAACGGGTTGTACCAGCAGAGAGAAATTTTGACCAATTTTGACCTTTAAGCCAAATTTTGATAAAACGATGCCATAAAAACTAGAAATAACCATTTTGTTATCGTCTTGTTGCATTTTAATTTTTTTTATTGTGGGATTCCTCAACAGGACAGAGGATGAACCTTTGGTTCTTCACCAAGAAGATACTTGTTTCAATGTCATCTATTAATGCGCACGTATCATATATGTTGGGGCTTTTGACCTTTCCGTTCCTACCATGTTTCATTAGTGACCCTTTCCTTTCCTGTCCATAACTCCCATCTATTTCCCAACTTGTTACCTCTGCCACCGAAGGTAGACACTACTGTCTGTTTTCTTTGTTTGTTGAATGGTCGCTAGACTACCGTTATTCTCAGGTTTTCCGTCTGTCTGTATGTCTGTCTGTTTGTTTGTATGTAATGACAGCTCTGGAGGCCAGAGGAGTCAACCAATTTTGATGAAACTTGACTGGTAGGTTCATACCAGGATCAGTTGTAGCTTTTGGAGCACCGTTGCTATGGACGCCACCGTTGCCTAGCAACGGGACTTTTAAATTTTTGAAAAAATCCGAAATTTTTTTTTTCGAAAATCAAAAATCGGCTTCTGCGCTTTTATGTACACTTTAATCAACCTCTTTGTCAAAAAATTTCAGCCCGATCCGTCAAAAACTGTATGACTAGTATGCAATAGTCTAGCGACCACCCATGTCGCCTACCGGCTTGTCTGTCTGTTTGTTGATCTGTGAGCAGGATATCTCAAAAAGTTGTGGACGAATTCGGACGAAATTTGGTGGACAGGTTGGGAGTGTGACAAGGACGAAATGATTAGATGTTTTGTGGAGATCCGGATCTGGATACGATAATTTTTTAAGCGATTCTTCACCATTGAGAGATGTGGCTAAAGACGATATAGAGCACGATATCTCAAAAAGTTATGGACGGATTTATTACACAACCCTGGTGGACGAGTTGGGTCGGCAACAGGATCAAGCTGATTCGATTTTGGTTGAGGTTTGGATGCAGATTCGACCTTTCGATGGGATACAAAACATGAACTGTTCAGCGTGGCGGAGGTATACACTTGACCGAGTGCCATTCTAGTTTTGTGTGTGTTTGCATTTAATAAGTAACTTGGAAAAGTTTAAAAACAAAAATGTATCAGGGAAGTTAAGAGAGAAAGTTTCAATTGAATTTTTTTTTGGTGGGGGGTGGGAGCGGTGAATTTTGGGTTTACAAGTTTGAGAGGCCCGTAAACAGTTAAATTAGCAAATCTTTTAAAAACACGGTGAGAGATGGGATGGGGTGGGGGCGGAGGGTGGAAATGGAGATGGAGAGAGGTAGAGAGAATGAACAGTGACAGAGATTTAGGCTGGAGGGAGAACAGAGAGCAGGACAAGAGAATAAGGACCGAGAGGATATCGGGTGGAGAAGAGAGAGGAAGGACATAGGAAAGGGAAGAATTTGTTAATTAGGGTTTGAGTATCATGGAATGCACAAGATGAACATTCACAAGATCAGTAGTAAAGATGTGTACAACCGAGCTGAGAAATGATTTGGCATCCTGCCAGTCCAGAATTTAATTGGTTTGATCTCGTGGCAAGGTTTTCATGAGATCACCTCTCATTCACTATCTAATAAAGGTAACCTAATTAATCTGTCTAATAATGTTCAGTGCCTGCTCGTTGCATCATAACTGGGCCTGTGCCGCTTCTGTGTCACCTCGTACAGTAAGACAGGAACTTGGAATTTGGTCATGGTATTGGTTGGTGCGCAATAGCCTTGTCTTTTCCAAAAAAAGGTTCAACAAATGAAAAGGTGGAGAAAATCCTTCATATGATTCTCCATTGTTTGGCTTATGCGTGTGTCCACCGCCGCTTTTAAATCATGAGCACCTTAACCGATTTTATCTCAGCGATGAAGCGTTCAGGCACAAATCAAGACCGAAGCTTAAAGTTCTGCCTTGTATATATATATACACGTCCCCTTAATGGGTCATTGTCTTCGATAATTTAACGAGATCGCTCTCGGTATCGGAAATTCATTTTGGTTTAGTCTTTGTACCATTTAATTCATCCTCGTATCATCTCGTGATCAACTCGGTTTGGTGCCATCGATGAATTCTCTGACGACGTCCTGAGTTGTGCGAATGAGATTTAGCCCTTTAGTTCGGAGAGAATGCAAGTGTTCCACAAAAATGCGTTGAGAGAGATAAGTATGAAAAAAAAAACAGGGTCACAATAAATGCTCCAATTTTTAGCAAAAGCCTGTTTTGGGATGAAAGCCAAGACCTGAGAAAGACTTTGCACTCTTAGAGGGGAGCTGCCCGTTGATGCACCTAACCCACAGGAGACAGTCCCTCTGGACAAACGAATCACGTATGCTGAAAATTCCAATTATATTGCAGTTCTTCGTTAAATTTTTTTAAACTCCGTAGTCTACTTTTTATTCAGCCATTGTGATTCTTCAACACCCTTTTAACATATGTATATATATATACATATATACATATATATATACACATATAGTGGGGCAACTTAGCTAAATATAGCATAACAATTGTGCATTTTGTGAGGAAAGCACCAAATTTGGCACACTAGTAGCCTATCATATTATGAACAGATTTGCATATTGGGCCATCTCAAATTCAGCCGCTGATGGCTGTGGCAGCCATTTTCCACTGCCATCAAAAATTTTGAGATGGCCCAATATCCAAATCTGTTCATAATATGATAGGCTACTAGTGTGCCAAATTTGGTGCTTTCCTCACAAAATGCACAATTGTTATGCTAAGTTGCCCCACTAATACACAATACTTCTCTTTTTTTATGTCGTGGAAACTGAGGCTCTCAAGATCAGTGTAATCTCTCACTATGAAGTTGAGTCTCTGGGCCAGTTTCTCTTGCATCGCAGTCAAGTTGGCGGCCTCTCTGTTTTCTCCCCCTCCTTTCTGGTGTTGCACTCCCGGCCCTTTCCTTGCACCGTCCAGCACTCCCCCCCCCCCTACTTCTCTGCAGGGTGCATGCTCTTTGCCAGTAACCCACCTCTGGTAAAACTCCCAAAATCCAGGCTCACTACTCACCTCCACTCATTTGTTCATCTTTTCCCTCACCTGTACAACCAACTTCCTCCATCGGTTCAGTCCTATTCTTCCCTCCAGGGCTTTGAGATGGGTGTTCAGGCCTAAGTCACATTTGCCACGGCGGCTGTGGGGTCTACAAAATCTACGGCCACTAGCAATTATAGTGCGGCCGCAGTATTTCCACGGTCACACAATGTAGCAGTCACATATGTTTTTATTTTTCGGGTAGCTGCACGGCGTATTTATAAATTGTGGAGACCGAAAACGTGGGGGTTCGTACGGTCTTTGATTTGATGTCGCACGGTGACCTTAGGGCGTCCCTGCGGCGGCTATAGAATTTTCAAGGCGAGCAAGGTGCCCGCAGGGGGACCGCAGGGGGCCCTAAGGCGAACGTGCGGCCAGACGGACGGTAACGAGTGGGTTATTTTTTTTTTTTATTTTTTTTACCAGTTCTTTTGTTTCGGCTTGTCGAATTGCTACGGCAAACGTAGAAATGAAAAAAGTTATAACTCCGTGCTATAATTCCACGGCGACCCCTACAGCCTGTAAAAGATAGCCAAACAGCGTAGGGCCACCCTGAGGCCACCGCAGAAACCCTGCGGCCGCCGCACGTTTCTGTCAATTCAGAGGGCGTACGGCCGCCATATCCTCGCCGTAGAGCAAATGTGACTTAGGCCTCATCACCAATTCAGGTCATTCCCCCATCCATGTTCATGATATTTTCTACCATCATTAACCCTCCACAAGCCCACCCTTCCTTATTATGTTTTCCCCCCTTTCCTTCGCTCTTTTTTTTCTTTCTTTTTTGTTCCATTTCTGTTTCCTCTCCGGATTTTTTTTCCTTCTTCTCACTGTATTGGAACTTGTATCCAGATTTTTAACCCCTGCGTCCTCTCGCCCACCCCAACTCCCTTTCATCTCATTCTTCCCTAAGCCTGTTCTTCCAAGCACACCTCTGTCCCTCTACTTTGCTATTGGTGTGTTTTGCCCCCTTTCTACTATGTTCCACTTCTTCTTGTATGTTCTGATCCGTTCTGTTTTCTCGCTTGCTCTTCCACGAGCCTCGTATTTGTACACACAAAAAAACGTGGAAACCAACCCTCCTCGCTTCAATTTTCTCCAGGTGATCATGGCATTGTTGCCTTGGCTTCCTGGCTACAAATATTTAATCAAAAGCTTGCTCGGCAGTTACTGAAATGGCTAAGTTGATTTTATCTTATTTGGATTGGTTTTTGCCAGTGGAACTAAACCAATGCCTTGCGAAGCCATCCGTAAGCAAACGTATCTCATAAATAACTGCATGGGACATTGGTACCGGGGCAGGTGGGAGTGCGCCTGACTGAGCGAACTCATTAGCTTGCAACACTAAAACGACATCCGTGGAGGGCTGGATTCTGTTGGGGATTGCCGGTAGAGCGTGCTTGTGAGAGAAAGACGGCACAAGAAATGATGACAGTCTGAGACAAAACGGCAATCCGATTCACCTGCGAGCAAGAGGTATCTCCATAGCACGCCTGTAATTGATGTGTGCCCATCAATAGCTCTGTGGTGTAACTTATTTGCTCTGCGGGAGAACGTGGAATGGCCGATTATTTCGTCCAAGGGACAATCATATCCGAGCGACTTTGATGCGCAATTTTTCTTTGAAATTTTTCTGGCCCCATGGCGCCCCTGTTCTCCATCGATTTGTATTAGGAGGGGGGGCGGGGGGTTTTAACTGTTGATTCTTGGTGCATCTCAGGCCTGAAGCTGTGAAACGTTTATTGGTTGTAGTTGTTGCTATCTCACTGGCATTCCAGGTTCAAAGCATGAGCTGCTTTTGTTTTTTTTCAATTTAAATAGACATTTTAAGAGAGATTTGTAATGAGATGGTTACGGATGAAGTTTAATGCAGAAACTGATATTAAAACGTGTAAAGCAAAACTTGGCGGATTGAGAAAAGGACGGAGGAAGGGAGAGATGAGAGGGAGGAAGAGGAACAGATAGGGAGAGAGGGAGAGACAGGCAGACACACCGGATTTGGGAAGGGGTGGGGGGTGGTGGTGAGGGATTTCTCCCTATTTTTGTCTCTTAGGTATTGTATTTGTCTATCACTCAACCATAGATCCATTTATGTATCTGCAGATATTGACATACCGTGAGATAATGATATTTATGCATGAGTGCATATATCGATGTGTAACTAATTCAAGGTAGAACGGTTATTGGAGTTCAGACAGAAGCTAAATGAGAAAGCATTTTCCCAATACATCTCCTTCTCTCATATAGTCTTCATCTGCTCTATTAATCGCCAATCGGTGCCCTGCGCTACTACATCACATAACCTTGAATGGAAGTTTCTTGCATCGCTCACGTGCATGGGTTCAGTGATTTTTCTTTGTGTATCTATTTTGATCATGAGAGCTTGCTGATATTTCGATTTTTACATCTGCCACTAAAGGTGGATGGAGATTGTTTTCACCATGGCCGTGTGTGTCTGTCTGTGAGCAGGATATCTCAAAAAGTTATTGATGGATTTGGATGAAAATTGGTGGACAGGTTGGGTGTGTGACGAGGACGAATTGATTCGATTTTGGTTCAGGTCCAGATCCAGATCCGGCCTTTCGGTGGGATACAAAACGTAAGTTGTTCAGCCCGGCAGACGACGTATGTGCTCTCACCTGAAAAGAGAGATTACCTAATGTAAAAAAAAAAAACTTTGAAATTTAATTCATAAATCGGGCGTCGTTGGTGGAGTTTTCTTCGCAAATAAGAAAAGGTGTTTATTGTAAATGGTGCGGTGGAATCATCGATAATTTTGCTAGCCATTGATTGCATCGCTGTTGACAACAATGGCCGGAAACATGGCATGGAACCCGTCCGGCTGTGCAGGGTGGAAGCCAGTCGAACATTATTCAGGTTTATACGTTATCATTTGACCGCTGGAGTTGTTTGATTAACTGCAGAAATGTGTTTTTGCTATATTCGGTTTCGGATGACCATGTCCAAAAAGGTGGGAACCACAACCGAGTCCCAGATGCGGTTGCGGCCTGGATTCTGAACCAGATGCTGGAGAAACAGGATTTGTGCCACAATGTTTGTATAGTAACATGAAATTAGCTCTTTATTTATAATTTGCACAACTTACCCAAGTTACCCATATTGCCTGAAACCTATCCTTCACTAAGCGTGAACACAAATGCCACCTTTGACAAAATGTGTCACTTCACAATCTCTGAACTCTGAAACCAGGGTGGCGGTCACAGTAGGCAGGTGCTGATTCGTGTTGTAATATTGGATTGGGATTCATTTATTGATATGGCAGGATGGCCTTGAGGTACACACACTCACCTCTAAGTTGTCTAGCCTGGGTTCGAATCTTGACCCAGCTACAAACTGTCATCCTGGTGTTTCACAGGCTGGGTGATTCATCAATGTGTGTGCTGTCCCTTGAATGGACGTTGAGCTAGAAATCCAAACACTTGTTCTTGAAAAATAAATAATTTAAGAATGTATTTCAACCCTTGTATCTCCTTCACAAATGCTCCACGTGTTCTTCTCCAAAGATATTATTTTTCTGAGATGTTTGTCTGCTCTGCGTCTCTCCACTGACCTGCTCCCCATCCCTCTCACCTCCCCGCTCATGCAGCACAGCATTTATCTGTGTGTTTTCCAAGCATTCTCATCACCCATCCCATGATCTTTATCTCCATTTTGCAAGTTGCGAATTTGGAATCAGGAAAAGCATCCACCCTCGAAAACCTTTCCCCATACCTCCCAAACACAAACTTTCCTCCACATCCGACACACTCAAACCTTCCCCCTCACTGCACACACTCAAACCTTTCCCCTCACCGCACACACTCAAACCTTCCCCTGCACCACCCACACTCACACCTTCCCACACACACACCACATACTCGCACCTTCCCACACACATACCACATACTCATGCCTTCCCACGCACCCCTTGCACACACAAACCTTTCCCCATAACCTCCCAAACACAAACTTTCCTCCACATCCGACACACTCAAACCTTCCCCTGCACCCCACACATTCAAACCTTCCCCCTCACCCCACACACTCACACCTTCCCACACACACACCACCTACTCACACTTTCCCACACATCTGACACACTCAAACCTTCCCCTGCACCCCACACATTCAAACTCCCCCTCACCCCACACACTCAAACCTTCCCCCTCACCCCACACACTCAAACCTTCCCCTGCCATCACACACACTCACACCTTCCCCCTCACCCACACACTCAAACCTCCCCCTCACCCCACACACTCAAACCTCCCCTCACCTACACACTCAAACCTCCCCCTCACCCACACACTCAAACCTCCCCCCCACACACTCAAACCTCCCCCCTCACCCATCCCCCCAAAGTCTCACCTTGCCCCTACAAAGCTTCTCCCCCACCCCTCATCCTGCATCCTCCAAATGCTACTGCCCCCCCCCCATCTCTGACTGTGTGGACCTCAAACATCCGAGGTCTCTGCTCTAACCTGACAGATCTCTCAATCCGGGCCACTGCTGATAAACCAGACATCAGCTGTTTAACAGAATCCTTCCTCCTAAGGATGTCCCTGACTCCTTTGTGCCTCTCCCCGGTTATTACATCTTCTGATTTGATAGGTCTGAACAACGTCCCGGTGGCGAAATTGCATTTTACATCAAGACTGAATTTCTCATGGTCCATGTACTGATCTTACACCTCCTAGCCCCCAGGAGCAGGGGAGAGTTGGTAAATTGAGCCACCCCCAATTGGAAGTGCCAGGATGGAGATAGCTGAAAGATGGCGCAAGTCACATACTTATTCAAAACAAGTCACAAACTTCACTTGATGATGTCAGGAAAAAGCAGTTTTGGATGAAGGAGAAACATGCAGTGAAGAAAATCCATAGGGGATGGCTCAGCTTACCCCATGGCTTCAACCTACCCCCCTCTCCCCTACCTCTGGCTGTGACTTCCCCTCCACTCCCACCTCTTGTTCGTCTGTGTGTTGTACCGTCCTCCTAACAGTGACGACTCCATATAAATCTCTCTCAGACGACATGAACCAACATTTAACCACTCATCCATCTTCCTCATATGTGGTGATTTAAATTGTCACCAAGCAACTTGGCTGGGTGTTGGTACCTCTCTCACCAGCCATGGAACTTCAGCAAAGGACTTCTGTGACTCGGTGGGACTGATTCAATCTGTGAACTTTCCAACCCAGATTTCTTCCAATGGCATATCCTCCTTTCTCGACTTGGTGATGACTAACTTCCCCGCAAATGTCTTCTGCTCTTCCTCTGCTCCAGTTGGTTCATCTGACCAGGGCCGGATTTAGACATGTGGCGGCCCCTGGGCAGCCTTCAGTAGTGGAGGCCCACCCTACCTTAGAATACTAAAAAGGTGACAAGACATATTTACAGTTATCCATAAAGTATATTTTTCAAGAACAAAGAATCTGAACTTCTATATAAAATGAGAATGAGATAAGATGAATATCTTATATCTGTTCCACTAACTACCAACTACCATTCAGGCACTCACTCACAAATACATTTTTCCTGCCAATTTTTTTTTTCATGAAATATATGGAGGCCCCCTTGTTGTGGAGGCCCCCTGGGCAACTGCCCAGCTTGCCCATGCCTAAATCCGGCCCTGCATCTGATCATATACTTGTGAGAGTCAACATCTCTCTGGCTATTCTCAGAGAGCTGCCTCGGTGCCGGCGAGTCTGTCATTTCACTCAAGCAGATTGGCAGGGACTGCAAACAGCCATCTCTCTTCAGGATTGGTCTCCCATATCTACTGTCCCTGATGCTAACTCAGCCTGGGAATTCTTCCACAGCAACCTGCTCTCTCTCTCTCTCTCTCTCTCTCTCTCTCTCTCTCTCTCTCTCTCTGCACAGATTCATCCCATCTCATCTTCAACCTGACCGAAGGCAATCTCAATGCATTCCAAAATGTCCGCAACAAGTGTGTGTCCATTCTCAGGAGAGCCAGAAAACAACATCTGTCAAACCTCGAAAATGAACATTCAAACTTGTCTCCTTCCTCTGAAACCTGGTGGTGCCTTGTTTAGTCTGTCTTTGGTGTATGTTCTCCTTACATCCGTTTCCTCTCTACAAATGGCATCACAGCCGACTTCACTTGTGAAAAGGCTGAATGTGCTGCCCTTTTCACCCTGTCATTAGTGATAAGTCATCTGCAATCCGTCTACCAACATCACTGCATTATATGAACAAGAAAAAGAGCAATCAGAGATTGCAGACCCTCACCAGGACTTCTTTTGAGTGGTGTATTTTATAGGTTTTAGGGTAAATCCAATCTGGCTGCCAAACCATGTGACCGATGATGTCTGATGTGCGACCCTTTTGTTCCTCATGGATAGGCGGTCATATGTATAAAGTTTAGCCTCAATCTGTTCAGCCATTTCAGAGAAAATTTTTGAAGGTTTAAAAAAACAAGCAAACAATATAGCTGCCAAATCACGTGACTGATGACATCGTCGAAAAAAAATTTGTGGACCATTTTATCCCGAGATGACCCTCTAGAATTTTCATACTGATCGGATGTAGCATTCTACATATGCAAGTATGACGTCATAGCAAAGGCACCTATGATGTCATAAAAACATCACTCATTCCCCATGAGGAGTACTTGCTATGTGCTGAGTTTATGTTTTTTCCTTGGTACGATTTCAGAGATACAGAGGTCCAAAGTTTTTCTGTTTTTCCAACATGGCTGCCACACTACATGGCCTATGACATCATAATTATCATTAAAACAATTCTACATGAGCAGTCGCAACAACGGTGAAAATTTCATTTCAATCCGACAAGCGGTTGCAGAAAAAAACATGAAAGTTCTGTGCGAACAAACAAACAAACAGATAAATGGATCCAAATGCAATACCTCTCCTTCGGAGAGGGTAAAAAGGTGTAAAAACTTATCCCTTCAACTGCAGACCTTTCAGCTTACTTCCAATCATCAACAAGGTCATGGAATTCATCATCACAGCTGATATGAAATCCTTCTTTTTCTCCAACAACCTCATCTCAGATCATCAATTTGGTTTCACACCAGGTTTTACTCCACCTTGGACATCCTGCTTCTACTCACCCAACAATGGATGGAGGCCCTTAACATCAGACATGAGTTCAGGGCCGTCTCTCTGGACATATCTCGCGCTTTTGACCCAGTCAGGCATCCCGCCTTACTCTCCAAACACTTTGCCAATGGCATCCGTGGTCAACTCCACATATGGCTTACTAACTTCCTGTAGCCAACATGTGGCTCTCAGTGGAATCCTTTCATCTCCTCTCCATGTCAAGGTTAGAGTGCCCCAAGTCAGTGTTCTGGGCCCAGTCCTATTCCTGATCTTCATCAATGATCTCTCTGAATCTCTGGAAAATGCTCTTTATCTAATAGCTGATGACTCCACCCTCTGCCATGACATCCCTCATCCTTCAGACAGGCAGGCCTCTTCCCTCTCTTCAGACCTTTACAAAATCATAAGCTGCTCAAACACTTGGAATATATCTTTCAATCCTGACAAATCTCACGCTCTCACTATCTCTCTCTGAAAGGCCGTCTGGCAAACCCTCCTGCCCATCGACTTTCTAACAACCCTCTTGAGGAAGTTCAGTTATTCATTCTCCTGGGTCTCACTTTCAGCCATAATATTTCTTGGGTAAACCACATTTCAAAGTTAGCCTCCAAAGCCAGTTGCCGACTGGGCATCCTCTGTCATACACAGTCCTTCCTTGGCACACCTGCACTCCTATCCAACTATCAGGCTTTCATCCACAGCTTTATGGAGTACTGCTCTTCCCTCTGGGCTGGCACCCCTGCCTCACATCTTGCTCAGCTTGATGCCATGGAAACCAAGACCTTGAAGATGATTGGAATCTCCTGCGAAGAAGCTGAGTCTATGGGCCTATCACTTCGCCATGACAGAGAGGTCGGTGGTCTCTCTGTCTTATACCACCTCCTTTCTGGTATTGCACCCTCTGCTCTTTCCGTTAGCTGTGTTCCCCCCCCCCCCCCCACACCAGGTTTCTGGCTCACATAGTCCCACACCAACCCCCTCTGGTAAAACGATCATTTCAAACCCGTCGAACAAACTTTTTTTTTTTCCTCTTTGTCCCTTTTTTTTTCTACCCTCTTCCCTCTCGCCCCCCACCTGTGGAGCCAACTCCTACATTCTCTTCAATCTTATTCTCCCCTCCAGGTCTTCAAGACAGCTGTTCACCACCATCTCTGATCGTCCCAATCCAAACCATTGATAAATTTTCTACCATCGTGAACCCCACCAAAATCCTTCCTCCTTCCAAATTTCCAGTTTTGCCTCCTTGGAGTTTCCTTCTCTATCCATCTTGTCCGCCCCATGCATCCTCTCCTGCCTCCCATTCCTCCCCTAAAACCCATTGTTTGTCCAAGTCTCCCTCTATCTTGGCTTTCAACTCTGCTGTTGGTGTTCTGCCCCCCCCCCCTCTACTTTTCCTTCTGCGTGTTTTGCTTCCTGTTTTTATCTGTCATGTCCTGATCCGATCAGTGTTCTACTAGCTCTTCCATGAACCTCGATTGTGTACACAAAAACAATAAAACAAAATAAAAGTTGGGCTTCCCACCTGCCAGTATTAGTCGGTGGATGGTAAAGATCCCACGGTGTCCTTCATGAAGAGTAGGCGAGCTATCGCCGGGACCCTGAACAAATTCTAAGTTCCTGCCCCTAACTACTTAGTTGAGCATCAGGCCTGGTCAGCAGGTTCGTGAAAGACTTGTACCAAAAACCTCCCCCTGGCCAACCACCAAGAAGAAGAAGAGGATTAATTTGGCCCACTGCTTGCATCATCCCTGAAGTGTGGCCATGCCACCAATGCGGCGCACCTGCGCACGAGGGCAGGAATTGTTTTTACCAAGGCACTGTGGAATCTTTATACAGTATGTACAAGTACCACCAGCCATCGATGCTGGCTGATGGATGCCCAGCTCACCATGCATCCGAACAATGGTGAACTCAATGATACAAAGCTCTTCCTGTGAAGCACCAATAAAATGGTTTATAGCCGAGAGCTGAGAATCGAACACAGGATAAACAGCTCAAAGGAAAGGTGCACTCCCTACCCCTGCACCATCTTGCCAGACTGACCTTTTGGGTGATTGACTAAGATGCTACCCTTAATTATTGTAGTTGGTTGCGGATGATTCGGAGGGAGAAAGAGGGAGGATTTTTATTTATTTTTAAAAAAAAATAAAGGTTGAAGCATATATTTGGACAACTCATTTAAAATGGTTGCCATGTCTTTATTGACTAAACTCAATCGGTTACGAGAGAGGGAGAGGATAGGGTCTGATTGTTTATGAGCCTGTACAGTGTCCATGCATCACAGGTTGAAGAACACTGAGACATCAAGGTACTTTAACTTGAAATACAAGGACATCGGTACATTTGTTGTACAATCAACCTGTTGTCTGGGACTTCATTTGTATCCGTGATCCCAGCATCTTGGGGTACGTGCTCAAGTGGGAACACAAAACACTAACAAAATCTGCAGGCCTTTTCAATAAGTGCTCACCTCCACTCCACTTTTCAACAACTTCCAGGATCGCTTCTCACCTCCACTCATTTGTTCCTCTTTTCTCCCGCCTGTGGAACCAACTTCCACGATCTCTTTAATCTCATCCTTCCCTCCAGGATTTCTGCTCTGCTCCACCATCTCAGTTGTTCACCACCGGCTCAGATTGACCCCAATCCAAAACCATGATATTTTCTACCCTCGTTAACCCACCTCCCCCACCCCATCCCAAACCCTCGTCCTTTCCAAATTTCCAGTTTATCCTTCCTCAGAGTTTCCTTCTGTTTCCATCTTGTCCACCCCATGCATCCTCTCCTGCCCCTTATTCCTCCCCACACCCATTGTTTGTCCAAGTCTGCCTTAGTCTTTAATATTGGCCTTCAGCTCTGCTGTTGGTGTCCCCCCCCGCTCTCTTTTTTTCTTTCTCTCTCTCTCTCTCTCTCTCTCTCTCTCTCTCTCTTCTCTCTCTCTCTCTCTCTCTCTCTCTCTCTCTCTCTCTCAACTGTTCCTTTTGTCCGGTTGTGTTCCTGATCTGTTCAGTGTACTAATCATCAGCTCTTCCACCACCATCGACTAGGGATACAAAGAATAGAAAAAAGTTCTCATTGTTACTTCCACCACCGAAGGTGAAGGAGGTTATGTTTTCACCCCTTTTTGTTTGTTTGTTTGTTTGTTTGTTACTTGCAACATCGAAGATTTTTCAAGTATATTGGTCAGGTGATTTTGTTATTCTGTCTGTCTGTTCGTCTATTTGTCACCTGCAGGTCACAATTTTTTACTGATCTTCACGAAGCTTCACCACATGGTAGAGTTTGTCATGAGGAAGAATCCTTTTGTTTTTGAGGTCAAAAGGTCAACAAAGGCCAAAGGTCAACAACATTGGTGAGATTTCTAAAATCTTCAAATTTCATCCGATTGACTTGAAATTTGAAGAGGATTTATATTTCAGGTCACTGAATTCAACCAGCCAATTATTTTTGAGGTCAACATCGGCTAAAAGGTCGACATAGGCCATATTTCTAAAATTGTCAATTTTCAACCGATTGATTTGACATTTGAAGAGGAGTTGCAAATTTAGTCATTTCATTCAACCACCAATTATTTTTGAGTTTAAATTTGTTTCGTGGATTTTAGAAGTATCGTGCTCTGTACGACGTCTTCTTGTTTGGTTGTTTGTGTGCAGGATATCTCAAAAAGTTTTGGACGGATCCGGATTAAATTTTGTGGACAGGTTCGGGTGTGTGACAAGGACAAACTGATTAGATTTTGGTGAAGATCCGGATCCGGATCCGACTACTAGAATTTTTTCAGTGATTCTTCATCATTGAGAGATCGGGCCAAACACGATAAATAGCACGATATCTCGAAAAGTTGTGGATGGATTCGGACGAAACTTGGTGGACATGTTGGGTGTGCGATAAAACTTGGTGGACATGTTGGGTGTGTGGCAAGGACGAATTGATTCGATTTTGGTGAAAATCCAAATCTGGATCTGGATACGATAATTATTTAATTTATTAATGTGATTCTTCACCATTGCAAGATAGGACCAAAAACGATATTGTGCTGTTTTGACCATCATGATATTTCAAAAATGTAATGGGCCTGATGTGTTCTCGTGGCGGAGGTTTGCGCTCTACCGAGTGCCCTTCTAGTTTTTAGATCCTCGTGGAGGATCTCTAAGTCTTACTCACGTTGTTGTTCTTCATCTTCTTTCTTGTGGACTTTTTTAGATCCTCGTGGAGGATCTCGAAGTCTTACTCACGTTGTTGTTCTTGTGGACTTTTTTGTTTCACAGCCTACAGTTTTCATCGAAACTTCCTGAAACTTGACATATACATGTAAAAATACCCTGCACAGACAATAACCATCTCCGATTTTAAAAATTCCTCCTAGAAAAAAAAGTTATGACGTCAAAATATTCTCGCTAATGGAAATCGCCGAAAAATTATCTCCGAAACTAGGCAAGCTTTTTGAATTCTGTTTGCGGGAATCGAACAGGGCATTAGCAGAGATGAATCACCGCACATATGATACATCACTGTGACGTCATATCAATTTTTATGACGTCATTCCTATTTTTTGACATTTTTTGTTTCACAACCCAGATTTTCATCGGATCTTCGTGAAACTTGCCATGTTTATGCAGAAAGCCCACGCGCAGGCAGTAACCATCTCCGATTTTGGAAATTCTTCCTAGAAAAAAAGTTTACGTCATAATATCGCCGCTAATGGAAATCGCCTCTACCATTATCTCCGAAACTAGGCAAGCTGTTTTGAATTTTGTTTGCGGGAATCAAGCCGGCATTAGCACAGATAATTTATCGCAAACCTGATACATCACAATGACGTCATATTCGTTTTTATGACGTCATCATTAAGAGGACGAGGATCTTAGCTCATTTGAGCTTGTTTTTCACTAAATCACTAAATCGAACGTTTTCCAAAATATTCTGATTCACTTCTGGGGAAAAAAATGGTGCTGGAAAGGCTCTTTTGGTGTAATGATGCCACCATCTGTGAGCAAAACGAGAAATATCCTTTAAAATGGTAACCTGCCATCATCGTGGTGTTTTCAGGTTGTTTAAACCACTGTTGTTGTGTCACACCCCGTGTGGAAATTTCCAATTTGTTCCATTCAGAAATGTCATTCGTTTCAATTAACTTTAGCTCTTAATTCCCCCTTTAGATTGGATCAATAAAACAAGAAAGCCTGAATTGTATTTCATTAAAAACTTTGTTTTCATTAAAGATTACGATTCACACCTGCAAACCGATAGACCACCTACTGTATTTTAGAGGTTCCCCCCATAAAATCGCAAGGATACACACACAAGGAACGGTGGTGCAGGAGTCCTGCAACATATCCCCATACCCCTCTCTATGTCCAATACATCCAGGTACCGACGTACAGTAATTCCAATTTAAACCTTTCCACCCCTTCCACTGCCACCACCTTTTTGGGGAGACTTCCATGCATTAACCACTCTCCAATTGAATGACCCCTGTATTTATACTGTCCTTACTCTCGTCTTCTTTACCCTCAAGCTAATATGGCCCCTGGTCTCTCTGCTGAAAAACTCCACTTCATCTGTTTGTTCACACACTTCATTATCTCAACCATTTCTATCAGATTCCCTTGTTCCTTTCTAATGTACAAAGTTCTGGTTCATTCAGCCGCTCCTCATCGCTTAGAGTAGCTCGGGCCGGAATCAATCTAGTAACCCTATGCGAACCCTTTGTATGTCAGCTATATCCTCTTTCACATGTGGTGACAAAAACTGTATGCAATATTCCAGGTAAGGCCTCACTAAATTGCTCTAGTGTTACCACAACCTCTTTTTATTTAAAATAATTTATTCCCCTATGAATACATACTAAAACCCTATTAGCTTTACCGATAGCTGCCTGGCACTGTGCTGTCTGCTTACCCCCTCCCGCATTGATTACCACCCCAAGATCCTCCACCTGTGTGCCGTGCTCCAACATTGCCCCTTGCATCATGTGTTCTCTATTTTCATTACTCTTACCCATCCCGAGCACCTTAAATGTCTTTATTGTTAAACTGCATCATTTAAAAACCTGTGGGCTGGCAGGATGGTCTCGGTGTTAGACATATGCACATTTGCCTCCAAGTTATCGAACCTGGGTTCGAATGTCGACCCGGCTACAAACTGTCATCCTGGTGTTTCACTGGCAGGGTCATTCATCAATGTTTCTGCCATCCCTTGGATAGATGTGAAATGTGTGTCGGCCATCCTGCCAGCCCTCAGGTTTTCAAATGATGCAGTTTGCTTGCAATTAGTTGGTGGAGGTTAAGGATCTCATGTCGTCCTTTGCGAAGAGGACGTGAGCTCTTGCCGGCACTATGAACAAATCTCAAATTCCTGCCCAAGCTTCCCACAGCCAACCTCACAAGAACGTGGGAATAATTGCGGCAGTTCAAGAAAAATAATTGTATTTTTTTTTTCTTTTCTATAATTGTTTGACTCTGGCACTTTTTTGAAGCAAGTAGATGTCAGTCGTGGGTGCATTTCATGACTTGTATGATTGAATTAGCTTCTCTTAATCAGGCGATTGACACACCATGGAGAACTTCATAACATTGACGTCGGAATGCAAACCGTCGTGGAAAGCAAGAAGAAGCTGATGTTTCGTCCGAGCAAATTACCGGATTATATTGTTCTTGCATTTGACACAGTAAGGAGTGCTGATAACATGGAGTGTACCTGCAAGCTGCCGGTGTTCAAACGTACCGAAAATACTACATTCAATCATCTAACAGCAAGTAGCAACACCGAACCTCACCAGGGTACATCATATTGCAGTCGATCTGGGAATTACCGGTCTATAGGTCTTTTGTTCTTATGAGGGGTCAACGCCTGAAACTCCAGTTTCTCCTTCCTTCCCATGACAGCGAGCATACCTCCTTCAACGTTTCAATTCCATCCATTGTCCTCTCTGTCCACTGATGCAGATCGACGCTGGCCTTCACGCACAGGAATAGTTTTGTCATTGCTCTTTTTGCTTTCAGTTTGATCGTGGTATCCCTTGGGATTATTTGGTTGTAATAGTAGCTGCAAAAACTTTATTGTGCTGCCTGGCATGAACTTGAGGACGCTGCCGTGTTTGAACTCAGACACGGCGGCTCCTTTTCTCACTGAGGCCTCCACATCCAAGGAGGCGTTGCTCACCATAATGGCAGTGGTGGAGGCCAATTCTCTTGACAGAGCAGTGGGGAGTTCACAAGTCGTGAACGGTTCCATTCCTGGACGGGTTGCCACTGTCACGGGGTGCGAATCGTGCGATCATTTCCATTGAGCAGCCATGGGAATATGGTACCTGTACCAGTGAAGACGATTCAATGAGGCTTTTACACACTGAACCAGGAAACTGTTGCGACTGGAATGATGAATGTGAAATAATAAATAACTTGCAGAGACGCACGTAAATTCAGCGTAATGTAAAATGTGACTTCAAGTCCTCAACTCCCTCCTCCCACCCCACCCAACCCCAAGTCCTCAACTCTCTCCCACCCACCCACCCCAACCGTCCTCAACCCCTTCCTTCCAACCTGAAGTCTGCAACCTTTCCCCCCCCCAAAAAAAACCTTCAACCCCCTCTCCCAACTCTCTGCCTTCCAAACACTAACTTTCTGTGTCTGTGTCTGTGTTTTATGGTCTCTGGTCGAGCAGTTTAAGAGAAAGCCATCGGAAAAACAGACAAACAAGCAGAATGAAAAATCACTCGTGGAGTAACACTTGACGAAACGGAACAGCACTCGGTAGAGCGAATACCTAAACCAAGTTGAACAGTTCACATTTTGTATCCCACTGATAGGCCGGATCGAAATCCGGACCTTAACTAAAATCAAATTGGCTTGTTCTTGTCACATAACCAACTCGTCCACCTACTTTTGTCATAACTCGTCCACAACTTTTTGAGAGATGCTACACGTAGTGGTTGGCCCCATTTCTCAATGGTGAAGAATCACTTAAAAAAAATTCTCGGATCCGGATCTGGATCTTCACCAACATTGAACCATTTCTTCCTTGTCACGCACTCAACATGTCCACCAAGTTTCATCCGAATCCGTCTGCAACTTTTTGAGATATCGTGCTTTATTTCGTTTTAAGCCCCATCTCTCAATGGTGAAGAATCACTTGAAAATTAAATAAATCTCGTATCTGGATCCAGATTCAGATCTTCACCAAAATTTAGCGTTACTGTCCTTGGCCAGTCACCTACATACACAAAAACAATCCGAACGATTGCTTGAAAACTGTGGCCAAAAAATGTGAGACAAACAGCCAAACGAATGCGACAGACGAACATACGAGGCAAAAATTGTTTTTTTTTTCACCAAGTCATGAGGCTTTCATTTGTATCGATGGTTTCACAGTCTTTCGATCATTTTGGTTAATGGATAAATGTTGCTATATCAGTGACAGATCATTTGAGCCTCACTTTCCACCACAAGCGAAGCCCCATGGATATCTAATTATTTGCTCGTGCTTTTATTGCGAATCAGTTTCGAGTTTTCGAATTGCACATCATTTCCCCATTTTTGCACTTCCAAATGCATTTACTAATAGTCTGCGGATACTATTGCAATCAGTCTGTGTGTCGGTGTCTTCAGGTCCTTGGTGCTTCCAGTCTTGCTCTATGGATATGAGACTTGGACTCTGACCAGGGATCTGAACTCTGACCAGGGATCTGAGAAGGAGACTTAATTCCTTTGGTACCAGGTGTCTTCGGAGAATCCTTGGCTATCGCTGGTCGGACTTTGTGTCCAACGAGCGGTTTGTGAGAGAGACTCAAATGAGATTTGTTACCTGCATGGTCTGTGAGATCAGCTGCGGCTGTATAGACATGTGGCTCGTTTTCCTGATGCTGATCCTGCTCACCAGATTCTCTCAGTGAGGGAGCCTCGTGAGTGGAGGAGGCCAATGGCCGACCACGTGCCTCGTGGTTGCAGCAGGTTGATCGGCATCTCAAGGAGATGGGGATGGGGATGGCCAGACGGAGGCCCCTGGAGTACCGGCGGTAAGTGGACGCAGCGACGTGCTGCTCTGGCGCATGCTCCCACACATGACCTGACCTGTGTGTCAGTGAGCGTGTGAGTCTGCACCAGATCTACTCTCATATCGTCCGTTCATTCTCAGATCTCCTGTAATCTAAGTACCGAGGCTCAGCTTGCCATTGTTTAATGCTCAGTCTTGTTGCTTGATTGCGATTGCTGTGCTCGATTGTTGAGTGTGCTTGTGTTTCCACCATGGTTTAAGACCGCCAGTTTGCAGATGCATGTGTTTAGTTCGCACGCCTTACTGCATCAACTACTGTACATGGAAAATATAATTGAGCCATTTTAAGCAATTAAAAGTTGTATAATTTTTAATTATCCTTGATATTATTGTAAAATCGTTGTTAAATGTTCAAACCAGACACAGTGGTGTAATGATTGGAGTGTCTGCTTTGAGTCTGCAAGGTCAGTGGTTCAAACCCTGGCTGAGTTGTACTAAAAATGGTACATGCTCCTTCATTGCTTGATGTTCAGCATTTAAAAAGATAAGTGTGGACAATACCCCTAGTTGGGCATCCATAGGGAGGAGGAAATTCCTCCTGAGGAAATGCCCCCTTGGAGAAGAAGAGAAGAACCACTCCTTTTCTGTCTTCAGACACATTTTCCTTGGCTCGAGGCACAATCCTGGACAGGCTGCCATTCAGGATACTCAAATGGCTGAGTTGCTCATTCTTACCAGGACGTTGATTACTTGTGCTGACCTCAGAAGGATGACCGGCTGAGTCAACCAACCTCGTGTTAATTTTAATGGCATCATGGTGGCTCGAACTCAGGACCCTAAGATCATAAGCTAAGCGCCGTAAGCCTTAAGCCAACACCTGCTTAATGCCCCACTGACTGCATTGAGAAAGGTGATGCCATTGTTGTGACATTCACTGGTACCCAGGGTGCCCGAAGTGACAGCACTTCCCCCAAGCTCAGTGGCTGTGTTTGTCTCATGTATCGTCTATGTCCATGTGTGTAGCAGCTCCACTGTGAGCCTTTGATCCTGTTAAAAAAAGAAGTCATAATACTTTTTTTTTTTTTCTTGCCATCTTGTCTTCCAAAGCCAATTCTACTGTATTGCTTTTTTTTTTTCCATTGAGTAACCACAAAGCCTGTGATGCTGATTTTACCAAGCACCACATTTTAAGAACAGCCAGATTAGACTGATTAACACGAGGAAGGCAGAATTTGTGGGAATGCAACTGAAATGTATCCTATTCATTGGAATTCTTTTGTTAATTGTGGGCAGAGTAGTAGAGAGCGATGGCAGACACTTGTGGATTTCTCAGACAGTGTAGAGAAGCAATTGTAATTTTTTTTAATTACATGTAATCGTCAATGTAATTTTTGTTCACGGAGCTTTGAATGCAGAGCTTTCCAGGATAATGGAAGTAAAACAGTGGATGCTTTTAAAACACTCACATAATTACATCTGCCATGGAAGGTGGACGTATGTTTTGTTTTCACCCCCTGTTTGTCTGACGGTCAAGTCGTGGATGGATTTGGATGAAATTTGGTGGAGAGGTTGGGTGTGCGACTCGGACGAAATTTTTCAAAATGTTCACCTTTTGTTGCCTTATAGCCTGGAATTAAATTGCATTAAACCAGACTTTTTCCACCTTTATTTACACATCGTAACCCACAACCTCAAAATGAAAAACAAATTCTACAAATTTCAGAAAATTAATTAAAAATACAAAACTAGAATATCTTGGTTGGATAAGTGTCCATCCCTCGAGTTAACACTTGGTGGAAGCAACTTTGACAGCAATTACAGCTGTGAGTCTGTTGGGATAGGTCTCTCCCAACTTTGCACACCTTGATTGGGCAATATTTGCCCATTCTTCTGTACAAAACTGTTCAAGCTCAGTCAACTTGCATGGGGAGCGTTGATGGACAGTAATCTTCAAGTCATGCAAGAGATTTTTCGATTGGATTTAGGTCGGGGCTCTGACTGGGCCACTCAAGGACATTTATCTTTTTGTTCCTTAGCCACTCCAGTGTAGCTTTGGCTGTGTGCTTTGGGTCATTGTCATGATGAAAGGTGAACTTCTGTCCCAATTTCAGCTTTCTTGCAGAGGGCAGCAGGTTTTCCTCTGGGATTTTTCTGTATTTTGTAACATCCATTTTCCTGACAAGTGCCCCAGTCCTTGCTGATGAGTAAACATCCCCGTAACATGATGCTGCCACCACCATGCTTCACAGTAGGGATGGTGTTCTTTGGACGTTGTGTTGTGTTGTGTTTGCGTCAAACGTAAAGTTTTGCATTTAGGCCAAAAAGTTCCATCTTGGTTTTGTCAGACCACAAAACTTTTTGCCACCTGGCTTCAGAATGTCCGGAGTGTTTTTTTGTATACCTCAAACGGGACTCAAGGCGGGATTTTTTTGAGTAATGGCTTCCTTCTTGCCAACCTACCAGACAGGCCAGACTTGTGGAGTGCTTGGGATATTATCGTCGCATGCACACAGTGACCAGACTTTGCCATAAAGGCTTGTAGCTCTTTCAAAGTTGCCATTGGCCTCTTGGGGGCCTTTCTGATCAGTCTCATCCTTTCTTGGTCATCCAGTTTGGAGGGACAGCCTGATCTAGGCAGGTTCTTGGTGGTGCCATACACCTTCCACTTGTTAATGATTGTCTTCACTGTGCTCCAAGGGATATTCAAGGCCTTCAAAATATTTTTATACCCATCCCTGATCTGTACCTTTCCACAACTTTATCCCAGAGGTCTTTTGAAAGCTTGTTGGTTCTCGTGGTGGAGTCCTCACAGTGAAATGCACTACCCAGCAGAGGAAACCTCCAGGAACAGCTGATTTTATTCTGAAATAATCAGAATCACTACAATTTAACACAGGTGAAGGCCAATGAACTTGGTGTGTGATTTTGAAGTTGATTGGTTACACAAGAGCCAATTTACAATTGCTATTATAAAGGGAGTGGACACATCCAAACAAGATATTCTCGTTTTTTTTTTTTGTTTTTGATCAATTTTCTGAAATTTGTAGAATTTGTTTTCATTTGGAAATTGTGAATTACGATGTGAAAATAAAGTGGGAAAAAGTCTGATTTAATGCAATTTAATTCCAGGCTATAAGGCAACAAAAGGTGAACATTTTGAAAAAGGGTGTAGACTTTCTACTGGCAACTGTACATACATGAACAAATTCCAAATTCCTGTCCAACTACTGCTGGGAAAGCAAAAGCAAACCACCCAATTTCAAAAAAGTGCAGTGCTGAAAACACTTGTGTGGTCCAATGTGTAATCTATATGTATAAATCTTACTAAGAAACTGCTTTGGCATCACCTCCGCTCTGTCCTATCTAATAAGCGGGTTGCAATAAAAAGGACATCCATAAAAAAGTACATATGGTTTTGTCATAACGTGTTTTTTTGTGAACCAAGTCGTGTTTAATCCTGCATCTGTGGCACCAACGGACGATCAATAACGGTTGAGTATTGCATCCGGAGTTGGGAATTTTTTTGGTGCCTTTTCTATATTCTTGCAAGGAACATCAAGGAAGACGAGGGAATTGACTCCCGTGGCACTCACAAGTAACAACGGACAAAACGTGGCACTTGTCATGCAGCATGAACCTTAGCTTGCCAGGCTCACTGGATGATATTTCACAGCACCAACCGAGTTTGTGCACGACTGGGCTTGAACGCAAGTGTTGATGGCACCTCCAAGCAAAACATGAACGTTTTAATGGAGCAACATCCTTGGAGAAGCAAATCCTGTTTGAAGACATTCATGGAGATAAATTGTCCCCATGAGAGAGGTTATGTGCCACACACACTGATGCCTCACCCTGCCCACAAAACACCCAGGCTGACAATTTATAGCAGGGTTGAGATTCAAACCCAAGCTAGACAGTTCTGAGGGAAGAGGTCATACCTCTAGGCCATCCTGCCTGTCCATACCAAAAGGCTCCTCCAAGCAAAGCGTGAAGGTTCTAATGGTATGGGGAAACAGCCTTGCAGAACAAAATCCTGATTGGAGACATCCACCGGAGAGACATCCAGGAAGGCATCCATGGAGAGATGTCCTGGACGTAATAGGGGATGGACGCAAAAGGACCGTCAAGGATGACTTGAAAATTTTGAACATCGGACGAAGCATATTCGAACACCATCGAAAAAGGTGCAGCTCCAAGTGGTGCCATATCACAGCACAAGTACAGCACCTTTGAGGCACGCTGTGGTTGATGTGCATATTTTACGTGTCTGCTGCCTCCTCGCCACATGTGCCTTGCCCACTTCCATTTCCAAAAAGATTGAAAAGAAAATCCCTGATGGTTATCTACTTGTAGTTACTTCATCTCGACTTTCCCATTCTATCATTACCTCCGCCACCGAAGGTGGACAGAGGTAATGTATTTGGTAATGTAAGGACAGAGGTAATGTAGGGTGGACTGTTTGTTGCTTGCAAAAATCGAAGATTTTTCAAGTATATTGGTTGGTCTTGTGCGTTCGACAGACAGACAGACAGACAGACAGACAGACAGACTATCTCTCTGTCTCTGTTTGTTTGTTTGTCAATCGCCTACAGGTCACAATTTTAACCCGATCTTCACAAAACTTCACCACCTGGTAGAGTTCATCATAAGCAAAAGGCCTATTGTTCTTTTTTTTCTTTTTTTTAGGTCAGAAGGTCAACATCGACCAAAGGTCAACAACTTTGTCAGATTTCTAAAATCCTCAATTTTCATCTGATTGACTTTAAATTTGAAGAGGAGTTGCATATCAGCTCACTGAATTCAACCACCAATTATTTTTGAGGTCAACGTACGCCAAAGGTCAACAACTAAGGGAGTATTTCTAAAATCCTCAACTTTCATCTCAATGACTTGAAATTTGAAGAGGATTTGCTTATCAGGTTACTGAATTAAATGAACAACGATTTTGAGGTCAACATAGGCCAAATGTTAGGGCCAAACTGAATTAAATCTGAGGGCCAACATAGCCCAAACTGAATTCAATGAACAAGTATTTTGAGGTCAACATCGGCCACAAAAAATACATAGGCCAAAACATCAAAGGGTGGAGGAGCTCCGTGTGAGACAACGGCCATCCCTATCTAGTGCCTAACTGTGTCTGTGGACGTCCTACTGCAGTTGGGTTACTTTTTTTTTAAAGGAGGTTGTTGGCAGGATTTGCACTCCGGCCACCGTAAAACCCTTCACTTCACAAAACACAAAAATGCAAAGAAAGCTGAAAACTCACTCCATGGGAGCACCTCCTGTGCAGCTGCCCTCCGCAGAGCAGCTCACTGGACAATGGGATTGGGGCAAAGCCTTTGGGATCCCCACACTTTGATGATAGGAGGAAAACCACGGGATAACCTTCCCAGATCAGTTTGCGAGAGTGTTGGGGAGGGGAGGGGGGGTGTTTTGGTGTCATCCACCATATGGCAGTCTCCATGGGTTAACCTGAGGCGGTCCTTTTGGGTGGGTGCCTGGGATGTCCTATCCCGAAGAGAGGATGATCACCTGTCTCTGTTATCATCTGAGCTCAAGCATTAGAACATCAGTATTGCAGCACTCTCTGAGATTCAGAGACCGGATTGCGGCGAGATCATGGCGTGTGGTTACACCAACTATTGGACTGGTCGCTCTGATGGTGACCATGCCCAAGGAGTTGGTGTAGCTGTGTCTGATAAGCTGACTCCAATGATAACTGAGGTCACACCGGTCAACGAGCGTATGATTAAACGAACGATTCATCATTCCTTGGGTGTCATTTCCCTGGTCTCTCTATATGCTGTGACTGAGGCGAGTGATCTCACTGTGAAGGACAGATTCTATGCCACACTCGAGTCTGTGTTTGATCAGTGCCCCAGGCGAGATACTCTTCGAGTCTTGTTGGATGTCAATGCATTAACTGGAACTAATAAGGATGGTTATGAGACATGTGTTGGTCCCCATGGGTGTGGAACCTTGAACCAGAATAGCACTAAGTTCCTTGACTTTGCAAGAAGACATGGACAGCATGGGTGGTGCATGGTTTCAGCGCCCACAGGCTCATCACTGGACTTGGAATTCCAACGCTTGTGGTGTCGCAAAGGAGATTGACCATGTGTTCGTTGATGGTCGCTGGAGGATGAACCAGAATGGCATGGTCGACCGGAGTGCTCAGTTCCTCAATATCGACTACAGGTTTGTGGGAGCAACTCTGAAGTTGCAGCTAAAATCTGGGAGAATGGTACCATCCCAGCCTAGGCTGGATGTTGGCAAGCTCAAGGATGAGAGGGTAGCTGAGGAGTTTGTGAACAGGCTGAGTGGGGATTTGGGGGGTCTGGGTGCTTTGTGGAATCCTGAAGAGTTGTGGAGTGCCTTCAAGATCACCATCCTTGATGTTGCCGGTGGATGTCTTGGAACTCACCGGAGGGCGAAGAAGAATTTGTCTCTCAAGGGACACTGGATACCATTGACCAGAGTTGCAGGGCCAGGCTGAATGGCAGAGCTGAGCTGTTCAGGGAGCTGAGGCGTAAAACTGTTCGTGTGCTAAGGGTGAACAAGGAGGAATACGTACGAGGAATCTGTGAGGTGGTAGAGCATCACCTGTGGTTCAGTGAATCTCTTCCTGCTTACAGGGGAATTTGTGCATTGTGTTCCTCCAAGCCCATCCCTCATTGTACTGCAGTTAGAGCGGAGGGTGGTAGGCTCTTGACAGAGGCGTTTGAAGTGAAGGCCCGCTGGGCCGGCTACTTTGAGCGGTTGTACCAGGCTGATCCATCAGCTGTTGAGTTGGATGTGAAGGGTGTTACAATCCCATTTGCTGACCCTCCAATCAACTGTGATCCACCTTCGTTTGTGGGAACACAGGATGCTGTGAACCGGTTGAAATGGGGTCAAGCTCCTGGGATCTGTGGCATCCATTCTGAACTTCTCAAGGCTGGTGGAAATGCTGTACTCGTGTCATTGCATGCAGTCATGTGCTCTGTCTGGAACACAGGCATCATCCCAACTGACTGGAAGAGGGGCCTTGTTTTCCCTCTCTGGAAAGGGAAGGGTGATCACCAGGACTGCAACAACGACCGAGGGGTGATGCTGCTCTCAGTGCCGGGCAAGGTCCTTGCTCGGATCATTCTTGATTGGGTTCGCCACCATCTGCTTGAGCACCAGTGCCCAGAGCAGTGAGGCTTTACACCAAAGAGGTTAACGATTGACCGTATCCTTGCCCTTCGGGTCCTCACCAAAAGCAGATGAGAGTTTCAGCAGGGGCTGCTTGATGTCATCAAAGCATTTGATTCAGTGAATCGGGATGCCCTCTGGAGGATCCTTGGTCTTCGTGGGGTGCCACCAAAACTGACAATCTGATGTCTGAACTACACTCCGTACTGAGAGTGCTGTGAGATGTGGTGATACCATCTCTGATTATTTCCAGTTGTTGCTGGAGTTCGCCAGGGGTGTGTACGGCCCCCACACTTTTCAGCGCTTTTATGGACTGGATTCTGGGGAGGATGTCGGAGAGATCAAGCGGTGGTTCATCGTTTGGGACTGTCAAGATCTCTGACCTTGATTTTGCAGATGATACAGTCATCTTTGCGGAGACTCTGGATATCCTTTTGAGGGCCGGAGCCACTGGGATTACGGGTTTCCTGGGTCAAAACTAAGATACAGGCTTTCAATGACGTCTTGGATACTGCTATCTTGTCTGTTCCTGTTTGTGATGAGGATGTTGACTTCATGGAGAGATTCACTTACCTTGGCAGTGATGTGCATGTCTCTGCTGGCTCTGAGCCAGAGGTCAATGGATTTCTGGGTCGGGCCTGGGGAGTCATGGATTCACTGGATCATTGGGTGTGTGCTGTCGGTACCTGTGCGGGAGGACGAAAGTCCGAGTCTTCAGGTCCTTGGTGCTTCCAGTCTTGCTCTACGGATGTGAGGCTTGGACTTTGACCAGGGATCTGAGACGGAGACTTCATTCCTTTGGTACCAGATCTCTTCAGAGAATCCTTGGCTCTCGCTGGTCAGACTTTGTGTCCAACGAGCGGTTGTGGAGAGAGACTCAAATGAGTTGTGTTACCCATATAGTCCGTGAGCGTCCGCTGCAGCTGTATCGACATGTGGCTCGTTTTCCTGATGCTGATCTTGTTCACCAGATTCTCTCAGCGAGGGAGCCTCATGAGTGCAGGAAGCCAATGGACCGACCACGTACCTCGTGGTTGCAGCAGGTTGATCGGCATGTCAAGGAGATGGGGTTGGGCCAGGCATCTGCCTGGGGGATGGCCAGACGGAGACCCCTGGAGTACCGGCGGAAAGTGGACGCTGCGATGCGCTGCTCTGGTGCATGCTCCCTTACCTGAGCTGATTGGCTAAAAGGTCAACATAGGCCAAAAAGAAGATTTTTCCCAAATATCTAAAATTGTCAATTTTAACCAATTGACTTGAAATATGAAGATGATTTGCAAATTTGGTCATTGACTTCAACCACCAATTATAATTTTTGAGGTGAAATTTGTTTTATGGATTTCGGCAGTGTTGTGCTGTGCACATCTTTCTTGTTTGTTTGTCTGTGAGCAGGATATCTCAAAAGGTTATGAACGGATTCAGATGAAACTTCTTGTGGACCGGTTGGTTGTGTGACAAGGATGAATGGATAAGATTTTGGTGAAGATCTGGATCCGGATTCAGATACTCAAATTTTTGAAGTGATCTTCACCATTGAGAGAGAGGGCCAAAAACTATATATAGCGTGGTATCTCAAAAAATTTTGGACGGATTCTGATAAAAGTTAGAGGCTGATAAGAAGAAGCCGATTAGATTTTGGTTCATGTCCGAATCCAGCCTGGCGGAGGTATGCGCTCTCCAGAGTGCCATTCTCGTTCCCATATGTGACATTGTGCTTAAGTGTTATGTCATGATGTGCTGTTTGCTGGATTGGCACACTTGCCTTTGGATGTACAGTATTACATAATACAGAGGGTGCTGGGATGGGGTTATGTGGATTTACATGTGTCATTTAATATAGATGTCTCTTTTCTATTTTTTATCTTGTTTCCACATTCCCATATATTGCCTTTTTCTCTTTGTGGTTCACCAGGGTGGCACGTCAATTAAAGGTGGCTTAACGATTCGGTTTTGTAATTTAATGTACTCACTGATGCTGCTATTTGATTTACGGCTTAAGAAAGTGTCGTTAGGTGGTTGCAGCACCAAAAGCTGATGGTTGTGACCATCAGTCACTATGAAAACCCGAGGGCTGGTAGGATAAATGAATGAGTGGTACGCACACAGCCTTTGAGCTCCACTTCAAATCTCGGCCCAACTAAAAACTGCCACCCCGGTGTTTTGTATGTAGGGTCATTCATTTCATTACGTGTGCAACACGTGGCTGCTGGTTTGCATCATTGCTGGGGTCGTTGTTGTGAGGCTGTTGCAGTGCCCCATATGGGTTGGAGCAGGAATTTGCAATTTGGCCAGGTATTTTACGTCCACCGGCTAATCCGAGGGATGGCACACACACGCTGATGGCTCACCCTGCCCGTGAAACACCAGGATGACAGTTTATAGGTGGGTCGCGATTCAAGCCCAGGCTGGACAGCTCAGAGGCAAGTGTGCATACATCTTGGTTGTTCTGGCAGCACTGCATGCAGGGTGAAGCCATGGATGTGTGCGCCATCCATCATCAGGTCATTAAGCTGAAGGACCCGTCGGCTAGCACTCGTCGTTGGTGGACTTTAATGACCCCACGGTGTCTCACAAAGAGTAAAGCGAGTTATCGCCAGTACACGGAATAAATTCCACATGCCTGCCACCTTCAAGTCAAACCTCAGGTCTGGCTAGTTAGTTCATGCGCATTAATCTTTCATTCCAGGTTCCTCTTGAGCATTTCTCATGGAATTATTTTATTTATTTATCTTTGTCGATCAATTACCGTTCAATCGGTGGTGCTTTCATTGTAATGATAAAGGGAACAAACTGTTCATCAATAAGTCGTGCTAACCAGGATTCTTACCAAACGATGAAGGAATTCCGTCGTGCCATTTCGTTCAGATTTGTGGCCCATTTGCTCTGCTCGAAAAGTGAACGCTGCATTTCACCCTTCCGCGTTAACCTTACAACCACTTGTGTCTTATTATTCAGATCATTGGCTGGGATTGAATGGTTGTTAATTCTCATTAGATGTAAAGCCATCCTACTTAATCACGAGCTGTCTCCAAGCAAACCCTCGTGAGGTCATGGCGGCGTTTCCTTCCGCGGGCTGATGAGGCCCGGGGGCCGAGATGAGGCCTACATTTGGTCTTCTTCTCGAGGCCACAGTGCGCGGAGATGGGGAGAGCATCGGTAAGGTTTGGCTGCTGTGTGAAAGTTGGCAGATTAAAATTAAACCTGCACGACTTGCATTTGCTGCAAATTGTAGGACAAAAAAAGCAGCGTCGGCGAAAAAATAAAATAATAGACTGCTGAGTTAATTCTGCAATCAGCTGATATTGATTGCAATGATTCATGACCGGCAATTGGCAAAACAAAATTTTGCATCGTCATGAAATTTTTCCTTGTCGCTTTTTCAATTATTATCGAATGTAATATTTGTGCTTTTAAAATTTATAACATTCGTATTGAAATCCTTGCTGTATTCTTTCATAGATTCTTCTCGGGCCTACTAGTCAAGCCTGGTGTTGGCTTCGTGGTTAAGGTGGCTGGCTTAAGTTATTAGGGTCTTGAGTTCAATCCCCTGTCTTTCCCATTAAATAACACCAGGTGGGTTGACTCAGCCTGCCATCCTTCTGAAGTCAGCCAAATGAGCACCACCTGATCGGAAACGCGGAACTGCAACAGTGGCATTGCTGCTCGTGCTCCCAACAATGATAAACAACCAGCAGCCGTAGGCTGCATACAAAGTGATGATGAGTCCTTCCTAGTAGCTGGCAAGATATTTCAGATGTAGCCGACTCACTTTTAAGCCGTCTTGTCTGGCTTTCTTTTCTGACTGAAACGTAAGTGGTCGCCATGGTGTTTTGCAGGCTGGGCTTTGCATAAATGAGTATGCTGCCCTTCGTACGTGCGATAAGCCGGCTTTCTTGTCTTGAAGCATTTGCCGTTGGACGTTAAAGACCACAGGGTACCATTTCTAAGAGTAGGTCTGCATGTGCTAGTACCCTGGCCAAATTCTAAATTCCTGCCCTGATCTACAGTCCACAGCATCAGTGACACACCTGCACTCCCAGAAATTATGTAAACCTGGTGCCACACCACTCCTGAATTCCCTATTGAGTACATTGGTGGCTTTGTGGCAAAGACACTGGACTGGCATCTCAGTGGTTACACTTTTAATGCCCCCTGACATAAATGGAGACATAAACTCCATCCCTTCCCTCTATATTTGTTTTAAATGTAAAATTTCCTCAAGCCCACTCCAATTCACCTTTTTATTTATTTTCTACACGCCCATTCCTTTTCCACGCGTCCCCATGCCTCTTTTTTCCCTCGCGCTACTTATTCATACCTTTTTGTCTGTGCCATCTCTTTTCTTCCTTTCTCTCTTTTTCACCACTGCCTCTTTCTTTACCCCACTGCCTCTTTTTTGTTTTTTCATTCAACGGTGTGCATAGGAGGTGGCAAGCCCATTGTTACATCAGCGCCCCCTACCCCCTTGGTGAAAACAATACCTGGCAGCCACTCCAGGTAACTGCAGTTATGGTGATGGCAATAAAGGTCGATCATGGGATTGAGTGGGTGGTAATAATGCTCCAGGTCAGCTGGTAAAAGACAACTTACCACTGTTAATTTTAATTCTGATCATTCCTTCTTTTTAGGCAGGTAGCCTTCACCACCACTATCGGGGTCCATCTCGGGATGACAAGATGGCGAGAGGTACACACACTGGCCTCTGAGTTGTCCAGGCTGTGTTCGAATCTCGGCCCAGCTATAAACTGTCATCCCGGTGTTTTGCAGGCAGGGTATTTCATCAGTTTATGTGTCGGCCCTCAGAAGGATGGTAAACTGGGTGTCCCATCTGGCACATTAGTCGGTGGACGTTAAAGATCCCACGGTGTCCTTCGCGAAGAGTAGGTGAGTCATCGCCAGTACCATGAGCAAATTGCCAATTCCTGGCCTAATCTACAGAGGGAACAGCCGCACTCCCAGTAATGCGACTCCGCAGCCTTGTGATGCAGATGAAACAAGAAGAAGGGGTCCTTCCCAGAGCAATCTGGGTTTGATCATCACCAGGAACTCACCTTTCAAACTTCTGCCATTTGTGAAAACTGGGTCGATCCCAGAAGCCAGGCAGTCGGAGTTGGGCTAGAAGAGATTTACTCAAGATACTGATCATCAGCAGTACTTTTTTTTAGGGTGTGAGCTGTCTATCCCTAAACCATTCCTCACCCTTTGGACCCAAGAAATGGGGCTACGAATGATTGGGATAGGGTTGATTTTAGTTTTTTACTCAAATTGCTCCTCTGTACCTTCTCTTTCCCCTGTGTGCCATATTCTCACACCTGGCTTTTTCTTCTTTCTCTTCCTGTCCCTGATTATCATGTTTCTAAAAGACAAGCAATCAATACCAGAGCTTTTCTTATAATGGGAAACACATATTCAGAGCAAGGCAAAATAAATTTAATCTGCACTGATTTCTTTTTCTCGTGCCTGAGAAAAGGCAAGAAAATGTTCGACTGCAAATTTATGGGATACGTATTACGGGCACAAAGATCGTCGAGTATTCTTCACAAAGCAGTTTCCAGACATCATGTTCATCCTGAAGTGAAATATGCAGGCAATGGACTTTTCCACCCAGCAGGCTTTCCTGGTCGGGTTTTTGTGACCGAGATTGGACGGAGTTTCAAGAAGTCTCATTTGTTCAGTCACCTACATGATTTAATGCATACTGATCAGTGTATCATTAAAGCACCACAGTACCACGATGATTTAGGGAACCCAACAGGAAAGATAATAAATTCACAGAATATGAAATTGCTACATGCCGAGGCCAATGGAACTTTGGGCCACGACCACACTCAAGGGACAGAAGATCAGACTGTTATTCCAGCTACCACTTGTTCCTTGTTAGACTGGCCTTAAGGTCTTGTCTGTCTCTGTCCCTGTCTCTCTCTCTCTGTCTCTGTCTCTGTCTCTGTCTCTGTCTCTGTCTGTCTCTCTCTCTCTCTCTCTCTCTCTCTCTC
>CM068967.1:64562236-64586952 GCA_035128595.1 Eptatretus atami
TTCGGCACATCGCACCATTACACACGCGTGTCCAGCCACGTACGTGGGCGGAGATTTCCATCGCCTCAAGATCGAGACTCCGCCCCAGGAAGGCAGGGGCGTGCCCCCTTGTCCAATCACGCACAGAGGGCGACTTCCCACGACACCCCGGCCAATGAGGGTTGAGATTCCACAGAGGGCGACTTTCCCACGACACCCCGCAATGAGGGGTAAGATTCCACAAGGAGACTTTCCACGACACCCCGGCCAATGAGGGTTGAGATTCCACAGAGGCGACTTTTCCCACGACACCCCGGCCAATGAGGGTGGAGATTGCAACAGAGAGCGACTTTCCCATGACACCCCAGCCAATTAGGTGGAGACGACTCAGATGGCGATTTCTCACCCCGGACAAGAAAGGAATAAAGGAACACCAGGCTGGGGAGCGTTGGTCGTCTTGGGGGTCGCAGGTCTTGGTGCTGGCTGGTCGTCTGGTCCTGGGTCATCGTTGTCTCTGGTCTTCTCCTTTTCTTGGTTCGTTTGGTGCGTGGATGCGTTGGGAAGCCGGTCCCTGGTGCTTGGTGCGGGTGATGAAGGTGTGAGGTTCGAGTCCCCCCCGAACCAGCTCGTCTCGACCAGACCGCACGAGGCCGAAAGGTGCCCAACGAATTCTTACCCTCAGCTCGCCTTCCCTCCTGAGCTGAAGGGTCAGATAAAGGTCGCGGCCACCATTCTTTTGGGTGTGTGTGTGTGTTGGTGTCTTTGGGGCCCGGTTCTGTAAATAGCAATTGTTTAAGTGCCTTGTACATTGTAAATTGCATTTCTGATAGTCGGTTTAACTCTGCTCTTTTTGTGCTTCCCTGCCCCATTATAAATAAACCCCCAATTGTTCAATGTACCAGCTCATTGTTGTGCTTTATATTTTGACCCAGCACGGTTCGTGCTTGGAAACCAGTAAGCAGATTGGGGTGTAAGTTGTTCGTTTGGACCGACGGGACTTGGTAATTCCACTCAGTTACACCGGACGAGGTCGCTAGAGTACCCGGGTTCGACAGAGTCCGGGAGGGTGTACTTCCCCCGTAATTTGACGACGTTGGGTACTGAGGTATATTGAAATTGGTTATTAACCCTACCCACACCGTCAGAGAATGGCGAGCACGGTCCTTAAGTGAGTGCCCGTGACCTTTGAGTTATCCAAGGGTTACGGACCTTGCACATTCCGGGTGTTCAGTGGAGACGCACCCTACTGCTCCACCTCGCGGTCGCTCCTTGCCGCCGACCCCCGGCCCACAACATTATATATGCACAGCTTCATATACGTAACCCGTGTTATGTTATTTTTTGGAGAGATTGAGCACGGTCTGTGGCCTATACACCACCCAAATAAAGGGATGTCAGAAGAATGTGATTGCACGCTGGAACAAATCGCCTGCATGGCGGGTACTCTGCTCGTTTAAATAATGCAGCTTACCCTACGTTCTGTTCTGTTTATCAGAAACACAAGGATTGTTTGCTGACGTATTGCTTTCTTCTTGCCATCGGTTATTTGTTCCTTTCCAACCTGCATCTTGACCCCTCATGTGCCTGTTCTCATACATAGATGGTTCCGAGGAAAGGGAGCCAGGGACGCCCCGCCTGCCGAGAGCCCCACTACCCCTGTCGCGTGGCATCTATGGTTGGCGGAAACGCTGTCTGTACTTCCTGGTGCTATTGCTCAGATAATCCTCGTGGTTAACCTCGCCTCACCATCTGGATCCTTAAAGTGATGCACTTCACCATTGTAAGTAGGCGGGGAATCGCCAAGCTGCTTTAAAATCGTACACTCACTTGTTTGCATATGAAGGATGATAAATTGACGCTTGCTCATAGATAGCCAGTTAATCAAGTACCCAATTTAACCTGCTATGGTAGCACATTTGTACCATTTCATGCATCACATCTTTTAGCCCAAGAAGAACTGGCCCCATAAGGAAGGCTTTTGTAAATTCCCAATACACTACATCAGCGAGGTTACTAATATGATTAACACTCTCGGGTTCATTGAACCTCTCTTCTGTGAGGCCAATGATGTATGATTTTGATTTTCGACCAAACCTGGTTTTGATGTGAACCTAAGTTTACTTTACATGACTCCTGGTTTGCCACGATTTTCTGCAGAAAATTGTTGAAAAAAAAAAAAAGATAAATTGGTATCCACATTTGTATTTCTGTTGGTTGCGCGGAACCAAACAAAAAAGCTGAAAAAATTACTAAAATCTTTGCTTATTCAACACAGAAATCCTAAAATGGCGGGACAATATTTATGGCACCTTTTAGAAGTTGTCAGAAATAATTAGATTTCAAGCAGGTGATTCTCCTTTACTTTGAACTTGAACTCACCTGGGGTTGAGTTTGCAGGTGCCTGAAATATAAAAATCACTCATTCAACCAGTATGAAATAGAGAAAAGGAGTCATTCTGCTGTTTTGTGTCACTATGTGTACCGCAATGAGCATGGAGAAAATAGAAAAACCAGAGAATTGTCTGAGGAAGGTCTCCAGAGACGTTGATGTTCCTGTGTCGAACCGTACGCCATGTTATCAGGAAAGTTTAAGGCCCATGGCACTGTCGCAACCTCCCTGAACGTGGCGCAAGAGAAAACTTGATCGAAGATTGCAGTGAAGGATTGTTCAAATGGTGCAGAAACACCTCGATAAACTGCCAAGCAGATTCAAGCTGACCTTCAGACACAAGGTACGACAGTTGCCACTTGCACCTTCCGTCGCAACTCAATGAAGGGGTTCTATGGTAGGAGACCCAGAGAGACCCCACTGCTGAGAGAGAGAGATATAAGAAACCCTGACTGGAGTTTGCCAAAACACACCTGAACAAGCCAAATTCCTTCTGGGAGAATGTCCTGTGACAGATGAGTCCAAATAGAGCTTTTGATAAAGCACATCATCTTGTTTACAGAAAACAAAATGAAGCTTCAAACAAAAGAACACCTTCCCTACAGTCAAACATAGAGGAGGTTCAGTGATGTTTTGGGTTGCTGTGGCTGCCTCTAGCACTGGCACTGGTGCTTGAGTGTGTGCATGGCATCATGAAATCAGGAGAGATACCAAGGTATTTGTGAGCGCAATGTCAACCCAGTGTCAGAAAGCTGGGTCTCATCGAAGGTCATGGGTCGTGCAGCAAGACAATGACCCCAAACATACTTCAAAATCACCCAGGAATGGTTTCAGCCCAAAACACTGGACTGTTCTGACGTGGCCAGCATGACTCCAGATCTAAAACCCATGAACACCTGTTGGGGAGATCTGAAAGCAGCAGTTGGAGAAGGAACCCTTCAAATCTGGGAACTGGAGCAGTTTGTACAAGAAGAGTGGGACAAACTGCCATAGGAAGTGTAGGAAGCTCATTCAGCGGGAGGAAACTTGACTGTAGTATTTTTTCCAAAGGCCGTGATACCAAATATTAAATCGAGGGTGTCAATAATTTTTTCAACGCCAATTTCTCTTTATTTTATGATTTAATAGGATAATAAGTTATGAATCAAAAACAAAGGTTCTGTTAATATTAACAGTGACATAAAGAATTGTGGAGAACCAAAACTTTTTGGTCAATTTCAACTTGTATTTCGAGAAAATTGTGAGTAATTTGAAAAAAAGTGTCAATATTTTTGGTCACGACTATCATTGTGCTGTGTAAGTATGTCGACATTTTCGAGAAATTCACACTTATTTTTATTTTTGTTTTAAAAAATAATACCATGCGGAGAGGCTCGTGTTACAGCTAAGTTACCAACACAACAAAATTGGGGATTTAAACGCGCCAGAAAATATTGCTCTATTCCTCACATGAATACACAACATTTTGTTTTACCGGGGAACTAAATAAGCAAACGCCTCAAAAAACCTTTTGGAAAACGTGCGGAGTTTGAATGCTGCGGATACAGACACTTGTGGGTAAAATTAAATGAGATTTCGTTTATTCGTGCTCTTTGCTCCTGCGTAATGCCATTTGTCTTGCACCCAAGTAGGGGCTTAGTGCTGTGTTGACGATGGTGGTTTTATTTTTTTTATCTTTACACAGGAAACAACACTGTGGAGTTTAGCGAACAGTAAAAAAAAAAAGATTAACAAGCAAATAAAATCCATCATGAAGCAGGTGAGTGAGGCCTACACACTGTTCTTCCTTCGCCATCCGGGCGTCTCACGGAACTCGCTGTGCGTTGATGCTGTATGAAGAGGCAAGCGCAGCACTCAAACCGTCATTCACCCAACGAGAGCAACTACCATGGAAAAAATAATTCGCAGATACAAAATGGGATTCTAAAATGAATCGCGAGAATATTTTTTCTTTCATTCGCTGAAAAATATGTTGACCAGCTAAGCACAGCAGTCAACACAAAGATGGTCAGTTGTTGCTGAATGGTCATTCAAAAGCCCATCGGCGGAGGCAGAATACTTATTTTGGAAGGAAGTTTTTTTTCCATTCTGAAAGCTTCAATCATTCATTCATTCAAATTTTCACTGCATTGATTTGTTGTTGTTGTTGTTGTGTGTTGAAGAATCATTTCTTTTGTGCAGCAATGAGCTAATAGGATGGTGTAGAGATATGCACACTCACCTCGAGCCATCAAGTCTAGCCACTACAAACTGTCATCCTGATGTTTCACAGTAAATAGCGAAGAGTCTATGACTTGTGCCGTCCCTTGGATGGACGTTAAACTGGGGCATCCCATCTGCCAGGATCAATTGGTGGATGTTGACGATCTCATGGTGTCCTTTGCAAAGAGTAGCAAGCTATCACCGGCACCCAAAAACAAATTACAAATTCCTGCCCGAACCTACACATTGCATCAGCGTCAGAGCTGCACCCTCAGCCAATGATGCTACTCGCAGGCCTCGTGCTCCATACGAAATATGAGGATGTGCAGCAATTGTTTATTTTTATGAGAGTAATTTGTCATTGTGACATCTTTATGATCAGACTTAGAAACACTACTTATATAAATCAAAAGTGTTTCTTTTGAAACCCACGGATTACCTGCTAACAGGTGACAATGCCTGATACTTTTTTTCTTTTTTTTAAATCTGTGTTTATTTTCAGTTGCAGGTACCTAATTCCATTGTTGACAGGTCATGATATGCAATTGAATTCCAGCAACGATGCTGTCCAAAGAGCCTTGGAGGGTCATTGTGTGAGATGCAAACAGGGGGATATTCTCACCGGCTACCGGTGTGGTTTATTACCTGGAATAAATCGCCTTAAAACACTACAGCCACTTTACCACCAGAGGAAAGTTATTGGAATTGCATTGGGAATGCTGGCTGTTTGCATTGACTTGCTAGCGCATCAATTAATGATGTAAAATGGAGGCCAGGCTTCCAGAGATGATATCGTCGAAATGAACTTTTGCAAGTGCTGGAGGAGAAACGGCATTACACATACCGTTGCACACAATGTGGATTTGATTTCAATATGGTAGGCCGGTGTGGTTTATAACTGTTCAGACCTTTTCGGCTTTGTGCATCTATTTACTCATTTTCCCTGCAGCTTCCCGAAAATTTCTTATTGAGAAACCTTACTTTATATGTGTGGTTGCCTGCACAGTGAAACACTAACCACAAAGCCGTGGAAGGATTGCCCTTCCTCGTGCAAGGAGACCTGTCGTCCTGGTCCTGTGTTACATATCTGCATTGCTTAGCTTGGAGTATGCTCGCCATTGAGGTGTCTTGTCTAAGTACGATCCCGACCCTGTGTCAGCAGGGGGCACTGCGTCTCGAAGCATCTTTTTTGCATGATTACCTCCGCCATCCAAGGTCGACGGAGGTTATGTTTCACCCTTGCCTGTCTGTGTGTGTGTCTTTGGTCTGTGAGCAGGATATCTCAATAAGTTGGTGACGGATGGGATGAAATTTGGTGGAGATGTTGGGTGTGTAACAAGGAAGAAATGGTTAGATTTTGTGAAGACCCAGACCCAGATACTATAATTTTAAAGTGATTTTTCACCATTTGAGAGATGGACCAAAAATTATATATAGCATATTTCAAAAAGTTGTGAATGAGGTGACAACTTCTAGGATGAGTTGGGTAAGTGACGAGAACAATCCGATTTGATGTTGGTTCAGGTCCGGATCCAGATCCGATCAGTGGGATATAAAACGTAAACTGTTCAGCCTGGCGGAAGTATGCGCTCTACCCAGTGCCTTCTTGCGTTATGGATGTGAAAGATCCTAGAGTATCTTCAAAAAAAAAAAGAGCCATTTTGTGTCATTATCTCTCTTGCACCCATCCTTCCCTCCCCCCCAAATGCATTAGAGGAACTGATTGCCCTTGCCAGAGCATCTATATTCGATGATGACATACACACAGATCCCCCATACATGCAGAAAAAGAAAGTGTCATATACAAGCTCGAGAATGGGAAGGCTCCAATAATAGTGGAATGACACCAGCGCCTCTATATGCACATATGTCACCCAATTCATACTTCCTGAAATTGGAGTGCTACATGCGATGGAGAGAGGGAGGAGGACATTGATGTAGCACAACCAGATGGACAAATGGCCTCATCCTTTCCCAAGTTTATTTGCATAATTACCCAGCAACACGAAGCGAAAGCGGTGTTGAGCAATTTGTTCATCTTGTCTGTCTGTCTGTCTGTCTGTCTACAGACGTCAGTTTATGATTGGGGAACAACTTAATTTCAATTGAATGGTATATTTTGAACATGAATCGAAACAAACCTGTAGTTTAGCAGTACTTTTGGCTCTGAATTTGGCCTGATCACACATGCACAGGAGAGAATGAGATTTTTTTTTTAAAACAACAACAAAAAAACTTTACTCTGTCTGCCTGTCTGGCAGTCAAAAAAATTGAATATCATTACAAATAGGAAACTTACTGTTTTTAAGGATGTCATCAAGGACACAATCAACAGGCACGAAGAATTAATGTAATGTGTTAAATAAGGTGGTGAAAGGACGCTGCGTCAATGGCGGTAAACTTCTGAAATTTGATTTTTTTTTTCCTACAACCCTTAAAATCTTTGTTTTATTTAAAATGAATTATTATACTTGACCACTGTAGAACACCAAATCGCCTTTGTGTTATTTCAAAAACCATTTCGTTTTGCACTACTTGGACAAAATATTACGGCATTTTACATCATCTTGACCAATCAAATTTGCCATTGTCCTTCTTTTTTTTCTCTCCAGAATGTGCAGGGTAAGGTGTTTCTATGTTCTTTCATATTTTTTTAATTGATGCACACAGGTAAGCTTCATATTCTGGAATACAGCACACACAAGACAAAAAGAGATGATAATACATTGAGGTGTAATTTTCTACCATTCAGAAGTCCACAAGCGGATCCACTCTACAGAAGAAGCGGATCCACTTCTACAGAAGAAGCGGATCCACAACCCGGTTGCAGGTCCACATCAGTAGATTACTCAACATCAATGGACCCACAACCTCAAAGTTGTGTCCAGACATTCAGTCAACGCAGCATGCAATATCCTCATTCAACTTATTACTTGCAAAATCGAAGATTTTTCAAGTATATTGGTCAGTCCATTTGTTATTCTGTCTGTCTGTCTGTCTGTCTGTCTGTTTGACTGTCTGCCTGTTTATCTCTACAGGTTACAATTCTAAGCATTGTCATGCAACTTTACGAGTTGTAGAGGTCGTCTCAACTGAGAAGTCTATTGATTTTGAGGTCAAAGGTCAAAGGTCACCTTGAGACGAATTTCTAAAATCATTTTTCATCCGATGACTTGAAATTTGAACAAGACTTGCATATTGTGTCACTGGATTGGGAAAGCAACTATTTTTGAGATCAAAAGTCAAAGGTCAACTCAAGGTCAAACTTCTAAAATCATAATTTTTTTTTACTGAAAAATCATCAATTTACGCCTATTAACTTGAAAATGAACAGAATTTGCAAAGTCCATAACTGAATGAGGAAAGCAACTATTTTGAGGTCAAAGGTCAAACTTCTAAAATCATCAAATTTTCATCTGAAAAATCGTCAATTTTCATCTGATCAACCTAAGATTAAGCAGAAATGCATAGTGCATCACTAATTGGGAAACCAACTGTTTTGAGGTCAAAAGGTCAAAGGTCAACCAAGGTCAAACTTTGAAAAATCATCAATTTCAAACTAAAAAAAGAATCAATTTTCATCGATTGACTGAGCTTTGATTTAGATGTCAATTTTAATCTTGATGAAATGGACAATTTGATGTATGCATGGCAAACTTTGGAGAGGGAGGTGGATTTTGCAAGTATCGTGCTCAGCACGACGTCGTTTCTCGTTTATTATCCTATTATTTAAAGCATTGCTACATTTGAATAAACTTTAATCATACACCACTTTATATGTAATATATAAGCGATAAACACTTTTCCCTTGTAGACATGTCCATTACACAGCACCTTCATCTAACCATAGACTCAAACTGTCATTCAAATATTGAAAACTGGACATCAATAACTGATTTTAACATGCTGCACTGCATATCTTAGCAACCACCAATAAATTATTTTAATGCTTATTTATATGTATTTAGGATGTCACAACAAGGCAGTTGGAGAATCCCATCACAAAGGCATCACAAGGAAAAATAAAAACATACGTAAAAATGAAGAAATTAAATTCCAGGATGGCATGAAAGCTTTATGTACCATACATCTCAGGAAGCATTGAAATTCATTTACAATGTATCAAGAACAAACAAAGAAAGGAAACAAAAGCTTGTGGAATTAGTGAATAACATTATGTTTGAGTTTTAGGCATTTCCTTACCCACAATTCATTGATAATGTAGTGGTATAAAGTAACAGCATCCCAAGATGAAAATATACCATAGTGAGAAGACATAACGATATAAGCACAGGCCAATCCCTTTGAAACATTAATTCAAGAGCAGAGAAGCATGAATACAGGTCAAATTTTTCACACGGTCTTCATTTACAAGGTCTTTAATGCGTCTTTATTGAGAAAGAATGAAACCTAAATCACTTGTGTTGGAGCCTGTCACCAAGGTAGTAAAAAGAAATTTCGAGCAAATATTGTGTTTCACCTGATGTGGATTAGCCTTCTCTGAGTCATAATAAGTAGTTATCTTCGTAGGTGACCCATCTCTTTTTGCCTTTTTTAAAAATCCTTTTAAAGTAAAAAAGGAAATGACAATTTACCTATTATTGGGTCGGACTACCTTTGTCTTCGCTGAAGGCAGGCTGCTACATCACAGGGCATGAATTCCACCAGATGGCAAATGGCATACTGTGAATTATTTAGTTACCATTCCTCTTATCCTTGCAAGGTGCAGAAATTATTGTGTCAAGTGACATCTCTGGATAGGTGTTGATGCAATGGATCTAACCTTTCCAACAGCCTTGTAGCTGGTCTAGAAACTACGGTGACCACAGTGGAAGCGTGACGTCTCTTGTGTTCCTGAAACCAGTCGTCGGTGACATGTCACCCGTAATTTCTTGATTCTCAAGTTCATTGAAAGCATGAACTCGGTTGACCACAATTGTGAGTATTGTCTTGACTCACTTTGATTTGTAATTTAAGCCAACAGTTCTTTCAGCAAATGGTCCAACTTCCAGAAAACTATTCTACGTGTATGCCCTGGTGTTGGCTTAACTATGGTTAGGGTGGCGGGTTTGGGATCTGAGGGTCCTGAGTTCAAATCCCGCTCAGCTGTTGAATTAATACCAGGTGGGCTACCTCGACCTGTCATCCTTCCGAGGTCGGCAAAATGAGTGCCAGCATGCTGGCATACTGTGTCGGAGTGGTGACCCGTCCAGGATTGTGCCCAATAGCCAAGGAGACTGCTTAGGCAGCACCAACTCTCTGCACAGAGTATGGTCCCATGTGATGGATGGATGGATTCTATGTGTAGTGGCTTTAAATGTTGGAATGAATCGATTGCTCCACACTTTATTCCCCTATGGTCTGAGTCCACCTTGATATTCACAGTGCTAGCACATGAGTGGTGTCATAATTTTGTTTCCAAATTAGATGCAAGCAAGGTATTTTTCAAGCAAATAAATGGAATGCTATACCTTTCGCATTGCATGTTCCTATGCATACGTCGGCGTCACGTGACTATTCTGACACTGTGCACTTAGACTTCGTTTTAATTTGTGAGAAGTCATTGAAGCTTTCAAGATCTTTTTGCGGCTTTTATGGACTTAACAAGGAAGAGGCTTCTTGCCGAGTGCCAGTGAGATGCCATGCAATCAATACATGTCCAATTTCAAATCTAAATTGCGGGCGCAGTGGGCACGTCTGCTGCGTCCAAGACTTGGTGACATGGAGAAACGGCTGCATCAGTTTTGGAGCCTTTGTACTGCCGATTATTATATAATATGTTCAGTTCTTATAATTATTCATTATTTCTTTCTATTTGTATCTATTATTATTTAACACTAATCAGCAATTTTTGCTTCGCCAAATTCGATCTATCGATTTATTATTATATATTATATTATCATGCAAATCCCCAACTCTATCGTAGCTTTTTAACTTTTTTATCCTTCTCTTTTGGTGGCCTCTTCATTTTGATTCGATAATACTTTTTCATATTGACCATTCATCTCAGTTATCTGTCCCAACTCGCCCCCCTCCCTCCCCCATTTTAATTTTCCAACTCTATCTCACTGCTACATCTATCATTATTTGCATGACCTTTGTCCATAAATCTCAATCTTCGTGTAAAGAGTCGATTGTACAAGGACAGTTCGATAGTATCTTGATTGCTATGTGCTATCTAAAACCGATTTACTTGTATGGGTTGGCCTGTTACCGATGGCTCATGATACAGGGAGCACAGTCAAATCCCATAAACCATCAATATGTTTGTCATTGTTTACTAATCTTCCTGTAATTAATTTAAAAGCACAACTGATATCTCTATTCATGTTTTTGTTCCTGCTTCTCATGTATGTACAAGCTCTTCCACCAAGCCAAATAATACCTATAAAATAAAAATATGTATATATATATATATATACAAGGGGTCACATGCCCCTAACAACAGAGGAAAGGAGGAGCCATTTGGCCTCGTGGACGTCCGAGGCCACTCCCGAGTTGCACTTTAAACAAACAATCATCTTGATGTTTTACTAAAGTCTAAATAACCTGATCTTGTTTGGGCAACCGACTTGTTGACAATATAATTAAATCGGGCCATACCCGAACGAGTAGTTTGGAAGTGAACTATAGATGCTCATTCAGTAACTGGAATTGGCTATGTGGTGAGTGTTTCATTTAATACGGATAGCTAGCTGTTCAGGCCTGCTCAATAACAAACTCTCCGTGACACAGATGATAGCCTGGAAAGAGGAGAAGTTGTGAGTCGCTGCTGAAAATAAACAACAGGATGGAAGAGAGTGCAGGTTGTCAGGACCTGCAGCAAAAACTGCCTTTAGCTGAAAAAAAAACTCACCAGTTCTAACCTCTGACTCTTCTATCTGCAACTGGTCTGCTGTATCATCGGAATGGAAAGCACCTTGCATCGTCCAACCCTGCAGCTGACTCGCTGTGCTTTGCCAATGAGAGACACGATAGCCATATAATGACAATTTGCTCCAGCACTTGTTGCATGCTGTCTGTTTGTCTTTCTGTGCTGTGCTGTTTTTTTCTATGATCTGTAATTTGTTTGCAACCAAGATGTCACAAGAGTTTGGTTATACCACTTGGCTTCGTAAAAGTTTCATCATCCAGAATATAATGAGGACAAGATTCACAACATGCTTTTTTATTTCTTCTTTTTCCAATTGTCTCGTGGTTTTTCTGATCATCTGCCTTTTTGTGAGTTATTTCCAAATTGATTTGACAACAGATGTGGAAAAGGCATACACTTCAAAAACCTTATTCTCCTGAAACACCTTCGACTTATTTAGGAACTAGCAAATACAAATTAGTTGCAATAGATAATTTTTTTATCTTCCGCTGACCATGCTTTTATGCTTTCGCTGACAGGGATGTTAAAGGGGGAGGGGAGGGAGGGAGGGAGGATAGAGAGAGGAGGGAAGAAGAGAGAGAGAGGAGAGAGAGAAAAGGGAGGGAGAGAGAGAGAGGGAGAGAGAGGAGAGAAAGAGGGGAGGGGGGGGGGGAGAGAGAGAGAGAGAGAGAGAGAGAGAGAGAGAGAGAGAGAGAGACGAAGGAAGAGAGGTGAGAGGGGAGTGAGGAGGGAGAGAAGATAGGGAGAGAGAGGAGGAGGGAGAAGCTAGGAGTGGGGCGGGAGAAAGGAAGGGGGGGGGAAGGGAAAGCCGAGGAGTGGCGGGAGGTGGGAGAAGCAATGCCTCAACAAAACGTTCTGTACACTGTGGAAGGGAGGGTGCGAGGAGGGGTGAGAAAGCGAGACAGAAGACAGAGAGAGAGATGAGAGAGTAGGTGCTGGCGAGGAGAGTGCCTGCATTTCATTAGGAAGTGGAGTGAGGAGGGAGAGAGAGCGAGAGACAAAGATCTAATATAATTTACATTTAACGAATGTATATTATATTATATAATTATGAAATATTGTTGCGGCCACGTATGGTACCGGCAGGACGACCTAGCCTGGTGCGACTCTGTGGGAGAAATCCCGGTGCCCCCGGAAGAGCCGGACCCGTCTGGGGCCACACGCTCACAATTAACGTGTGGTGCGGTGGGTTGTTTTAGAACCACGAACGCCACCCAGTCAACACACGAGTTCCAGTGTCCACCGATCGAATTATTCCGTTTAACTAGAGGTCACGTAGTCTTACCTGAGCGGGGAGCCCCCCTCGGCAAAGCACCAATGTTATATCGATTCGATTAATTAGAGGCGGCCGAGCGTTTTAACGCTGGTGTGTGACGACGATTTTTGCTCCAAATCCGTTAATTTACCTCCCCAGTCTGTCCTCCGGTTCGGACAATGCTAAACAATGGAGGAAAGACAAACACGGACAGGATCTCTCTCTTTTTTCTCACCCCGGACAAGAAAGGAATAAAGGAACACCAGGCTGGGGAGCGTTGGTCGTCTTGGGGGTCGCAGGTCTTGGTGCTGGCTGGTTCGTCTGGTCCTGGGTCATCGTTGTCTCTGGTCTTCTCCTTGGTCTTGGTTCGTTGGTGTTGCGTGGTCTGGTTGAGAGCGCGGTCCCTGGTGTCTGGTGCGGTGATGAAGGTGTGGGTTCGAGTCCCCCCGAACCAGCTCGTCTCGACCAGACCGCACGAGGCGGAAAGGTGCCCAACGAATTCTTACCCTCAGCTCGCCTTCCCTCCTGAGCTGAAGGGTCAGATAAAGGTCGCGGCCACCATTTTTTTGGGTGTGTGTGTGTGTGTGTGTCTTTGGGCCCGGTCTGTAAGTAGCAATGTTTAAGTGCCTTGTACATTGTAAATTGCATTTCTGATAGTCGGTTTAACTCTGCTCTTTTTGTGCTCCTGCCCCATTATAATAAACCCCCAATTGTTCAATGTACCAGCTCATTGTTGTCTTATATTATTGACCCAGCACGGTTTCGTGCTTGAGAACCAGTAAGCAGATTGGGTGTAAGTTGTCGTTTGGACCGACGGACTTTGGTAATTCCACTCAGTTACACCGGACCGAGGTCGCTAGAGTGACCCGGTTCGACAGAGTCCGTGGAGGGTGTGACTTCCCCGGTAATTTGACGACGTGGTACTGAGGTATATTGAAATTTGGTTATTAACCTACCCCACGTCAGAGAATTGGCGAGCACGGTCCTTAAGTGACCCGTGACGCTTTGAGTTATCCAAGGGTTACGACCTTGCAATTCCGGGTGTTCAGTGGAGACACCCTACTGCTCCACCTCGGCGGTCGCTCCTTGCGCCGACCCCCGGCCACAACATTATATATGCACAGCTTCATATACGTAACCCGTGTTATTGTTATTTTGGGAGAGATTGAGGCAGCGGTCTTGTTGCCTATACACCACCCAATAAAGGGATGTTCAGAAGAATGTGATGCACGCTGGAACAAGATCGCCTGCATGGCGGGTACTCTGCTCGTTTAAATAATGCAGCTTACCCTACGTTCTGTTCTGTTATCAGAAACACAAGGATTGTTTGCTGACGTATTGCTTTCTTCTTTGCCATCGGTTATTTTGTTCCTTTCCAACTGATCTTGACCCCTCATGTGCCTGTTCTCTAACATAGATGGTTCGCGAGGAAAGGGAGCCAGGGACGCCGCCCTGCGAGAGCCCACTACCCCTGTCGCGTGGGCATCTATGGTTGGCGGAAACGCTGTCTGTACTTCCTGTGCTATTGCTCAATGAATCCTCGTGGTTAACCTCGCCCACCATCTGGATCCTTAAAGTGATGCACTTCACATTGTAAGTAGCGGGGAATCGCCAAGCTGCTTAAAATCGTACACTCACTGTTTGCATATGAAGGGATGATAAATTGACGCTTTGCTCATAGATAGCCAGTTAATCAAGTACCCAATTTAACCTGCTATGTAGCACATTTGTACCATTTCATGCAGTCACATCTTTTAGCCAAGAAGAACTGGCCCCATAAGGAAGGCTTTGTAAATTCCAATACAGTACATCAGCGAGGTTACTAATATGATTAACATTCTCGGGTTCATTGAACTCTCTCTGTGAGGCCAATGATGTATGATTTTGATTTCTGCCAAACCTGGTTTTTGATGTGAACCTAAGTTTACTTTACATGACTCCTGGTTTGCACGATTTCTTGCAGAAAATTGTTGAAAAAAAAAAAGATAAATTGGTATCCACATTTGTATTTCTTTGGTGTCGCGGAACAAAACAAAAAAGCTGAAAAAATTACTAAATCTTTGCTTATTCAACACAGAAATCCTAAAATGGCGCGGACAATATTATTGGCACCTTTTAGAAGTTGTCAGAAATAATTAGATTTCAAGCAGGTGATTCTCCAACTTTGAACTTGAACTCACCTGGGGTGAGTTGCAGGTGCCTGAAATATAAAAATCACTCATTCAACCAGTATGAATAGAGAAAAGGAGTCATTCTGCTGTTTTGTGTCACTATGTGTACCGCAATGAGCATGGAGAAAATAGAGAAACCAGAGAATTGTCTGAGGAAGGTCTCCAGAGACGTTGATGTTCCTGTGTCGAACCGTACGCCATGTTATCAGGAAAGTTTAAGGCCCATGGCACTGTCGCCAACCTCCCTGAACGTGGCGCAAGAGAAAACTTGATCGAAGATTGCAGTGAAGGATTGTTCAAATGGTGCAGAAAGCACCTCGATAAACTGCCAAGCAGATTCAAGCTGACTTCAGACACAAGGTACGACAGTTGCCACTTGCACCTTCCGTCGCAACTCTAATGAAAGGGGTTCTATGGTAGGAGACCCAGGAGGACCCCACTGCTGAGAGAGGAGATATAAGAAACCCTGACTGGAGTTTGCCAAAACACACCTGAACAAGCAAATTCCTTCTGGGAGAATGTCCTGTGACAGATGAGTCCAAATTAGAGCTTTTGATAAAGCACATCATCTATGTTTACAGAAAACAAAATGAAGCTTCAAAAAGAACAGCCTCCCAAGTCACATAGAGGAGGTTCAGTGATGTTTTGGGTTGCTGTGCTGCCTCTAGCACTGGCACTGGTGACTTGAGTGTGTGCATGGCATCATGAAATCGGAAGATTACCAAGGTATTTTGGAGCGCAATGTTCAACCCAGTGTCAGAAAGCTGGGTCTCCATCGAAGGTCATGGATCGTGCAGCAAGACAATGACCAAACATACTTCAAAATCACCCAGGAATGGTTCAGCCAAAACACTGGACTGTTCTGACGTGGCCAGCATTGACTCCAGATCTAAATCCCATTGAACACCTGTGGGGAGATCTGAAAGCAGCAGTTGGGAGAAGGAACCCTTCAAATCTGGGAGACTGGAGCAGTTTGTACAAGAAGAGTGGGACAACTGCCAGTAGGAAGTGTAGGAAGCTCATTCAGGCTGTAGGAAACTTGACTGTAGTTATTTTGTCCAAAGGCCGTGATACCAAATATTAAGTCGAGGGTGTCAATAATTTTTCAACGCCATTTCTTCTTATTTTATGATTTAATAGGATATTATTAAGTTATGATCATAAACAAAGGTTCTGTTAATATTAACAGTGACATAAAGAATTGTGAGAACAAATACTTTTTGGTCAATTTCAACTTGTATTTCGAGAAAATTGTGAGTAATTTGAAAAAAAGTGTCAATATTTTTGGTCACGACTATCATTGTGCTGTGTAAGTATGTCGACATTTTCGAGAAATTTCACACTTATTTTTATTTTTTGTTTTAAAAAATAATACCATGCGGAGAGGCTCGTGTTACAGCTAGTCCAACACAAACAAATTGGGGATTTAAACGCGCCAGAAATTATTTGCTCTATTCCTCACAATGAATACACAACATTTTGTTTTACGGGGGAACTAAATAAGCAAACGCCTCAAAGAACCTTTTGGAAAACGTGCGGGAGTTTGAATGCTGCGGATACAGAACTTGTGGGTAAAATTAAATGAGATTTCGTTTTATCGTGCTCTTTGCTCCTGCGTAATGCCATTTGTCTTGACCCAAGTAGGGGCTTAGTGCTTGTGTTGACGTATGGTGGTTTTTATTTTTTATCTTTACACATGAAAACACACTGTGGAGTTTAGCGAACAGTAAAAAAAAAAGATTAACAAGCAAATAAAATCCATCATGAAGGCAGTGAGTGAGGCCTACACACTGTTCTTCCTTCGCCATCCGGGCGTCTCTACGGAACTCGCTGTGCGTTGATGCTGTATGAAGACGGCAAGCGCAGCACACAACCGTCATTCACCCAACGAGAGCAACTACCATGGAAAAAATAATTCGCAGATACAAAATGGGATTCTAAAATGAATCGCGAGAATATTTTTATTCTTTCATTTGCTGAAATATGTTGACCAGCTAAGCACAGCAGTCAACACAAAGATGGTCAGTTGTTGCTGAATGGGTCATTCAAAAGCCCATCGGCGGAGGCAGAATACTTATTTTGGAAGGAAGTTTTTTTTTTTCAATTCGAAAGCTTCAATCATTCATTCATTCAAATTTTCACTGCATTGATTTGTTGTTGTTGTTGTTGTGTGTTGGAAATCATTTTTTTGTGCAGCAATGAGCTAATAGGATGGTGTAGAGATATGCACACTCACCTCTGAGCCATCAAGTCTAGCCCACCTACAACTGTCACCCTGATGTTTCACAAATATAGCGAAGAGTCTATGCTTGTGCCGTCCCTTGGATGGACGTTAAACTGGGCATCCCATCTGCCAGGATCAATTGGTGGATGTTGACGATCTCATGGTGTCCTTTGCAAAGAGTAGCAAGCTATCACCGGCACCCAAAAACAAATTAACAAATTCCTGCCCGAACCTACACATTGCATCAGCGTCAGAGCTGCACCCTCAGCCAATGATGCTACTCGCAGCCTCGTGCTCCATACGAAATATGAGGATGTGCAGCAATTGTTTATTTTTTATGGAGTAATTTGTCATTGTGACATCTTTATGATCAGACTTAGAAACCTACTTATATAAATCAAAAGTGTTTCTTTTGAAACCACGGATTACCTGCTAACAGGTGACAATGCCTGATACTTTTTTTTTCTTTTTTTTAAATCTGTGTTAGATATTTTCAGTTGCAGGTACCTAATTCCATTGTTGACAGGTCATGATATGCAATTGAATATCCAGCAACGATGCTGTCCAAAGAGCCTTGGAGGGTCATTGTGTGAGATGCAAACAGGGGGATATTCTCACCGGCTACCTGGTGTGGTTTATTACCTGGAATAAATCCTTAAAACACACACGCCACTTTACCACCAGAGGAAAAGTTATTGGAATTGCATTGGGAATGCTGGCTGTTTGCATTGACTTGCTAGGGCGATCAATAATGATGTAAAATGGAGGGCCAGGCTTCCAGAGATATATCGTCGAAATGAACTTTGTGCAAGTGCTGGAGGAGAAAGCGGCATTAACACAACCGTTGCACACAATGTGGATTTGATTTCAATATGGTAGGCCGGTGTGGTTTATAACTGTTCAGACCTTTTCGGCTTTTGTGCATCTATTTACTCATTTCCCTGCAGCTTCCCGAAATGTTTCTTATTGAGAAACCTTACTTTAATGATTGTGGTTGCCTTGCACGTCATGAACACTAACACAAAGCCGTGGAAGGATTGCCCTTCCTCGTGCAAGGAGACCTGTCGTCCTGGTCCTGTGTTACATATCTTGCATTGCTTAGCTTGGAGTATGCTGCCATTGAGGTGTCTTGTCTAAGTACGATCCCGACCCTGTGTCAGCAGGGGGCACTGCGTCTCGAAGCACTTTTTTGCATGATTACCTCCGCCATCCAAGGTCCGGAGGTTATGTTTCACCCTTGCCTGTCTGTGTGTGTGTCTGTTTGTCTGTGAGCAGGATATCTCAAAAAGTTGGTGACGGATGTGATGAAATTTGGTGGAGATGTTGGGTGTGTAACAAGGAAGAAATGGTTAGATTTTGGTGAAGACCCAGACCCAGATACTATAATTTTAAAGTGATTTTTCACACATTTGAGAGATGGACCAAAAATTATATATAGCATATTCAAAAAGTTGTGAATGAGGTGACAACTTCTAGGATGAGTTGGGTAAGTGACGAGAACAATCCGATTTGATGTTGGTTCAGGTCCGATGTCCAGATCCGATCAGTGGGATATAAAACGTAAACTGTTCAGCCTGGCGGAAGTATGCGCTCTACCACAGTGCCGTTTTGCGTTATGGATGTGAAAGATCCTAGAGTATCTTCAAAAAAAAAAGTAGGCCATTTTGTGTCATTATCTCTCTTGCACCCACCTTCCCTCCCCCCCAAATGCATTAGAGGAACTGATTGCCCTTGCCAGAGCATCTATATTCGATGATGACATACACACAGATCCCCCATACATGCAGAAGAAGAAAGTGTCATATACAAGCTCGAGAATGGGAAGGCTCCAATAATATGTGGAAGACACCAGCGCTCTATATGCACATATGTCACCAATTCATACTTCCTGAAATTGGAGTGCTACATGTTGGAGAAGAGGGAGGAGGACATTGATGTAGCACAACCAGATGGACAAATGGCCTCATCCTTCCCAAGTTTATTTGCATTAATTACCCAGCAACACGAAGCGAAAGCGGTGTTGAGCAATTTGTTCATCTTGTCTGTCTGTCTGTCTGTCTGTCTACAGACGTCAGTTTATGATTGGGGAACAACTTAATTTCAATTGAATGGTATATTTTGACCATGAATCGGAAAACAACCTGTAGTTAGCAGTACTTTTGGCTCTGAATTTGGCCTGACACACATGCACAGAGAGGAATGAGATTTTTTTTTTAAAAAACAACAACAAAAAAACTTTACTCTGTCTGCCTGTCTGGCAGTCAAAAAAATTGAATATCATTACAAATAGGAAACTTACTGTTTTTAAGGATGTCATCAAGGACACAATCAACAGGCACGAAGAATTAATGTAATGTGTTAAATAAGGTGGTGGAAGGACGCTGCGTCAATGGCGGTAAACTTCTGAAATTTGATTTTTTTTTTCCTACAACCCTTAAAATCTTTGTTTTATTTAAAATGAATTATATACTTGACCACTGTAAAACACAAATCGCCTTTGTGTTATTTTAAAACCATTTCGTTTTGCACTACTTGGACAAAATATTACGGCATTTTACATCATCTTGACCAATCAAATTTGCCATTGTCCTTCTTTTTTTTCTCTCCAGAATGTGCAGGGTAAGGTGTTTCTATGTTCTTTCTATATTTTTTTAATTGATGCACACAGGTAAGCTTCATATTCTGGAATACAGCACACACAAGAAAAAAGAGATGATAATACATTGAGGTGTAATTTTCTACCAATTCAGAAGTCACAAGCGATCCACTTCTACAGAAGAAGCGGACCACTTCTACAGAAGAAGCGGATCCACAACCCGGTTGCAGGTCCACATCAGTAGATTACTCAACATCAATGGACCCACAACCTCAAAGTTGTGTCCAGACATTCATCAACGCAGCAATGCAATATCCTCATTCAAACTTATTACTTGCAAAATCGAAGATTTTCAAGTATATTGGTCAGCCATTTTGTTATTCTGTCTGTCTGTCTGTCTGTCTGTCTGTTTGACTGTCTGCCTGTTTATCGTCTACAGGTTACAATTCTAAGCCGATTGTCATGCAACTTTACGAGTTGTAGAGGTCGTCTCAACTGAGAAGTCTATTGATTTTGAGGTCAAAGGTCAAGGTCACCTTGAGGACGAATTTCTAAAATCATTTTTTCATCCGATTGACTTGAAATTTGAACAAGACTTGCATATTGTGTCACTGGATTGGGAAAGCAACATTTTTTGAGATCAAAAGTCAAAGGTCAACTCAAGGTCAAACTTCTAAAATCATAATTTTTTTTTACTGAAAAATCATCAATTTACGTCTATTAACTTGAAAGTTGAACAGAATTTGCAAAGTCCATAACTGAATGAGGAAAGCAACTATTTTTGAGGTCAAAGGTCAAACTTCTAAAATCATCAAATTTTCATCTGAAAAATCGTCAATTTTCATCTGATCAACCTGAAGATTAAGCAGAAATTGCATAGTGCATCACTGAATTGGGAAACCAACTGTTTTGAGGTCAAAAGGTCAAAGGTCAACTCAAGGTCAAACTTTGAAAATCATCAATTTCAAACTAAAAAGAATCAATTTTCATCCGATTACGTGAGCTTTGATTTAGATTGTCAATTAAATCTTGATGAAATGGACAATTTGATGTATGCATGGCAAACTTTGGAGAGGGAGGTGGATTTTGCAAGTATCGTGCTCAGCACGACGTCGTTTTCCTCGTTTAATTATTCTATTATTTAAAGCATTGCGTACATTTGAATAACTTTAATCATACACCACTTTATATGGTAATATATTAAGCGATAAACACTTTTCCCTTGTAAGCATGTCCATTACACAGCACCTTCATCTAACCATAGACTCAAACTGTCATTCAAATATTGAAACTGACATCAATAACTGATTTTAACATGCTGCACTGCATATCTTAGCAACCACCAATAAATTATTTTAATGCTTATTTATAATGTTTTTAGGATGTTCACAACAAGGCAGTTGGGAAGAACCCATCACAAGGCATCACAAGGAAAAATAAAACATACGTAAAAATGAAGAATTAAATTCCAGGATGGCATGAAAGCTTTATGTACCATACATCTCAGGAAGCATTGAAATTCATTTACAATGTATCAGAACAAACAAAGAAAGGAAAACAAGCTTGTGGAATTAGTGAATAACATTATGTTTGAGTTTTAGGCATTCCTTACCCACAATTCATTGATAATGTAGTGGTATAAAGTAACAGCATCCACAGATGAAAATATACCATAGTGAGAGCATAACGATATAAGCACAGGCCATCCCTTTGAAACATTAATTCAAAGCAGAGAAGCATGAATACAGGTCAAATTTTTCACACGGTCTTCATTTACAAGGTCTTTAATGCGTCTTTATTGAGAAAGGAATGAAACCTAAATCACTTGTGTTGGAGCCTGTCACCAAGGTAGTAAAAAAGAAATTCGAGCAAATTATGTTTCACCTGATGTGGATTAGCCTTCTCTGAGTCATAATATGTAGTTTATTTCGTAGGTGACCCATCTCTTTTTGCCTTTTTTAAAAATCCTTTTAAAGTAAAGGAAATGACAATTTACCTATTATTGGGTCGGACTACCTTTGTCTTCGCTGAAGGCAGGCTGCTACATCACAGGGCATGAATTCCACCAGATGGCAAATGGCATACTGTGAATATTAGTTACCATTCCTCTTGCAAGGTGCAGAATTATTGTGTCAAGTGACATCTCTGGATAGGTGTTGATGCAATGGATCTAACTCTTTCCAACAGCCTTGTAGCTGGTCTAGAAACTACCGGTGACCACAGTGGAAGCGTGACGTCTCTTGTGTTCCTGAAACCAGTCGTCGGTGACATGTCACCCGTAATTTCTTGATTCTCAAGTTCATTGAAAGCATGAACTCGGTTGACCACAATTGTGAGGTATTGTCTTGACGTACTTTGATTTGTAATTTAGGCCAACAGTTCTTTCAGCACAATGGTCCAACTTCCAGAAAACTATTCTACGTGTATGCCTGGTGTTGGCTTAACTTGGTTAGGGTGGCGGTTTGGGATCTGAGGGTCCTGAGTTCAAATCCGCTCAGCTGTTGAATTAATACAGGTGAGGCTACCTCGACCTGTCATCCTTCCGAGGTCGGCAAAATGAGTGCCAGCATGCTGGCATACTGTGTCGGAGTGGTGACCCGTCCAGGATTGTGCCCAATAGCCAAGGAGACTGCTTAGGCAGCACCAACTCTCTGCACAGAGTATGGTCCCATGGATGGATGGATGGATTCTATGTGTAGTGGCTTTAAATGTTGGAATGAGATCGATTGCTCCACACTTTATTCCCCTATGGTCTTAGAGTCCACCTTGATATTCAAGTGCTAGCACATGAGTGGTGTCATAATTTTGTGTTTCCAAATTAGATGCAAGCAAGGTATTTTCAAGCAAATAAATGGAAGCTATATCTTCGCATTGCATGTTCCTATGCATAGTCGTGCGTCACGTGACTATTCTGACACTGTGGCACTTAGACTTCGTTTTAATTTGTGAGAAGTCATTGAAGCTTTCAAGATCTTTTGCGGCTTTTATGGACTTACAAGGAAGAGGCTTCTTGCCGATGCGCAGTTGAGATGCCATGCAATCAATACATGTCAATTTCAATCTAAATTGCGGGCGAGTGGGCACGTCTGCTGCGTCCAAGACTTGGTGACATGGGAGAACGTCTGCATCAGTTTTGGAGCCTTTGTCCTGCCGATTATTATATAATATGTTCAGTTCTTATAATTATTCATTATTTCTTTCTATTTGTATCTATTATTATTAACACTAATCAGCAATTTTTGCTTCGCCAAATTCGATCTATCGATTTATTATTATTTTATATATATTATCATGCAAATCCTCAACTCTATCGTAGCTTTTTAGACTTTTTTATCCTTCTCTTTTGGTGGCCTCTTCATTTGATTCGATAATACTTTTTCATATTGCCCATTCTTCTCAGTTATTGTCCCAACTCGCCCCCCTCCCTCCCCCATTTTAATTTTCCACTCTATTCTCACTGCACATCTATCATTATTTGCATGATCCTTTGTCCATTAAATCTCAATCTTCTGTAAAGAGTCGATTGTACAAGACAGTTCGATAGTATCTTGATTGTATGTGCTATCTAAAACCGATTTACTTGTTATGGGTTGGCCTGTTACCGATGGCTCATGATACAGGGAGCACAAGTTCAAATCCCATAAACCATCATATGTTTGTCATTGTTTACTAATCTTCCTGTAATTAATTTAAAAGCAACACTGATATCTTATTCATGTTTTTGTCCTGCTCTCATGTATGTACAAGCTCTTCCACAAGCCAAATAATACTATAAAATAAAAATATGTATTATATATTATATATACAAGGGTCACATGCCCCTAACACAGAGGAAAGGAGGAGCCATTTGGCCTCGTGGACGTCCGAGGCCACTCCCGAGTTGCACTTTAAACAAACAATCATCTTGATGTTTACTAAAGTCTAAATAACCTGATCTTGTTTGGGCGACCCGACTTGTTGACAATATAATTAAATCGGCCCATACCCGAACGAGTAGTTTGGAAGTGAACTATAGATGCTCATTCAGTAAACTGGAATTGGCTATGTGGTGAGTGGTTTCATTAATACGGGATAGCTAGCTGTTCAGGCCCTCAATAACAAACTCTCCGTGACACAGATGATAGCCTGGGAAAGAGGAGAAGTTGTGAGTCGCTGCTGAAAATAAACAACAGGATGGAAGAGAGTGCAGGTGTCAGGACCTGCAGCAAAAACTGCCTTAGCTGAAAAAAAACTCATCAGTCTAAACCTCGGACTCTTCTATCTGCAACTGTCTGCTGTATCATCGGATGGAAAGGCACCTTGCATCGTCCAACCCTGCAGCTGACTCGCTGTGCTTGCCATGAGAGACAGATGCCATATAATGACAATTTGCTCCAGCACTTGGCATGTCTGTCTGTTTGTCTTTTGTGTGTGTGTTTTTTTTTATCTGTAATTTGTTTGCACCAAGTGTCAAGAGTGTGGTTATAACCACTTGGCTCGTAAAAGTTTCACATCCAGAATAATGAGACAAAGATTCACAAATGCTTTTTATTTCTTCTTTGTTTCCAATTGTCTCGTGGTTTTCTGATCATTTGCCTTTTTGTGAGTTATTTTCCATGATGAAACAGATGGAAAAGCCATACACTTCAAAAACTTATTCTCCTGAAACACCTTCGGCTTATTTAGGAACTAGCAAATACAATTAGTTGCAATAGATAATTTTTTTTATCTTCGCTGACTAGCTTTTATGCTTCGCTGACAGGGATGTTAAAGGGGGGAGGGGGAGGGAGGGAGGAGGTAGAGAGAGGAGGGAGAAGAGAGAGAGAGGAGAGAGAGAAAAGGGAGGGAGAGAGAGAGAGGGAGAGAGAGGAGAAGAGAGAGGGGAGGGGGGGGGGGAGAGAGAGAGAGAGAGAGAGAGAGAGAGAGAGAGAGAGAGAGAGACGAAGGAAGAGAGGTGAGAGGGGAGTGGGAGGGAAGAGATAGGGAGAGAGAGGAGGAGGGAGGGAAGCTAGGAGTGGGGGGAGAAGGAAGGGGGGGGGAGGGAGGG
>CM068967.1:64603999-64618891 GCA_035128595.1 Eptatretus atami
TTGCTTGGGCTCCCTTCGAAACCCGTATCCGTAGCTCCCTCGGTAAGAGTGGGTTATAGATTAATTATAACGTTCGTGAATGCTTTACTTGTGTCGTGCTCTTTGATGTGTCCCCAATAATCTGACTGATTCATACGAAAATTTGCCGCCTTGAATTATTCATGCCGCGCTGAGGAACAATCGCTCGATTTGTATTTAATACAAACGGGCTACGGACTGTGGCAGACTTCGCTCGGTCTCTGACAAACCCAGTCTGTAGCCGGGGTCTATATCCCCAACTGGCAAGGCCCAGGGGTACTTTGGTATCGTGATCTGAGGCGTGTGACCCGAGACCTATGCCGAACTAGCCGGCTATAACCCTGAGACAGCGCCGCGGATTCTTCAACAATATACATATATATATATATATATGAAGACCACAAGGGGAAAACCAGAGATGTCACTTTTTATAAATTTCAGGGTTATTGCACCTGCCAATAGTTGGCAACATAAGGTTTCCTCTCACAATATTACTTTAACAAATAACCAGGGGTGTCACATAATTTATATGGTATAAAGTTTAGCCGTGCAATGAAAAAACAAGTGTTTTCAAAGCTGAACAAGTAGAAACCAGAGTTGTCAGTACTTTACTCCTGGTTATCTCCCTTTTATTCATGTTAACTGTTCCACCATAATATTCAGAGTTGAGAAACTAAAAAATGAAAGGTTGTAAACTTTCACAGCATAAACTCTGAGCACTACAATGCCTATTGGTTATATCATGGGCTCCGTAGTTGTGCATATCGTGGTTCAAGCCTGGTCAAACCTTTATTGTGACTTTTATGGGACCCACACCGTGGCTTATGGTTAGGCGTCTGAGTACCCCACTCATTCGATGTACCACCGCCCAATCAACCTGCTTAGGTATATGAGGGAGTCACATGAGGTGACTTCGGCTATCGGGGGGTGGTTATCCTTGGTTCCTCCCGGTTTTCCATCATATTAAGTAGTACGGAGTAAGAAATGGAGAATCCGTCGTCATATAAGCGAAATACCCTTGAGTAGGCGTTGAACACCAATCAAACAAAAAAACAATGACCGTTTAATGTTGAAAAAAATAATCTGTGATCACCAAAGTCATGTAATGTATGCTAATAACCAACAAGCATGAATTTGCTACACATCCTGGGTTAAATTGCATGGCAATTATTAAACAAGGGAATAACCAGTGATGTCAGTTTGAACATTGATTCGTTCTTTGCTCTTAAATTAAATAACACAGAAGCTTGGCAAATGCTACATGCTTAATTTGATCGGCCAATGATCACTCTTCCTTTTACTGGAAAAAAATCTATTATGACAGTTATTAAACAGTCCACCAAAGTCTTGAACTTTGTTTTTCAGTTTCTTCAAAATTGACTTATCCTGACATCTTGGTTTTCCCCTTGTGATCTTCATTATGGTGTGTGTGTGTGTGTGTGTGTGTGTGTGTGTTGTGTGTGTATGTGTATATATACTGTACATGCACAGAAATATATATATATATATATATATATATATATATATATATATATATATATATACTAGCGATACCCGTGCACATGCACGGGATAGCAGTACAACATAGCTGGGGGCAGACGACAGACGTACACGGGTAATGACAAAAATACGCATTGTGCAAAATGCAAGTGGTACTATGGAACGCCAAGACTTCCCAAACATTGTCGGCATGTCCGCTAAGTGCCACAGCAGTTTCATAGGGATCGTGTGACGGCGAGCCGAGTTTTCAGTGTGCAAGCTTGGTATTAAAATAGAGATTTAGAAAAATATATATATATAATTTAGAAAACACGTTAATATGGCAAACGGTTCACAAATACTGTGTTAGTTTACAACAACTCGCTCAGGGTGACCGATCACGAACCACTCGCTCAGGGTGACGGAGCACGAACGGAAATTTGACGGAACGGCAGTGACGGAAATTTCACCTTTTCTTGGGTAGGTATGGAGAATGAGGGAACATAGCCTTGCTTGCTTAAAGTAAATAAGTCTATCGGCTTAGTTATAAGACTCATTATTTCTTTGAATTACCAGATTTCACAACAGATTTCGACACTTATTTAGTCCGGAAAATATCTGATCCTCAAAAATGAAATAATATTTCGATGGAATACTTTAATTAGTCTGTGAGAGTAGATCGTGGAAAATCGTATCATGTAATGCATGAAATCGCTCCAAGCTCCTAATTTGAAAACTATAGTACAAACAAAAGTGATGTATACAACAATTCTTAGCTATGATGAAGAGGCATTCGATAGTACAAATGAGGAAAGTGAAAAAAAGAACCTTATTGTTTAGAAATCGTTCTGGCCTGTTCCAAGTCAAGGCATGGTTGAGCAGGCCAAAAACAATGGTGGCTTCAGACCCCAGCGAGGTTACCCAGGAAATGCCTTCAGACCCCAGAGGGAGTGGTGACCAAGGATGCCCCTGATAAAGGATATAATTAAATAAGGCCGTTAATTATCTTCTAAAGAGGTGTTTTAATTAACCCAAACATCCAATTTTCACTCATGCACTTCCTTGGAGGTTTCTTCGTATGCATGCAAAGTTTGAGTCTGCTATCTTTTATAGTTTTAGAGTTATGGAGGAGACACACTGACACACATACTGACATTTCATCGTATATATATATATATATACTGCACATACATGCATGCATACACATACCTATATACATATACATGCTTACATGATGTGCTGGATAAGAAAGTAAAGGAGACATTGGCTTACATTTACATTACTTGCAAAGATTTGAGTAGAAAGTGGACAAATCGACACAGTACGTAAGATTTGAACAGCACTGTGAATGAAGCAATTGCCCAGATAGGAACAACAAATCGGCAAGGTATTGTTAAGATTGTTTGTTTGTCTGTTCATTCTTTTCATTTGATTTATTGCATCTTATTGAGAACTATGTAATGCCATCAGATGATTTGGCAAGTGGAGGAAAATTGCTGGCACCTCCATATCATGCAGGCAGACCATTTACAGCAGTGCTTATCCCCACACAGATGGGAATTAGTGATTTATCAACTTCAAACACTAACTCTGTATGCAAGGCCATGGCTGTGTCTGGAGCATTGGCATTTGGCGAAGCTGTAGGTAGCCACAGTAGCTACTATCTAGTGCAATAGCTAGACCACTGTTGCACCATGTCATGCCTGACAATAAACTACTATGGTCCATGAAAACGTCGATGATTCTGGAATAACATAACTCTGCACAACAAATGCCAAAACTCATCACATCAGTTTGATAGGATGTTGACAACATGGATAATAATAATGAATTCCCTTGCAAGGAACTTCAATACAGGAAGAAGCCATTCGGACCATCGAAGCCTGCACAATGGTTGCCAACTTATGGTTGTTTGTCCATACTCTATCCTTTTATATACTGAACATCAAGCAAGGAAACATCACGTACCATTTTTGAAGTCTTTCGAACCAACGTTTCAGATTCAGGGCGGACACTCTAACCATTACACCACTGAGTCTGTCATTAAGTTTAGAGTGACCAACGAGATGTCTGTATACCATTGAGTAGACGGCGGGCATCGGCATGGAGCCACAAAAAAATGGATATGTTCTTCCTCCTTTTGAAAGGCCACAGTGTAGTTACAGACTCTGCTAGCAGCTTGGCAGTAATCCAGGAGATTTGTAAAATGAAAAAGGGGGATAATTTTTTTTTGCAGGGTTGCAGAACAGCCGAATATCACGACACGCATAGTTTGAAATTTAATATAAATGGAGAACTTACAATCAGCCGCAGAATTAAAACAAGTGGAGAGAGAGGTAATATTACTCACCTTGCCAGCTGTTTTTGACCTCTGGCCATTCCTGCTTCCCATCACTCCCTTCCCTCGTCGCTCAGAGTGTGGACTCAATACCAGGAATGAACTGAACTTCATTTGATAGATGTAATTTTACTACATTATTTCATAACCAGCAAGCTGTGCAACACTTTACATGGTTGAATAACTTCTTATTTTAAACATCGATTCAGGGCTCATCGTGGAAGAGCTTGTTCATACAGCACATGCAAAACGAGGACATTGGTGGAGATGAGTATGCTCTCACATAAATTACAAGGACATTACTAAACAATGGACAAATCAATGGCAGTATATAGGACTTGAAACTGCGATCCCAGCATCATGAGCTATTTACTTAGATGGGAACACCAGGCAGGCCAACCGTAATGGAGCATTTCACCAGTGAATCAGAATTGCCCGCACGGTTTTCGAGTTTCAGCTGAAGTTCCCACTCCAATCCACACACGGAGTGTCGCATTGTTAAGAGAACATGGCATTTCGTTTTTGCAAGTCGACGCAATTCGTTCCTTCGATTCGTATCAACTTCGACCCAAAATAAATAAATGAAAGTCGATGAAGGAATCCCCGCAAATGAACCACGAAAACAATTGGAGGGAAAAGAGCATGGATTGAAATGATAAGAGAAACATGAGCAAGAACAAAAACTCAGCACAATCCCAAAGTTTTTTTCCGCCATTTCGAAGCTAACGATTGCAATTTAATGGAAAGCGTGTGCAAATTAAAGTCCAATTTTCCTTCTTTACTGGGTCCCTGCAGTCAACGCGGGTTCTCCTAATAGCCTTTCGACCGGAACGAAAGAGCTCTACCTGTTTTTCATGTCTGACCCATATGGTTATTACTCTTGGAGAACGCACATGCATCGCTTATCTTTTCCTTGACTATTGTCCTGTCGATTTGTATTCCCACTCGGTCGCTTGTCTTTTCATATTCATTGTGTTCTCTCTTCGTTGTCGACTACCTTTTGTTACTGTCATTCATATTGATCCCATTCTACAGGGTGGTCCAAAAGTCAGGAGCCACAGGGTTAATCGATACAAAAAGAGAGCCATTGCGTGTGTTGCCATTTTTCTCAGAGATGGCAAAATGGATCGTCGTCAAACTTTCAGTTCATCAATGAGTGCTGGGGAGTGTGTATTCGGTCAAACATATATATTTTTTAAAAATCGTTTTATTAGTGCTTAAGCCTTTGTAACTATGTGATAGGTAATATTAAATGAATCCTCACCCCCATTCCTTATTGGCTGTAGGGAAGTGTTTTAGGCATCCATAAAAAAATTGATTTCTTCAAATTGCCAACAGGATTAGAACAGCATCAGGCAATGTCGGGTCCATCCATTGGGACCATACTCCATGCAGAGCGTTGGTGCTGCTTAAGCAGTCTCCTTGGCTATTGGGCACAATCCTGGACAGGTCGCCACTCCGATGCAGGAATGCCGGGTACTCCAGCTAGCACGATGGTTAGCATACCTCAATCAACATTCTCTTGATTTTGTCCATTGTTCTACCTGTCCCTCGACGTGAGCTCGACTAGTAGTTCATCATTCTATCATGAGCACATTTTTCTGCTGTGAAGATCAGCAATCGCCAAAATTAGTTTTTCTGCTCTGCTTCATTATTCTGATTCCGATTCTGATGTACCACGCGCTGTTACAGAGCGTTGGTGCTGCTGAAGTACTTTCTCGGTAAAGGTTATACTGGGTGGTTTGCCATTGCCTTCCCAGCAGTAGTTAGGGCAGGAATTTAGAATTTGTTCATGGTGCCGGCAATAGCTCACCCACTCTTTGCTAAGGATGCCTTGGGATATTTAACACCCACCAACTAATGCCGGCAAATGGGATGCCCAGTTTAACGCCCATCCAAGAGAAGACAAACATATTGATGAATCGCCCAACCTGTGAAAAAACACCAGGGTGACAGTTTATACCTGGGTTGGGATTCAAACCCAGGTCAGACAGAGGTGAGTGTGCACAACTTTAGGCCATCCTGCTAGCCCTGCTTCATTGTATTCATTACAATTTGAAGATAATAGTTATAGTTTGTGTACCAGGAGTCACATGACCAACCCACCTGACTCTGGGCAGGTATTAAATGGGATGAGATGCCGATTTATGTACCGAAATCCAAATTTTTGAGAACTTCATACTTGCTCTTGTATTTTTCTTGTTTGTTTGGAATTCTTCGCTTGTTTAAAAATTAGTTTGTTGTACTTCATTATTTTTATTTGTAAACAGTTTTAATTTTTCTTCTCTTGCCCTTTTCCAAATAAGTTTCCTTGTCGTGCATATGCTTCCATTCATTCATAAACACGAAGTGATCGTAAGTTTCCTGGTTGACCAAAGATCAGACAAAATATATTTTAATGCACTGGACTACACAATGGCCTCCAATTGCATTGTCTAGAACAGAATGGACCACGTTGAGGAAAGCCTTCATCCTTTGTCTTTGTGTCTTCCACCCACTCCTCTCCGGCCTCGCACTCCCTGCTTTGTCTGTGCTCTGTCCCCCTAATATTTCTGCAGGGCGCTCAAGGTCCGCCAGCAACCCCCTTCTGGTAAAACTGCCAAAATCAAGAATCAATTCTCACCTTCACTCTTTCATTCCTCTTTTTTTTCCCCACCTCTGGGACAAACTCCCACACTCTCCTCAATCCCACTCCTCCCTCCACATCTTCAAAACAGCTGTTCACTACCATCTTACGTATATATATCACTACCATCCAAAACCACGATCTTTTCTACCCTCGCTAATCCACCCTAAACCCACCTCCTTCAAATTCCCTGTTTTCCTAACAAAGTCCCTGTAGTGTCCATCTTGTTAACCCCGTGTACCCCGCCCCATCCCTCTCTCTTCCACAGATCTCCCAATATCCCTGTACCTGACTGTTGTTGTGCTTACCCCTCTTAACCCTCTTATCGCCTCCTTCCTTTGCTATATGTTCTGTGTGTTAGCTCTTATACGAGCCTCGACAAAGCATCCAAAAAAAAGTCGAGTCAAGTTATATCAGCTGTGTTTTCAGTGGAGATATATATATATATATATATATATATATATATATATATATATATATATATATATATTATATACATGGTGTCCCAAAAAAATGTACTCACTCTTTAAATGATAATAAATGCGTTGTTTTGTTGACTTAGAAACAAGATTAATGGTTAAATGTATAAATGGATAAATGCATTTTACAAATGTTCAAACTGACGACCATCACGTTCCAAACACAGCCGATAACGCGGACCAATGGATTCAACAGCGTTACGAATCATTTCATTTGGAACTGCAAGACATTGTCTTTCAATTTCCTCTTTCAGCTCATCGACTGTTGCTGGTTTTGAGCCGTAAACCTTATCTTTGAGATATCCCCATAAAAAGAAGTCTATTGGAGTGAGGTCTGGGGAACGCGCAGGGAATTCAACACTACCTCTTCGCCCAATCCATCTGTTCGGAAAAGTTGCTTCGAGATAGGCCCTTACATCACGGTGGTAGTGGGAGGTGCTCCATCTTGCTGAAAGTAAATCTCTTCATCACCAAATATCTCTTCCACACGTGGACCGACGGATTCCTGCAGCAAGTTTAAGTAAACATCCCCAGTGACAGTTTGGTCAAAAAAGAATGGCCCTAGGATGCCCAATGCTGATATCCCACACCACACAGTAACCCTGGTAAGTTTAAATGGTGTTCCATAGTAACATGCGGATTTTCAGGAGCCCAGTAGGTGCAATGTGTCGGTTAATTGAGCCATTTAACTTGAAGCTGGCCTCATCGCTCCAAACAATTTTGGATGGAAATGCTGCATCTTCTTCGCATCTGCCCAGGTACCACTCACAAAATTCAGCTCTCCGGTCAGGATCGTCTTCATTTGAGCGTGGATTAATTTTGGAATGTAACTTTTCCAATTAATTCGCTTCAAAATGCGATGGGCGCTTGATTTTGGGATTCCTGTCTCACGAGCCATTTGTCGTACAGTGCGGATCGTGGAGGGTTTCCAGCAATTGATTTTCCTTTGCGGGGATGGTTGATGACCGTGGTCTTCCTGAACGCTCCTTATGGACGTCATGCACAGTTCCATCTGTTTCAAACTTATCTCGGATGCGAGCAATGGTGCGTCGCGTTGGTGGATCTTTGTGAAAATGTCTTCTAAATTGTCTTTGCACTTCCATGATGTTTTCGTGCTTCCAGTAGCACTTTATGATGAATTTCTTTCTTCAAAACCTAGTCGTACTTCTGCCATTATTAGGGTCAATTTGATCTGAAATAAATGAAAAATTCAATGAGTTATGAGGAGCCAAAATGTGAGTACATTTTTTTGGGACACCCTGTATATATATATATATATATATATATATATATATATATATATATATATATATATATATATATATACATACTAGCAGGGATACCCGTGCTCCGCACAGGAATCCCGTGGATGACGGCGGGTCTGAAGGAGTATATGTCACAGTTAATTGTAAAATTGTAGAGGCTGCCACCATTATTATTTTTTCATCACCACTATGATATTATATTTTCCCCGCCATGTTTTTATAATATAAGACTCGAGTTCAAAAATGTTAAGATTTATTGCCGCATCAGATAAAAAACCATAATGCCTCAACAATGTGAGGCTGGTTTCATGTCATCATTTGCGACTTAATTAATTCTCATTCTCTAGCAAATTCCGTTGGTCCCATGTCAATCGGCTGAACTTGAAAAATTAACGTTACGCAATCAGGTGATGACGTCATAATTCGGAAACCGGAAGTCGGAAGTCATTGTCTTCAATTGACTGTAGCATTATTTTTTGATTCTATTGCAAATGGCGTTGGCCCCATGTCAATCGGCTGAACTTGAAAAATTAACATTACGAAATCAGGTGATGACGTCATAATTCGGAAACCGCAAGTCGGAAGTACAATTCTTTTACATCGGGACACTCCGGGTACATGTTCTATCAGCATGTGAAGTTTGGTGAGGATCAGTCCAGTACTTTTCGCGTGCATAGGTCACAGACAAACACACACACAGACACACAGACAGACACACTTTCAACTATATATATATATATATATAACGCCTGGTGTTGGCGCAGTGGTTAGGGCAGTGGCTTGGGACCCAAAAGGTCCTGAGTTCAAGCCCCGTTGGGACACTGAATTAATATATATATGTATATATATATATGTATGTATGTGTGTATATATATATGTATATGTATATATATATATATATATATATATATGTGTGTATATATATAAAACCAAGTCGAAAACACCAGGGGGTTGACTCAGCCTGCCATCCTTCCGAGGTCGGCGAAATGAGTACCAGTTGTACTGGGCCCGGTGTATGCCCCGGTTAGAATAGGTGTACCATATCCCTGTGTGTCGTAAGAGGCGACCAGGGTTGCGTCAGGAAGGGCATCCGGCGTAAAAACCTATGCCAAATCATTATGCGGACAACAAAACGAATTTCCATACCGGATCGGTCAAGGCCCGGGTTACCAACGACCGCCACCGGTACCGGTGGTCAGCAGGGTACCAGTGGAAATTGTGCTACTGCTGGGCGAAGGAGGAGAAGGAGACGGGGAAGGCGAGTCCGGAGGCAGTGGGAGAGGGGAAGGGTAGAAGTGTGCAGGTGAGAGTTGGAACTCTGAATGTTGGGACGATGACTGGCAAAGGGCGAGAGTTGGCTGATATGATGGAGAGAAGAAAGGTGGACATACTGTGTGTACAAGAGACCAAGTGGATGGGAGCAAGGCTAGGAGCATTGGAGGTGGTTTCAAACTGTTCTACCATGGTGTGGATGGGAGGAGAAATGGTGTCGGGTAATCCTGAAGGAAGATTATGTCAAGAGGGTATTGGAGGTGAGGAGAGTGTCTGACCGAGTGATGAGTGTGAAGTTGCAAATTGAAGGGGTGATGATGAATGTCATCAGTGCATATGCCCCACATATGGGGTGTGAGATGGAGTATAAAGAAGATTTCTGGAGTGAGTTAGATGAAGTGGTGGAGAGTGTATCCAAGGATGAAAGAGTGGTGATTGGAGCAGATTTCAATGGGCATGTTGGGGAAGGGAATAAAGAGGATGAGGAGGTGATGGGTAGGTACGGTCTCAACAAGAGAAATGTGGAAGGGCAAATGGTGGTAGAGTTTGCAAAAAGAATGGAAATGGCAGTGGTAAATACGTATTTCAAGAAGAAGGAGGAACACAGGGTGACATACAAGAGTGGAGGAAAGTGCACACAGGTGGATTACATCTTAAGCAGGAGATGCAACTGAAAGAGATTAGTGACTGTAAGGTGGTGGCAGGGAGAGTGTAGCTCGACAGCATCGATTGGTGGTCTGTAGGATGACTTTAGAGGTGAGTTGAGGAAGAGAGTGAGGGCTGAACCAAGGACCAGATGGTGGAAGCTGAAGAAGGAAGACTGTTGCGTGAAATTTAGGGAGGAGGTGAGACAGGCGTTGGATGGTGGTAAAGATGGGTGGGATGATTGGGCAACTACAGCAGAAGTGGTGAGGGAGACAGCTAGGAAGGTACTTGGTGTGACATCTGGACAGAGGAAGGAAGATAAGGAGACTTGGTGGTGGAATGAGGAAGTACAGGAAAGTATAAGGAAGAAGGGGTTGGCGAAAAGGAAGTGGGATAGTCAGAAAGATGAAGAAAGTAGGCAGGAGTACAAGGAGTGGCGGCGAAAGGTAAAAAGAGAGGTGGCAAAGGCCAAGGAAAGGCATATGACGAGCTGTATGAGAAGTTAGATACAAAAGAAGGGGAAAAGGATTTATACCGATTGGCAAGACAGAGGACTGAGCTGGGAAAGATGTGCTGCAGGTTCGGGTGATAAAGGACGCAAATGGGAATGTGCTGACGAGCGAGGAGAGTGTGTTGAGAAGGTGGATGGAGTACTTTGAGGAGCTGATGAATGAAGAAAATGAGAGAGAGAAGGTTTGAAGAGGTTGAGATAGTGAATCTGGAAGTGGGGTGGATCAGTAAGGATGAAGTGAGGACTGCTATGAAGAAGATGAAAAGTGGAAAGGCGGTTGGCCCAGATGGTATACCAGTGGAGGCATGGAAGTGCTTAGAGAGATGGCAGTGGGGTTGTTAACAAGATTGTTTAATAAAGTCTTGGAAAGTGAGAGGATGCCGGAGGAGTGGAGATTAAGTGTACTGGTTCCGATTTTCAAGAATAAGGGTGATGTGCAGAGCTGTGGAAATTACAGAGGATAAAGTTGTTAAGCCACACCATGAAGTTGTGGGAAGAGTAGGGAAGCTAGATTGAGAGGAGAGGTGACGATTGTGAGCAGCAATATGGGTTTATGCCAGGAAAGAGCACCACTGATGCAATGTTTGCTTTGAGAATGTTGATGGAGAAGTATAGGGAAGGCCAGAAGGAGTTACATTGTGTGTTTGTGGATTTGGAGAAAGCTTATGATAGGGTGCCAAGAGAGGAGTTGTGGCATTGTATGAGGAAGTCGGGAGTGTGGAGAAGTATGTGAGGATCGTGCAGGATATGTATGAGGACAGTGTGACAGCGGTGAGGTGTGTGGTAGGAATGACGGACCGGTTTAAGGTAAAAGTGGGATTGCACCAAGGATCGACTCTGAGCCCTTTCCTGTTTGCAATGGTGACGGACAGGTTGACGGACGAGATCAGACTGGAGTCTCCATGGACTATGATGTTCGCGGATGACATCATGATCTGTAGGGAGAGTAGGGAGCAGGCTGAGGCGAGCCTCGAGAGGTGGAGGTACGCACTGGAGAGAAGGGGAATGATAGTCAGTGAGTAAGACGGAGTGCATGTGCGTAAATGAGAGGAAGGGTGGTGGTATGGTGCGGTTGCAAGGAGTTGAGGTGGGGAAGGTGGATGGGTTTAAATACTTGGGATCAACTGTCCAAAGTAACGGAGAGTGTGGGAGAGAAGTGAAAAAGAGAGTGCAGGCAGGATGGAGTGGTTGGAGAAGAGTTGCAGGAGTGATCTGTGCAGAAGGGTAGCTGCAAGAGTGAAGGGAAAGTATATAAGATGGTAGTGTGACCAGCTATGTTGTATGGTTTGGAGGCGGTGGCACTAACAAAAAGACAGGAAGCGGAGCTGGAGGTGCAGAGTTAAAGATGCTGCGATTCTCGTTGGGAGTGACGAGGATGGACAGGATAAGGAATGAGTGTATTAGAGGGACAGCGCAGGTAGGACGGTTTGGAGACAAAGTGAGAGAGGCGAGATTGAGATGGTTTGGACATGTGCACAGGAGGGAAGCGGAGTATATCGGGAGAAGGATGTTGAAGATGGAGCCGCCAGGCAGGAGGAGAAGAGAAGGCCAAAGAAGAGGTTCATGCATACGGTGAGGGCGGACATGCGGGTGGTTGGAGTTCAATGGAAGATGTGGAGGATAGAGCGAAATGGAGACGGTTGATCCGCTGTGGCGACCCCTAACGGGAGCTAGCCGAAAGAAGAAGAAGATATATATATATAGTATGAATGTGCTCAATATTATTACTCCAGTTGTTTTTCCGGATAATGGGGAATTTGTAATTCATGCAGGGAGATGGGGATGACAAGGTCGCAGATTGGGGATATTGAGCTCCGACCGACTGACCGACTGACCAACCGATCATCTGTCCATGTACTTTTGTGCACGTGATGATTCTAAACCGTTGAACATTTGCCTTTCATATTGCAGACACCTGTTCCTCATTACATTATCTCAACCTTATGAGAACATGGTTATGATTGGCTGAATTATTGTCATGGCAACCATCTCGGTAATTTGGCTTGTGTATGCGATATTTCAAAAACTGTTCAAAATTTAGATTTCATATGCCACAGATCTATTCCTTGTCCGATCCTAAAATGTAGGACCTGGAGTATCAGCTCCTTGTTTAATAGACGAGTGGGCCCGTTGGTCCGATGGGCCAAATTTTAATTGGTTTTCATAGCCGTGTTGTATACTTGCCTGCTGCACTGCTTGAGCATTAGCTTGCCTTTCACCAAGCCCAGATGTGCTTGGGCCAGGGCGGGAATTATACGTTCCTTCTTATTATTGCCATATTATACTATTATTATTGTTGTTAATATTTTTAGTATTAATTCGTATTTACAAGCATTTGTAAGGAATTAAGGCACAGGAGGAGGCCATTTGGCCCATCATGCTCTGCACCACACCAATGCCAAATTTAATCAATCCATCAATACCCCTTTCCTTCGTGTGCAGCCTTTTGGCTGCGACACTGGTACTCATTTTGCAGACCTCAGAAGGATGACAGGCTGAGTCAACCCCCTGGTGTTAATTCAGCAGCCAACAGGGCTTGAACTCAGGACCCAAGGATCCCAAGCCACCACCCTAACCACTAAGCCAACACCAGGTTACAATATATGCTTTGTTACAATGTTATCATTCTTTTTGTTATTTATTTTGTAATTAGAATGCCATGCTGTGGAAGGACCTGTTAAACTGATCTATACACCTGAGCATGGTGTGTGTTTAAAACATGGGAATTCTTCTGGAATCTTTGTAGTTAATTGGCCTAATCAACTCAGAAGGTCATGACCATCATTTAGTGAATTACACTGCATACTCCACATCAGAAAGCTCCAGTAGAACTCCACAAAAAACAGACCGTACACACACGCACACATCTCATTTTTTCACACACACAAAAACACACACACACACACACATAAATAAATGAATAAAATAAAATAAAATAAAACAAACACACACCCACACAAACAAACAAAAACCAACACCCATACACTCATACATACAAACAAATACACACACTCATACACTCTCAAACACGCACACACACCTCATGACATCATCAGTGAAGTGGTATTCCAGCCATAATTGGTTGAATCAAAATCCTTATTCGAAAAATCTGAAACGTCATAAATCTGATCTATGACAAAATGTGAGTGAAAATTTTAATTTATGATGTCATCAGTCACGTGGTCCGGTGGCCATATTGGATTGAAAATAAAGACTTAACAAATCTTCTTCCCCAGAACCACTTAACATGTCAATGCGAAACCTCATACACATGATCGACTCGCCATGGGGAATATACAGTAGTTTGAAAAGTTTTTCATATTCATCTTCATGGACACAATTTAGCCTTAATGTGCACAAAAGCGGTCATTAAATATCCTAATAATTAACCATAATGAGTGTGTTGTGTGTGTGTGTGTGTGTGTGGTGTGTGTGTGTGTGTGTGTGTGTGTGTGTGTGTGTGTGTGTCTCATAACTCAACACCAAGAGACCTAGCGGCCCTAAACTTTGCATGCATACTAAAGGACTGCACGCGAGTGCATGAATGAAAACTGAGTATTGGATAAATTAAAACACCCACTTTGAAGATAATTAATGGGGTGCTCCTGATGAAAAACCAAATAAGGCTCACCAAGATGGTGGTGCATCATCTGCTCAGCCCACTTTCATCTCGCAGGGTCTTCAGCTGACATTTTGTTTTGGCCTGCTCAAATATGCTTTCACTTGGAGCAGGCAGCAACAGTTTCTGTACGATAAAGTGCTCAAACTTTATTTTTTCACTTTCCTCACTCATTCATCAAATGCCTGATCTTCATACCTTCAAATCACTATGCAAACACAGCAATAAATACATCCTATTCTCCTCTGTAATATAATTGGTCGATGGATCAAAGTGCAAAGTTCAGTCCCACTCGCCTGCGGGTCCCGCGTGTTGTGCGGTGCCTCGGTCACACCGGTCCACTCACAAGCGCTCAATGGGACGTTACCTGACACTATACTGTATATATATATATAGATATATATATATATATAACATACATATATACACACCGATGAGCCAAAATATTATGACCACCTGCCTAATATGCTGTTGGTCCTCCGTGTGCCGCCAAAACAGCGCCGACCTGCCGAGGCATGGACTCTATAAGACCCCTGAAGGTGTTCTGTGGTATCTGGCACCAAAATATGAGCAGCAGATCCTTCAAGTCCTGTAAGTTGTGAGGTGGAGCATCCATGGATCGGACTTGTCGGTCCAGCAC
>CM068967.1:64627730-64645388 GCA_035128595.1 Eptatretus atami
ACAAGAAGAGAGAATCCATTGAACTGAGGGTGTTGCGGTGCTGCTGATGCAGTGCCCCTGTAGGTAAGAGCAGGAATTTGTAATTTGGCCAGGATGCCAGGGATAGCTCCCTACTCTTTGCGAAGGAAGGGCACAGTCAAGGATCTTTAATGTCCACCAACGAATCCCGGCAGATTGCGACGTCCAGTTTAACGTCCATCTGGGGGATGCATGCACATTGATTAGTCACCCGACCTGTGAAACACCGGGATGACAGTTTATAAGTGGGTCGGGATTCAAAGTGATGGTGAAAATTTCGTGACAATCCGACAAGCGGTTGCTGAGAAAAGGGAATAACAAAATGCAGACGATGTACATTGTACGTACTACGTGTACTACGTACATTGTACTACGTGTACTTACGTACATTGTACTACGTGTACTACGTACATTGTACTACGTACACGACCGATTGCTTAACCCCGTTTTTTTCTTCGTGAGTTTGTCCGTGAGAGTATATATTGTGTTCTAAGACAAGGCATTATTAGTAGGCCGAATTAAAAATGGTAGCTAAGGCCCCTGCGATGTGAAGTTGTGCTGACAAGGATAAGCCTTTCATGGAGCCGTTAATTGGTTTCACAAGGGGTTTTTTAAATTTACCCAAACACCAGTTTTCATTCATGCACTCCCTTGGAGTTACCTTAGTATGCTTGTAAAGTTTGGGGCTACTAGGTTTCATGGTTTTGGAGTTAATGGAGGAGACACACACTGGCATTTATTATTTTCGATGGTAGGACATTGCTATCTCGAGAATAAATTGATGGTGTCTGTCTCTTTCTCCATCGAGTTTCCTACTCCCTCTCTCTCCCTCTTTCCTCCTCTCTCCCTCTCTCTTCCCCTCTCTCTCCCTCTCTCTCCTCTCTCCCTCTCTCTTCCCCTCTCTCTCCCCCTCTCCCCTCTCTCCCTCTTCTCCTCCTCCTCTCTCCTCTCTCTTCCCCTCTCTCTCCCCCTCTCTCCCTCTCTCTCCTCCTCTCTCCTCTCTCCCCCTCCTCTTCCCCTCTCTCTTCCCTCTCTCCTCTCTCTCCCTCTCTCCTCTCTCTCCCTCCCTCTCTCTCTCCCTCCCTCTCTCTCTTACTCTCCCTCCCCCCTCTCTCCCCACACTCTCCGCTTCACCAAACGTTACCAAACTTCATTGGAAAAATGAGCAAATCCTTACAATTCTGCTAATGCCATCTAAATGTAGTTCTAAATCCTCCATTTATTCCATTGGCCAGTCGAAATAAGACTTACACCATACTGGATGACATCACAGTACTTGTGTGGGCAATGCGTCAAACCCAACATCATACGATTGTCATGGTTGTCTTAATTTATTCCATTCATCACAGGATTTTTGTTGTCTGTCACAGGATTGTCTGTCTGTCTGTTGTCCCATCCTATCAATCCCATCCCGTCACCAACTCATAATGGGTATTTCTGCTAGTTATGCAATCAACCGTAATCATGTTTCCATAATCTATTTGATCTGATTTTTAGCTCGCCTGTTCGAAGAACAGAGAGCTATAGGATACCCCCGGCGTGAGCGTGAAAATGTTAAATTTTTTGTATTACGGAAAAACTCCTCGACGGATTTCGACGAAACTTGGTGGGGGGTTAGGTATGGTCCAAGGATCATGCCATTAGATTTTGGACTTGGTCCCCCCCCCCCCAAAAAAAATTGTTCGAGAAATTTTTTTTTGTTTTGCATTTCTACATGTTTTAAGTGATTTCCAACCCCCCCCCCCCCCAAAAAAGTTAGAGAAATTTTTTTTTTTTTTTGCATTTCTACGTTTTAAGTGATTTCCAACCCCCCCCCCCCCCCCAAAAAAAAAATGGAGAAAAGAACTATAACTCTGTCAGCACTGTTGACATCATATTTAATGAATAAGATATAAGGTTCACTTGAGTGACCCAGCAGTATTGGTGGCGGAGGTTTTGCACTCTCCCGAGTGCTCCCCTCTAGTTTCCTTTCTAATGTTTTTATCTACCACACTATTTTTTATACGCCCGATATATATATATATATATATATATATATATATATATATATATATATATATATATAATTATATATATCGGGGCGTATTATGTGATACCGGTCGTCCGTCCGTCTGTGTCTGTCTGTCTGTCGCGTCCGTTCCTGTCCCCACTCTAACTCCCAAAGTTTTCAACTTTCACGTTTCATATTTGGTACATAGGTACAGACTGTGGAGACGGTGTGTCGCGACATACGTTCGTCATCTAAAGTGGTTGCCATGGAACCAGATGCTGTTTTCCATGTAGTAGCACAATTCTGTATATACCTTCTTGTTCGGCGTATATTGTGCTCACTTGCGCTCTTGTTACTGATTACAATATACAAATACATATATTGCTTTATAATTATACTTCACTGCAATGCTTTATAAAAAAATATTAATTATTAGACTCGTCTTTTAAAAACGATAAATGTATAAACAGGTGAGCATTGGGTGGCTTTGACACCAACTCTGGTATTATATCCACCACCGAAGGTGGACGGTGGTTGTGTGTCGACCTCTGTTTGTTTGTCTATCTGTCTGTGAGCAGAATATCTCAAAAACTTATGGGTGGATTCAGATGAAACTCTGTGGACAGTTTGAATGTGTGCCAAGGATGAAATGATTAGATTTTGATGAAGATGCGGATCTGGATCCAGATCCGAGAGTTTTTTTAAAAAATTTTTTAAGTGATTCTCTGTAATTGAGAGGTCGGGCCAAAAACTACACTTGGCATGATATTTCAAAAAGTTATGAACGGATTATGACAAAACTAGGTGGATGAGTGTTGGGTCGGTGACAAGAACAAGCTGATTAGATTTTGGTTCAGGTTCGGATGCAGATCCGGCCAATCAGTGGGATACAAAACGTGAAGTAATCAGCCTGGCAGAGGTACGCGCTCCACCGAGTGCCCTTCTAGTTACCTCTGCCACCGGAGGTGAAGGAGGTTATGTTTTCACCCCTTTTGTCTGTTTGTTTGTTTGTTTGTTTGTGTGCAGGATATCTCAAAAAGTGGACGGATCCAGATGAAATTTTGTCGACAGTTTGGGTGTGTAACCCCAACGAACTGATTCGAATTTGGTGAAGATCCGGATCTGGATCTGGATATGAGAATTATTTAATTTTTCATGTGATTCTTCACCATTGAGAGATAAGGCCAAAAACGATATAGTCCTGTATAACATGGTATTTTAAAAATGTATTGGGGCTCGATATGTTGTCGTGGATCAGGCATTACACGGCGGAGGTACGCGCTCTACCGAGTGCCCTTCTAGTTTGTTTGCTTCCACCAAGCAGACATTTTCTTCTTCTCCATCAATCCCGTGAGCATTTGTCACAAACTGAGATTGTTTGTGATTCATATGAAGATGATCCTTGAGGAACATAATTAATGATGGTGTCGATGAACAGATCACCATTTAAAGAGGAAATATGTAATTGGGATTAAAAAAAAAAAATACATCAATCATTGACTTTCTTTCTGGATAATGCAACTTCACGAAAATAGCAGCTGAGACACCTGGCTCAAAGATTCCTCCCAAAATTCCATATACAAACAGGTAGGCTGCCATTCGAGGATCAGACCCAAACCAATTACCGATGTGCAGCACAGGAGCTCTGTTAATGTCGGTGCAGCACGAAAGGCTGCCCATTTTAATTACACAGGCGATGTCTTTTTCATCATGCTTTCCAAACACAATGGACTTTGTGCGTCGCTATCGATTGAAAATATCAGTTTTGCCTTTGCCGGTGAAACCTGCTCATGTGCTGCTTCCCGAAAGCCCCTTCCCAACCCTTGCCATCACTTTGTCGATAAACGTCACACGAGGTTCCCCTTTTGCCGCCGACGAAAAACCGCCAGGAGCTTGCTCAGGAATCGATGCCACTCAAAGCCGTGCCATTGGGCATGTCAGCTCTCTTCACTACCCCTGTCTGCACAAAGGGCCGAGTGAAAGCCAAATAAATACACTTTCTTCAGCATTCATTTCGGCAAAAGTAGTGACGATTGGTTGGCTTAAATTTTTTTTTTTAACAAAAAAAGGAAGAAGAGGTATTCCAACTAAGTTGATGCCATTAACAGCCATTTGTAATTCACAGTGGATTAAAGCTGTTATATGCTGGAGTATGTATCGTTTGATTTTTGAATCGTTTAAAGTATATCACCCTTGCCAGTTTCCATGCTCCACAGTCAATTTTGCCATTAGCCTCTAAGCTAAGTCGGCACCACTTTGTGCATTTGCAATGACTTTGTCCCGCTACATAATAACACTAGAAGGGCACTCGGCAGAGTGTGTACCTCCGCCACGTAATGCCTGATCCACGAGAACATATCGGGCACATTACATTTTGAAATATCATGCTATACAGGACTATATCGTTTTTAGCCCTATCTCTCAATGGTGAAGAATCATTTTGAAAATGAAATAATTATCGTATCCAGCCAGATCCGGATTCGGATCTTCACCAAAATGGAATCAATTCGTCACTGATACACACCCAACATGTCCACCAAGTTTCGTCCGAATCCGTTCGCAACTTTTTGAGATATCGTGCACACAAACAAACAATAAGAAGATGTCGTGAAGAGCACGACACTTGCAAAATCCATTAAAACAAATTTGACCTCAAAAAATAATTGGTGGTTGAATTCAATGACCAAATATGCAACTCCTCGTCAAATATCAAGTGAATCGGATGAAAATTGACAATTTTAGAAATTCAGCCGATGTTGTTTTGGCCGGTGTGGAGCTCCAAAATAATTGGCTGGTTGAATTCAGTGACCTGAACTATAAATCCTCTTCTAATTTCAAACCAAAATACATCCTTAGTTGATGACCTTGGGCCGATGTTGACCTGAAAATAATTGCCGAGATGAATTCAGTGACCTGAAATCTAAATCCTCTTCTAATTTCAAATCAATCGGATGAAAATTGAGGATTTTAGAAATACATCCTTGGTTGATGAACTTGGACCTATGTTGACCTCAAAAATAATTGCCTAGTTGAATTCATTGACCTGAAATCTAAATCCTCTTCTAATTTCAAATCAATGAGATTTGGATTGAGGATTTTAGGAATCTCACCTAAGTTGTTGACCTTTGACCTATGTTGACCTTTTGACCTCAAAAACAACAGGCTTCTTCCTGATGACAAACTCTACCACGTAGTGAAAGTTTGTGAAGAACGGTTTAAAATTGTGACCTGTAGGCGATAAACAGACAGACAGATAAACAGAATAACAAAATCGACTAACCGATATACTTGAAAAATCTTCGATTTTGCAAGAAACAAACAGACAAACAGAGAGAAAGGGGTGAAAACATAACCTCCTTCACCTTCCCTGGCGGAGGTAATAAACATGTCTCTTGCATCCTATCCCTTGTGCAAGTCTTGGCCTGTTCACCGTTCTCCTCCTGTCTGTCTTGGCTTACCCTCTCAGTATTTTATCACTCTTTTCAACATGACCGGGTCAAACCTAACTTTGGACGTTTCTTGGTTTTCAATTGAGCTGTTGTCACCCCGATCAGTCTGACAGTTTTTGAATCCTCGATTGCAAAGAAGTTCAGATGTGAGGTGTAATGACAGTGAAATCATCATGGAGTAGCATGCAGAGCGTTGGTGCAGCCGAAGCAGTTATGAGGCTACAATCCTGGTCGGGTCACCACTCTGACTCAGAAAGTCAGGGCAGCAATGTGGCGTAGCTCGCCTACTCCTCGCGAAGGACACCGTGGGACCTTTAACGTCCGTCGAGTAATGCCGGCGAACGGGATGCCCAGTTCAACGTCCATCCGAGAAGACGCCACACACATTGATGAGTCACCCTACCTGTGAAACTCCGGGGATGACAGTTTATAGCTGGGTCGGGATTCAAACCCAGGCTAGACAGCTTAGAGGCTACAGTGCGTACTTCGAAGCCATCCTGCCAGCCTCCTAATAGCATTTGTGTTAAAAACAAACAAACAAACAAACAAAAACTTGCTTTCAGAGTTTTTATGTTTGGAGAACGTGGGGAAGAATTGGCCAGAAAGACAATGTCGCAATTCGTAGATCGGATACGCTGCAAGATTACCAATCGCATCCGCGCATACGCCTGGATGTCCGCGTGGAAAGAAAATTATCAGAAATTGTGGCGTCCAACAGTAGCGAGTCGTCGATAATCGCGATGAAACGATGCTCTGTCAGTGTATGCAAAGTAAATAAGTATTCTGAGGGGATCACCAGGAAATTATTCCACTCCGAAAGCCGAAAATGGGATTTGAAGCGTTTCCATTGAACGTGAGTCGCACTAAATCATTGGGACATCAGGATCGGTGTTTCGGCGGCCATGAGGTGCACCTTGGGGTCCTTTGGCACGCTGTGTCATCAGTCGTGGCTATTTTGACAAGAGGCTTAGTGAAATTTTATCGCCCTTTTTGGACAAACTGTTCACAGCTGCCATTGTCTAAGGCAGGTGGCCTCAGCAAATTTTTTTTAAATAATAATTAGATTTATGAATTGTGGAAGGGGGTTAGGGGTGCTGCTGGGGGTCAGGCTCCCTAGCTTTTACCTGCTTCATCGACCGAAGTCAAACCATCAGCTTGCTCGTCGTGAATGCTGGTTATTGACCAAAGTTTAGATTCCCAACTTGTGGTTGTACTGGAGTTAGACGATTAAAAATTTTTTATTTGTATTTGCAGTGTGTGGCTGATGCAAACGTTTTTGTTGTTCGGCCTCATATCCGTGCACTCATGTGACACACTTCTTTGTTCATATGCAGCATAAGACTGCATGTTGGCATCGTTGGCTGAAGGTGTGGCTGTGCTGCTGATGGTGAGGGTGGGAATTTGGAATTGGTTCATGGTGCCAGCAATAGCTTGCCTACTCTTCGTGAAGCACACTGTGGGATCTTTGTCATCGACCAACAAATGTCAGCAGATGTGACTCCTAGTTTATTGTCCATTCGAGGGACGGCGCACACATCGATGAATCACCCTGCCTGTGAAACACAAGGATGGCAGTTTATAGCTCGGTCGGGATTCAAACCCATGCTAGACAGCTTAGAGGCAAGTGTACGTCCCTCTAGGCTATCCGTCAGCCCTTTGATGCACTATAATGATTTGAGAAATGTATGCGTCTGCAATACTTAGAGCACGGAAGGTAAAAAATATTTATCATTTTAAAGTCTATTTACCTCGCAGCCGCCTTTGTTGGTCTTTGCTTTTCCTTAACACATCTGTCTATTCGTCTGTCCCTCTACTCTTGCCTGTTTACCTTCCTCTCCCCCGTATTTGTCCGTTTGTCTATCCTTTAAACATTGCTATGTGTTTGTCTATCTCCGTTGTATTTGTACCTGCTCGCTGTTGTTCGTCTGCCTTTCCTATTCTTTGTCTGTATATCTGTTTCCTTGCCAAGCTTCCCCATCTGCTTGCATTCGATTGTGGATCCACAGTGGATGCAAACCCTAATCCTAATCCTAACCCCAAACTCACGGTGAATTTCAAAAGAAGTCGGCCTTTGTGTCCTCGCACTTCGGTTAAATTCCAGGCTCCTTCTTCCTGATCTGCAGTATTACTCGTTCCTGGTTGTTGTAATCTCCCTGGTCCATCAAAATTTGATGAGTGATGCCGGGAGAGAGGTTCTCTGGCTGAAACTTCACGGTCATTGAAAATCTCTTCACACCAAGGTTGACTGCTCTCCTTTCGTACAATTACTCACTCATCACTGTTTCAATGGATTTTGTCCGTGATCTCTTCGTCGCTTCTTTTAAGGCTCAGACATGCGACGTCAGGCAAAGTTAAATCAGACATTTACAATCAATTGTTCGTGGTTTGCAATTATGAAGTTGCAATGTTAATGTTGCATCAGAAGACGTATTATGTTATATTCAACAACACAGTCACTGTTTGTATCAGTTCACCGAGCCTGTTGATGGAGCAACATCATACTAAGTAGGTGCTTGTTGCTTATCATCATGCTTCTGAGTGATAAAAATTAAATGAAAGGATTAATTTGGTGAATACGATGTACGTCGGGCTTTTCTTTTTCTTTGTTTTTTTTTTTTTACAGGAGTGACGCTCATATGAGGGTAAGGTAGAACTGGCAGTGGGACAAACATCAAGAGAATGAACGAAAGAGGAGACAGGAAAGAGGAGAGGGAGGAGGGGAGGAAACACTGAAAGCTGCAAGTGATATGGTTGGGTTAATAGGAGTTATAAAGATCATGGGACAGAATTGGGGGATGGCGTGACGTTTCAGTGCACGGCCGGCTTGCAGCACTGGACGGAAGAACGAGACAGAACAGCCTCTGGAAGGTGGTTCTATAGGCAGGAGAAGTGAGGAATACAAGAATTGACGTGTGTGTGCATTCACCCTGGATTTTGGAAATTTAACCAGGAAGGGGTTTACTAAAGAACACATGCATCCTGGAGTTGCTGGGGAAGGTCGGAGGACTGACAGTGCAGAGGGAACGATATCGGAGAATAGATGGTGGAAAATGTGAGAGCAACAGACATTGTGCTTTTGTCTCATCATGGGAGATTCCAATAATTTTGAGAGTTTTTGATTCCACAGAATCCAGGAGAGTCAGATGCGATGCCGGGGCGCCAAACCATAGTGGAGAGCAATATTCCATTGAACTACAGACAAAGACCATGTAGACTGAATAGCTCTGATTTTCTAAGGAAAGACTTGGATCGACGGAGGATGCCCAGTCTCGTCCTGAGGATTAATTTAAAAAAGACAACACATGGGGGGGGGGGGGGGGGCGATAATAGGAGCAGAGTCCCAAAAACCCTCACACCTCTTTGATGTTGTGAGGTACGGGACACTCCTCTACCGCCGTAATTTTACCTGGGTCTGTTTTCACCTCCTCTCGACCTATCATGTACCTGAGATAGGCCATCTCTTCCACAAACAAAGTGCATCTACCAGGACTCAATTTCAAACCTGAGGCATCCAAACACCTGATCTAAATTGGTTATGTCCTGGGTAAATGTTTAAGCATGCACCAGGACATCATTCAGGTGCACCAGGCTTGATTGCCATGGCATGCTGCCTTGTACATGCTCCATCAATCTCACAAAAGTGGCGGGGGTGTTGCACAAACTAAATGGCATCACGGTGAACTGATACAATCCCTTACCCGTGGAAAATGCTGTTTTCTCCTTCCTTGTCTTATCCATCTCTACTTGCCAATACCCACTCAGTAGGTCCAACGTTGAGAACCAATTTGAGCCTGCAACGGCATCAAGGGTATCATTAATTCTAGGCAGTGGATAGGAATCTTTGAGTGTCACGTTGTTAAGCGACGATAGTCCACGCAGAAACCCTTGGTCCGATCCCTCGTTTTATCGAGCACAACCAGTGACATCCAAGGACTTCCCGAGAACTCAATGACACCTGCTTCACCCGCTCATCAGCTTCCTCCCATTTGCTCCAGGGGAGCCATAGGGTGGAATAGGAATAGGAGGAATAGGCCGAGCCTCACCGGTGTTGATCTGATGTTTCACCAGGCCTGTAAATCCAATGCCCTCACCAGGCAAAGAAAATATGTCGAAATGACAGTTAATTAATTTGCGGAAGGCCTCCCGCTGGGCCTCCTCTAAATCTATGCCACTGCGATTCACCATCTCACAAATGGTATCGGGTCAATTCCAATCGGTTTCTGGAGATACCCTCTGGGGTCGGTCCAGCTGGATGTTTTGGTCTCTCACATCGACAATGTTTTTAATTGGGGTACAACATGCTACCTTCATGCCGCATCCTATAGTGTGTGGTTCTATTCTCAGGTTAATTACTCTTCCTGCCACAACGGGGCTTGTGGTGTTCACGAGGGCACGGCCCATGACTAAGTCCTGGATTGGCTGTCCCACCAGGCCACAGGGTTCTCTCCAGGTCGGGTGAGCCTGCAATTGCACCTGAACTATGGCCTCAGCACCTGTGGGAATGGTCACAGGATCAGGATCTTCCAGCTCCATGTCAGCAATCTAGCTCATGGTGGGCTGGCGCCAAACAGACAGCTGAGGTCCGGAGATCTGGGTTAGAAAGGGCCTGGATGAAATGGTCCAGAGCCAGGCTTTCCCAAATGGAATCATGGGGCTTCCATTTTCATGCCGTGAGCTGAGCTTTAACAAGCTCATTCTGCAGTTCCATGACAAATCGGTTTCTTAAAGCCAAAATGAGGTCTGGTATGATATGGGGCCATCGGGCATGGTGGTTAGAACTTCTGCTTCCGTGCCACACAATGCTGCCACTTGGCCGGGTTGACCGGGCTTCCGGTGCACCAGGCAGAACGAGAAGGCGTCTTGTCCATGTTCCTTTGTCCATGTTCCACCGGTTACCTTGGGCCACGCATTCAAACCGAGCCAAAAATGCCCTTGGATCGCTCTTTCAGTCATCACTAACGGCACCACCTGGTTTCCCGGGGTTCAAATGCCACAGGCTGGTCCTTGTGGGGCCAACGCGTGGGCAAACCCTCTGGCTCCCCATGGTGATCCGTATGCAGGGGTCACATTCCTCACATCCATTAGGCAAGCGGCTACCACTGTCTGTGTCGGTGCACGTTCTGTGCTCTCTCGCTCATTCATCCATTCTACTCGGCATACTCTCGGTACACACTCTGTACCTTGTATCACACCAAGTAACCCCGGGCCCTTTATTCCCCTCAAGCTCTACATACTCCCATTCGCACCAACCATCTGCTCCAACTTACATCTTCTTCTCACCTTCACCGGACTCACTTCATCCTGGTTCACCTCGATGACTCATAGCCACTCCACCTATACCTGCCATGCGCTATCCCAATCTTGGCACATTGTTTCAACACATTCCATCAATTCTTTTTAAAATTTTCTCCAGCCTCTCCTTTGTCTCTATTTGTCCCTCTTTTGATTTATTCATTTCATCCTTCATGTCTATCTCCTTCTTTGGTCGCACGAGTTCCCCTTCGAAAATTACTTTTGTGGCCTTGATCTGTTCGTTCGTCTTTTGTTCGTTTGTCTCTATCATCTGTCCCATCTCCCCTATTTTCCGTGGTACGTCCTCATGTATCGTCTTGCATTCTTTCTTAATTGCTATAAATTCCCTTTTTACTTCCTTCTGGGTTGCTTGTTCTTCCCTTTGGTATTGCTTTAGATTTTTATTATGAATTCAGCCTGCCCCACTGTAAGTCCTTTTATTTCCATCTCCATTTCATTTATTTCTCCCTTCATTCTGACCTCGCCCATCACCATCTCCTTCCGGATACCGCCTACGCACTCCCTCACCTCATTCACCTCTCCCTACACAGCCTCAATCCTCGCCACCATCTCATTGCCCATCGCCTTCATGTCAGCCTTCACCTCAGCCAGTTTCAATTTTATTGCCCATCGCCTTCGGCTTCACATCCATTTTGTTGCTCATAGCCCTCATGTCAGTTTGCATAGCCCTTCTCTCCTCCTTTGCCTCCTCTTGTCCCATTCGTATCTGCCTAAGCATTGCTGCCAATCGATCCACCCTTCGGCGGTGCTGACCCCCTGCCCTGTAGCGTTAGTTACATGGAATGTGAGCTGCACCTTCTGGGAGGAAAGGGTGGAGGCCGTCGATCACTGTGGGTGCCTCCACTGTGTCGCCAATGCTCCCTGCCCCACAATGTCATTCTATTTGGTATTTTCCTCCATTCCTTCCATAAAGCCCACCTGGGCTTGCCTGTCTTGGTTAGACATAGCTGATTGATTGAAATTTTCACCTTCGCCATGCTCCGTTATTAATTTTGGGGCGTCACTGATGGCGCACCAGATCCAATGTTACTCCTGACGTCGAATATTACGACATCGGGGGGTGCCAATTCTGTACTCCTGACACCAAATGATACGGGTTTGCCGGCCGGGTCACGAGTGGCCTCTCTCGGACCCGCTTCTTGACCTTTGACTCTGAAGTCGATGAGCTGCAGATAACTCCATGGCACACGGGTTACTAAGCAAACCATGACATCGTCTGAGATGTTAATTCTGCGCTTTGACGCCCCACCCTTATTTATCAATTAGCTACGGCCAAGCGGAACCATAAGTGGGATGTCGGCTAGTCTGACCGTAGTGAATCAGTGGGGTAAAACCTCCCATCTATTGATGACATACTATGTCTAACCAATGGAGAAAGGAGACACGCAGGTAGATTTGGAAACAAGAAGTCTCTGTTGAAAGGCATGCATTTGCAGGAGATTGCAGTGTCACTCAAGAAGCAGTCTTAGCCTCTAGCATTCAAAAGCCTGTTATACAGTCGACCTTTTCACAAACAAAACATGGGCACCTCATATACCCAGGAAATTAGATTAGAAAGCGGACAGGAAGAAGAAGAAGTTGGGTTGTATTGGCGACCCCTTTCTTACCCGTACATGAGCTGGCTGGCCCACGTGGGTCCCAACGAGGTGAAGGTGAAGTCGAGTGAGAGGTGCAGATGGGAGGTGCGATGTCATGTAGTGTCGTGTAGGGAGAGCTCTGAAAAGAATTTCTGTGGACTCTAGTTGATGTTCCACAACAGTGCGAGTCAATGTGGTGTATGCCCTGGGATATGCGAGGGTATAAGGTGTGTGTGTGTGTGTGTGTTTGTGTGTGAATGCTTGTGAGAGAGGCAGTTCTACTGCTTGGCACCTTTGCGTTCCCCTTGGAGTGCTTCGCTTGGCGCCTTTGTGTTCCACTTTGAACACCTCGCTTTCCACTTGACGCCTTCTCGTTCTGCCTGGTGCACCGGAAGCCCGGTCAACCCGGCCAAGTTTCCTTCCGTCAGGATGTGATCTCCCTCAGGATTTTTTTTGAAAATGAGACTAAAATGGGAGTTTTAGGGTGGGTATTTGGAAATGAGGTTTGAATATGGAGTTGGAGATTGGGACCATACTCTGTGCAGAGCATTGGTGCTGCTGAAGCAGTCTCCTTGGCTATTGGACACAATCCTGGACGGGTCACCACTCCGACGCAGGATACCAGCATGCTGGCACTCATTTTGCCGACCTCGGAAGGATGACAGGCCGAGTTAACACCACCTGGTATTAATTCAACAGCTGAGCGGGATTTGAACTCAGGACCCGAGGATCCAAAGCCCACCACCCTAACCATGAAACCAACACCAGGCATAGTTGGCAAACGAGGGTTTGGGAAGGAGGAAGAGAACCATGAGGAAGGTTCTAACTACAATCACAACGCATTTCCCTGTCCACTGATGTGAGGGGATGAGTAACCTAACTAAGCAGAATCATGATGGGAATATCTAAACTCCAGGTGCAGTGTGAGAGTACAAGTATCCAGCCAGTATTTATTGTGGTGCAATTATTATTACAACTCGAGCAACCTAATACTCGTAGATGCAAACGTGTATGCTTACCTTAACCCCCCCGCACACACCTGACCACACCCAATGCATGCAAAGTGATGATGGTGCAGATGGGTACCACAATTTGCATATTAAAGTCACGTGATGCTACCCCTTCACCTCACTCCCCTCCCTTCCTTGACTCCTGGCACACGATGCCAGAGAATTCCTGAACCAGATACTTGGGGTTAGGGTTGGTATAACTGTATAATACTACAGTATAACTGTAGTATAACTGAGCCAGGTGGTTGTGGCTTGCACGATACGTTTTTGTTGTGGCTACAATACGCGACTTTCGAAATGACGTATGAATGCTAAACGAGGCCTTTTGCGCATGCGCCGTGTCTGGTGTTTGCACTGACTCGGTTATGCTTGCCGAGCACTTTTAACCTGCATCTGTAATTGTGTAATTTCATTACCAGTGAAACATCTGTAATTCAAATCGTCTTTAAAACATAATTTTCAGCATTTAGACGAAAGAGTGCCAATTTCGAAATGGTTAACCTTAATCGTTCTGATTCCTGAATGTAAATCTGACTCACGGAAACATAGGAATATGAGAAATATCCGTAGATGAGAGGTGTCGGGTTCTTACCATTTCCTGTTAATACAAGCTCAAAGAGGCAGTGGATATAACACACACAAACACACATACACACACACACACCATTAAATGAATCACCAAGCGTGCCATGTTCACACGAGGTAAACCCGCAAGGTTCAAAGTCCTCTCACTGGCAGGGATCATCGGAAATGTCGGGTAGAACGCGCCGGTCCACAGACCTTGCACAGGCCCATATAGTCAGGAGATTTTTCAGTACGGGCTGCAAGATATCAACTTTATGGGCGAGTTGATCAGAAAGTTCTCCAAATGTTTCGTTGTGCAGAGGCACACCCCTTTCTCGCAGGTACGTTTCCAAGTATTCTCAGCTTCTTTTAGATTAGAAGCTTTGTGAGCCATTTTATTTTACAGTCCTTATCTGGCACGCGGGACGCACTTTCGGCCGCGACCACCGCCCCGATGCCCCGATGGACATCGTTGTTCGGGGTTTCTGCTCATGCGCGTCGAGGGTTCTGGGGCGCATTACGTCTTTTCAAAAGTCGCGTGCTATGAGTGCTTTGAGGTCGTTGGATGATGCTTTGGATTAGAGGGAAGCGAAATTATTTTTAAAAATAAAATCAGGAATTGTAAGATTTCAAATTTTTCACTTCATATCTTTCAATGAAAAATAAACCCTTACTTACTCGATTACACGGCAAATGCAACATCAGTGAATGCCAGAATCATTAATTCCTGTGCGGGAGCAGCCACGTCTTGTTCATGATTGGTCAAAGCACGTATTTGTGATGTCACATTTGTATTTTCTCTGTAATTTTTTTCCCCACGTCCTTCAAACAAATACTTTTTGTGTTTCCTTTTCCTCATCGTTAAGGATGGTATGGGACACCTACGCATCACAGACAGTGGGCTGAGGTTGGAAGGAGATTCTGAGTTTCTGCATCCATTATATGCAAAGGAGATTCGTTCCCGCCTGGTGAGGAAGCATGGCTTTTATCCTCCCACCTTTCGACACCCATCATCCTGAATTCAGCTTGCTGCATGCTGCTGTACTTGGGAACAGCAACCATTACCTCATATTAGGCACCCATTCCATGCACAATACCATTATACATGTTTTATGGGCCAGCACATTGTGGCCATCATACCAGAGGCATTCGGCAGCGAGCATTTTTCAATCAACAGGCTTGTATCATGAGGAGCCACCTCGTTATTTTGCAAAAATGATGGTGTTTTATGTTTCTTTCCCTCTCCCACTCACATCTGCTCCCCCGATCTTTTCTTTCTCGGTGAATGTAAAATATGTACGTAAGTTTGCCTCTTAGTCCGGATACACAGTGGGCGTGCTGTGCTCACATCTTACTGAAATCTAGCAGGTAGAGTGTGTGGCACTTGGGCCTACCTCCCAACCTCCTGTGTTTCAGGACTCCGCTCTGCTGGTGCAGTCTGCACGTAATGTGACCGTCAATGCGAGGGATGAGGAGGGACGTGTCGCCGGGCAGCTCGTGGTCGGTACGTCTCATCCTCCTTTCACTCAAAACTCGTTCACCCAGTTTAGAGTGGGGAGAGATTGGAAGGGGGTCGGGGGGGGGGGTCTGTTCACTGGACTAACACCGGCAGTGCCACATTGGCTATTGCAGTCTGTCTGTCAAGTTGCTAACAATCCTGCACCATCCTGGATTGAAGTCGCAACAACAGTTCGAGCAAGCCATTGATGTTAGAATAAAAGTCACAGCAGGGTGTTTGCACCTTGAGACATCTCGCCCCCCCCCCCCCCCCCCAAGGGCTGCTATATTTGTGGGAGGTTGGTACTGGCATCTGTACAGCACCATGGAAGATGCGTGTCCCAAATCTAAGCTTCATTTCTTGAAATGTTGTTTTTTTTGCTGAATTTGGGGGAGGGGCAGAAGAACACATGGGGGGGGGGGGGGGGTGAACAAGCTGGCCACATGCTGAATGAAACAGAAAGAGAGGAAGGGGAAAGTGGGATGAAACGAAAAGGAACAAACCAACCAAAAACTATGAAGCGGAAAGGGGTGAGGGAGAGGGGAGAGAGAGGAGATTGGGACCATACTCTGTGCAGAGCGTTGGTGATGCGTAAGCAGTCTCCTTGGCTATTGGGCACAATCCTGGACGGGTCGCCACTCCGTCACAGTATACCAGCATACTGGCACTCATTTTGCCAACCTCGGAAGGATAACTCCACCTGGTATTAATTTAACAGCTGAGCGGGATCCAAGCCACCACCTAACCATTAAGCCAACACCAGGCATACACCAGGGGGAACAATCACAATATCCTGGAAAAAGGTAGTGTTTGGGAATGAGAGCATTTGGAGTAGAAGAGATCATGAGAATGGATGGGGGATGACCCGAGCCAGTGGTGAACAGCCATCTTGAAAGCCCTGGAGGGAAGAATGGGGTTGAACAGATTAGGGAAGTTGCTTCCACAGGTGAGAGAAAAGAGGAACAAATTAGTGGAGGTGAAACGAATGATGTTTTTTTTTTACTCCTAAAATTTTGTTTCTTCTGTCGCACTTTGTGAGTTGGAATGAACGTTCAAAAAGTAATCAGACACAGATACTCATGAAGGTCCACAGGATGTCATTTATTTGAGGAAGATGAAATATTCCCTTACTAATTATGCTAAACTTGCATATTGTAAAAAAAATATATATCATAAAACCTTGACGTTTGTTGAACTTTTGTAACTAATCTAGTTCCGATAAACTTTTTGAGCGCCCACATATTTTAAGCAATCTTAAAAGTGAAAAACCCTTGCAATAACATCTTGCGTAATGCCCAATAAGCACAATGTAATAGTTATTACAACCCCATTTCCCTTTTATGAATAATCAATGGCTCGTGATAATTTTGAATTTATTCTTTCCTCGCAACTGTACGTCTGCGCGGAATTCATTTTGCGGGAGGAGGTTAGCCTCGGGTTCGGCACGCGATAGCGGCAGAATAAATTGAAGTCCTACATTGGACCATGCTGTTGTGTGAACTTTAAGGCATAATGATAATTTAAAGCATAATCACATGACAACAATGAAATCAAATGAAACATCAGGCTTTGCTGTGCATTGCATGGGTAACCCGTCCTCGGTGTTCCACTCACAACTACTGTGAGATCATCGTTTTCTTCTTTCTTCTTGCTCCGAGCTGTCTCATTTCTATCCGGCCTATCGCTGTGTGCATCCTGGGAATGTCTAAATGGCTTCCTTGGGTTGATGGAATGTTGCGCGATCACTCTGGATCTCTTTACACGACATGTTTGCTGCTCAAGATGCTCACTTTAGAGGAAAGACATGCCTGTCCCTTTTTTGTATTACCTGAACTGCAAAGCTCTGTAATTCGGATCATGTGACAAGTCAATTCACTGTGTATGCCCCTTACATTTATGTCAACTGTCAAGAAGTCATTTGCAATTATTTATTGAGCTTAAATTAGTGATTTATTTTATTGAATGTTTTTTGGCAGCACTTTTTTTTTTTTGAGTCGCATTTTAGTGCGTTTGGGAATTAAGGTGACTGAACACCAAGCCGTGCATTAGCTGCCATTTGTTCCGGACTCATGGTGTAATGATTCGAGTGTCTGCTTGGAGTCTTGGAGTGATGTTCGAACCCTGGCCGAGTCATACCAAAGACTTAAAAATGTACATGCTGCGTTCTCTTGGTATGTTCAGCATTTAAAAAAAACAAAATATATCGAGATGAACAAACAACCATACCGCATCTCTCTCT
>CM068967.1:64645413-64686671 GCA_035128595.1 Eptatretus atami
TTAGCTCTGATTTTCTAAGGAAAGACTTGGATCGACGGAGGATGCCCAGTCTCGTCCTGAGGATTAATTTAAAAAAGACAACACATGGGGGGGGGGGGGGCGATAATAGGAGCAGATCCCAAAAACCCTCACACCTCTTTGATGTTGTGAGGTACGGGCCACTCCTCTACCGCCGTAATTTTACCTGGGTCTGTTTTCACCTCCTCTCGACCTATCATGTACCTGAGATAGGCCATCTCTTCCACAAACAAAGTGCATCTACCAGGCTCAATTTCAAACCTGAGGCATCCAAACACCTGATCTTAATTGGTTATGTCCTGGGTAATGTTAAGCATGCACCAGGACATCATCAGGTGCACCAGGCTTGATTGCCATGCATGCTGCCTTGTACATGCTCCATCAATCTCACAAAAAGTGGCGGGGGTGTTGCACAAACTAAATGGCATCACGGTGAACTGATACAATCCTTCTTCCCGTGGAAAATGCCGTTTTCTCCTTCCTTGTCTTATCCATCTCTACTTGCCAATACCCACTCGTAGGTCCAAGTTGAGAACCAATTTAAGCCTGCAACGGCATCAAGGGATCATTAATTCTGGCAGGGATAGGAATCTTTGAGTGTCACGTTGTTAAGCGACGATAGTCCACGCAGAAACCCTTGGTCCATCCCTCGTTTTATCGAGCACAACCAGTGACATCCAAGGACTTCCCGAGAACTCAATGACACCTGCTTCACCCGCTCATCAGCTTCCTCCCTTTGCTCCAGGGAGCCATAGGGTGGATGGTGAGGAATAGCCGAGCCTCACCGGTGTTGATCTGATGTTTCACCAGGCCTGTAAATCCAATGCCCTCACCAGGCAAAGAAAATATGTCGAAATGACAGTTAATTAATTTGCGGAAGGCCTCCCGCTGCCTCTCTAAATCTATGCCACTGCGATTCACCATCTCACAAAATGGTATCGGGTCAATTCCAATCGGTTTCTTGAGATCCATCTGGGGTCGGTCCAGCTGGATGTTTTGGTCTCTCACATCGACAATGTTTATTGGGGTACAACATGCTACCTTTCATGCCGCATCCTATAGTGTGTGGTTCTTTCTCAGGTTAATTATCTTCCTGCCACAAGGGCTTGTGGTGTTCACGAGGGACGGCCCATGACTAAGTCCTGGATTGGCTGTCCCACCAGGCACAGGGTCTCTCCAGGTCGGGTGAGCCTGCAATTGCACCTGAACTATGGCCTCAGCACCTGTGGGAATGGTCACAGGATCAGGATCTTCCAGCTCCATGTCAGCAATCTAGCTCATGGTGGGCTGGCGCCAAACAGACTGAGCTGAGGTCCGGAGATCTGGGTTAGAAAGGGCCTGGATGAAATGGTCCAGAGCTAGGCTTTCCCAAATGGAATCATGGGCTTCCATTTTCATGCCGTGAGCTGAGCTTTAACAGACTCATTCTGCAGTTCCATGACAAATCGGTTTCTTAAAGCCAAAATGAGGTCTGGTATGATATGGGCCATCGGGCATGGTGGTTAGAACCTCTGCTTCCGTGCCACACAATGCTGCCACTTGGCCGGGTTGACCGGGCTTCCGGTGCACCAGGCAGAACGAGAAGGCGTCTTGTCCATGTTCCTTTGTCCATGTTCCACCGGTTACCTTGGGCCACGCATTCAAACTGAGCCAAAAATGCCCTTGGATGCTCTCTTCAGTCATCACTAACGGCACCACCTGGTTTCCCAGGGGTTCAAATGCACAGGCTGGTCCTTGTGGGCCAACGCGTGGGCAAACCCTCTTGGCTCCCCTGGTGATCCGTATGCAGGGCACATTCCTCACATCCATTAGGCAACGGCTACCACTGTCTGTGTCGGTGCACGTTCTGTGCTCTCTCGCTCATTCATCCATTCTACTTGGCATACTCTCGGTACACACTCTGTACCTTGTATCACACCAAGTAACCCCGGGCCCTTTATTCCCCTCAAGCTCTACATACTCCCATTCGCACCAACCATCTGCTCCAACTTACATCTTCTTCTCACCTTCACGCGACTCACTTCATCCTGGTTCACCTCGATGACTCATAGCCACTCCACCTATACCTGCCATGCGCTATCCCAATCTTGGCACATTGTTTCAACACATTCCATCAATTCTTTTTAAAATTTCTCCAGCCTCTCCTTTGTCTCTATTTGTCCCCTTTGATTTATTCATTTCATCCTTCATGTCTATCTCCTTCTTTGGTCGCACGAGTTCCCCTTCGAAAATTACTTTTGTGGCCTTGATCTGTTCGTTCGTCTTTTGTTCGTTTGTCTCTATCATCTGTCCCATCTCCCCTATTTTCCGTGGTACGTCCTCATGTATCGTCTTGCATTTTTTCTTAATTGCTATAAATTCCCTTTTTACTTCCTTCTGGGTTGCTTGTTCTTCCCTTTGGTATTGCTTTAGATTTTTATTATGAATTCAGCCTGCCCCACTGTAAGTCCTTTTATTTCCATCTCCATTTCATTTATTTCTCCTTCATTCTGACCTCGCCCATCACCATCTCCTTCCGGATACCGCCTACGCACTCCCTCACCTCATTCACCTCTCCCTACACAGCCTCAATCCTCGCCACCATCTCATTGCCCATCGCCTTCATCAGCCTTCACCTCAGCCAGTTTCAATTTTATTGCCCTCGCCTTCGCGCTTCACATCCATTTTGTTGCTCATAGCCCTCATGTCAGTTTGCATAGCCCTTCTCTCCTCCTTTGCCTCCTCTTGTCCCATTCGTATCTGCCTAAGCATTGCTGCCAATCGATCCACCCTTCGGCGTGCTGACCCCCTGCCCTGTAGCGTTAGTTACATGGAATGTGAGCTGCACCTTCTGGGAGGAAAGGGTGGAGGCCGTCGATCACTGTGGGTGCCTCCACTGTGTCGCCAATGCTCCCTGCCCCACAATGTCATTCTATTTGGTATTTTCCTCCATTCCTTCCATAAAGCCCACCTGGGCTTGCCTGTCTTGGTTAGACATAGCTGATTGATTGAAATTTTCACCTTCGCCATGCTCCGTTATTAATTTTGGGGCGTCACTGATGGCGCACCAGATCCAATGTTACTCCTGACGTCGAATATTACGACATCGGGGGCTGCCAATTCGTACTCCTGACACCAAATGATACGGGTTTGCCGCCGGGTCACGAGTGGCCTCTCTCGGACCCGCTTCTTGACCTTTGACTCTGAAGTCGATGAGCTGCAGATAACTCCATGGCACAACGGGTACTAAGCAACCATGGACATCGTCTGAAATGGTTAATTCTGCCTTTGACGCCCCACCCTTATTTATCAATTAGCTACGGCCAAGCGGAACCATAAGTGGGATGTCGGCTAGTCTGACCGTAGTGAATCAGTGGGGTAAAACCTCCCATCTATTGATGACATACTATGTCTAACCAATGGAGAAAGGAGACACGCAGGTAGATTTGGAAACAAGAAGTCTCTGTTGAAAGGCATGCATTGCAGGAGATTGCAGTGTCACTCAAGAAGCAGTCTTAGCCTCTAGCATTCAAAAGCCTGTTATTACAGTCACCTTTTCACAAACAAAACATGGGCACCTCATATACCCAGGAAATTAGATTAGAAAGCGGACAGGAAGAAGAAGAAGTTGGGTGTATTGGCGACCCCTTTCTTACCCGTACATGAGCTGGCTGGCCCACGTGGGTCCCAACGAGGTGAAGGTGAAGTCGAGTGAGAGGTGCAGATGGGAGGTGCGATGTCATGTAGTGTCGTGTAGGGAGAGCTCTGAAAAGAATTTCTGTGGACTCTAGTTGATGTTCCACAACAGTGCGAGTCAATGTGGTGTATGCCCTGGGATATGCGAGGGTATAAGGTGTGTGTGTGTGTGTGTTTGTTGTGAATGCTTGTGAGAGAGGCAGTTCTACTGCTTGGCACCTTTGCGTTCCCCTTGGAGTGCTTCGCTTGGGCCTTGTGTTTCCACTTTGAACACCTCGCTTTCCACTTGACGCCTTCTCGTTCTGCCTGGTGCACCGGAAGCCCGGTCAACCCGGCCAAGTTTCCTTCCGTCAGGATGTGATCTCCCTCAGGATTTTTTTTGAAAATGAGACTAAAATGGGAGTTTTAGGGTGGGTATTTGGAAATGAGGTTTGAATATGGAGTTGGAGATTGGGACCATACTCTGTGCAGAGCATTGGTGCTGCTGAAGCAGTCTCCTTGGCTATTGGACACAATCCTGGACGGGTCACCACTCCGACGCAGGATACCAGCATGCTGGCACTCATTTTGCCGACCTCGAAGGATGACAGGCCGAGTTAACCCCACCTGGTATTAATTCAACAGCTGAGCCGGATTTGAACTCAGGACCCGAGGATCCAAAGCCCACCACCCTAACCATGAAACCAACACCAGGCATAGTTGGCAAACGAGGGTTTGGGAAGGAGGAAGAGAACCATGAGGAAGGTTCTAACTACAATCACAACGCATTTCCCTGTCCACTGATGTGAGGGGATGAGTAACCTAACTAAGCAGAATCATGATGGGAATATCTAAACTCCAGGTGCAGTGTGAGAGTACAAGTTACCAGCCAGTATTTATTGTGGTGCAATTATTATTACAACTCGAGCAACCTAATACTCGTAGATGCAAACGTGTATGCTTACCTTAACCCCCCGCACACACCTGACCACACCCAATGCATGCAAAGTGATGATGGTGCAGATGGGTACCACAATTTGCATATTAAAGTCACGTGATGCTACCCCTTCACCTCACTCCCCTCCCTTCCTTGACTCCTGGCACACGATGCCAGAGAATTCCTGAACCAGATATTGGGGTTAGGGTGGTATAACTGTATAATACTACAGTATAACTGTAGTATAACTGAGCCAGGTGGTTGTGGCTTGCACGATACGTTTTTGTGTGGCTACAATACGCGACTTTCGAAATGACGTATGAATGCTAAACGAGGCCTTTTGCGCATGCGCCGTGTCTGGTGTTTGCACTGACTCGGTTATGCTTGCCGAGCACTTTTAACCTGCATCTGTAATTGTGTAATTTCATTACCAGTGAAACATCTGTAATTCAAATCGTTTTAAAACATAATTTTCAGCATTTAGACGAAAGAGTGCCAATTTCGAAATGGTTAACCTTAATCGTTCTGATTCCTGAATGTAAATCTGACTCACGGAAACATAGGAATATGAGAAATATTCCGTAGATGAGAGGTGTCGGGTTCTTACCATTTCCTGTTAATACAAGCTCAAAGAGGCAGTGGATATAACACACACACACACACACACACACTACACACACACACACCATTAAATGAATCACCAAGCGTGCCATGTTCACACGAGGTAAACCCGCAAGGTTCAAAGTCCTCTCACTGGCAGGGATCATCGGAAATGTCGGGTAGAACGCGCCGGTCCACAGACCTTGCACAGGCCCATATAGTCAGGAGATTTTTCAGTACGGGCTGCAAGATATCAACTTTATGGGCGAGTTGATCAGAAAGTTCTCCAAATGTTTTCGTTGTGCAGAGGCACACCCCTTTCTCGCAGGTACGTTTCCAAGTATTCTCAGCTTCTTTTAGATTAGAAGCTTTGTGAGCCATTTTATTTTACAGTCCTTATCTGGCACGCGGGACGCATTTCGGCCGCGACCACCGCCCCGATGCCCCGATGGACATCGTTGTTCGGGTTTCTGCTCATGCGCGTCGAGGGTTCTGGGGCGCATTACGTCTTTTCAAAAGTCGCGTGCTATGAGTGCTTTGAGGTCGTTGGATGATGCTTTGGATTAGAGGGAAGCGAAATTATTTTTAAAATAAAATCAGGAATTGTAAGATTTCAAATTTTTCACTTCATATCTTTCAATGAAAAATAAACCCTTACTTACTCGCTTACACGGCAAATGCAACATCAGTGAATGCCAGAATCATTAATTCCTGTGCGGGAGCAGCCACGTCTTGTTCATGATTGGTCAAAGCACGTATTTGTGATGTCACATTTGTATTTTCTCTGTAATTTTTTTCCCCACGTCCTTCAAACAAATACTTTTGTGTTCCTTTTCCTCATCGTAAGGATGGTATGGGACACCTACGCATCACAGACAGTGGGCTGAGGTTGGAAGGAGATTCTGAGTTTCTGCATCCATTATATGCAAAGAGATTCGTTCCCGCCTGGTGAGGAAGCATGGCTTTTATCCTCCCACCTTTCGACACCCATCATCCTGAATTCAGCTTGCTGCATGCTGCTGTACTTGAACAGCAACCATTACCTCATATTAGGCACCCATTCCATGCACAATACCATTATACATGTTTTATGGGCCAGCACATTGTGGCCATCATACCAGAGGCATTCGGCAGCGAGCATTTTTCAATCAACAGGCTTGTATCATGAGGAGCCACCTCGTTATTTTGCAAAAATGATGGTGTTTTATGTTTCTTTCCCTCTCCCACTCACATCTGCTCCCCCGATCTTCTTTCTTTCTGCAGTGATGTAAAATATGTACGTAAGTTTGCCTCTTAGTCCGGATACACAGTGGGCGTGCTGTGCTCACATCTTACTGAAATCTAGCAGGTAGAGTGTGTGGCACTTGGGCCTACCTCCCAACCTCCTGTGTTTCAGGACTCCGCTCTGCTGGTGCAGTCTGCACGTAATGTGACCGTCAATGCGAGGGATGAGGAGGGACGTGTCGCCGGGCAGCTCGTGGTCGGTACGTCTCATCCTCCTTTCACTAAAACTCGGTTCACCCAGTTTAGAGTGGGAGAGATTGGAAGGGGGTCGGGGGGGGGGGTCTGTTCACTGGACTAACACCGGCAGTGCCACATTGGCTATTGCAGTCTGTCTGTCAAGTTCTAACAATCCTGCACCATCCTGGATTGAAGTCGCAACAACAGTTGAGCAAGCCATTTATGTTAGAATAAAAGTCACACAGGGTGTTTGCACCTTGAGACATCTCCCCCCCCCCCCCAAGGGCTGCTATATTTGTGGGAGGTTGTACTGGCATCTGTACAGCACCATGGAAGATGCGTGTCCCATAATCTAAGCTTCATTTCTTGAAATGTTGTTTTTTTTGCTGAATTTGGGGGAGGGGCAGAAAGAACACATGGGGGGGGGGGGTGAACAAGCTGTCCACATGCTGAATGAAACAGAAAGAAGAGGAAGGGGAAAGTGGGATGAAACGAAAAGGAACAAACCAACCAAAAACTATGAAGCGGAAAGGGGTGAGGAGAGGGGAGAGAGAGGAGATTGGGACCATACTCTGTGCAGAGCGTTGGTGATGCGTAAGCAGTCTCCTTGGCTATTGGGCACAATCCTGGACGGGTCGCCACTCCGTCACAGTATACCAGCATCTGGCACTCATTTTGCCAACCTCGGAAGGATAACTCCACCTGGTATTAATTTAACAGCTGAGCGATGATCAGGAAGATCCAAAGCCACCACTCTAACCATTAAGCCAACACCAGGCATACACCAGGGGGAACAATCACAATATCCTGGAAAAAGGTAGTGTTGGAATGAGAGCATTTGGAGTAGAAGAAATCATGAGAATGGATGGGGATGACCCGAGCCAGTGGTGAACAGCCTCTTGAAAGCCCTGGAGGGAAGAATGGGTTGAACAGATTAGGAAGTTGCTTCCACAGGTGAGAGAAAAGAGGAACAAATTAGTGGAGGTGAAACGAATGATGTTTTTTTTTACTCCTAAAATTTTGTTCTTCTGTCGCACTTTGTGAGTTGGAATGAACGTTCAAAAAGTAATCAGACACAGATACTCATGAAGGTCCACAGGATGTCATTTATTTGAGGAAGATGAAATATTCCCTTACTAATTATGCTAAACTTGCATATTGTAAAAAAAAATATATATCATAAAACCTTGACGTTGTTGAACTTTTGTAACTAATCTAGTTCCGATAAACTTTTTGAGCGCCCACATATTTTAAGCAATCTTAAAAGTGAAAAACCCTTGCAATAACATCTTGCGTAATGCCCAATAAGCACAATGTAATAGTTATTACAACCCCATTCCCTTTTATGAATAATCAATGGCTCGTGATAATTTGAATTTATTCTTTCCTCGCAACTGTACGTCTGCCGGAATTCATTTTGCGGAGAGAGGTTAGCCTCGGTTCGGCACGCGATAGCGCAGAATAAATTGAAGTCCTACATTGGACCATGCTGTTGTGTGAACTTTAAGGCATAATGATAATTTAAAGCATAATCACATGACAACAATGAAATCAAATGAAACATCAGGCTTTGCTGTGCATTGCATGGGTAACCCGTCCTCGGTGTTCCACTCACAACTACTGTGAGATCATCGTTTTCTTCTTTCTTCTTGCTCCGAGCTGTCTCATTTCTATCCGGCCTATCGCTGTGTGCATCCTGGGAATGTCTAAATGGCTTCCTTTGGTTGATGAATGTTGCGCGATCACTCTGGATCTCTTTACACGACATGTTTGCTGCTCAAGATGCTCACTTTAGAGGAAAGACATGCCTGTCCCTTTTTTGTATTACCTGAACTGCAAAGCTCTGTAATTCGGATCATATGTGACAAGTCAATTCACTGTGTATGCCCTTACATTTATGTCAACTGTCAAGAAGTCATTTGCAATTATTTATTGAGCTTAAATTAGTGATTTATTTTATTGAATGTTTTTTGGCAGCACTTTTTTTTTTTTGAGAGCATATTAGTGCTGTTTGGGAATTTAAGGGCTGAACACCAAGCCGTGCATTAGCTGCCATTTGTTCCGGACTCAGTGGTGTAATGATTCGAGTGTCTGCTTGGAGTCTTGGAGGGTGTGGTTCGAACCCTGGCCGAGTCATACCAAAGACTTAAAAATGGTACATGCTGCTTCCTTGTTTGATGTTCAGCATTTAAAAAAAACAAAATATATCGAGCATGAACAAACAACCATAGCGCAGGCTTGATTGGCCCTATGGTCTCTTCCTGCATTGAAGTCCTTGTGAGGGAGCTCCTTTTATATCGTATGCCGACCTGACCAGACAAGAAGGGCTTTATCTCCTCCTGGAAGGTCTCAAGTTAAATGACAAGTTGTGACAAAATTTTTTTCCCTGACAGTCTGACATATTCATTGTCCACAAGATGTACCACCTCCCTCTACAGGTCATGAGTCAGCCAGCTGGGTTCTCGATTGACAGTTCTCATAGTAGCATGATAATTCACTTGAGACTCGATCACTTTCCAGAAGCTCTGAATTCAAACCCTTTACTGCCTTCAGCTGGATTTGAACACACAACCGCATTCTCAAACGGCCTGATCTTTCACCATCATTTTGGATTCCGTCCGAGCTTCTCAATTTAGAACTTGCTGCTGTTTCTCCCTTAACACTGGGTGGAGGTCCTGAATCTCAACCAAGAGGTCAGGCTGTATCTCAGACATTTGACACAGTCTGCCATCCCGCTCCGCTTGCTAAGTTTTGTGCCTATAGAATACAAGGCCACCTTCTTTCCTGCCTTGATGATTTCCTCCACTCACGTAGTCAGCATACAGCTCTCAATGGAATCCTCTCATTTCTTCTCTCATTAGAGGTTGGAATGGCCAAGGGCAGTATTTCGGACCCAGTCCTGTTTCTAGTATATATTAATGACATCTCCGATCCCCCGGAAAACTCTATTCTCCCGTTTGCAGATGACTCCACATTACGGCGTACAATTCCACATCCCACCGACAGGCCGGCAGAAACGGCTTCCCTCTCTGTTGACTTGGAAAGGATCAGATTCTGGTCAAAACATTTGGATCAAGTCCTTCAATCCAAGTAAATCCTGCATTCTCACTTTGTCTCTCCAGAAGGATTGTCAAACGAATCCAGCTCTCTATTTCCACAATCGACCACTGGAAGAAGTTCATTCTCCCGAACCTCTCAGCCACACCATCAGCTACATACTCTTCGAGGCGGACCATATCAAAAACTGTCCTCCGAAGTCAGCCGTAGACTGGAAATTCTGTACCGTGCCAAGAGACCTTCCGAGGTAGATCTGAACCTATTGATTGAGCTACAAGGCCTTTGTTTGTAGCTCATTGGAGTACTGCTCTTCCATATGGGCTGGTGCCCATGCCTCGCACATGTCTCTCCTGAATGCTGTAGAATCCAAAGCTCTAGACATCATTGATGCGTCCCACAAAGGAGCAGAACCTGATTGAATGTTGCTTTACAGAACCTTATTGGGTCTTCCATCTTGTCTTTTCTTCACTGCCCTCCATGCCCCAAATCTATCTATCCCCCACTGCTCCCACTTCTCTACTGTTTAACCGTCACATTTGTTGTGCAGTTGCTATGTTTCCTTCCCTTTTGTCTTTCCTCTTCATCCTGTTCGTCTTGTTCTGTCCGCATGTTCTCACACCAAACCCACTGTCAGTGCAGTGCATTACAGCCTCTGTTACCTCCCTTTTCTATGAGACTTGACTTTGTTCACACAAATCTTGGGAATGCTTGTCAACATTCCTTTCCACTCAGCCACAACTGTGCCCAATGTAAGGTAACTTAGACACAAGAAAAGGCAATTATGAAAGTTTTCACAAATTACAACAACCGATAACAATCTTCAGGCAGAAAATCGAACACCAAGTGTGGACTCGTCAGCTTTGAGAGACAGACTTTATTACACTGTACTTCATTTCATTGTTTCCATAGTATGTGTTTTAATGACTTGATGTACTTCCGTTTTGATTGGCAAAGGGGTGTGTGTGTGTGTGTGTGTTGTTTATGGGGGGGGGGGATGATGAGAGAGAGTCGGTGGATATCAAACACTATTTTGGATTCTTGTCAATACAGTATCGAAAAATATGAACTATTTATTTATTTTCATATTAAGTAGCCTGATTTTTAAAATCCAAATAATTGCTTCGCTCTTTCCATTTGTAAAAATAATAATAACAAGTCTGAAGACGACGATGCTTCACGAGCGGTATTGACGATGTAGATTGTGTCAGAAGTCAAGGATGAGAGAATGTGATAATGTTTGACCAAGTTATAAAATGTTCAACATGATGTGTACGAGTGACAGGTTATTAGCTGCAAATGTCGAAAACCGTTTCGTTCACAACTTTCAAAATTTGACCTTTGCATAACCTTTAAAGGTCCAAAACAATGTTGTGGACATTAAAATAAGGAAACAGGATACGTGCTATAGCTTATTGGAGTTAGTTCGTCAAGAAGGTCGAAAACCGGGTCGATTCCCACAACTTTGAAAATTTGACCTTTGTGAACTTTAAAGGTCAAAGGTCAAGGATTATGACCTTTGGTGCAAAACTTCCTCTGAATTCCAGGAACATATAACGTCATGTAGGCTATATGGCATTTCACATTGGATTATCCATACTTTGATGAAATAGCGTAAAAACAAACTTGAAGGGGGCGCACGGGCAAGGTGTTCGAGATAGAGCAAATGGTTTGAAGACTTTAGGTGGGGAATGACCTCAAGATTATGCATAAAAATATTGTCATCTAGCTCTCAAATTTGGGCGTGTATGATTTTTATGTCAAAATTCGCAATTTTCTAAGTTCGTTACCTTGTGACCTTGACCTTGGGACGAAAATGAAAAATCGAGCTCCGTGGGGCTATGCAGTGCCATTGGGTAACCAAATACCGAAACCCCTGCCATATTCGACAAACCCCTCGGAGGAGATGGATTTTTACGTCAAAATTCGCAATTTTCTAAGTTCTGACCTTGTGACCTTGACCTTGGGCGAAAATGAAAAATCAGCTCCGTGGGGCTATGCAGGTGCCATTGGGCTAACCAAATACCGAACCCCAGCCAGATTCGACAAACCCCCGAGGAGAAGATGCAAATTGAAATCGGCTACCCCCTAAAAACACATGTTTTTGGGCGTGGCTGCCCATAATGGGCGCACCACTGCCATTCTCAGGAAAACACAACTAGATCATGTATAAACCTCCCACCAAAATTTTATCAGGATCAGATCAAAACCCACGGAGCTATGCTCGGGACAGACAGACAGACAGACAGACAGACAGACACACACACACCAATTACGAATATAGTGGTCACTTATTTTTTCGTGAAAATATTTTTCAGTGAGGCCAATAATTTTCGCTGCCCCGCTATTCCTTTTATTATCAAGGCATATTTTCACCAGCTCTTCCAATTTATTGCTCTTCTGCCAACTTCTCCTTTTGCCACCCTTTTGTCTCTCCATAACATCCTACATTACCCTTTCCTGGTATTGCCATCAGTCTCCTCTCTTCTTGCACCCCAACCCAGGTTCCCAGGCAGTGGAGGCGAGAGGCAAGAGGTTTGAAGTGAACAGTAATAATGACAGACTCCTCTTTTCTGCCGATGAAAGCGAGGTGGTCGTTGGAGCCGACAGGCTGCGAGTGTTGGGTGAGCCATTATTCCAAAAACCGGCACGGCTTCTTCCTGGTTCCAAAGTGCCATCACTTTTAGCTCTGCTGTATGTTGATACGTTACGAGAGGGTAATGGGACTTTGTGTCCGATTTTGTGATCCGAGCACAGCAGTTTTATATTATGTACTATGATATTGAATGGTGAAATACAGTACGTTACATTGTATTCTGGATTATCCTTGTATTATACGACAGTCTGCAGTGAAGAAAAAAATTATTTTTTCAGCATGTCAAAATATCTTCTGAAGCAATGATTACAAAACAAGAAGTCATTGAAACCATAGGGTGACACCATTGTTACTCTGCGTTCGGTCGGCCTCAGAGCTGACTTAAGGAGAAGAAAAATAATAAGTTCTTACTCTAAATTATTCAATTGATTTTTCGAATGTTCCAGAATAAATGCTAGGATGGGCAAAAAAGTAATTAAACAAAGTGGGTGACCATTTTTTTTTTTAATTACCTCCACCAGTGAGGGTGGACAGAGGTTATGTTTTCACCCCTGTCTGTTTGTCTGTCTGTCTGCCTGAGCAGGATATCTCAAAAAGTTGTGGATGGATTCAGACGAAATTTTGTGGACAGGTGGGTGTGGGACAAGAACAAAATTATTAGATATTGATGAAGATCCTAATCCGGATAAGGATCCGATAATTTTTGAATTTTTAAAAACGGATTCTTCACCATTGAGAGAGAGAGGACCAAAAACGATATATAGCATGATATTTCAAAAAATTGCTGACGGATTCGGACAAAACTTTGTAGATTAGTTGGGTAGGTGACAAGAACAAGCCAATTAGATTTTAGTTCAGGTACGGATGCAGATCCGGCCTATCAGTGGGATACAAAATGTAAACTGTTCAGCCTGGTGGATGTGTTCACTCCACTGAGTGTCTTTCTACTTTATTTGTGTGTCCGAGGGAGCTGAGAAATGTATCGCAGAAACCACCCCACAAACCAAACAACACAACACAAAACAATCAGCAAAGGCATATTTCCTTATTTATTTTTTTAGTATGCATTGTTGAGGTTCGTATGAGAGCTAACACAATGCACAGCAAGGGGGGCATGAGACAAGAGTGGTAGTAGATGAAGAACAACAGTGAGGAAAAGACATGAGAAGATCTGTGGAAGGGAGAGGCATTGGGCGGGGAACTCGGGGTATGCAAGGTGGACATTACAGGGACTTTCAGGAAGGAAAGCAGGGAACAAAGATGATCTAATAATAAAATGCTCATTTAATAATCACGGCTTTGTTTTTCTCTCTCTTTCACTCTGCCATTATGTTTGTCATTTTATGATTCCCAGCAGATCCGAAATTTGATCATTACCCTCGCCAGAGGAGAGGGATTGATTGCAATTCCCCGAAAAAAAAATTTAATATCTTCTTCTCCAGAACGACTGGACAGATCGAGGCGAAACTTCACACAAATGTTTCCCAAGCCTTGGGGATACCAGGGTGTTCACAAATAATTGATAGGTTATGTGGTCTGGCAGCTATATTGGATTGAACGAAAGTCTTTTTAAAATTCCCTCTGTTGAACCACTTCATCAATCGACATGAAACTTCACAATTATGATCTAGTAGTATTAAATGGGGAATATATGTTTAAAATTTCAACCTGATCAGACGCATGGTCTGGCAGCCAGAATTATTTATTTTTTAATCTGGGTTATTATTTATTTATTTTTAAATAAGGTTCACTTGGCTGTAGTTGCTTGGATGGGTTTGAGGGTAGAGGAGTAGCAGATGAAACCCGAATCCTATCCGGGTTCCTCCTGATGACTTCATCTTTGTTCTTTGCATGTTCGGGTTCCTACTGATTACTCCAATGGAGGACTGTACCTATTTTGGTCTACCATTTGATTTGAATTTAATTTATTTTAATCCATTCTGATCCAGTTGAATAATAATAAACGTCAGGGGGTCAGGGGTCAGGTTCGTTCAAAGCGTGGTTGCATCAAAGCGGCACATCTTGGTACCGGTCATCACTGCTAGCAGTTATAAAATGGAGTTCCAGTTATGTCTATTATTATTTACATAACACACCGGTACACAAACACCACACAAAACACACCACACAAAAACTAACAAACATGACACAAAAACAAGTCCTGGTGTGGATCTGCAATCTCTGATTGCTCTTTTTCTTGTTTTAATTTGCGTTGCTTGGCAGATATACAAGTGCAGATTACCGCGGTGCTTTGTTAATGTTGTTAATTACTATCTTGATTATTAACTCCTAAATAATTATGTTGTTTAATTCTTGATATATGTGGTTGGCCAGATGTTGCTAATTGTCTCATTAATTATATTTGCCATTTTTAAAGTAGCTTTTCAGCTGCATATTGATAGTTGCTAATTTATCGGTGCAGAAATAATTCAGAAGTATCAGATAAGGTCTCTCTTTCTTTTTTCGTTATCTCTTGATTTATTAAGCCATTTAATGGCCTGAATTGTTTACCTTTTCTGATGTCATTACTCCGATAAGTAATTTTATGGGTGGCAGGATAGTTCATTGGCAAATATGCTTTCGTGCATGAGCTTTGTAGTTTTAGATGACGAGGGAAAACCAGCAATCGGATGAATAGTTCAACTCTCTCAAGAAAATTGGTCGTTGTTGGCTGTTTGTAACCTTACCCGTTCTCTCATCTTTGTTATCATTAGTTGCCAGTGATCTTTCCTACCACCTATCCATCCAATGTCACTTGCATGCCTTATATTATTTCCATTGTAAAAGCATAACTCGTGTCCAAGTGGCAAGTACGACAAATGGGCCAAAATTGGTCATAGCTTTCATTTTGAATGCGCAGCGAAATTGTGCAACGGTTGGGACGAAGGTAACGCCTCTTATTTTTCAGTTCGTAGGCAAAGCGTCATAGGAAAGCTACGCAAGATCACAATGAAAGGTTTGTATCTCTCGCCCATTTTAAGTTCAGTGGCACTGTGATCGGTCATGTGACAAGCATCAGACCACTTCTCAAAATGGCGGCCCCACTGGATGTGCATACGAAGCAGAGAACAGTTATTTAATTTCTTACTGGTGGAAGAGATTCCTCCATTGGATATTCATAGGCCTTTAAAGAATGTTTGAAGAATGCATAAGAGGCATTAGATTCGTAACCGACTCATAACGAGACTTTGGGAGAGAGGAGGGTAGGGTAAGGGGATGGAGGGAGACCGAGGAAAGAGGTGGAGCGAGGAGGGGTGGGGTAGGAGGGGAGGGAGCGAGGAGGGGTGGGGCAGTGAGGAAGGAGGGTGGGCAGTGAGGAAGGAGGGGAGCGAGGAGTGTGGGATGACTAAGGTGGGGAGAGCGAGGAGAGGTGAGGAAGGAAGGCAACGTGGTGGAGGGCAAGGTAAGGCAATGTGAGGGGAGGGTCCGGCCGGATTAATCACGTCCAGATACGTGTGGAGATAACCACCATCCAGATCGTGCAGAAGAACCACATCCGGATACGTGCGAGATAACTACCATCCGGATACGTGTGGAGTAACCACCATCCGGTATATCACCATCAGATATGACAAGGGAGACAGAGTTGGAGAACAGAGTGAGGGGGAGCAAGGTAGGAGTATGAGGGGAGGCCGTCTGGACATAACACACCATACAGACGATGGGTATACGAGGTGGGGGGGGGGGGTTGAAGAAAATGATGGGGAGGAGAGAGAGGGTGGAGGAGCGAGGAGGTAGGAAGACTGAGGGTGGGGAAGCGAGGGAGGAGGGAGCGAGAAAGGAGGACGAGGAGGGTGGGGAGTGAGGAGGGGTGAAGGAATGGAAGGAAGACACGCATGAATGGATGGGAAATAAGTGTGAGGGGATGGGAGGGGAAGGCAGTGTGAGGGAGGGCAAGGGAAGGCAGCTGAGGGGGCAAGGGAAGGCAGCGTTAGGGGAGGGAGGTAAGCAGTGTGAGTTGGGGTCATCCGACATAACCACATCCAGACATGTCTGGAGATAACCACTTTCTTGAACATGTCCAGAGATAACCGCCATCCGGAAATGACGACGCGTCCACATATTGGAGATAACTACCATCCGGGCATAACCACCGTTCGGATACGTGTGAAAAAGCACTATCCGGATACGTGAGGTGATAACCACCTCCGGATACATGCAGAGATAACCACCATCGGATACGTGTGGAGATAACCACTGTTTGGATACGTGCAGAGTACCACCATCCAGACCCGTATAGAAATAACCACTGTCAGGGAAAGTGCGGTGATGACCACCACCGGTATGTGTGGAGATAACCACCGTTCGTATACGTGCGGGGGATTATCTTAATAATAATGTGTGTGGTGTGTGTGTGTGTGTGTTGTCCGTGTGTGTGTGCATTGTGTGGTGTGTGTGTGTGTGTGTGTGTGTGTGTGTGTGTGTGTGTGTGTCAGTCAGTCAGTGTCTCACCTCCATAACTCCAAAACCATGAAACCTAGCAGCCCCAAACTTTGCTTGTATACTTAGGGAACTCCAAGGGAGTGTATGAATGGAAACTGAGCGTTTAGGTAAATTTAAACATCCCCTTTTGAAGATAATTAATGGCTTACCTTCATGAAAGGCTTATCCTTGGTCAGCTCAACTTCACCTCGCAAGGTTCTTAGCTGCCTGCCATTTTGATTCGGCCTACTAAAAATGCCTTGAAACACGACATACTCTCAGGGATTAATTAAAGTATATAATGAAAATATAATTTCAGATTTGAGGATCGGATCTGGTGGATTAAATAAGAGTCGAAATCTGGAGTGAAATCTGTAAATGTTAGGAAATTACCGATTTCTTATAACTAAGTGTATAAGCGTATTTATTTAAAGGAGGCTATGTCGTATGCTTCCATCTTCTCCATACTTACACAACAACATGTGAAATTGCCAAAGCATTAAACTGAACTTTTTCTCCTGTTCCGACATTTATATTGAGTGAATAAAACATGAACGAATATGCACGAAGTGTAATTTCATTGAGTGCAACAACAATAATTTTAAAGCAAGCGAAAGCTCCTGCGACTCATGCAGTGGGAATGGCAACCATCTGGTGGAGGGAGAGGAAGGGGTGATAGGAATGAGGGTGGTGGGCAGAAGGAGGCAAGGGAAGGGTGGAAGGATGGAGAGAGGGAAGGGTGGGCGGAGGGACGCAGAATTGCCGGGCAATGCCAGTTACCTTTGCTAGTATCATAATAAACTGACATTTGTAGACAGATGGACAAAGTGAACCAATTGCTTAATCCTGCTGATCACTTCACGAGCTGAGTAACTACACACAAGGAACTTTGATGCATGATGAGCCATTTCCCCCATAAAACCATTGCTACATCAACACCACATTAATTAAGTCTATTGGTTTATCAACTTAACTTTGATAAACTGTTTGATCGGGAGGGAGGAGGAGCGAATACATTTAGCGGATGAGGAATGACAAACACAGATGGCACATTCACCTTTTGATGACACCTTTTCACAAACCACAATCACTACACATTTATACAATTCCATCCATCCATCCATTGGAACCATACTCTGTGCAGAGCGTTGGTGCTGCCTAAGCAGTCTCCTGGGCTATTGGGCACAATCCTGGACAGGTCACCACTCTGACGCAGGATACCAGCAAGCTGGCACTCATTTTGCCAACCTCAGAAGGACGACAAGCATCGTCAACCCCACCTGGTATTAATTCAAAAGAAAGTGAGATTTGGACTCAGGATCCTAGGATTCCAAGCCCACCACCTAACCATTAAGCCAACACCAGGCGTATTCATACAGTTACCCATCCATAAGTGAACTACCTACCATTCCTCCAATATCCATGTACACCACCTCTTTTTCTACACATAACTATCCAACTCAACTTTAAACCTCCTTTACTGGAAAATAGAGGTGGAAGTAAAAAAAAAAAATTACCCCCGTGTGGGGGTGACGGTCATCTCTATATATGTTTTTTACTATCATAATCGATTAACCGTTGCCAGATATCTCCTAAAATGACAGACTAGATAGGTTTTGAAAATGGCAACTTTCACAACTTTCGTGACCTCGTGACCTTGACCCTGACCTCGAATCCGGGAAAAAATATGTCGTTGGGTATCATCATCGACCTCTACCCACATACAAATTTCATCAAGATCGGAAGTAAAAGTTTTCTTTGTACCGGGAGGTGTTTTTGACCATCTTCCAGGACGTTACGTGGCGGCCAAACGGGACGGAAATTCAAAAATCTGTCCGGTTAGATACAAGATAATATTTTTTACTATCATAATCAATAAACAGTTGCCGAATATCTTGTAGAATGGCAGACTAGATAGGTTTTGAAAATGGCGATTTTTATAACTTACGTGACCTCGTGACCTCGTGACCTTGACCTTGAACCCGGACAAAAGTTATATCGTTGTGCAACACTCATCGGCCTCTACCACATACTAAGTTTCATCAAGATCGGAAAGAAAAATTGTTGACGGACGCGACGTACGGACGGAACGGACATTTGGTCCGGCTTTATTAGGTCATCTTATTTAGATGCCCTAAAAAGAGAGAGAGAGAGAGAGGAGAGAGGAGAGAGAAGAGAGAGAGAGAGAGAGACAGAGACAGAGAGAGAGAGACAGACAAACAGAAGACAGAGACAGAGCACAGAAGATTGCGAGAAACCAGGAAGAGCAAATCAGAAGTCATGTTGGTAAAGACAAAAAGAAATGACATGAGGGCGAATAGCTGAAATTGGCACTTGTAAATGTAGTATGACAGTACTCGCGTATCATTTCCGATAATGTCAGAGAGGGGATTGGCTCTGATGGCTGAATGTTGGAAAGGAGATTGGCTGTGGCACGATTTGATAGATGCGACTGGGCTGAACATGTAGCAAGAATGCTTGACATGTAGCAAGAACCGACAACCGGTGGACAGCAAGAATTAGGAAATGGCAACCTCACAGAAGTGCCTGAAAGAGGTTGTTGTAAACCAAAGATCAGATGGTAAGATGAAATTGAAAAATGCACCACAGTACCAGGGCCTTAAATTGCATTGAATAGAAGAGTGGACCATGCTGAAGAAGGGAGGCCTTAATCCTGCAGTGGACTAGTTAGGCCCGTCAAGTCGAGTGACACTCGATGACCACTTACACGTAAAAAGCGAAAGATTCCAGCAGCAGTGAAAATCTGCAGCATTATATGGATGTTTACAAGTCGTGTAAACTCTGTGTAAAGTTTAACAACTCGAGGAATGACAATTTCCTCGTGACTTGGGTCGACAACAATAAAGACAGGCCCAGGATGGAGGATAAACAGAGATGGAAAGATATAGAGGCAGAGTGTGAGATCGACTTGAATGATTGTTTCATTTTTTTTAATTTCCCACCTCCCCCCTCTCCCTTTTGCCCCCCCACCCCCCTTTGCACTGAAATTGAGAGAGAAGGACTGATCGTGTCAATAGCAATTTGTCGGTTCTCGAAACGTGGAGATGTTTGTCCAATTGATGGAATCGCTGCAATCCGGAGTTATTTTCACGAATGAAAATTGTTTTTGCGTCATCACTTTGTGGCGGAACACACGAAGGTGTCCAAATTATGTCGTGATTATTTCGGGTCCTCGACTTGTAACCATTTCTCATCAACTCGGAGCCGCAGTTTACGCACTCTCGTATCCCGGCTCAAGAGCACGTCTCCAGGTTTTTGAAGGTTTCTTCGCTCTATTGGAAAATTAATCTCCGTGGCTCGTAATCTGACATTTACGGATTTGAAGGTAATTTTGTGCTAATTCAGTCCCGTGATCTCGCCACGATTAATTTCCCACACAGGAAATTGCGTTTCAAAACCACTGAAGCTAATCCTGTGTCTGCACCTCCAAAAAATTTTTTAAAAATATATAAAATTGTTGAAGCTTCCTTTTCAATTCAAGAGTAGGGAAGATGGCTGCTTCTCTGTTTCCTGTCATTTTGTTTGTTTAGCATTCAGAGTCGTATGAGGAAATCATTATTGGCTCAGGCCTGCAGAATGCTCATAACATTGATGGTGTTCTGTGCCGGCTTCGTTCCGGGAGAGCCGACTGGGAACGTGCTGGTGGTACTGAAGACCTTTTTGAGTGCCTGGAGTGAGTTGTGCAGAGAAAGTGCTGAAAACGTGATGCTGAGAGTACACCTGTGATTCTCCCCGGAGATGCGCAGTAACAGAGCAAATTTTCGGGCCATTTTCAAATCCCTGCTTGGCCGTTCACAGTTTTGTTTCCTTCATTTCCATCCTCTCTTAACGAGCTCATGCGATATCCACACAACCACTTCTGTTCATTTTAATTAAAAATCGACCTTCATAATGACTGCCCATGGGGCATAATATGGTCACTTGACACTATAATCCATGAAGTCAAAATCGTTGGCTGTTTGTTCATGTGCAAACAACTTTACCGTGTGAAGGGTATTTCACAATACTTTGCCTCCTTCATTCGCATTGTGTGTTCCCTCATCACCCCTCTTTTGTGTGTACCCTCAACACCCCTCTTTTGTGTGTTCCCTCAACAGCCCACTCTTGAGTGCTTGGCTCTGTGACCGAAATAATTGCCCAAGCTTCGGCGTGTCATCTCATCTGCTTTGTACACCTCACTTGGTTGCAAGATTCTAATTCTGGCCTGAACAAATCAATCATCCTCAATTTCACATTCTCTGTCCAATTACTTGCAATCTCATGAAGAGGTGACAGCAAATTTGAAGCACCTTTGTCCATTTATACCCAAACATTGTTCACACAACAGGAAGAATTCTTTCAATCTATTTTAAGTCTATCATCAGGCTATTACTGCCTTCTCGGGTCGGAGCCTATTTATTTCTTCGTTATTTGTTTACTCGTTTACTTGTTTATTTCATCGGTTTTAGTCCCAACAGCTGGGAGGTATCACGGTCTTTTTGTGGCCTTTCACTGACATTCATGCAATACTTGAGTGGGGGAGGAGGAGGGGGCAATGATGTGTAATATGCTTGTACACTTCTGTACTCACTACTGTATTGCCATTCATGTCGAAACAATAATTAGTAGAGCTCCGTTTTTATCTCTGCCTTTACATGGACAGGAGCGGAGGGAGCTATTTTCGAACACTCTGTTCAAACTCCCCAGATCCGAGCAGAGCCTTTCAAGCATCTGAGGTATGTCAGCTTCACACATTCGAATTTCTACCATGGCTCATGTCCTCATTGCACCCGAGATTAGATGTTTGCAGCTGTTGCATTGGTTAGGAATTTAAAATTGACCTTTTTTTTCCCATCGAATACTGACAGCATATATATATATATATATATATATATATACATAATATATATACATAGACGCGACACTGGCGGTGCCTAAAGTAAGTATACAAAGCACTTTTGCCTTAACTAGAGCAGAAGAGGTTGTCTGACCTTCGCATTAGCATCATGCTGCATGGACAGTCGTGATAGTCAGGTGCGCTCATAGATGGATGAATGACAATGAAGGGAATTTTCAGCGAATTCGACAACTCAAATTGGGAATCCTAAACAAAAGACGAGAGTTCTTTTTTGCACTCAAAAATAAAAAAAAAGAATTGGAAAGAAAACTCTTCAATGGTACAGGATGTGACAAGCTTTTGCTTCAACAAAGATATTGTTGTTCATGTGCTTCATCTTCTGTTGTGTCGCCTCCGGACAATTTTTTTTACTGTTCTTCATTCATAGTGCTTTTCAGAACTGACACCATGACAGATGGTTGAGATTTAATAACCAGAATGATTTTAGAACTGGAACATTATGACAATAGAAAGCTATAATTCCATTTTTACCAAAAGAAAGAGGATTCATTTTGAAAGCCAGTTGTATGGGTGTGTGAAGTATCCCTTGGGAAGTCCACGATAACCTCAAAAGTATGTGGATATTAATTACAGTCGTTAAGGGATAAAGAGCCATCTACATGTTAATCATTTGAAAGTAGCACGTACTCTTGATAGAGCATCGGCGATGCCGAAGCAGTTTCTGCGCAAAGGTTGTGCTGGATAGTTTGCCCTTGCCTTCCCAGCAGTAGGTCAGTCAGGGCAGGGATTTGTAATTTGTTCAGGTTGCCGGCGGTAGCCCTCATACTCTTTGTGGAAAACACCCGTGGGATCTTTAACGGTCAGCAACAACCAATGCTGGTAAACGGTCTTCCAGCTCAACGTCCATCCCACGGATGATGCACACATTGAAAATGTGTCACCCTTCATGCAAAACACCAGCATGACAGTTTACAGCTGGGTTTTGATTTTAACCCAGGCTAGATAGCTCCAAGGTGAGTACACATACCACTAAGCTATCGTGCCACCCCACCATGTACATATTACTTATTTTAAAAAATGAAACTCTGGATTCCCTCCCTTGTTTACCAATTCTGTAACTCATCTTCTACCTTTCTCCCTCTTCCCTGTAACTTTCTCTTTGCTTCATTTTTTTTTCTAAAATTATCCCCCACTCCTCTTCAGTAGAAACGATGTAAATGGCCTCGAATGAAATATACATTTTGACAATGACAAGGAACAACTGTATTATTAGCCCCCATTGGACTTTGTCTGAAACAGGGGTTTATGGATTGGGTCTCGTCTGTCCGTGCGTCCGTCCGTCTGCAGCCATATCTTGGATATGTTTGGACCGATTTTGTTCAAACTTGGCACAAAGATAACACATGATGGTATACATAGGAACATTATTTTGTTTCGTGATTCGATCCAAGATGGCCGACTGGTGGCCATTTTAGTTGTAAAAAATCCGATGTTGAACACGTCCTCAACCATTTCTCAGACATGCATTTACTGTTCTTGTTCAAACTTGATGCACCGATAAATAATCAATGATGGCTTACATATGCACATCATTTTTTTTTTCCAAGATGAGATCCAAGATGGCCGACTGTGGCTATTTTGTTACTTACATATTCTTGCCCGATCGTATGCAATCTTCCATGTCACATGACCACTCAATTCAGTTGTGCATACACATAAATTTTGTTAACAAGGACTAGTCCTTTAACTCCGTACATGAAAATTACTAAAATCACGTGGCTATAACATTTTATGTCTTTTCTCCTTGTTAAATTGGAGAGTTCATAGAACACATTACCCCGCACTGTCTTGCGAAACAATGCCGTAATATTTTGTCCAAGGACTGTGCTGCTAAACTGATGGAGAATGAATCAAGAGAAATGCTCAAAACCAGGGACACTACACCAGTGGATTGAAAAAGATGGTGTGAATGAGCCAGATGGCCAAATGTAGGTTCTGCAAGACAGAAACAGAAAGTACTAGTCACCTGCTTTGTGATGCAAAATACTATCAGAACAACTTTACACACAATGGCACAACAAAGTATGCAAAGTGATTCATTGGCATATCTGCAAAAATTTCAACATTTTAGTTCCAGAAAACTCATGGAAACACGAACCAAGGGCAATCATTGAAAATAATGACATCATGCTCACATACGACCTGATGATCCCATCGAGTGTGAAGAGAGAAAACAAAGCTTTGCGACTGGACATCTTTCTCAGGAGCAAAAAGAAAAAGACAGCATTGCTGATTGAGATATCAGTACCCAGCAATTTGGGCTTAAATAATGCAGAAATCAAGAAAATGACCAAATACCAGGACCTCAAAAATGAGGTCAACAGATCTTAGAAGCTGAAGAGCGTCAAAATTGCAGCAGTGATAATTAATTGGAGCAACATGAATAATAAAGAACCTCACTGAGATTTTAAAAACCATCCGAGGGAATATTTCCACAAACAAACGACAATTGGAGGCAGCCCTCGGAAAAAAAACTCTTTAACTCCATAAATTTGAGAAAGGATTCGGGGACGATCCTAAAAAGAGCCCACAGAACAAAACTTTGAGGTCAGGTCAGGTCAGGTATGGGAGCATGCGCCAGAGCAGTGTGTCGCTGCATCCACTTTCCGCCGGTACTCCATGCGGCCTCCTGGCCATCCCCAGGCAGATGCCTGGCCCATTCCCATCTCCTTGAGATGCTGATCAACCTGCTGCAACCACGAGGCACGTGGTCGGCCGATTGGCCTCCTGCCATCACGAGGCTCCCTCGCGGAGAGAATCTGGTGAGCAGGATCAGCATCAGGAAATGACCACATGTCCATACCGCCGCAGCTATGCTCACGGACTATGCAGGTAACACATCTAATATGAGTCTCTCTCAGCAACCGCTCGTGGACACAAAGTCCGACCAGCGATTGCCAAGGATTCTCCGAAGAGACCTGGTACCAAAGAATTAAGTCTCCATCTCAGATCCCTGGTCAGAGTCCAAGTCTCACATCCATAGAGCAAGACTGGAAGCACAATGACCTGAAGACTCGGACTTTCGTCCTCCCGCACAGGTACCGGCAGCGCCACACCCCATTATCCAGTGAATCCATGACTCCCCAGGCCTGACCAGACGTCTAATGACCTCTGGCTCACAGCCAGCAGGAGCATGAATATCACTACCAAGGTAAGTGAATCACTCCGCGACCTCAACATCTTTACCACAAACAGGCACAGACAGGATAGCAGCATCCAAGATGTCATTGAAAGCTTGGATCTTAGTTTTGACCCAGGAAATCCGTAATCCCAGCAGCTCTGACTCCTTATTCAGCACCTCGAGGGCCCCCAAAAGGATATCTGGAGTCTCGCACAAGATGACTGCATCATCTGTGAAATCAAGGTCAGAGATCTTGACATTCCCAAACGATGCACCCCAGCTTGATCTCTCCGACATCTCCCCAGAATCCAGTCCATACAAGTCCTGAAAATGTGGGGGCCAGTACACACCCCTGATGAACTCCAGTAAATAAATAAGTCAGAGATGGGACCACCACGTCTCGCAGCACTCTCAGTACAGAGTCTTCTTCTTCTTCTTTCAGCTAGCTCCCGTTAGGGGTCGCCACAGCGGATAACCGTCTCCATTTCGCTCTATAAATCTCATGATTTATAGAGGATGGCAACATCAAGGATGGTGGCCTTAAAGGCACCCACAACTCTTCGAGTTCCCCAAAGCACCAGACACCCCAAATCTCCACTCAGCCTGTTGCAGAACTCCTCACGCTACTCTCTCAGTACCAGAGTATAGTTCAGATATCAGATCGATCAGTGACACAAGTGCAGGCATTCACCAGCCTTGAGAAGTCAGCATGGATGCTAAGATCCCTGGAGCTTTACCCCTTCAACCGGTTCACCACAGCATGTGTTTCCACAAACGAAGGTGGACCACATTTGATTGGAGGGTCAGCAACAGTGATTTAGCACCCCTGACGTCCAACCCGACAGCTGGTGGATCGCCTGGTACAACCGCTCAAAGTAACCGGCCCAGTGAGCCTTCACTTCGGACTCCTCTGTTAAGAGCCCACCATCCTCTGCTCTAACTGTAGTACACCGAGGGATGGGCTTGGACGAAAGCAATGCGCGAATTCCCCTGTAAGCAGGATGAGAATCACTTGACCACAGGTGATGCTCTTCCCCCTCACAGATTCCTCGCACATAGGTCTCCTTGTCCACCCTGAGTGCATGTACAGTTTTACGCCTCAGCTCCCTGAACAGCTCAGCTCTGCCATTCAGCCTGGTCCCGACTCTGGGCAATGGTATCCAGTGTCCCTTGAGAGACAAAATTCTTCTTAGCCCTCCGGTGAGTTCCAAGACATCTTCCGGCAACATCAAGGATGGTGGCCTTAAAGGCACTCCACAACTCTCAGGTTCCCCCAAAGCACCCAGACACCCCAAAACTCCACTCAGCCTGTTCACAAACTCCTCAGCTACTCTCTCATCCTTGACTTGCAACATCCAGCCTAGGCTGGGATGGTACCATTCTCCTGGATTTAAGGTGCAACTTAAGAGTTGCTACAACACGGTGTCAGTATTGAGAACTGAGCACTCCGGTAGACCCTGCATCTTCTTAGTGATTGTGCACCCAATTGAGAGAGTGTACTCTTTCGTGTCATTTGCAGGCACACACACTTTATTCAAAGAAGAATGTAGGGATGGTTTCACATGCTCATTCATGTGACCATCCCGACCTTTGTTACATATACTTTTTGGCATCTCTCCATACTTTTATATTTAAAAATGTTTTTTATAACTTGTTCTATGCTGTACTTTAAAAAAATGTATTTACATGCTGGATAATATTATTTTGACTGCACTATGAAATGTCTTGTTAAAACTCGGTTGATTACGAACAGAGGGACACAAAGGATGTGAAGACTGACACGTAGTCCGACTTGAAGTACAGACTTGACAATGGTTTTCTGTTGCCAGACTGTCCATAATATTCCATCGTTCACTACACCCATATGGGTGTTATTGGCCTCTGGCCAATTGTGTCGACACGGGCCTGCCCCACCAGGCTGATCTGCCACTCCTCTTGGCCATTGCTTCACGCTTAGGTATGCAGCATGCCGACTTTGAGAAATCCTTTCAAGTTCTGAAAAATTGAGTAGTATTGGAACTTCCCACTGTAAAATACAGCAGATTATTCTTTAAGCTGAATGTATATATATATATGTATATATATATATATGTATATATATATTATATATATATTATATATATGTACGAGGTCCGTCTACAAAGTAATGGATGAACCTGTTATGTGCTCCACTTCACACACTTGGATGAACGGGTTGCGTCACAGTCTTTCGCACATTCCAGCAATCTATATATTATACTGAAGGACCAATTTTGTGGTCCTCCTAGCGGTCACGTCACGTTTTTTCTCGGTACTGTGACTTGAGAAGTTTTGACACGGTGTTTGTACGTCAAAGTAGACACGTGCACAAATCAGGGACTTCTCACAAGGAGTAGTGTACACCAAAAATGTCGTGTACAAGGACGTTTTGTAGGCCTCATTAGGTAAGGCCATGGAGTACATCGACTGGATCCAGCTTCTACAAGAGCCGCCACTGGTTGTCATATTGGGTCATGGAACGGAATCCGTCTGTGACGGGGTTTCGGCGAGTATATATGATGTGTGATGGTGACTACGCCATTGTGTGATTTTTTACAGGTCGTGCTTTACACGTTGTCTAGTCTGAGTCGTCGCGCTATGAGTCGTGAGCAGAGAGCCAATCTGAAGTTTCTTGCCAAGCTTGGCAAAACACTTTCCGAATCCTTTGCAATGCTGCAGCAAGTCTACGGGAAGGAACGATGCCACGTACACGTGCTTTTGAATGGCACAAGAGGTTCAAGAGGGACGGAGGAGGTTGAAGATGATGCACGGTCTGGAAGACCTCAACAAGCAGAATGGCGGCAACATCGAGCGTGTGAAGCAGATGGTGCGCGCAGATCGTCGACTCACGGTGCGGATGATTGCTGAGGAACTCTCCATCAACAAGGACACTGTCTGGAGCATCATCAATGATAATCTCGAAATGCGCAAAGATGGTCCCCAAGCTGTTGCCGAGACCAGAAGAGCAAAGAGTCACTGTGTGTCAAGACATTATTGCACCTACGAGTGTTGAGAGTCATTACTGGCAATGAATCGTGATATTCGAATACGATCCCGAGACAAACGGCAGAGTCATCAGTGGAAAAGTCCGGCATCACCAAGACCAAATAAAGCAAGGATGTCGAAGTCGAAGGTCAGGTGAGTCTCATCGGCTTTGGTGAACTCAAGGGCATCGTCCACTTCGAGTTCTACCACAGGGTCAAACAGTGAATCAATACGTTGACAAGGAGATCCTCCGCGCGCCTCAGGAGATCATCGGCACAAGGAGGGATCTGTGGGAGAGAAGCACTGGGTGCCCACCATGACAACTCCCCTACTCACAGTGCCTGAGCATCCGACAGTTTCTGGTGGAGAGGAACGTGCCAACTCTGGAGCAACCCATATTCGCCAGACTTTGCCCTTTGTTTTTTCCTATTCCCCAAGCTCAAGGGGGTGATCAAGGGGACCCGAGTTCCTGATGTGGAGGCCATCAAAGGGCCGTGACGACGGAGCTCCGGAGAATTCCAGAAGAAGCCTTCCGGGGTGCATCGAAGTGTGGAAGAGAGGATGGACAAGTGTGTGAGACTGGAAGGAAACTAATATGGAGACAAGCTGTGATTTCAATATATTTTTTGGAATAAAATTTCTGTGAAGTCAGTCCTGTTACTTTTTAGACGGACCTCGTATATGTATATGTTATTGTATTGTATATGTAAATGTATGTATCAGAAGCCTCTGACTGTTATGCTGATAATCGCTATGGATTATGTCTCACAAGGTAAAACTGCATAATCTGCAAAGAAAAACCATCCTCTGCCACCCAGATGATTGTTCCCGCTAATGCAAACCATTTAAAGCACAGAATGCATTTAGTACGAAGGACTGACGTATGTGACAGCTGTAAATTAACATGGCATGTGACGAGCACTCACCCGTTCACCATTGGACATAGTCCTACACCAAAGTGTCACCTCCAATCTCGAGGCCTCGGCCCAGAACTGTGTAACAGACAAAGATTACATGGTCCACATCAGTTAAACATCAAACGGAGCCGCCTATGCTCCTGTCCACTGCGATGCTCACCTAACAGTCAGGAGGTGCGTCTGATGTTTGATGACGAATGTGGTCTCATTGTTTAGATATTGCCGTCCTGATGAGGGGAAATATGTTTGAAATCTGGATAGGTGGCTCCGTTTGATGTTTGAAATCCGGATCGGCACCTCTATTGTTCCTGATGAAGCTGGCTGTGAAGCTGGTGAAATGTCGCCTGAGACTAGGTCTGCTCTTGCTTTTTTGCTCAAATTAATGGAGTCGATCTAGGTTTTTACTTTTACTTGGAAGAAAGTCATATATATATATTATATTTATATATGTATTATACCACACACAATACACACATCCATGAAGGTGGATACTCTGAGAACTGGAAGGGCTCCGTTCCACTTTCTGAACCCACATATGGAGTAACAGCCAACGACAACCCACCACTGTGGAGATGGTAGCCAACAATAGCATCTTGGACGTGTACACATACCACAATAACCACCACACACACACACACACGAGCAGCACGACACACACACACACACACACACACACACATCCATATATTGTATCATCTACTGCATTATAGATAGATATTTGGGATTCAAAAGAGGATACATCCTAATTCGTTACAGCCTTACCTTGTTACCCTCCCCCACGTATATCCATAACAGTCATCTACATGGATTAGCCCTGTCTTGTTTCGCATGTTGAACTGTCTTCCTTAGTCTGTCGCCTCGAGCTCTTTCCTGGAGGATGGTTTTTCTCTACAAGTGAAGAGCACGGTTGAACTGGCAATGTGGTAGCGGGGTAACAATTTAGCTCAGCCAGCAAGGGAACAAACAAACAGGGAAGGAATATAGAAAGAAGGGGTGGAAACACTGAAACCAGCAAGAGTGTTGGGTTAGGAAGGATTAATGGGGTTAATAAAGATCATGGGTCATGATGAAGAATGACACGAGGTGGCATTGCATTGCCTGCTTGAACTCGTGGAGGGAAAGAACGTCCTCTGAAAGGCATTTCGATAAATAGGAGAAGCAAGGAACAAAGTACGTAGTTGAGGTGTACAGCCAGGCTGGATTTTTGAAGTTTATTTTAACCACTGGAGGGTGATGGGAAGAACATGTGCATCCTGGAGTTGTAAGGAGTGTTGGAGGACTGAGGGAGCAATAGCAGAGATGAAACGGTAAAAAAAACAGAGACCACCGACCTGCTGGTGATGTGAAAGCAACAGTCCCTGTGCTTCTGCCTTGTTGCGTTAAAATCCAACAATGTTGAGATCTTTGGATTCCACCAAATCCAGAATTTCATGTTTGCTGATGACTACCATACCACCACCTCATGGTCTCTCCCATTTTTACCCCCTGAGCTTTACTGTACTCCACTCACCCCCATTTTCCCTGCAACTCCTTTCCTCATGCCGTTGTGTGTATTTGTTCTTTGTCCAGCTCTTTCCCCTTTGCCCCGATTTGTCTGTTTATCCTTTGTTACCTGCTCATCTGTTCTCACCTGAACGTCACCTCTTGTATCAACAGCCTCATGGAAGAGATAAACAACAGTGAGCTGAGCAGATCAAGAGACTGAGAACAGCAGCCGAGAGGAAAAGGTGGACAAAAATGTACAGTGTGAAGGGGAGCGGCAGGGAATGAAATGGGTATGGGGTAATTGAGTGTATCGGACAAACTCAGGAGTGGGTATGGCAGATACCATTCGGTATCAGTGGGCAGCAGAGTTGAAGGATTGGAGGGAATAACACGAAACAACAGACAAAGGGAGACAAAGGGGGCTAGACAAAAGCAGGATGGGGGGCATGTTCCCGGAGGTGAGCATGAAGCTTGCAAAAGTAACAAACTTTTTTTGGCAATATTTCACATTCCCCAATTGGCAATGATGAAGTCGTTTAAACATGTCGAAAAAGAACACCACGTTTTATCAATCTCGTTTGTTTTTCTGTGTCAGGCTTCAGACTTACTGATCAAACGCACTCGGTGGCATAATGGTTAGAGCGTCTGCTCTGAGTCTGGGAGGTCGGCAATTCGAACCCTGGTTGAGTCATGCCAAAGGCTTTATAAATGGTACGTGGTGCTTCCTTATTTGATGTTCAGCATTTTAAAAGGATAGAGCATGGACAAACAACCATAGGCTGGCAATATTAGTGCAGGCTTTGATGAGCCTAACGGCTTCCTCCTGCGTTGAATTCTCTTGAAAGGGAACATATTATTATCACCTTTTACATAAGCAACACACCAAAGCAAAGGCAACGCAGTGATCGTCTCACTTGTGCGTTTCCACGCCAGCAAATTGCCAAATGAGTGACGGTTTGAAGGTAAAACATGTATGGCAGGACCCCAGGGAGGAACCTTGGACATTTCCATGATTTGAAGAGTCATAAGTCAGCGAGAGGGCTGGCAGGATGGCCTAGAGGTACGCACACTCACTCTTAGCTGTCTTGCCTGGGTTTGAATCCAAACCCAGCTAAAACCTGTTGTCCTGGTGTTTCACAGGGAGGGTGATTTATCAATGTGTGTGCCATCCCTCGGATGGACGTTAAACCGGGTGTCCTTTCTTCCGGCATTAGTTGGTGGCACTCATGAACCTGTCTTCAGGCAGAACACCAGAATAGAATATAAATCAGTGAAAGGTTACGTACAAAGCACTGACCACCGAATTAATTTTGCCAAATATATAGTTGTATGAGAATGAGATTTTATGTAATTGTAATTTCACTTGCAGACTGTAATTCCTCTCATGAAATGTAAACTCACAGAATGAAATCTTATTGCTTTATCGGTATTATTTGATTAATGATTGGAAATTGCATCGTCTTTTTCATTGGTTTGCCTCGCATTGCAGAAATTGATCACGGTTTCAATTGTCAATGTGATATGAATATTATTTTCCCTTTGTCCTACTATTATTGCGGATGTCACAATGGAATTTTACGCCAAATATTCATAATAATAATACTTAATAACGACAAGAACTGAGCAAACACGACAATAGCAGGACATCACATCCACCTCGCTTCTCCTATGATTGCGCAGCAGCATTATCAGCAGAAACAGGCAGGAATACAGACATGTGTACACAGAGTGAATAAACAGAGATTTGTGGAAAACACGGAAGGAGAATAAATAAGGCCTTTTGCAGAGACTCGCGAGAGAATCGTATCTGACGAGCACGGCTTCGTGTTAGATCACGGGATCTGCCGCTAGTTTTTGTTTACTACACTCGTCGGAACGGTTGTATTTGGGTTCCAAGACCGTAGTCCCGTGTCTTGTTTCTTCCCTGAAATGAGTCGAATGGTCGTAACACTTTTGGATGAAGATCCAGTAAGACCGGACAAGAGGTCTTCTTGGGGGAAGTGTGTTCAGACGGTCAATCGATGGGCATCACAAGATAATTATTACATTGAAGCAGTATAATCTCTTCCATATTTGTGCAAGCCGACAAAGCAGATCCTGCTGCTCACTGTGGATCTCTCACAGGATAGGTCATATTGTATTGGTCTTGATACAAGAATGTTGCATTCTAAAACTATTTGGACCAGTTTCTCCAAGGGCACCATCACCCATGACCAAACACCGGCTTCAGACAGGAAAAACAGAGCAGATGTTATACCCTCCATTGTTACATCCTCCATTATTACACCCTCCATTGTTACACCCTCATTATTTTTTATACAGTAACTCACAAAGTTAAAAAAAAATTGTCCATCACTGCTAGCCTTTTCTTCTACCACTAGAACATACTGCTCGTACATTCCTCACATTTTATTCACTCAACAACATGCACTTGTTGAAAACATGTCTTCTTCGTCTTCGTCTTCTTCCTATTACTCATTTGCCTCGATAGTAGGATCAAAATATGAAATAAACAGCCTAACCTCAACAATAAATTGCAAGAAAACGTTTTATCCTGTTTTCTGTAGTACTTGGTCCAGAGAACAACATATCAAAAGTTGGCCGAAATCGGACCATCAGAAAGGGTCAAACTTTGGCGTTAAAAAAAAGGGCGGCCACTATTAAAAAGTGCCTCATTTCTTCTCATATCCCATCATCTTAGCTGTTTTTACACATACAAGTGTAAAAATAAATAGTTTAAACTGTTCAAACCAGTATCTCAGTGAATTCGCCATTCTATATTGAACATTGCATACCTAAGTGACGTCATGAGGTAATCTATGACGTCATGACGTGACTTTTTTATTATTTCACAGGTCAGGTCAGGTATGGGAGCATGTGCCAGAAACAGCACGTCGCTGCGTCCACTTTCCGCCGGTACTCCAGGGCCTCCGTCTGGCCATCCCCCAGGCAGATGACAGGCCCATCCCATCTCCTTGAGATGATGGTCAACCTGCTGCAACCACGAGGCACGTGGTCGGCCCACTGGCCTCCTCACTCATGAGACTCCCTCGCTGAGAGAATCTGGTGAGCAGGATCAGCATCAGGAAAACGAGCCACATGTCCATACAGCCGCAACTGATGCTCACGGACTATGCAGGTAACAAATCTCATCCGAGTCTCTCTCAGCAACCGCTCGTTGGACACAAAATCCGACCAGCGATAGCCAAGGAGTCTCCGAAGAGAACCTGGTACCAAAGGAATTAAGTCTCCGTCTCAGATCCTTGGTCAGAGTCCAAGTCTCGCATCCATAGAGCAAGACTGGAAGTACCAAGGACCTGAAGACTCGGACTTTCGTCCTCCCGCACAGGTACCGGCAGCGCCACACCCCATGATCCAGTGAATCCATGACTCCCCAGGCCCGACCCAGACGTCTATTGACCTCTGACTCACAGCCAGCAGAGACATGAATATCACTGCCAAGGTAAGTGAATCTCTCCACGACCTCAACTTCCTCACCACAAACAGACACAGACAGGACAGCAGCATCCAAGATGTCACCGAAAGCCTGGATCTTAGTTTTGACCCAAGGAAACCCGTAATCCCAGCGGCTCCGACTCCTCATTCAGCACCTCGAGGGCCCCCAAAAGGATATCTAAAGTCTCCGCAAAGATGACTGCATCATCTGCAAAATCAAGGTCCGAGATCTTGACATTCCCAAACGATGCACCGCAGCTTGATCTCTCCGACATCCTCCCTAAAATCCAGTCCATACAAGTGCTGAAAAGTGTGGGGGCCAGTACACACCCCTGACGAACTCCAGTAACAACTGGAAATAAGTCAGAGATGGTACCACCACACTTCACAGCACTCTCAGTACCAGAGTAGAGTTCAGACATCAGATCGATCAGTTTTGGTGGCACCCCACGAAGACCAAGAATCCTCCAGAGGACATCCCGATTCACTGAATCGAACGCTTTACAGAGATCAACATAGGCTGCAAGCAGCCCCTGCCGAAACTCTCGTCTGCGTTCGGTGAGGACACGAAGAGCAAGGATACGGTCAATCGTTGACCTCTTTGGTGTAAAGCCTGACTGCTCTGGACGCTGGTGCTCAAGCAGATGGTGGCGAACCCTATCAAGAATTATCCGAGCAAAGACCTTGCCCGGCACTGAGAGCAGCGTCACCCCTCGGTTAGTTGTTGCAGTCTTGGCGATCACCCTTCCCTTTCCAGAGAGGAACAACAAGGCCCCTCTTCCAATCCAATCCAATTCCAATCTTCCAAGGCCCCTCTTCCAATATGACCTATCCAATCCCCCCCGGCAAACATCAAGACGGTGGTCTTGAAGGCACTCCACAACTCTTCAGGACCCCCCAAAGCACCCAGACCCCCAAGTGTCCACTCAGCCTGTTCGCAAACTCCTCAGCTACTCTCTCATCCCTGAGCTTGCCAACATCCAGCCTAGCTGGGATGGTACCATTCTCCAGGATTTAAGGTGCAGCTTTAGAGTTGCTACAACAAGCCTGTGGTCAGTATGAGGAACTGAGCACTCCGGTAGACCCTGCAGTTCTGGATCATCCTCCAACGACCGTCAATGAGGACATGGTCAATCTCCTTTGCCACACCGCCAGCGTTGGAATACCAAGTCCAGCGATGAGCTTGTGGGCGCTGAAACCATGAACCAGCCACCCTAAGTCCATGACTTCTTGCAAAGTCAAGAACTTAGTGCTATTCTGGTTCATTGTTCCTGACCCATGGGGACCGACACACACCTCATAACCATCCCTATCAGTTCCAGTCGATGCATTGAAATCCCCCAAGACTAGAAGTGTATCTCGTCTGGGGCACTGATCAACCACAGACTCGAGCGTGGCGTAGAATGCATCCTTCACGGTGAGATCACTCGCCTCAGTCGGAGCATAAACAGAGACCAGGGAAATGACACCTAAGGAGTGACGAATCCTTAATCTCATAATACGCTCGTTGACCGGTGTTACCTCAATTATCATTGGGGTCAGCTTATTGGACACAGCTACAGCAACTCCTTGGGTATGGTAACCATCAGAGCGACCAGACCAATAGTAGGTGTAACCACCCACCATTATCTCGCCGCAATCCGGTCTCCGAACCTCAGAGAGAGCTGCAATCCCGATGTCCAAACGCTTGAGCTCAGATGATAACAGAGACAGGTGATCATCCTCTCTTAGGGATAGGACATTCCAGGCACCCACCCGAAGGGACCGCCTCAGGTTAACCCAAGGAGACCGCCGTCTGGTGGACGACACCTCAGCACCACTCCGACACACTCTCCCGCAATCTGACCCAGGATGTTACCCCGTGGTTTCCCTCCTATCATCAAAGATTGGGGGTCCCGAAGGCTTTGCCCCAATCCTGTTATTCACAATTATGTGGCAAATTGATGATGATGAAGATTTTAGATGGTATTACTGAAGGCATGCAAGTTCATTAATTCTTCCTGATCAAGCACCTACAGTTACAGTGCTGCCATCTACAAACATCTTCAGAATATTAAGACAAAGGATTCCAATCGGCTTCAGATTTTTCCAAATTTCCTTCAGTCTATTCCCAAGACAGATCACTACGTCTTAGATGGAGGTTCCCTTCTACATCGCTTGAAATGGACAGAAGAAGTACCTCAGTTCAATTGCCGATGATTATGCATCTTTTACAGTGGAACTGTATGGAAAAGCCACTGTGGTATTCGATGGATATGAAGGAACAAGCACAAAGGACAACACCACCAGCGACGAAGACAACAACTGTGAGAAATGCTGTCAACATTACAGAGACAACTAAATTTGTGGGGAAGAAGATGATTTCCTTTCCAATGAAAAGAACAAAAAGTCACTTATTGATATGATATCAGCACGCCTGAAGCAAAAAGGCTGCCATGTTGTCCAGGCAGAGGGGGATGCAGATGTGGATATAGTGAAAGCAGCTGTCACAATGTCCACTTTCAAATCAACTACGCTTATCGGAGAAGATACAGATCTTCTAATATTGCTTCTCTATCATGGGAAAATGGATAGTAAAGAACTTTACTTTCGGTCAGACAAAGGGAAACCGAATGTCTACAATATAAAGGTTTTGAAGCAGTTACTCGGAGATGATGCTTGAACTGATTTGTTGTTTGCCCATGCCTTTACTGGATGTGATACTACTTCTAGAATCTTTGGGTTGGGAAAAAAAATCAGTGTTCTAAAAATCATCAAAGGTGATTCTGTCTTGCATTCCTGTTCAAAGATTTTCTGTGCTCCAAATACGGATCAAGATGCTGTAGAAAGTGCTGGCTGCAAGGCAATGGTGTCATTGTTTAATGGGAAAACGTCTGACTCTCTAGCATCATTGCGATACAGTTACCTCTGCAAAAAGTGGCGACAGCAAAGACATTCGAAACGCCAGAGAGATTGCCCCCCCATAATTCAGCTACAAAACAGCACTCAAGACGAACTTATCTTCAAGTCATGGTATGGATGGGCCGGAGTGATAACATGGACATTACAAAATGGGGCTGGGACATTCAAGGGAACAAACTCACACCAGTAATGATGGACAACAACCCTGCTCCTGATATTCTGCTAAAAATGATTCACTGCAACTGCTCGGCTGGATGCAACACACTTAGATGTAGTTGTAAGAAGTACGGACTTGAGTGCACAGGGCTTGTGGACCTTGCCAAGATTGGCCAATTGTGAAAATATGAACCATGCACCCATTTTAGATGAAAACGAGGACGAATATGCTGACTTTCTTTTTGCTAAAGCAGTAATGGGTGTCCCACCTGGAATGACTTCCTTGGTACCAACTACCCAGGTATTATTTCAAAGAAATTGAACACATTGGTCTCCATGCTGTGTTTTATGTGTGCTGTATAAGAATGTGCCTTAGTAAAGGTATGGTTGTGGCAATCAACATCTTGGTTGTGCATCATCATTGAATTTATGATGTCATCTGATCATCAAACAGGATGAAAACTATTTTGTGAACAGTGTTTTCATAAATTTGGAAGTTACCATGAAAATCACATAATTACATCATGACGTCATTCATGACGTCATGACACAATGAATGACGTCATGATGCGACTTTGGACACTTCCCAGCAACCTCACCTGTTTTGATACTTTATAAGGTAATAAGGATTTTTTCGTAATTGTCACTTTTAAAGTGGTGAGACTGTTTGTTTCAAAGGATATGCATAGATATTTAGGTATTTTGCTCTAATGGCGGCCATCTTTTTGACGTCATATTTACACCCTTCTCAGTGGTCCAATATTGACCAAATTTTGATATGTTGTTCTCTGGGCCGAACACTTACTGAAAAACACCATAAAACGTTTTCTTGCAATTTTTTTAGGGTTAGTCAGCATATTGACCCTACTACTATGTGATGAGGCCTAACGGTAAACAATGGGAGCTTGAAGAAAGCCCAAAACTGTTTTGCAAACAGGTTCGCGACAAAAACCTTCTTCCTCTTCTACCTCCTCATTTCTCTTTAATTAGCTGCTGCTGCTCCACATTTTGTACAATATTCCTCCACTTTGGTCTATTCCCAGCCAACTCTGTCTCCACTCTCCCACCAGCCCCAACTTATTGCAACCCTCCTCAAACAATCTTCCAATCTCAGCCAATTCTATCTCTTTTCCTCCGACCTTGCTCCATCAACCCGTCCGCTTTCTTTGCCATTCTCTCTTCCGCCATCCACACCAGGTGGCCAGCCCACCTCAGCTGCCTCTTTACCAATCCCTGTGTGAAGCTCACCCTCACATCGATCTCCTCCTTCAGTTGAACAACAACAATTTTTTTCAGCTCACACATTTACAATTCCCATTGTATAGCGAACTTCTCAAGCTGACCGAGCTGAATTTCACAACTTGTGATAACCATTCCTCCGTTCCTTTGGTACCCCCTCCTAACCGATCCCCCCTGCCCCCCACACACACTCACACACACACATTATCTGCTGCACTTATCTCGACTCTGCATTTGGCTTCCCCTGCTAGGTTCGACAGTAATGCGATTTGCTTGCCATGCCTCGAGGCGTGTCACTACAGGCAATTAGATAGTCACAAGGTCTTAGACTTTTCCATAAAATAATCCCTGCTTTATCGTCACTTTCAGGTCATACCAAGTTAAGTAATACATTATATTCACACTGTGAAGTTATTATTGTTATTTATATCAATCATTATTATTTTATTCGTAATTTCAATGTTACGCCTGGGTTCAACCTGCCAGCATGGGTTGCTGCTGGTGGATGTTGAAGATCTAATGGTGTCTGTTGCAAGGAGTAGGCCATTGTGTGCCACCACACTGCCAAAATTACATATATCCCTTCCCCGACGACGACTGCTGCCAAAGCAAATGGAAAACCACGCAGTGTATTCATTGCCATGGGATTGTATCGCCAGTGCCGACGCCCTGGTAAGAGTATGGATGCTAAAAAGTTATTTAATGATTGTTCATTATCATCACAACATATAACAAGAAGGGTACTCGGTAGAGAGCATACCTCCTCCACACAATGCCTGATCCATGACAACATATCGGGTCCAATACATTTTTGAAATATCATGCTATACAGTACTAAATCGTTTTTGGCCCCATCTCTCAATGGTGAAGAATCAATTAAAAATTCTAGTAGTCTGATCCGGATCTGGTCCTTCACCAAAATCTAATCATTTCGTCCTCGTCAAACACCGAACATACCCACAAAATTTCATCCGGATCCGTCCGCAACTTTTTGAGACATTCTGCACACAAACAAACAAACAAATAGCCAAACAAACAGACAAACAAGAAGACGTCAGGCAGAGCACAATACTGTACTTGCAAAATAGAGAAAACAAATTTGACCTCAAAAATAATTGGTGGTTGAATTTAATGACCAAATATGCAACTTCTCTTCTAATTTCAAGTCAATCGGATGAAAATTGAAGATTTTAGAAATACCATCTTAGTTGTTGACCTTTTGGTCCATGTTGACCTCAAAGATAATTGGTGGTTGAAATCAGTGACCTGAAATATAAATCCTCTTCAAATTTCAAGTCAATCGGATGAAAATTGAGGATTTCAGAAATCTCACCTAAGTTGTTGACCTTTGGCCGATGTTGACCTTTTGACCTTTTCACCTTTTGACCTCAAAAACAATAGGCTTCTTCCTTATGACAAACTACCATGTGGTGAAGTTTTGTGAAGATCGGTTTAAAATTGTGGCTTGAAGGCGATAGATAGACAGACAGACAGACAAACAAGAAATAGACGTAGTGCAGAGCACGATCCTCACAAAGCCCATAAAACATATTTAACCTCAAAATAATTGGCTGGTTGAATTTAATCACCTGAAATATAAATCCACTTCAAGTCAATCGGATGGAAATTGAGGAATTTAGAAATCTCACCTAAGTTCTTGACCTTTGGCCTATGTTGACCTTTTGGTCCATGTTGACCTCAAAAATAATAGGCTTCTTCCTTATGACAAACTCTACCAAGTGGTGAAGTTTCCTGAAGATTGGTTTAAAATCTCACTCTCTGAAAGGACCATCTGGTAAAACCTCCCATCTACTCTCTTAAGAATCCTCCTGAGGTAGTTCAGTCACTCAAGCTCCTGGGTTTCACGATCAGCCACGATCTCTCTTGGTCAAATCACAATTCAAAGTTGGCCTCCAAAGCAAGTCGTCGACTGGGCATCCTCCGACATGCAACGTCCTTCCTTGGCACACCTGAACTCTTATCCACATACAAGGCTTTCATCCACAGCTTGATGGAGTACGGCTCCCCTGCCTCTGGGCTGGCTCCCCTGCCTCACACCTTGCTCAGCTTGACGCTGTAGAAACCAAGGCCTTCGAGATCATTATCATTTGAATCTTTGGCGATGAAGCTGAGTCCATGGGCCTTTCACTTCACCGTATCAGACAGGTCAGTGGTCTTTTTTTTGTAAGCATTATCGAGGCTCATATGAGAGCGAACACACAATGCACAGCAAGGGGGGCATGAGACAGGAGGGGTGGGAGAGAGAAGGACAAAACAGTGGGGGAAGAGAGACATTAGGAGATCTATGGAAGGGAGAGGGGTGGAGCAGGGAACACGTGGTATACAAGATGGACATTACAGGGACTTTCATGAAGAAAAGCAGGGAATTTGAAGGAGGTGGGTTTGGGGTGGATTAATGGGGGAAGAAAAGATCATGGTATTGGATGGGGGAAGGTAAGAGGTGGTGGTGAACAGCTGTTTTGAAGGCCTGGAGGGAAGAATGGGGATTGAACAGAGTGTGGGAGTTTTACAAAGGGCGGGAACAAAGAGGAATGAAAGAAGTGAAGGTGAGCAGTGGATTCGTGATTTTGGTAGTTTTTTACAAGAAGTGGGTTGTTGGCGGCCTGAGTGCCCTGCGGAAATGTGGTGGGGGCAAATCGCAGAGAGAATGAGGGGGGGGTGAGACCAGAGAGGAGAATGGTAGAAGACAGAAAGACCACTGACCTGCCTGCAGTGAGAGAGTGAGAGGCCTAAATATCAGCTTCATCGCGGGAGATACCAATGATGCCGAAATGCCTTGGTTTCCCACAGCAATGAAGCGAGAAAGGTGAGAAGCAGAGACCAGCCCAGAGGGGAGAGCATGTACTCCATCAGGCTGTGATGACAAGCTTGTATGTGGACAGGAGCTCAGGTGGGGAGGAAGGACTTTGCACGACGGAGGATTCCCAGTCGGGTGACTGGCTTTGGAGGCCAGTTGGAAATGTGGCTTTCCCAGGAAAGATCATGGCAGATAGCAAGACCCAGAAGCTTGAATGAAAAGACTTCATCCAGGATTGTTGAGAAAGTAGATGAGGGGGGGGGGGGGGCGGGGGTTCTAAATTGTCCTTTCGGAGAAGACATAGTGAGAGTGTGAGATTTGTCCGGATTGAAAGACATGTTCCACGTGTTGGACCAGTTTGTGATTTTATCCAGATCTGCAGTGAGCGAAGAAGCTGCGGCGTGCCGGTCTGAGGGATGGCAGATGGTACGGTAGAGGGTGGAGTCATCAGCAAAGATATAAAGAGGATTTTCCAGAGAGTCAGAGAGATCATTGATGAAAA
>CM068967.1:64702102-64713453 GCA_035128595.1 Eptatretus atami
TCTTCAATATCTACACCCACGACCTGCCGAACACGGTCTCCGCAAAGTACGCATATGCGGACAACCTGGCGATCGTACACCCGGCAAGGAAGTGGGAAACACTAGAGGGGACTCTGAGCCAGCACATGTCTACTTTATCGGCATACCTCCAGAAATGGAGATTGAAGCTCAGCGAAACCAAAACAGTGTCGGCTTCCACTTGAACAACAGGAAGCAAAACATGAAGCTAAACGTGAACATCGATGGAAAACCCCTGTCCTGCCTGAGCCAAAAATATCTTGGCAGGTAACATTGGACAAGGTACGCTCACGACCGCACACCTGATGTCACTACGCAAGAAGCTAACATCCCGCGCCGTGCTGCTATGACTGGTGGGTTCCGGCTGTGGTGCGGGCGCTGTCACGTTACGTACAGCAGCCTTAGCCCTGATCTACTCCACCGCCGAGTACTGTGCGCCCGTCTGGTGCCGCATTGCTCATTCACACCAGATCGACACCGCCATCAACGGCGCCTTGCGTACTGTGACCGGATGCCTGCGTCCCACACCAAGGACAACCTTTCCATCCTCGCAGGCATCCAACCCGCTTCGCTTCGCCGTGAAGAAGCCACCCTATCTCTCACTCGCCGGGCACTGGAGCTAAACCATTTGCTCCATCTCAAGCTCTCTACTTCATCAAATGAGCAGCCCCGGCGACTGAATTTGAGACAGCCATTTGTGCCTGCCGCACAGTCGTTGCTGATAAACGCCAACGACCTTAACATCAGTGCGGCCCACTGGGCGGATCACAACTGGAGTGCGGAATGGCGAACTCACCAGGACTCCGCGCTTCATTCCCGACGTCGTTCCGATACCACCCGGAAATGCCCTTGCCAGACTGGTTGGGTACGACTAACCGGTCTACGTAACCGGCGGTCGGACGATTTTGCTCAAATATGCCACAGATGGGGTGTGCACCTTCTGCGGCTTGTGAGGCTGTTGGCGTGGAGGAACAAACCGCAGACCATGTCATCCTTGGCTGTCCCATATACCGTGCCCCAAGTGGGGCACACGGTCTGCGTGTTTTGGATAACGATACAACCCAATGGCTGCTCGACACCTGCCCCGACATATAGCCCGGGGGCGCCGCGACAGCTCCGGGGTGGTAAAAGGCAGAGACCCTCGGCCCCTGAGCGTGGCGAGAAGAAAGAGAATGAAAATCAAGATCAAGCTCGAAACGAAGAAGAAGACCGTCAATCTTCCCAATTGTGTGTATCCAAAATGATCAGCCCTTCTGACCTCATTTTAAGTTCACATGGAACGTAGCTCCGGGGAGCTTATGGGATGGCACGTCGCCCGTCCGTCCATCCACAAATACTTGCAACTTCTCTGAAACTACGCACACAATTTTAATGAAACTTCACCACAATGTTCATCACCCATGATATACTAAAGTCTGTTCATGACATTAGAAAATTCGGGGTCTGAGGGAGTGTAAGGGGGGTGTTGACCCCAAAATATGTATCTGCTTTCTTCTCTGAAACTACACACGCAATTTCGATGAAACTTGACCACAACCTTCACCACCCGTGATGTACTAAAGTTTATTCATGGCATTACAAAAAAAATAAAAAAAATAGGTATTTACTTTCTTCTCCGTTATATATTTTGTGGGTCATCCATGCCCACCAGTGGTTGCCTGGTTATCTTATCCAGCTGCGATCAGGTGAGCACCCAGGGATATTGCCCCATGTTTACCCTTTTTCCCTCTGTAATCAGTCTTAAATGTGTCTTTTTAGCATTCTGGTAGGACTTGGGGCACAAGGTTAGGTGGGAAACCCGCCGAGCAGCCCGAGCTGGATCGCAGCCATGAGCTTCCCCGTGAGGGAGGTCGCGGAGGGGTCGCTCCGCTAACCGGGCCGAGCAGTGACGAATGGTGAGTGAGAGAGGAGGGGCATAAACCATCGTCGATGATGTGCACGGCCAAGTTAATAAAAGATGAGGGCAAGGAGAAATGGGGAGGAGAATCTGAGAGACGCCGAATCGAAGGCTGTGCTACACCGAAGCTCCCGAGAGCAAAGCCATGCCTCACCGAGCCGAACCTGCCTCACCCGGTCAGAATCACACCTCTCTCGCTCTACTCCCTGGTGGCGCTTTCCTGTCCGGAGTGACCTGGACTTTCCATTGTCTGCAGAACTTGCCATGTTTACCCGACTATTTCTTTCAGTCCGGTCAGTTTGCTCCGTCTCTATATTATGTGTGGCCCTCAGGCATAAATAATCCCATTCGTTCATTGGTTCATGGGTGCATATGTTTGATGAGTGAGTTAAGGGGATTGTTTATTTATTTATTACAAATGCATTGTTCCTTCTGTTTGCTCTCCTTGACCATTGATTCATTGTTAAATCGAACGGCACTTGGTGGAGTGCGTACCTTCACCAGGCCGAACAGTTTACGCTTGTATCCCGTTGAGAGTCCGGATCCCATTCCGGATCTTCACCAAAATTGAATCAGTTCGTCCTTGTCACACACCTAACATGTCCACCAAGTTTTTTTTTCCGAATCTGTCTACAACGTTTTGAAATGTCATGTTATATATCCTTTTTGGCCCCATCTCTCAATAGTGAAGAATCACTTAAAATATTATGATTATGGGGGTAGATGGGGGGAATCTAATAGGGAATAGCATTGTGTAGAGTTGCTTGGTCCGTGGACGAGTAGAAAGCATCTCGATGTAACTAAGTTAGGGAATCTGAGCTTAAGTGTTACGTGTCACCACACGAGGGGTGGTGCGGTGTTAATTAGCTTCAGGAGTAAGAATAAGTTTCCCAGTACGTGATTGCCCTCTGTGATTTTTCCCTATGTTTTTATATATTTCAAGCCAGGCAGTAAAGCTGGGGAACGCATTCCTGAAACCACAACAAACGGGCAGAAAGCCCCGCCTTCCCGGGGTTGGTGCGAGCAAGCCACGTCCTGGAGGCAGAGGATATAGAGAAAAAAGGACACCAGCGAGAGAGCGCGCAGGAGAGGATAAAATAGGACAGAGAGAAGTGGAGTGATGAAAGGCAGCTTGCGCATTTTGAGAGGATTACGGTGGTGCTTTTTGAGAAGCGAAAGAAAGGGAGAGCACAGGAGAGGTTGCGCATTTTAGGAGAAAGAAGGAGTTGGCTTGGCATTTTGGGAGAGCCATGATCAGAGTGGAAGCACAAGGTGCATTGTTTTGGAGAGGCAAGAGCGGAGATTGAGCACACACCGAAGAGGACGACACGGCCATTGAATCCGTGTTGAGGCAGTTTGGCTCGTGCGGTGAAGTAAGACGCCGGCCTTTTGCTTCTAGTCAGGTCGATGAGGACGACCGTGGCACCCGAAGCCGTTACACTGGGGCTTTGAGCCTTTATGCGGAGCGCCGCCCACGGATTGCCTGGCGTGCATTCGTCCCGCTACGAGAGAAGCGCCTCAATTCCAGTTCCACAAGGATCAGTTCTGGGCCAAGCTCAGTGCAGGAATAGTTAAAAGGAGGGTTTTTCTTTTTATTTCGTTTCCCCGTTGTCTGTGTGTGAGTCTGTGTGTGAAGCCTCGACTGTTGGATTTATTTATTTCATATCATTATCATTTCCTTTTGAATTACCGTCCTTTGTGAACATTTATTTTATTTTTCATTAAATGTATTCCTTTGAAGACACTGCAGCATTGTGTTGTCCTGGTGCAGCGCTCCTGTACTGTGCTTCTCCTGGGTGGTTTTCCTCTCCGCCATTCCGCCCCGTTAACGCGTGTGCATTCATCCCCGAGTATCGGTTGTAGCCTTTAAGGGAGAAGCTTTGCCGTCCGTCCAGGTAGGGTTTTAACCCCCTGGACACGACAATATTATCGTATCTTGATCCAGATATTCACAAAAATCGAATCAATTCGTCCGTATCATACACCCTACCTGACCACCAAGTCTCGTCCCATTCCATTCATAACTTTCTGAGATATCCTGCACACAGACAAATAGACCGACAGACAAGCAAACACACAGGGGTGAAAACATACACTCCGTCCACCTTCAGTGGCAGAGCTAATAAACCTGACTTGGTCTTCCGTGAATTCTGATTGTGGTGGCTGCTTTATTTGGTGGTTTACAGACACATTAAGGCATTATTTAGCTGCAGTCCACACCGCTAGTAGCTTTCCCCACCGTTGTTTAGAGGAATTCTTCTGTTCACCGGGCTTGCGACTCTTGAGATAGCCGTTTTTCTTTATCTATCGTTATTTGAACCACGACAAACAACAACCGCCACCAAGTACCACAACAAACCTCACACAACAACCGCCACCAACTACGCCACAACCCAACCACGCTACAATAACCATCACAACAACCACCACCATCTTCGCCACTACGTCCGCTCGAACGCCATCCTCCACGGACCACACTACGACGTTCCGCGTCGGGAAACCGTCCGAGAACGTCAAACAAAGGCGCCAAGGAAAGAACTGCGATGACGCGCGGGTTTACCGCCTTTTTTCTCCGGCTGTGTGAAGAGAAGGGCAGGCAGCTCGCTTCCGATTGGTAGATGCACGGCGTGAGGCGGTCGAAGTGAGGGCACGCCCCTTTTCGAGAAGCTTCTCGAAGGAAGGTGGAGCCGAAAACGGGGTGGGGCGAAGGGCGGAGCCCCGCGCTATAAAGGGCGGACCGCACGCGAAGCTCACTCTCTCTGTGTTCATGCGTCTCTCCTGCCCTGTCTCCCCGGTGGTCCAGTTCTTCTTCTTCCTCGCTTGTTCCTGTGCTCATGGTCCTGTGAGCGGCCTGTTGGTGGAGACGCGGACGGAAAGGCGCAGAGTGCCGGCTGTGTGGTGGACCTGCGCGTCCGGACGAGGAGCGCCGGAGAGAGCTTGTCGGCCACGTGGGAGGCCCGGAACCAGGCGCGGACCACGCTGACGCGTGGAGCGGGATGTCGCGACTCTCCGACCACCGAGGCACCTTGAGGTGCAGGTAACCGGCCACGGTCTCGGGGGACCCGTTCGGTCCTCCAGGTCACGCGTTATAAAGGTCCCGACCCCGTCTACCTCCCTACCTATGGGGAGGTCTTTCTTTGTTTTGTATGCATGCTGTGGCGCCGTGCCTGTTAAGGCAAGTCACATTTGCTCTACGGCGGCCGTACGCCCTCTGAATTGACAAACGCTGCTGCGGCCGCAGATTTCTGAGGTGGCCTCAGGGTGGCCCTACGCCGTATGGCTATCTTTTACAGGCCGTAAGGTCGCCGTGGAATTATAACGCGGAGTTATAACTTTTTCATTTCTACGTTCGCCGTAGCAATTCGACAAGCCGAAAAAAAAAACGGTAAAAAAAAAAAAATAACCCATTCGTTACCGTCCGTCTGGCCGCACGTTCGCCTTAGGCCCCCTCGGTCCCCCTGCGGTCGCCTTGCGGTCGCCTTGCGGGCACCTTGCGTCTGCCTTGAAAATTCTATGGCCGCCCGCAGGAACGCCCTAAGGTCACCGTGCAACATCAAATCAAAGAACCGTACGGCAACCCCACGTTTTGGTCTCCACAATTTATAAATACGCCGTGCAGCTCCCCGAAAAATAAAAACATATGTGACTGCTACATTGTGTGACCGTGGAAATACTGCGGCCGCCGTATAATTGCTAGTGGCCGTAGATTTTGGAGACCCCACGGCTGCCGTGGCAAATGTGACCTCGGCCTAAGTAACGACTGTATAAGTGACTGTAGATAATAATCATAGTCGGTGGTATTGCTTTGTTTCTTGCTTGTACATTGCATGACTGCCTTGCTTGTGATGTGTTGTAAATAATAAATGTCTTGCTTGTGATGTGTGTGAAATAATAAATGTCCTTGCTTGTGAAATGTATCCCATTCGTTGGCGTCCTCTATTCCCCATTGAAAATGCCATCTTGCTTCGCGGAATAATCAGTTGGGTTTAAACACCGGTAAGGAGAATCGGATCCGTCGAGGTCGGCGATAATACCCGCTCGGTTATCACTGTAGAACGGAACGGACGGCTTAAGCGTTCGTGTCCCAAGCCGACCTGCGGCGAGGTACGGCCCCTCGTAGGTTACCCGCGAGTACTTAGGTATATCGACATCCGGCGAGTGACCCTATTTCGCGCGGTAGAATGCGGACTGGGCTGTGGTGAGGTTAAACCCCCACCCGTGACTGTTTCCTGGCGATAGTTCCAGGAGGGTCACGACTGAATTGTCCGCCGGTGGGCGACGCGGTCGCTATTAGTGGAAAGCGGCCGATCGCACGCCGGCGGCGCGAATTCGTAACAATATATATATATATATATATATATATAATATATATATATATATATATAGAATGTTATCAAGCCTCCTTCTCACAACCCTTGAACTGATTCACGAAACATAAAACTGAAAACTAGACTGACATACAAATTGATATTACACGAGTACGGTCAACTTACCTAAAACTTGCAAAAAATATGAACCCCTTTTCTGCCGATCGAGTTAAAAACTTGTAGCAATGTTTGGGGTCAAGTGCAGTCAGACGATCTCGGTGAACATGACAGATCATGAGATGTTGAGGCGTTGTTGGGTCATTGTGGAACGTAACCAAGTCTTCATACGTCTGAGTGCGCGAATGACCGTTCTGCTTCGCATGAACTTGCTGGGGAAACCAATAGAAGCCTAAGCAAACGTTCTAACTGTGGGAACATCGACGGACTTCCGGCACCATGTCTACAAATATCTTACGGTAATCCTCAAAATATGAAACCACTGAACTGGTTACGAAAGAAGCCAAGTTCTTGCTCTAGGGAGTCTAGGGAATCCGACAGTTCGGGATATTTGCGGACTATTTGTGGTTTGAATGAACCAGACAGGAGCATTCACCCAAGTCCCTATACGCCATGAGGTCGGTTGATGTGAAGTATCGTTCAAGTTCTTGGATGCGCTGTCGATGACTTTGAAAAATTCAACTCTGTATACCTCCTCTGCAGAATTGGCAGTGTATTCCTGCGTGCCTCCATCAAGTCTCTTCGGAAGTTTGCGCTTACGAGGGAGGGTCACTGGATCTAGTTGGCACTGCTGGAGCTTCTGTTGTGCTGCTTCAAAAACCTCCTTAAACGTCTGGTCGGTACGGAGAGATTGGAGATTTCTGTGCAGTTACCTTTGCAGCAGTAAGCATACCAGAGACGGTAACTTGTGAACCCTGAAGTGCCTATTGAGGTATTCAAGGGTTGGAAAACGGGCAATGATGCAACAGACCGAGAACACACTTTCCTGATGAAAGACAGCTTCGAAATACCGTTGGCTCGCGATGCGTGTTTGTACCAAAGTCATCACTTGCTTGTTGAAGGGCATCCAGTACCGCTTCATGTAATCCAATATCGATTTCACGGCAGGAGAACGAGTTAACCAATGCGTCGAGCAAAATTGCCTCAGGCGTGTCGGGCAAGGAGTGCAGCATCGTCAGCGTGGATATTCAAGTGCAGATGCTTGAATTTTCCAGAGTTGTTGTAGATGTTGCTGAGTACCTGGACATAATCAAGGGCGTCTCTTATGAACGGTGCAGTTTGTAGGGCTTTGGATGTAATGAGTCGGGTGACATAAGCTCCACAGTGAACATAATTGGCCAGCAGTTGGAGTTTTTTTTAGCTGTGCTTGACAGCCCTTGTACTTTCCGGACATGTGCTTGCCCCCATCGTAAGTCTGCGCTCTAAGATGTTCAATAGGGAGTTGACACCGAATTAGGACATCCTGAAGCATCTTACAAAGTGATACTCCTGTTGTTGACGATACTTGGTAGAGGCCGATGAGATCTTCTTGAACATCAAAGGAATCGTCACATAGCGCACACACACCGACTCCTGCTCTTACCCTGAATATCTTGCGTTCCATCAGTTACGAGTCCGAACTGAGTGGACATTTCATTCACGTTACTGCAGATATTTCTGAGGATGGCATGACTCATGAACTGTAGAATTTCGTTCTGAATTACTCCACTTGTGAACGTCGTCTTCCTTGACAGCCACGTCTTGAGGTTACATCATCCTCGGCCCGCAACTGTAGAGCATTTTGAAATTCCCTTCAGAGGCATCCTTCCCACGAATTGCAAAACCTTGTCGGGCTAAATATTGCAGTGAGGTGATAATCTTCAGAAGTGCTGACCGTGCAGATCTTTGCTCTTCTAGCAGTTTGCTGCTCAGCTGCACATGGACACCAGGTTAACTTCTGCGACATTTCAGATTTTCAGAGGCAGCCATGCGTGGCCGTACGTGCGTGCCCGTACGTGCATGGCCGTACGTGTGTGGCCGTAAGTGCAAAAAAAAAAAACCACAACTTTAAAACCACGTGCCTTTTTTAGGTATAGTGCGATATAAGTTAGAAGGTGAAATAAACCATTTTGGTCGCTAAAGGGGCCCAGAACCGTTGCGGGGTCGACGTGGTGAAGAAGACGCTGACAATCCTCTTTATTTTTTTTCAACGCTGCATTAAAATCTCTAATTTAATCATTCTAAATCACACAGTTTAATGAGACACCTTATTCTGTCGGTCTGTCCTTCGTCTTGGCCTCGTGCAAACGGGAAATTATTCGGATGATGGCGGAAGAGAAATTCCTTCCGGAAGTATTTTCCTAGTAAAAATTGCAAGTCGTGGCTAAGCTACGAAGCCTAAGCCTTTTAATCGAATTTTCGAGGTAATCTCATTCCTACCCTATAGATACTGTATAATCCGAGAACAGAATTCAAAAATAATTTTCCGTTCGTTTGCCGACCCCTAGGTGAATTTTGCATATTTTCAACAGCTACCTTTTAAAATCTATAATTTAATCCTCATAAGTCCGACGACCGAATGATACCTCTCATTTTGTAGGTCTATACCTCCCCTAAGTCCAAGTACCGATGAAAATTTATTTACATTAACCGCCGCAAAAGCGAGTGAATCAGCGCATTTATTTTATGTTTCCCAAGTATTCAAAGCTAATTTAGTCGTCAAAAATACCCACTTTCCTTCGATTTCCACCCGGTTTTCAACGTTGGGTTTAGGCCACTGTTACGACTGTGAAATATGAAAACAGAATTACAAAATATCTTTCCGTTGGTTCGTGCGAGCCGGTAGAGTGAAACCGCGTCATCCTGCACAAGCTCCACCATCTCAATCAGCATACCAGGCCGCAAAATGTTTTATGGCTTATAACTCGATGGTGCAAAGTCACAAAATTAAAACACACCATCATCGTGCAGGTAATAATATCAGGCATCCGGCGATATAAGTTAGAAAGGTGAAATCAACTATTTTGGTCGCGAAAGGGGCCCGAGCCGTTGCGGCCTAACACTATCCGAGGCGTGGCGCTCCGGGCCTTGAAGCCGCGATTTCTTAAACACTCATAAAATGACGATACAAAGTCGAAAACGTCCCAACATACCTCAAAATGTCCAGGTCACGTTCCCTGTTAGTGGGGAACAATCCAACGCTTGGCGAATTCTGCTTCACAATGATAGGAAGAGCCGACATCGAAGGATCAAAAAGCGACGTCGCTATGGACGCTTGGCTGGTGGAGACCATGCCTTGGGAAGCACGGATTCTCAATGTTGAATTGTTTAACCTATCATCTTTAATAGACTATAATAGACCAATAAAACTTTAATAGAACTATAATAGACCAATAAAACTAACGGTTCTTTTTCTTTTGTTGTTTTTGGCAAAAAGTAAAGATCCAGAGAGGCTCTGTATTAGGCAACCCCTCCCCCCCTCTATTTACGTGAAATGGGTTGGTCCAACTCCCAAAGCCAAAGCAGACGTGAACGGCTTGCGAGTACGGAGACCATAACTTGGGAACCACTTGTCGATTAATTTCAAACCTTGAAAAGGTACATCCTCGGGTCCCAGCAATATACCTGGCAAGTTTCAAGTAGATCGGACCAGTGGTTGTCGAGAAACAGCAGTCGCAGACAAACATGCACACAGAAGATTGCTGGAAAATAGAGATTAAAAAACTTATTCTTGTATTTGAGGAGCATCTCGGCCTGGTGTACTAGAGCAGCTCGTTTGTGTTACGTACTTACATTCAATGAAAAAATTGGGGGAGACAATCGATATGTTGCCCCCCTTATAAAAAGTGGGGGGGGCATGTCCCCCGTCCCCCACCAATCGACGCCCGTGTAAGTGTGTGGTGTTGTGTGTGTGTGTGTGTGTGTGTGTGTGTGTTGTTCAAAAAGCATAACATTCTCTACTAACTCCCCTATCCCCACTTCCCCACCATCTCTCTCTCTCTCTCTCTCTCTCTCTCTCTCTCTTCTCTCTCTCTCTCTCTCCCATCCTCGCTCCACCCCCTCCTAATACAGTGCAGCATCATCTTCCCTCATCTTCCACCCTCTCTCTCTCTCTTCTCTCCTCTTCTCTCTCTCTCCTCTCTCTTCTCTCTCTCTCTCCCTCCCCTCTCTCTCTCCCTAAACGTATCTGGACAGTGGTTATGTCCGATGATGGTTATCGCCGCCAATATCCAGATGGTGCTATCTCCGCATGTATCCAAACAGTGGTTATCTCCACACATATCCGAATGGTGGTTATCTCTGCATGTATCTGGACATTGATTAGTCCGGACGTGGTTATCCCCATTCGTGCATGGACGGTGGTTGTTCCGGATGTTTCCAGACGGTGGTTATGTCTGGACAGACCCTCTCCTCACACTGCCTTCCATGCCCCCCCCCTCCTCACGCTACCTCCCCTCACACTTTCCCCTCCCTTAATGCTGCCTTTCCTTCCCCCACCACTCTTTGCTCCCGCACCCCTCCTTGGTCTCCCGACCTTCTCACTCCTCAACTCTCTCTCTTCCCCATCTTTTTCTCCCCCCTTATATACCGTCATCTGGATGGTGGTTTCTCTCTGGATGTGTCTGGATGGACCCTCACCTCACACTGCCTTACCTTCCCCTCCAATCTGCTTCCCTTGAAGTATGTGGATGGTGGTTGTATCTGGACAGTGGTTATGTCCAGACGTGGTTATCTACAGACGTGTCCAGAAAGTGGTTATGTCTGGACGAACCGTCCCTTCACACTGCCTTACCTTCCGCAACCCTCACGCTACCTTTCCTTTCTGCACACCTCCTCGCACACACCCCCTTCCTCACTCCCCATCCCTCACTCTCCCATCCCTCCTCCCTCCTCCCCCCCTTCCCTCCCTCACTCCCTCCCTTCTCCCTACCATTCTCTCCTCTCTCCCTCCCCTCCTTCTTACTCCCTCCCTTAATATCCCATCAGTGAAGCGACGGTTATATTTGCTCGTATATGTATATATGTATATATGTATATTGTATATATGTATATATGCATATAGGTCAAAGTGTCAACTCCCCCCCCCCCCCCCCCGCCACCTCTTTAAGGATATATTGTCTTCACTGCGGGTG
>CM068967.1:64754271-64765221 GCA_035128595.1 Eptatretus atami
CTTTTGGTAATATTGTGTGAATATATGAATATATGCATAACTCTCGTTTACCACCGCGCCCCCCCCCCCTCCTCAAAACCCCGTTATTTTTCCTTCCCATTGTTGAACATTTTGCATCACGTGTTCATTCATGACTAAGATAAGAAAGCCAAGACCTTTGTCAGAAACGGGGATGAAATATTTGGGGTTTGAGATTATCCAGTATGGCTTTTTGCTTTTCTTGGTTTTTTTGATTTTATAGAATGTGCAAACTATGTATGACTTCTTTAACCGCCAAGCCGACACGTCGGAAGCGGTAAACTCGGCACTACGTACGAAGCGGTTATCACAGGTGAGGCTGTTACCACTATGCTCACCTGCCAAGACTTTCTTCTTTCTTTGTTTTCCTAACTCTACCCTTCCCTCCTTCGCTCTTCCTCTCGTGATCCTTTTTCCCCTGTACGTATGTGTTGCAGGAAAAGGCACCCCGGGTGATGTCCCAAAATTTGTTTTTAAAAGGAAGAATCTAAACTATGCAAAGTTCCCATTTTTGCTGCGAGAACGCCAAAAATGAAACGACAAGCCGTCGGTTTTGTACTCTTATCATAACGTGGGGAAGGGTTTATAGTAAAAAAAAAACAAAAAAAACCACAAAAACAAACAATTGAGTAAACAAACAAAAACCAATCTGGGAAAGACGAGAAGGAAGAGATTCTTGGCTTGGTGCTTTTCTGATGAGGTTGTTTTGATGAATCTGTATGAGAAATAAATGAAGTGAAAAGCCATTGGTTTACCTGGATGGTTGTTACGTACGGCTCGTCACCAACACCCGTGAACATCCGACCTAGTGCTACGTGGAGCGTCGGAAAGTTCTCAGCCCATAGCCAAGGAACGCCATTTTGTTGTCCATTCTTCAATACCAGTACTGTATATGTAAATGTGGAATTTATTTAATTCAATCATAACACACACACACACACACACACACACACACACACACACACACACACACACAGCTGTTGAACTTTTGGAAACCGTTTGGTAGATTGTATATCGAATGGTTTTTTTTTTACTCCCTATATTTCGGGCATCTTCGTAACAGAATAAAATGTCATGCACACTTCATAGGCCCACTACTAAATGCGTGAAAATATTACCGCCTTGGGCACAACTTCCAATCCGTTTGGATCAACCACGCTCGGGTGGAGAGAACCGCTCCTGGCCCCACTCCGTCAGCATCTCGGCCCACAAGGTGCGGCGCATTGTGAAACGTCAGGGATCACACGAAAAATTCACCTTTTTATTTTTGCATGCATATCATAAATGTCTATGCACCCTAACCGAAGTTACAGGCCACAGTGTGGGAAAAGCGGAGTGCGTTGGGACATCTCGAGCAGCCGTTCTTGGCCGATGTTATCAAGGGCCAACACAAAATGGCGCTTTGACCACAACATTGTACATCGGTGCTGAATGACGCCGGCCAAGAATCCCTGCTCGTGGAAGGGTAAAAGTGGGGGTGGTGTACCAGTTCACTCCAATTCCCCTTACCATACACTTGAACACACAAGTATTATTGTATCCAGTTGCATAAGAGACCGTGGACATATTAGTTACACAAAAATGATGGAACTTGTTAAATTTACACAACCCTTTTGCTTTACCTCCCCTCATTACACCTTACCATCTTTCCTCTCATTCTCCCCAAATTCCCCACAATCATTTTCCACACTAGCATCATGTTCTAATTCATTTTAGTCAATTGTCTTTTGTTTTTCTCAATGAATGCCCTCTCCCTCTCTATATATACCTAATACGAAGGAGACAAAAGCATTGGTCTTACCAGCTCCATACAAGGTCAGACCTTCTCTCCAGCTACATGCAAGTTCAGACCCTTTTACCCGCTACATACAAGGCCAGACCTGTACTGAAAGAAAGGCGAGGCTAATTTCATGTCCATGGAATACCAGTTGCAAACAAATTATCAATACCTGCAGTTAATCAAGCCATTTGCTGCACCTGCCATCATATGGGTGAGGAACATCATAATATTTGAAGCGTTAAAAACAAAAAGCGCTTCCGTGACTCATTAGCTTACATAATGCAACATAAAAGCAGATTCAAAGTCTCAATATGATGTTAGAAAATAATTATCATTCCCCAATCCTGCTTTGAATGACCACTACAAGCATATATATGTATTATGGCCTTTCAAGACAGAATCCCATTCCCTGTTGGCAAAGGCACCTGTCTGTCCACAACAATGCATTGAAGCACATTGTGAGTAGTCTTTCCTTGGGCTGGAATCAAAATGGCCGCAATTAAACTGGGGGGATTGGTGGGGTGTGTGTGGGACACAACCTGCTTGGTTGTCACCAAAAATGGCAGCGCTGATGAAAAACGTGCTCCGGGCGGTTTTAAAGAACAGAACTGGTGCAGCATGACGTTACATTTTACTCTATTACAAAAGTTACACCTTCGGGCTCATTTCTATGAAATGTAAATGTTGTCTTTTACTGATATTAACAGTGCCCTTCAGCAAGAGGGAAATGCCTTTGGCTTGGCGTTCATTTCTTCAGAGTTTCGTAGGTATCTGCAGAAAAATGTTTGATAACATTAGGCCTCGGGCTCGAGCTTGAATTGAGGGTTCAGCAAAGCAATTAGGACTTAATGCACCGCAAGTAGCGCAGACTTTTCCTGGCGAGTCGTGGTTACTGAAGCAAAGCCCTGACTTTTGGGAATGATGGACATGGAATCATTTGCATTTAACATATATATATATGTATATATATACACATATATTGCTGGCATGCTGAACAAATTACATATTCCTGCTCTAACCTACAGGGGGCACTGCATCAGCAGCACAGCCACACCTTCAGCAATGATAGCAAACCCCGCAGCCACATGCTTCATCTGGATATGAAACATTTAATGTTTTCAGGATTTGTTTGCCTGCTGGCTCAGCATCCCATCCAAAGGACGGTCTTGCTCTGCACCAAGGAACAACACCTCTTGCTCATGCTTCACCAGAAGATCAGTTACATAGCGACATACAATCGAACACCCATATGTATGGTGGACTAGCTAACTAAAAGGTGAGTGTGCTACCAAAAAGCTACTCTGCATCTTATCTGGTGCTGGGAGCTGAACGACCTTTGAACTATTAAAGTTGCAGGCCACAAGCGAGATGGTGTTTGGAATGACCTCGTACTCACCACACTCCTGTTTCCTTTTCAATGAAATGTAAGTGGAGTCACCGCCGGGTCCTGGACAAAACAAAAATAATAAGAAATTACATCGCAAATTTAAACGTCAACATCTCCAGCATGATCTTCGACAATGTTTCCGTGTCCACTGTGATCTCCCTCGCTGGACGACCAATCAAGTGAACGCCTGGGTTATACGGTCTCGTTTCAAACAGAGGGCACTGGCTTTGACCTCATCCCCTAAAAGGCTCCACGTCTGAATGCCAATAGAGAGTCTTAGCTATCCCTTGTGAATCCGAGAAGATTAGGGTCGATACCGGTTTGGAAGAATGCAATATACAGAGACCACCTTTTATAATGTCTCTGAAATCATCATTTTTAGTGGTAGTAGGGACGTTTGAAAAGCCTGACAAATGGGATACTGTGGTCCAAGAAAAACAAACTTTATATTTTTTTCACACTCGTCCAGTGCGTGCGATCAGTAAGAAACCGATTCAAGTTATTTATTTATTTAAACACACGCCTTGTTTGACTTTTGTGTTTGTCTTATTTCGTATAGACCTTTGTTGATTCCTTTTTTGTTTAATAAACAACAATAATAATAATAACAATAATAGGTGTTTACAGGCAATACAAGTGACAAAAATACAGACACCTACCTCCACTGTAATTCGGCTTTGCACACCTGCGGGAGACAAACACGATTCAATATGGTCTGTGATGACCCATTTGTTAACAACCCAATTCAAATGGAAAGAAAGATAGACCCGCTATGAGTATCAAAGAGTCTGTTCTATGTCGGGTTAGCCCGATCAGTTGAATACTGCACGGTAGAGCACACCATCCTTGGGAAGGTGAGTTCACCTGTTCCCCCAATATCTTTGCACTTGCTTGTGGACACTTCACGATCACACGTTACATTTTGAATGGGCTATCAGGATGGTTTGGAGGTACGTACACTCCCCCGACCCTGGGTTCGAATCCCGACCCAGCTATAAACTGCCATCCCGGTGTTTCAACAGGTCGGGCGATTCATCAATGTGCGTGATGATGTCCCTCGGATGGTGAAACGTATGCAAGTATGGTAGAACCTCAGACCCCACCCGGTTTGGTGCATGCATTGTCTTTCCCTCTTTCCCCATCTTCTGCAAACCTCCTTTCACTTCTCGTCCACACTTCCCCACTCCTCCCAGGTCATCCTTTCCCCCAATTTCACTGCTGCACCTCCCCACTTGTGTACGTACGAAATGCATGGCCTCGCAGTGCAGAGTGACTGGCATTCCATGGAAAAAACAATTAAACAAGCAGTCACTCAACGTCGCTGATACATTGCATGATATTTTCAACCCACAAGGAAGACGAACTTAGTGCGTGTTCGTGCGCCTCCGTGTGTTCAAAATGAACAGCGGTTTGGGTTTTTCAAATAAACACGATTCTCGGCACGCCGGATGGATGTACGTCCCCGGGCAGATTGCGCATGTACTAATGTAAGCATGGTATTCATTGTGAGGAGTGTAAGCTGGAGGGCATTACTTACTTGCCAAACGCTCCTGCTTTCTCTGTATCTGAAAAACAGTTTGTCAAACGATTCCGTAAGTAAATATTTCTTGGAAATCGAATCATTAACCATCTTGTATAGCAACACAAGTTCAGCTTTCAAGGTACAGTATAGATAATATATATATATACATTATGACGGATTTATCATGAAGTTCCTGTTTGGTAAATTACTCAAGGGAAGTTCATTTAAAACATCCAGACTATTGTACAGGTAAGACGACTACCTTAACCTGCTCTCGAAAGTACACACTGTGACGTTGACCGGCACGTGCCACCAACTCAACACTGTTCGATGAAAGCGTCAAAAATTTTTGAGACTGAACATCAAATTGCACGGCCTGTCTTGTCCCACCTCACTCTGTACATTTGCATGTATAACTTCGTAAACAGAAGGTCACAACAAGGTATTTCAGGTGGGTTCAAACACAACACACACACACACACGTTTTTTTGTGACAGCCCAAGTGAGGACCAAGACCGAATCAATGCAGTGGAAGCTCCCGGCATCTCCATCTCCTAATAAGTGCTCCACCCGGTCATCAGCCGGTAAGATTATGGCCAGCATCTTGTGGGATTGTAAAAGGGGGGTGCTGCTGATCCATTACATGGCGCACAATATACTACAGATCGCTGGGGTCAATATTACGCCGATTTGCTGGCCTGGCGCTGCATGGAGATGTCTCCAAAAATACCGGGGGATGTTGGCGCGTGGTGTTCCGCTGATGCGTGACCATGCACCAGTTCACAAGGCCAGAGTTGCACGGGTCATCATTCACCAACATGGGTTCAAACAGTCAAACCATTCATCCTACCGCCCAGACTTGACGCCGAGTGACCATTATTTGTTCTGAAACCTGAAGTCTGAGCCGGGAGGTAAATTGTTTCAAGACGTTGATTCCTTGAAGTCCACCCACCGTCGACGATTGGTTCAGGGAATTGCTAGTTTAATGAACAAATTGGCCTAGTTCGGTACATTGAGATGAATGGTGGGAAACTTATCTTGTTTCTATCTACCTGGAGGGTGCAAAACTTTTTGAACGCCTTCCCATCTGAGGCTGACACTGGAATCTTGATAAGTCTCGCGCTGTGAAGACCTTGAAAGTCAAAACAGTGGGTTGTTAGCCCTTACCATTAGACTGTATCCAGGGAACTGTGTTTCAGAGTTCGACAGGAATGACAAATGTTCCTCGTGTTCTTGTCTGTGTTGCACACAGGGAACTTTGGTGAAGAAGGAGGCCATTTGGCCCATCATGCCTGCGCAGCATCAACTCCATAAACCATCACCCATGCACACGCAAACTACCTACAAGTCCTGCCAATATGCCTGTACCTCTCCACCACCAATGCAGCTAGGTACCTATCTAGTTCCAATTGAAACCCATCTACTCTTTCTGCTGTCACTACCTTTCCAGGAAGCCTGGCTTAAGATCTTAAGGGCCTTGAGTTGGAGCCCCTGTGTTTTTTTTTTGACCGTTTAATGAACACCAGGTTTGGTTGACTCGGATTGTCAAACCTTCCGAGGTCGGCAAACTGAGTACCAGTGTACGTCCTTGTAATAGAGGGCACTGCATCAGCGGCACAGCCATGCCCCCAGAAAATGATGCAACCAGCAGCCCCAGGCTGCACACGATAGCTACCCTTTCCAAGGCGACCATTATGGGCATTAACCACTCTCTGACTGAAAGACCACTGCCTCCTTTCCGCTGTCCTAACTCTCATCTTCTTTACTCTCAGGCTTGCCCCCTGATACTATCACTGGTCCATCCTGCTGAAAAACGGCTTTGTGCTCTTATTTTGTTTATACCCTTGATTCTCTTAAACACCTGATTACTCAATCATATCCCCTCGTAATAACTTCCTTTATAATGTATGAAGTCTTGTCTGTCTCGTTTAGCTGCTCCTCATAGCTTAGTCTAGCGAGGCCAAGAATCAATTGAGCAGCCCTCCGCTGAACACTCCACCTGACACTGTGCTGTACCTGCTTACTCCCCTTACCTATCACCACCCCCAGATCCTTCTCCTGTGTTACATGCTCCAAAATTGACCCTTGCATCATGTGAGCTCTATTTTCATTATTCTTCCCCATCCCCAACACCTTACATTCTTCGATGTTAAAGTACATCGATTAAAGTATCCTTGCGAGTCCAACTGGCCTTTCCTGATTATGGCTGATAAAGTACAAGCGGAAATGTTACACCAAGCTATCTATGAAATAACCGATCACGACAAAGCATTGTTAACTCCGGTCGAGCCAAAATTGATGTTCCTTGTCTTGTGTCCTTTAAAAAATCCCTGTCAAGAGCCTGGTGTTGGCTTAACGGTTATGGTGGCTGGCTTAAGACCTTAGGTTCTTGAGTTCAAACCCCCTTTTCCACCATTGAATTAACACCAGGTGGGTTGATTCAGCCTGCAATCCTTCTGAGGCTGGTGAAACGATTACTAATGTGCTGGTAACGGGGGGGTACTGCATCAGCGACACATCTGTCACATCTGCCAATTGGCCACAGGCTGCATCCGAATAAATAAGGAAATAATCCCTTACACATGGCTCAGTTCAGCGAAATGTGTTGCAGTTCCTCATAGGAAGCTAAAAAGCAATTCACCTTGGTTACATGCTAGCCTCGTTATACTTCTCTGCAAATATCTAAAGAGGAAGGTGATATGGCCTGACGTTCTTGCTGATACCAGACCGAAACACCTGGACTTGGTTGTTTTGTCCAACGTTCCTCATATCAACCCATTTGCCTTTTCAAGGTGAATTTTGAATTTTTTTTTAAAAAAAAAAAATTCGATTCGTAAATGTAGTTAGAAAGCGATTGTGGTAGAGAAAGAACCCATGGGATGAAAGATTCTCTACATTCAGAGTCAGAGTGAACCCCATACTGATTGAATAGCAGGAAAGAGGAGTGACGAAGAAATGAATGAAAGAACGAATTGCACAAATGAATAATGAAAGTACTGGTGAGGGAAACATCTTCATGAAGATACGATCTGCCTGCACACCTCTGATGGAGAAGAAGCGGTGCCTCTGAACCTCACCGAATTGTACGCACTTGGAGTACAGCACCGGGTCAGAGGGACCTGCTGCAGAGACCCCTCTCCTGCCCCCCCTCCCCCATCCCCATTCACCCCTCTCCCAACCTTTCCCCCTGGCCCCCTCCCCCATCCCATCGCCCCTCTCCCAACGTTTTTGCAAAATGTGACAAAATAAATGCCCCCATAGCCCATCATGCTCATGTTAGATGTGTGAGTACAATAGTACATGCTATCACTCATAGTTTCCATTTACATGACCTACGTATGCCATTAACGAGTGAGTGCAGAATGGACAACCGGCTTGATGAGATGTTATGCTGCATGTGCTTCGTTGTGGTTCCATTAGTAGATCCCGATGTTGTATAATCGACTTCTGGAGATCAATAGCAGAAACAGACTTCTCAAGGGAGAGCATATTTTACAGGGTATTGAACTGGAAATTTCATCACGTGACAGGCTTAACGTGTAGAATAACACTTAACATGGCTACGTTTGCTGTCGTGTGACCGTGGAATAACTTTACTGCATCAGCTGTGATTAAAAAGTGTGTTGTTTAAAACTACGAGGGTATTTGAAGGTCGACGTGGACTGTTTCTATTCCAGATAATCTATACGTACAGTTAGGTTTATGAAGCTTTACCTACCTCTCAATATGTTGCCCCTGCTACACACTTGTCTTGGCCCATCGATGTGGTGGCGCCTTGATTCCATATGCATATAGATCCTTAATTGGGATGGGTACGCAGCCATTTCAGGACATGTTTTGACATCTTTATCAATTCCAAAGTGAATGCCAATTAGATGTTCTTTGTGGTGCAGAGATGAAGAGCACAATGTTACAAATCTGGACTCTCGGGCAGATAATTTCAAACCTTCCAACCCTTTTCTTCTATAGAATAGACAGGTCCTTTGGTGTCTGATGGACTGGAGGTCCTTTGGTGTCTGATGGACTGGAGCTCCTTTGGTGTCTGATGGACTGGAGCTCCTTTGATGTCTGATAGACCGGAAGCCCTTTGGTGTCATTTAAATATCAGACATCTGACTTATGGTGAGCATCGCCACAGATTATGTCTCACACAGTAAAACCGCATAATCTGCAAAGAACAACTGTCCATCTGCCACCAAGACAATTGTTCCCCCTAATGCAAACCATTCAACCAGAAGGCACGTAATGCGATCGGCGGGCAAAGCGAAACATCTGGAGTGCGACGATGTCCAATAGAGATCGAGCGAGTGCTCGTCACACTCCACGTGTTTTATATATATATATATATATATATATATTAGCAGGGTGTGCTTACACATTGTGTAAGCAATAACGAACCGTGCTTCCCCATTGTCTCGGGTCGCTCACCTGCATTTGATTTTTTATTTATTTTCATTTTTTTTTTGTTATTTATATTTTCATTGACAGATGCTTTCTGATGGTTCTGTGATTTTTATTTTTCCTGGTGTATCAGCTTCTATGTCTGTCAGCACACAAAATTTACTGTCTTTCCCCATTGTCTAGGGTCGCTCACCTGAATTTTTTTCTTTTTTTGTTGGAGTTATTTATATTTTCATTTATGGATGTTGTCCGACGATTCTGTGATTTTGATGTATAGAAAATTCTGCGATTCTGTGATGTATAGAATTTTTTTTTTATTATCATAAACAAACAGGAATAAATTCCTGCATGAGGCTAGTGGTAAATCATTCTGACTCTAACCTAGGACTCAAACCCAAGGACCTCATTGCTGACACAGCGACAGCCCACTGAGCTATTGAGTCTTCGGGATATCCTCTGAAATTTCTCACCCGAATCTCAGTGTCGTCATTCTTGTTTTACCAAGTGGAGAAAGCATTTGCAATGAGTGGAAGGAATAGGTGAGTCAGCTCACTTCATGGAAGACTCATGTTTGCTCTAACCTATTAGGGTTAGATCGTTAATTTTCTCCCTTTAAGGGCCTTTTATTTACTACATTTGCAAAAACGCTGGAATTTATTCCCCCTATCCCCCCCCCCCCCCCCCCCCCCCCCCCGCCCCCCCCTCCCCCCCCCCCCCCCCTCCCCCCCCCCCCCCCCCCCCCCCCACCCCCCCCCCCCCCCACCCCTCCATGCATATATAATAAATAGATCATCCCAAAAAAAATTGTACAAGCAAACACAACACACCCAGCCATCGTAGCACTCACTTGAGGTGACTGCGATTTGAGAAGTGGTGTTCATTCATGACCGAAACGCAAATCAAACTCAAATTATCAATAGCGAGGAGCATTATGGAATTTTTCGGCTCATTTGCGAAGACGAGCCGCCACCGGCAAGTCCCAGAGGACAAGAATGTAAAATTAGTGATTTAAATATGATATTAACAATTGGATCATGTCATTCCACATCACAAATTACATTTCAGACTTCTATTCCAGTAACTCGCAGATAAAACGGCACGGAATTGGACATGCCCGTGCAAAGTTATCATGTCAGCTCATTTTTCGATAAACACAGAAGTATGAAAGAGTTGAGAAATGTCTTATCTCTCCTGCCCTTCAGCTTCTATTAACAATGGCAGCGATATGGATTTTTCATCAGCTCACCAAGAGCTGTCACTATCTATAGCTCCATCTTTTCCATTGTCTCCCCTTTGCCAAGACAAACCATCCCTCCATCCTGTCCTTCCCATGAAATTATGTCATATTATACCAGAAAACGTTCTTTTCAGGCGTCAGGCATTGATTTTGTTGCTACAAATCCACGATCAACGACTTTGATTACAACTAATCATTGGATTCCTCGGTTAAACAGGCAGGCCAGCCGTCAAGCCGATTAACTGAGGGTGTTCGATTGGTCACTGTAAATTCCTCCCTGTCTAGCAAGTAGCAACACTGACATGGCAACTCCCTGTCATGAGAATGTCATCACAAACAGATGCAATTTTAGTGAGAAGATATCACAATTTGATTTTAGCACAGTCAGAAAGTACCTTCACAATCAGTGAATGTCATCACAATCAAAGTGCCTCACAATAAAAAGTGTCCTCTCAATCAAGGAATGTCATCACAATTAGAATGTGTGATCACATTCAGAATGTTATCACAGAGTGTGTGATCACAATCAGAGAGTGTCATCTCAATCAAGGAATGTCATCGCAATTAGAATGTGTGATCACAATCAGAATGTCATCACAATTAGA
>CM068967.1:64765231-64775256 GCA_035128595.1 Eptatretus atami
AATTAGAATGTGATCACAATCAGAGTGTTATCACAATCAGAGAATGTCATCACAATTAGAATGTGATCACATTCAGAATATTATCACAGAGTGCGTGATCACAATCAGAGAGTGTCATCTCAATCAAGGAATGTTCATTCGCAATTAGAATGTGTCATTACAATCAGAATGTGTCATCATAATCAGAATGTGTCATCTCAATCAGAATGTGTGATCACAATCAGAATGTGCCATCTCAATCAGGGAATGTCATCACAATCAGAGTGTCATCTCAATCTAGGAATGTCATCGCAATTAGAATGTGTCATTACATCAGAATGTGTCATCATAATCAGAATGTGTGATCACAATCAGAATGTGCCATCTCAATCAGGGAATGTCATCACAATCAGAGTGTCATCTCAATCTAGGATTATCATCGCAATTAGAGAATGTCATCACAATCAGACGATATATCACAAGCATACGAAATCTTATATTATATATATATATATATGTTACATTTTTTCTTGCTGTAGTACACGAGGAGGAAGGCTCCAATAAATAATGCTGTGAACAGCACGACCCCGACACCAATTCCAATGTAGACAGCCTGGCAATAGTCCATGGTACCTGCATCCAAAAGTCAATTATTAGGTCTGTTATTATGACTGTACGTGCGCTGTAATGAAAAGCATTCATTGTTGATACATTTGGGATAAATGATTATGATTATTATTATTTTGTATGCAGTCAGTGGCTGCTGGTTGCATCATTGCTGGGAGCATGGTTATGCCACTGATGCAGTGCACACTGTTTCCAGTAAGCTGATACTCATTTTGCCAACCTAAGGATGATAGGCTGAGTCAACACACCTGGTGTTATTTAACACGACAACAGGAGATCAAAATGAAGACCCAAAGATCTTAAGGCAGCCATCCATCTATCAGGACCATACTCTGTACAGAGCATCAGTGCTGCCAAAGCAGACTCCTGGGATATTGGGCACAATCCTGGATGGGTCACCACTCCAACACAACATACTCAATTGGCTTAATCATCCCAACAAGCTGGTACTCATTTTGCCAACCTCAGAAGGATGACAGGTTGAGTCAACCCCACCTGGTATTAGTTCAACAGCCAAGCAGGACTTGAACTCAGGACCCTAGGATACAAAGCCCACCACCCTAACCATTAAGCCAACACCAGACATGATGATGATGACAAAGATTATGATGAATTTTACACCTGTGAAGGTATTTCACATAACCACACTACATTTGTGTCAAAATATGCAAATTTCCCTCTTGATATCAGTCTCCTCGAAATGAAAGACTAATCACTTTTCCGTGACGTACATTTGACAAGTTTTGGTGTCCTGCGCATCCTATTAAAAAATCCTCCAATGGTGTACCGGACAAACATCCTCCGAGGGACACGATTCTCTGACTGTGTCGCCAACGTCCTGACTCGCGTATAATGCTGGACAGTGGCATGCTGATGGCAAGCGTAGAACCCGAAGGACACTTTATACCATTGGATTTATCACTTATATATGGACTTACATGTCCTGGTGTCCAGAATCTCCAGCCATTTGCTTTCAACATTTAAATGGACTCTCAGTGTCAATGAGAAATCTATCGCATCTGTTTGCTGACAGTTCCATCTTCGTCATATTGTTCCGATCCCTTGATGACCACTTAGCTGCTTTCAACTCTCCCCATCCGTCGATGTCGAGAACATTCACTACACGATGGTCCATCACTTCAAACATGTCCTTTGACCTCCCGGTGAAAGACTCTCAATAAACCCATTGGTAGACTTTTCCTGCCTCCCGTTACTCACTGTCCTGATAATTGATAAACTCGGTTACAAAAACGATCTTCATTTGCGTTTAAAGAGTCCACCTTGCGTCCAACGAAGTGGCTTCTGGAGGTGAATTCTCACCATTGTTTAGAAACGACTCAGCTCATCCTATAACTGACAAGCTCATGGTAGGACGGCTACTCATAACCGATTCATTATTTATTTAGAAGCATCATGAGCTACCCTAACAATTGAGAATGTCATCACAATCAGTGTCATCACATTCAGAATGTGTCAGCTTCATCGGGGGAGATTCTTCATCGGAGGGGGTGGGGAGGGGTGGAGTTAGAGTAGCTCATGGTGCTGTTAAATAAATAATTCGGTAGATCAGTCCTGGTGTTTAAAGCGCTATAATGCAGTTGCATCTCAAACATTCTCAACATAATGGAAACATTTTGTCTTGATGTCATTTCACGAAGTCATTTCACGATGTCACGGAGACATTTCTTTTCTTTTATTTGCTTTTAATGTGATTCTTCATTGTTAATTTGCCTATTATTTTGTGGCATTACCGATGAAGACATGGGCTGGGAGTATGGCTTTGAGGTATGCACACTTGCCTCTAAGCTGTCGAGCCTGGGTTCGAATCTTGACCCAGCTATAAGCTGTCACCCTGATGTTTTGCAGGCAGGGCGAGGCATCAATGTGCACACCGTCCATAAAATGGCTGTTAAACTGGCCGTCCCGTGTAGCAGCATTAGTTGGTTGCATTGACTTGGTGAGTCATCAGTCCTTTAGTTCAGTATATAGTACTGAGCATCTTCATTTAAAATTACCCACTATACCTTCAGCCAGAATCAGCCAGCCCGGTTGGACAGGGGATTGGCAAGGGTGATCTTGTCCAAAAGTCCAAAAAATTTAACACGTCCAAAAGTTTCAACTTCGGAAGAGAGTCAAATAGCCAGGTAAAAGGAAAGATGAAATGGGTGTACAGTATATCCAGACTTGGTGGTGTTCTGGTTGGAGTGTCTGTTCTGAATTCGGGAGGTTGGTGGTTCAAACACTGATTGAGTCATAGCAAACACTTTAAAATGGTTCATGCTGCTTCCTTGCTCGATTCTCAGCATTTGAAAAGAATAGAGCATGGACAAACAACCATAGGTTGGCAACCACTGCGCAGGCTTAATGGACCTCATAGCCTGTGTTGAAGGTCCTTGTAAAGAAGGAACGTGTATTATCTTATATATTAAATATCGGACCAATGGACCTGTAGCTTATTTGGGCCCTGGCCTAATGTTGTAATCAAAATTTGGTAGCATTCTGACTGGTGGGTTCTGGAGAGGAAGATTTTTGAAGGAATTTATGCAATTTCCCCAAAAATTTACGACGATGTCCGCCATTTTGACACACTTCCAGTCAAGTGATTGGCAAGATTTCCGCAATTTAACATCACGACCCTGTCCTAATGTTGTAACCCAAATTTGGTAGCATTCTGACTGCTGGGTTTAGAGAAGAATATTTTTGAAGGAATTCACACGATTTTCCCAAAAATTGACGAAGTCGGCCATTTTGACACACTTAAAGTCATGTGAGTGGAATGAGCTTGGCTCTAACGTTTCCCCGTTACCAGTCTGGAGCAGAACGTTTCTGTCAAACTTCAGCAAGATTGGCCCAGCGGTTTGGCCGGAGAAGTCGAAATAGGAGACGGATGGACGGACAGTGCACGAAGACAATACCTTATCTGGGATTCCAATCCCAGGTAAGCTAAAAACATAATGAAGCTGCATTTGTAAGAAGCCAAACCCATTGGGTGGAGAGCTCGCTTGACTCCACCCACAATGGTCAAGAAGAAAATCCTGCGTCCACCATGTTGGTTGTTTGTTAAGTCTAAGACGTCTTTGGAAGTCTCATCGTCACAATTTGAATTATCCGAGCTATATAACCATGCACATAAGCACTAGGCATGTTTTTGCTTCATGTATGTATATAAGCCGGGTTGTTTGTATTTCGCGAATGAGGCAGTGGACCATTGCCAATTTACACCGCCCAAATAAAGGGAGGAACGATTTGTATAATGAATGAATATTTTTGTCAACGAATGACAACAATTGCAGGATCACACAAAACGGTGATGACACCCACCATTACAATACAGCCCACTGACGAGTCCTTCCCATTTGCCATTCATCCAAACCAACAAGAAAAATAGCAATCAGAGATTGCAGACCTTCACCAGGACTTGTTTTGTGTGGTGTGGTGTGTTGTGTACCGGTGTGCTGTGTAATTAATGAGACATAATTATAACTGCCATTTTATAAATGCTGGCAGTGATGACTGGTTCAGCCATTTCAGAGAAGATTTTTGAAGGTTTAAAAAATAAAAAACAATCCGGCTGCCAAATCACGTGACCGGTGACATCATCAAAAAATTTATGTGGACCATTTTATCCCTAGATGACCCTCAAAAATTTTCATACTCATCGGATGTGGCGTTCTACATATGCAATTGTGGCGTCATAACGAAGGCACCTATGACATCATAAAAATCACCCTCATTCCACATGAGGAGTCCTTGCCGTGTGCCAAGTTTCAATTTTTTCCTTGGTGCGGTTTCAGATATAGAGGTCCAAATTTTTTTTCCGTTTTTCCAATGTGGCTATGCCCTATGACGTTTTTCCACGTGCCCTATGATGTCATAATTATCATTAAAACATTCGTCTCAATCCGACAAGCGGTTGCGGACAAAAAACACGAAAGTTCTGGGCAGACAAACAGACAAACAAACAAACGACAAACAGACAGACCCAAATGCAACACCCTCTCCTTCGGCGAGGGTAAAACATTGTATACAGAGAAGTCTTTGACATAAACAAGCTCAAATGAGCTGAGATCCTCGTCCTCTTAATGATGACATCATAAAAACGAATATGACGTCATTGTGATGCATCAGGTTTGCGATAAATAATTATCTGTGCTAATGCCCGGCTTGATTCCCGCAAACAAAATTCAAATGGGTTGCCTAGTTTCGGAGATAATGGTATAGCGATTTCCATTAGCGGCGATATTATGACGTCAACTTTTTTTCTAGGAAGAATTTCCAAAATCGGAGATAGTTACTGCCTGCGCGTGGGCTTTCTGCATATACATGGCCAGTTTCATGAAGATCCGATGAAAACTCTGGGTTGTGAAACAAAAAATGTCAAAAAATAGGAATGACGTCATAACAATTGATATGACGTCATAGTGATGTATCATATGTGCGGTAATTCATCTCTGCTAATGCCCTGTTCGATTCCCGCAAACAGAATTCAAAAAGCTTGCCTAGTTTGAGATAATTTTTTAGGCGATTTCCATTAGCGGAGATAATTTGACGTCATAACTTTTTTTCTTGGTTACTGTCTGCGCAGGTATTTTTACATATATACGCCAAGTTTCAGGAAGTTTCGATGAAAACTGTAGGCTGTGAAACAAAAAAGTCCACGATAAGAAGATGAAGAACAACAACGTGAGTAAGACTTAGAGATCCTCCACGAGGATCTAAAAAAGACAAATCTTACATATTTCATCACAACACTTCAACGGGCAGTCGAGTTATTTTAAATCAACACGTCCTCAAGTCGCACGTAGTCGTGCTGTCTGGGCAGCCAGCACACGAAAGGCCTGACATTGTAAGTGAGACTGCGATGTAAGAAAGGGATGTTGAGCCAGTTTGCTGGTTTGTAGAGAAGAGTCGAGGTGAATGCGATGAATTAAACGGTTAACCAAATCGCAGGCCAAGATGAAGTGTGTACTTTCCGTTTGTTGTCACTGTTAGGGTTGGTTTGTTTGTTTGTTTTCTCCTTCTCGCAGTCCTCTGGACATGTTTTGTTTTGTGACGTTTGCTCGGTAATCTGCAGAAGGGAAAACTTCCCTCGGTTTCACAATCCCACAAGCCAGCGTTTTACCCGCAACAGTTCTGGTTTGTTTCCACACAGTTGGAAAGGGCTCCACTCTGAAACAAAAACGAACTAGAGGGGGAGCACTCGGTAGAGTGCAAAACCTCCGCCGCCAATACCGCTGGGTCACTTAATGAACCTGATATCCTATTCGTTGTAGGTCAAAACGGATCAGACTCTACTGAACCACGATTGAATAAACTAAACTAGATCGACGCGCATGTAGAAATGCCAAAAAATAAAATCGGAATTTTTTTGAAAAAAAGTTGCAAAATTTCTTTTTTTTTCTCTAACAATTTTTTTTGGGGGGGGGGGGGTTGGAAATCACTTAAAACATGTAGAAATGCAAAAAAAAAAAAAATTCAAATATTTTTCAAATAAAATCGAAATTTTTTTGAAAAAAAGTTGCAACATTTTTAATTTTTTTTTTTGGTTGGAAATCACTCAAAACATGTAGAAATGCAAAAAACAAAAATTCAAATATTTTTTTCAAAATGGCCGCCATAGCGGCCATATTGGACTTTGGACCAAGTCCAAGATCTAATGGCATGATCCTTGGACCATACCTAATCCCCCCCACAAGTTTCGTCGAAATCCGTCCAGGAGTTTTTCCGTAATTACTGTTCACAAAACAAACAAACAGACAGGGGTGAAAACAGTAACCTCCGTCCATCTTTGATGGCGGAGGTTAATGAGCTACAAAGCCACCATTATAAGAGGGTTTTGCTTCTTGTTTGTAAGTTCGCAGCACAATGAAAGAAAATGCAGATGCAGGAGAAGCTCGAAGAAGGTGCATTCGATCGTACAAGAAGGGAGTTCGACAAAAGGCCAACAGTGAACACTAAACCATGGAAAAAACCTTGCTCAGCTTGACGAAGTGGAAGACAAGACCTTCAAGGTTATTGGAATCTCCCGCCATGAAGCGGATTCTATGCGTCTATCACTTCGGCATCGCAGACAGGTCGGTGGTCTCTCTGTCTTCTACCGTATCCTTTCTGGTCTTGCACCCTCTGCTCTTTCCGTGCTCGGTACCTGCCAGGTTTCTGCAGGATACACACGGTTCACCATCAACCCCCTTTTGGTGAAACTACCTAAACCCAAAGTCACTGCTCTCCTCCATTCGTTTGATCCTCCTTTTTCCTCGCTGGTGGAACTTCTCTCTAAATCATTCTTCCCCCCAAAGACAGCGATTCACCACCTGCTCTGATTATTCCCCATCCATGAGCATGATCCTTTCTACCCTCATTAACCGCCCTCCCCCCACCCCCACCTCCGTCTTTCAACTCTTCCATTTGTTCTGTTGTGTCCTGATCCTTTCAGTCATGCCGGTGTTTCACAGGCAGGGCGATTCATCGGTGTGTGTGTGTGTGTGTGTGTGTGTGTGTGTGTGTGTGTGTGTGTGTGTGCCATCCATTGGATGGACGTTAAACGGATATCCCGTGTGCTGGTATTAGCTGGTGGACAATCCTGGTGTTGGTTTAAAGGTCAGGTGGCTGGCTTAAGATCTTCAGGTGTTGAGTTCAAGCCCCTGTCGTTCTGTTGAAATAACACCAAGGTGGGTTGACTCAGCCTGTCATGACCTTCAAAGGTCAGCAAGATCAGTGCCAGCTTACTGGTGATGGGCAGGGGCACTGCATCAGCAGCACAGCCAAAAAACATAATTTTTTTTGTAAATGAAGTCGAGGCTCGTGGAAGAGCGAGAACACAGAATGCACCAAAGGGGGGAAGCACACAAACATTGGAGCAACACAACATAAGGACTCAATTGGAGGAAGAATAGTCATGGTGAAGATTTATATCAAAGGGAGGGAAGGACACAGACGATGAAGAAGCTACTCATAAGCTCAAACACAGGACGAAGAAGAAGACGAACAAGAAGTTAAAGAAGAGGAAGAAGGAGATAACAGGGATGAAACAGAAATGGAACAAAAAACGAAAAAGAGTAGTGAAGGAAAGGGGGGGGGGACACAAATAACCTGGTAAAGAAGGGGTGTGTGGGAGGGAGGGAGAGGGGAGGTGGGGATGAGTCACGTGTAGAAGGGATATGTGTTCCATGCTCTGTTGCCTACGAGTAATCCATAGAAGGAGAACTTTAACACCACCATTTTGAATCGCATTGCCTTGAACTTCCGTATCAATGGATCACGTAGAGGCGCACAATAGCAGAACATGGTGAAAAGTTATACGACGAACTGTACAATGATTTCAAAACTTTACACAATAGACGATATAAATACAGGGTTCGTACCCTATTGGGTTCCTGAAATTCCATGACTTTCCAAGACCCTTGATTGATTGTCCATGACCCCACACAGGCATATTTTACTCACTCCTTACCCCAAAACACATCAGCAAGATTAGGCAAACTATCAAGGATTTAAACTCACCACTATCCTGCTTCAGTTGAATAACACATTAGGTAACTGTTAACATGACAATGTGATGGGCTGGATACATGAGGCCTGGAAAGAACAAAGCAGGCCAGATATCAAAACCTGACCAGAGATGAAAATCATTGGTGGAGCTGCTCTGAGCTGCACATTCACGCTGTGTCGATGGGAAATTGCGTTCTGAGTACCGAACGAAAGACTTTCGAACGATTCTCGGGAACGTAACTCGTTTCTCCCGGGTTATTGTCAATGATTTTATTGGCTTGAACCACGCCCCAGTGGTGGAGTTGCACTTTACATCAAGAACTCAATTTTGCACTGCACATATCACTGATCTTACACTTTCCAACCCCCAGGAGTACCTCTGGCTGTGACTTCCCTCCACTCCAACCTCTTGTTCATCTGTGTGTTGTACCATCCTCCTAACAGTGACGACTCCATTTACATCTCTCTCAGACAACATGGACCAACATTTAACCACTCATCCCATCTTCCTCATATGTGGTGATTTAAATTGTCACCAAGCAACTTGGCTGGGTGTTGACACCTCTCTCACCAGCCATGGAACTTCAGCAAAGGACTTCTGTGACTCCGTGGGACCGATTCAATCTGTGAACTTTCCAACAACAGATTTCTTCCAATGGGAAATCCTCCCTTCTGGACTTGGTGATGACTAACTTCCCCGCAAATGTCTCCTGCTCTTCCTCTGCTCCAATTGGTTCATATCATCATATGTTTGTGAGAGTCAAATTATCTCTGGCTATTCTTAGAGAGCTGCCTCAGTGCCGGCGAGTCTGGCAGTTCACTCAAGCAGATTGGCAGGGACTGCAATCAGTCATCTCTCTTCAGGATTGGTCTCCCATATCTACTGCCCCTGATACTAACTCAGCCTGGGAATTCTTCCACAGAAACCTGCTCTCTCTCATGCACAGATTCATCCCATCTCATTTTCAATTATCCTACCGTTCTTCCCACCCACGGTACATTGAATCCTGTGGTGAGGCAGTTGCTCTAAAACAACTTGCCTTCTCTTCTGGAAGGCTAATCTCAGTGCAACATCAGTGAAACAACCAAAGGCAATCTCAGTGCATTCCAAAAAGTCCACAACAAGTGTGTGTCCACTCTCAGTAGAGCCAGAAAACAACATCTGTCCAACCTCAAGAATGAACATTCAAACTTATCCCCCTCCTCTAAAACCTGGTGGTACCTTGTTGAATGTCTCTTGTGCATGCTCTTCTTTCCTCCCTTCCCTCACTTCAAATGGCACCACAGCCAACTGCACTCGTGAGAAGGCTGAATGCTTCAATTCTGTGTTTGCTTCAAAATCTTGTGTCCCAAACCCCTCATTATCAGCACCCAACCTTTCCTGTTATACCCAACTGCTCCTGGACTCCGTGTTTTGCATCTGAGAAGATAGAGAAGGTTCTTTCAACCCTCAACTCTGACTCTACAACCGGACTGGACGGCATCAGCTCATGTGTCCTAAAAACCTTCTCTGCTGCTCTTTGCCATCCTCTCTCTGCCATTTCCACCCTATCATTTGTGCTTGGTCATCTTCCATCTGCTTATAAATCCACCACCATCACTGCATTACATAAAAAAGTGCAAAATTGATCTCCTTCACTGCAGACCTATCATCGTCTGGGAGCTCGTGACGGAAGATTTCACCCCATTTTCCCCAGAATGTTTGACCCCTTAAAGTTACTTCGGCCACCTAAGTCATTAACAAAAAGTTTGTCAGCTGTCCTTCAGCTGGTGGGTCTGGACCCCAGACCCCTTTGAAAAGCCCCTTCCAAGGGGTTGCATTTACCCCATATAATTTGTGGACCAATCTTTGTCAAAATAAAGTATTATGCAACAGTCTGTTACAAAAAACAGAAAAACTGACCTAATTTCAAGGGGGGAGGGAGGTTTGG
>CM068967.1:64779076-64790232 GCA_035128595.1 Eptatretus atami
ACCCCGATGCCAAACTCTGTCAAAGGCTTTTGAGATATCAAGGCCGACAACACATTGATTCCCCAAAGTCTCTCAGTGAAGAAGCCCAGACATTTGTAACATAGGAAAGGATATCACTGGTAGATCTTTCCTTCAAAAAGCCATATGGAAAGTCTCCAAAAAATTCAAACGGAAACGGTGCTTACTGATCAACAGAAACGCAAACGACTAGACTTTGCAAATTGGTTCTCAGGAAAGTTGGAGGAAGATGCAGACTTCCTCAAAAAACTTCACATGACGGACGAATGCCATGCTCACTTGTCCGGGGAGGTAAACAAGCAAAACTTTCGGTACTGGGGAACTGAAAATCCTGGTAATGCATCAACTGAACTGGTGCCTCGATCTGTTCTCAAAGTCACCATGTGGGTGGCGGTTGTTGGTATGGGATAATTGGTCCATACTTTTTGAAGATGACCAGGGACGCACTTGCACGGTAACCAGAGGAACTATCGCGAAATGATTCAGGAATTCTATCTGCCTGAGCTACGTACTCAGCCCGTAGGAGAAACAACCTGATCCAGATGAGAACCCAGTGGTTCCAGCAGGATGGGGCACCGCCCCATACAGCCAGGGAAACAAGGCGTTTCTCTCAACCAACATTTTGAGGGCCGCTTTATCTCCCTCTACGAAGACGTTGAGTGGCACCGTATTCCCCTGACCTTACTCCTCCAGACTTCTTCTTGTGGGGTATCTCAAGGACAGGATCTATGGAAACCCTAGGCCTCAGACTTTTGATCAGCTGAAGAAAAACATCCACCGAGAAATCCAGAACATTCCTCAGGAAACGTTTCCAAAGTGATGTAGAACATGACAACGCGTTTGCAGGCAGTGATCGGACAAGTGGAGCCTACGTCGAACATGTGGTCTAAAGAAAACGACGATTCTATACCAAATTAAATTTTTGGTGGCAATTTTGACATTGGTACAATAAACTTCAAACCTTTCAGCTTTCTATCCAGCCATATATCTTTTCAAAAAATATATGTTATGACCATCCTCATTGCAGATGGAAAGTTGTATATTTTTTTGGGGACACCCTGTATATCGTTTTTGGCCCCATCTCTTAATGGTGAAGAATCACTTCGGAAAAAAAAAATATTGCATTTGGATTCGGAACTTCACCAAAATCTAATAAATTCGTCCTTGTCACACACCCAACCTGTCCACCAAGTTTCGTCCTAATCCGTCCATAACTTTAAAACATCGTGCTCACAGACAGGCAGGGGTGAAAATATTACCTCCTTCCATCTTTGGTGACGGAGGTAAAAACGACTTTACCTTGTATAACGAATGCCTTCTCCACTCTTAACTACTTTGAGAATTTTGTATTTTTCTTTTTATTTCTTCTCTCTCTTTTTTGACGGAAGAGGGGATTGTTTTCACCCCCCCCTGACCCCCCAACCTTGATTTCCACCCTCCCCTCCCCCTCTGACCTTGATTTCGCAGATGATGCAGTCACGTTGCGGAGACTCTGGATATCCTTTTGGGGGCCCTCGAGGTGCTGAATGAGGAGTCGGATCCACTAGGATTACGAGTATCCTGGGTCAAAACTAAGATCCAGGCTTTCAATGACATCTTGGATGCTGCTATCTTGTCTGTGATGATGACGTCATCGGTCAAGTGATTCGGCAGCCATATTGTTTGTTTTTTTTAAACTTCAAAAATCTTCTTCTCTGAAGTGGCTGAACAGATCAAGGTGAAACTTTACATGTATGACCGCTTATCCATGAGGTACAAAAGGTTCACATATGATGTCATAGGTCACATGGTATGGCAGCCACATTGGATTTACCCTAAAACGTATGAAAATGTTCTTCTCCAGAACGGCTGGACAGATCGAGAGGAAACTTCACACAAATGTTCCTCAAGCCATGGGTGTATAAGTTTGTTAAGGAATAATTGATCGGTCACATGGTTTGGCAGCCATATTGGCTCGAATAAAAATATGAAATCTTGTTTTCTCTGGAACCGCTTAATCAATCGACATGAAACTTCACAATTATGATCTAGTGGTGATGGGGAATAAATGTTTTCAATTTCAACTTGATCGGACACATGGTCTGACAGCTAGAATTATAAAAAAAAAATTGATCTGGGTTCTTTTTTTAAAAAAAAATTGAATAAGGCTTACTTGGCGGTGCCCGTGTGAGTTTGAGGGTAGAGTAGTAGCAGCTGAAATGTGAATCCTCTCCAGGTTCCTCCTGATGACTTCATCTTCGCTTTTTGCTTGTTCGGGTTCCTTCTGATTACTCCAATGCAGGACTGTACCTATTTGGTCTTCCATTTGATTTGAATTGAATTTATTTTAATCCCACTCTAAATTAAATTGAATAATGAATAACAATTTTTAAAAAACGTCATGGGTCAGGGTCAGGTGTCCGATCAAAGCAGGATGTCTTGGCACTCAGTCTTCACTGCCAGCAGTCATAAAGTGGCAGTTCTAATTATGTCTCTTATTAATTACGTAACACTCCAGTACACAAACACCACACAAAACAAGTTCTGGCGAGGGTCTGCAATCTCTGGTTGCTCTTTTTCTTGATTTCATTTGTGGCATTTTCAGGGCAAAATAAAAAAAAACTGAAATGATCAATCATTGATTGATGATCGGTTGATCGAACAAACCGATAACTGATCATGACTGACTCCAAACCCCGCAACACCAGTGACTAGCTTGGTATGATCGAGTCTCCAAATTTCCTTGTCCTGCGTGTGATGTACACGCTTATTCATGAGCTACAGATTGGTGTCAACAATAAATAAATAAAAACTCACAAAGCAGGTACACTTGGCAGTCAGCACAAATCGTTACAATGTTTTCACCTGGAAAACTGGAAAATGCTGAGCAGATTGATGCGGTGCACCCTTTTGGTGCATGGCTATTGGTCTAGTGAAGCCTGGTTAAAGCTGAATGCACAAAAAATTTAAGACTCTCCTTCTTCTTCTTCCATATACAGCATGAGGCTGCAGGGATATCATCATTGGATGAGGGAACAGCTGTGACGCTGATGCAATGCCCTCAGCTGGTTAGGGCAGCAACTTATAATTTGTTTATAGTGCCAGAAATAGCTCACCTACTCTTCAAAAAGGACACCATGAGATCTTTCCCATCAACCAACGAATGCCAGCAGACAAGATTCCTGTTTAATGTCCATCCAAAGGACAGGACACACATTGATGAATCACACGATCTGTAAAACACAGGGATGACAGTTTATAGCTGGGTCGGGATTCGAACCCAGGATAGACAGCTTACAGGCAAGTGTGCATTCCTCTAAGAGTCTAAGCCATCCTGTCAGCCATGCAAGACACTGAAAAGGAGGGAAGGAAATTGTCAATATCAGTGGTCAAGTTAGAAAGTGGAAACTTTTAGAAAAATGATGTTGAACATCTCACGGTGTGTTCATGTGATGGAACATTGCTGCAGTACATATCTTACCAACAACATTGTGGTAAATACAACTGAGAATGCTACCTTGAAGGTAAGATAAGAATTGGCATGAAGTCCTCTGAAGGGATGCACAGCTGCTCGAAGACTACTGCTGAGAAGAGTAGTATTTCGAACAACTGCTCATCTATTCTGAGCAAAATGGGCAGCGGACTACAAAGGGTGGGACGAGCAAAGCCGGAGATGTGTGCTGTTTACACAAATGATTGAATTGAAATGTTTGACAACTACTAATAACAGTTGTTTGATGGAAAGGAAAAGAACAACATCATTGTTAATGTACAATATTTACAGTGAAGCATGGAGGCGGATCAGTTCAAACTTGGGCCTTCATTTGGAACAAGATGCGGCACTACAATCTTACTTTGATAAACTATATAGCCACATGGATACAATACTAGGGCATTTTATGACTCAATTGCTTTTGTTTTGCTTTAACCTATTTTGTTCAAAACTTGAATGCGGTTATGCTGTAACCCTCCAGGTTTACAAGTCCACCACCATCTCAGATCATCCCCAATCCAAAACCATGATCTTTTCCATCCTCGTTAATGACTCCACCCCACCCAATCCCAAGCCATCCTCCTTCCAGGTTTCCAGTTTTTCCCTCCTGGGAGTTTCCTTCTGTATCTATCTTGTCCACCCCATGTGTTCTTTCCTGCCCCCCCATTCCGACCCGCACCCATTATTTCCCCAAGCCTCCCCCTTCAGCAACTATGTTGGTTCCTTTTGTCCTGTTACATAGTTATCAGTTCAGTGTACTAGCTCTTCCACGAGCCTCGACTCTGTGTCCAAAAAAATACAAACATTTGTGCTGCATCTTGAAGGTCAGCATCGTACATATTTGGAACAACTTTCAAGAATATACAGTTGTATTAAAATTTGACACGATACAAAGCAGCAAGGCAAGTAATTGGGATAACAAAGAATGATCATATGGGATGTGAGCTGGAGTACGGCAGATTAAATCCAACACTGATAAATGTGATGTTATGGGGTGTTTTGTCTTTCTTAAACAAGGAATATTTAATTGATAACAGACTGCATTTCGAAAGCATCTCTATTATAATATGCCGAGGCGTCGATTGTGTGTTTATCTACTTCGTCGCTCTGCTTTCGACGCTCTGGTCTCGTGGGCATCGACAACATTCGCTTTTGCCGTTGACAATTCTGATGTGTTCCCAACTATATTGTGGTCTTTCTTTTCAGCAAAATGTGTTCCTTTCAGATCCCAAACTCCACCAACTTGGTGATTCAAAGTTTTGTCCGGTGGTTGTTGTTCCAGTTATATACTTGTCCTGCGGCAAACATCTGGAATGCTGGTGCCTGTATTTTTAGTATGGATGGATGTATCCTTCTTTGTATTACCCCACGCGTGAAGCTAAAAGCGAGATCAAGGAATTGGTTCACTTTGTCTATCTGTCTACAGACGTCAGTCTATGATTGAAGAACAACTTAATTTCAATTGAATTTTATACTTTGAACATTAATCGGAGCACAAACCTGCAGCTTAGCAGAACTTTGGCTCTGAATTTGGCAAATTGTAAGGAATCTAGTCTCGATCGTGCATATGCAGTCAAACAAAATTGAAAATCATTCCAAACAGGAAATTTACTGTTTTTAGGGATGTCATAAAGGACACAAATAATAGGCACGAAGAACTAATGTAACATGTTAAATAAGGTGGTGTAAAATACACTGCATCAATGGCCTTAAACTTCCGAAAAAAGTTTCCCCCCCCATGGCCTTTAAAATCTTTATTTTATTTCAATTTTATTTTCCACTTGAACACTGTAGAATACAGATCACCTTCTTGGCATTTTCAAAAACCTCCCATTTAGCAGTACCTAGACAAAATATTACGTCATTACAACCAATCAAATTTGCCACTCGCAGACTTCGCCAATATTCCTGTTTCGCAAGACAGTGTGGAGTAAGATGTTCTATGAACTCTCTAGTTTTTTTAAGTAATTTGATTTACCATTGAGAAATAGGGTCAAAAACGATATAGAGCATGATATCATAAAAAGTTGTCGATGGATTAGGATGAAACTAGATGGATGAGTTGGGAGGGTGACAAGAACAAGCCGATTAGATTATGGAAGGTGGATCCAGATCTGGCATATCCGTGGGATACAAAACGTAAACTGTTCAGCCTTGCGGAGGAATGCGCTCTACCGAGCGCCGTTGTAGTTATTTCTGTTTCAACGGCTACTCTTAATTTGATGAAAAGTTTTTGACCGTTTTTTATTCATTTTAAAGTCATTGATGCAGAGATAGCACAGAAGAGAAAGTTCGCAGTGGACCAGTGATGTGGCCTTACACCCCCGTTAAATCACAATCACAACGCCTCTATCGACGCTAAAAAGCACGCCATATGCGTGAGAAAATGTAGTTTCGCAGCAATGACTGCACAGAGTGATGCATGCTTTGTTATGAGAAGACATAACTGCTGACATTAAAAAACGGTATTGCTAAATTTTCGGAACAAATGGCAATTGGCTGACAATTAGCAAACTTTCTCACAAGCTGCAGAAAGTATAAAGTATAATACATGTAATACTGCGTACGGTTGTATTTAATGAATTATTGTGACAGTAAAATGCAGGGGTGTGTGCCACTAATGGTGTGGGAAACGTCGGCAATATTGCTTGGAGCCGAACTCTGCACTTTGCTGAGATGTAATTAAGGTGTTTTTTTCCCCCACATCATGTGACACTCAGATGGCCGAATGCCTCGTATCCAGCAGCGATTCATGCTGAGAGCTCAAATGAAAGGTCCCAGCGTCCATTTAAATCGAGGGAGTCACTGGCAATGAGATATCGGTAACCAGACGTGGTGTGGCAAGAGCTACAAGTGATGTGTGCATGACACCATCATGTAAGGAGATCAGATCCCTCTTCCATACGAGTCTGTACCTTGAAGGTAGACCTGGATTAAGCTGCTTTGCACTGGACCAGTTGTTATTAGAACTCTTAGTGCACCCAACTCCCACAAATATTTTTAAGTGTGAAGGCATTGAACAAGCCTCTAACATCTTTACTCTGGACTGGTGAGATTAACCCTCCATTAATTCCCTCTGATTTGCGGATGGCAACACTTACAGTACATTCCGGTTGACTGCCTTTAAAATGTTGCATTCACGTAGAATTAAAAATAAAAAAGAATTGATTAACAGAGGTCAAGACTGAAGGAAGAGTCAGATAATTGCAGGCATGATGTCAACTACCTTCAAGCGAGCAGAGAAATTGGTGCTCCAGGGTGCGCAGTTTATCATAAATCCCTTGTTGACCTGTCAGGAAGATCAAGGTACATATGACAAACAGAAAGGTCAACAAGGGACACAGACAAACACGACATCTCACACAATTATATAAGAGACTAGCTGAAGTACCCAGCATTGCCTGGGAAAATTCAATGCAATATATATTTAAATATTTCTTGCATGACAGATTGGGGAATGTTGGCCTTATGGTTTCGGATGAATTAGCAATCATGGGCGTTACAAAATGCACTTAAACCGATTTCCTTTCTTTTAACTTCTTTTTAATCGCTTTCTTTTTTTTAATACAACAAATCAATACAACCTCAACATACGATCTTCACAAAACATTTACTCAATCGCTCCTGGGAAAATCCCAGGCAGGGTATAAGTAACATACTCACTCAAGGCCTGATCAAAGAGGTGTTATAATAAACCTGTGTAAAAAAAATCTTTTTAATACCAGGTGCACGTGGAAACACTCTGATAATTAAATTTGGGTTGTTGACAACAAATCACTGTACATACAACCAAAACATATGATCTTCACAAAACACATTACTCGATCGGTCCTGGGAAAATTCCTGGCAGTGTTTAAGAACATACCATCTCGAGGCCCGAACACGGAAGTGTTATAATAAACCCATGTAAAGCAATCTATAATAATAAATGTCAGTGTGTGTGTGTGTGTGTCTCCACCATAACTCCAAAACCATGAAACATAGCGGCGCAAAACTTTGCGTGCATACTAAGGTAACTCCAAGGCAGTGCATGAATGAAAACTGGGTGTTTGGGTAAATTTAAATGCCCTTTTTGAAGGTAATTAACGGCTTACCTTCAAGAACGGCTTATCCTTGGTCAGCCCAACTTCACCTCGCAGGGGTCTTAGCCGCCATTTTGATTCAGCTTCCTAAAAATACCTTGCCTTGAAACAGGTCGTAACGGTTTCTGTATGATCGAGCTTCATACCTACGGATGGATCCCTGTATACATTGCTGATCAATGATCATTGATCCTCATATCTTCATAGAGAGAGGAAGCAGGGAGGGGAGAGAGAGGAAGCAGGGAGGGGAGAGAGAGAGGAGGCAGGGGAGGGAGAGAGAAGGGAGGGAAGGGGAGACGACGGAGGAAATGGAGAAGAGAGGTGAGGATAGAAGGAAGGCAGGGAAGGGGAGAGGACAGAGGGAGAGCAGAGGAGAAGAGGGGACGGATGGAAAGGAGAGGACGGACAGAGGAGGGAGGGGAAGCTAAGGAGGGTGGAAGAGCGAGGAAGGTGGGGAGGTAGAGAGAGCGATACCTCACTAAACATTGCTATACACTGTGGGAGGGAGGGGTGCGAGGAGGGGTTGTGTGTGAGAGCGAGAGCGAGAGCGAGAGCGAGAGAGAGAGAGAGAGAGAGAGAGAGAGAGAGAGAGAGAGAGAGAGAGAGAGAGAGAGAGAGAGAGAGAGAGAGACACAGACAGAGAGAGAGAGAGACACAGAGAGAGAGAGAGAGAGAGGAGAGAGAAAGAGAGAGAGAGAGAGAGAGAGAGAGAGAGAGAGAGAGAGACAGACAGACAGACAGACAGAGAGAGACAGAAGAGAGAGAGAGACAGCCAGAGAGAGAGAGAGAGACAGACAGACAGACAGAGAGAGAGAGAGACAGAGAGAGACAGAGGGGGAGAGAGAGGGGGGAGGGAGAGGGAGGGAGGGAGAGGGAGGGGAGAGGGAGAGAGAGACAAACAGAGACAGAGAAAAAGAGACAGCGACAGAGAGAGAAAGAGAGACAGAGAGGGGGTCAGTGTCGGAAAGAGGGAGAGGGGTGGGAGAGAGGGGGTAGGGTTGGGAGGGAGAGGGGTGAGGGATTCCGGCAGACAAGCCCAGTTTATCATCCATCTGAGAGATGACACACACATTCATGAATCTTCCTGTGAAACAGCAGGACGACGGTTTACAGCTGGGTCGGGATTCAAATCCAGGCGACACAGAGTGAGCATGCGTACCTCTCGGCTTTCCTGCTGTGGTGTGGTGATTCATTATTTCATAACTGAAAAGATTTTTACCTCCGCCACCGAAGGTGAAGGAGGTTATGTTTTCACACCTCTCTGGTTGTTACTTGCAAAATCAAAGATTTTTCAAGTGTATTGGTCAGTAGATTTTGTTATTCTGTCTGTCTGTTTGTCGCCTACAGGTCACAATTTTAAACCCATCTTCACGAAACTTCACCACATGGTAGAGTTTGTCATATTGAAGAAGCCTATTGTTTTTGAGGTCAAAAGGTCAACATAGGCCAAAGGTCAACAACTTAGGTGAGATTTCAAAAATCCTCAATTTTGTTCCGTTTGACGTGAAATTTGAAGAGGATTTATATTTCAGGAAACTGAATTCAACTAGCCAATTATTTTTGAGGTCAGCATCGACCAAATGGTCAACAACTTAGGTGAGATTTCAAAAATCCTCAATTTTCATCCGATTGACTTGAAATTTGTCTGCATTTTCTGCATTTGTCTGTGTCTGCATTTTGTTGCTAGAGCATTGCAAGAAAAACCATTCAGTGGAGGAAATTGAAACTTTACCACATGTTACATGACCATGTGATATAGTGGTCACTCTTTTGAGGTCAACATAGGCCGATATTTCTAAAATTGTCAATTTTCATCCGATCGACTTGAAATTTGAAGAGGATTTGCACATTTGGGCAATTAATTCAACCACCAATTATTTTTTGAGGTCAAATTTGTTTTATGGATTTTGCAAGTATTATGCTCTGCACGACATCTTCTTCTTGTTTGTTTGTCTGTTTGTCTGTCTGTTTGTGTGCAGGATATCTCTGTGCGTGCAGGTTGTGCACGGATCCGGATGAAATTTGGTGGGCAGGTTGGGTGTGTGACAAGGACGAATTGATTACATTTTGGTAAAGATCTAGTTCCGGATCCAGACCTGACTACGAGAATTTTTTTAGTGATTATTCACCATTGAGAGATAGGGCCAAAAACGATATATAGCATGATACACAATATGGCCAAAAGTATGCGGACACCCCTTCTAATTAGTGGATTCGACTATTTCAGCTGCACGCATTGCTAACACGTGTATAAAATCAAGCACACAGCCATGCAATCTCCATAGACAAACAATGGCAATAGAATGGGTCATACTGAAGAGCTCAGTGACTTTCAACGTGGCACCGTCCGTCATGGGATGCCACCTTTCTAACAAGTCAGTTCGTCAAATTTCTGCCCTGCTAGAGCTTTTCCCCGGTCAACTGCCAGTGCTGTTATTGTGAAGTGGAAATGTCTCGGAGCAACAACAACTCAGCCACGAAGTGGTTGGCCATACAAGCTCACAGAACGGGACAGACGAGTGCTGAAACACGAGGATGGAGTTATCAGCAAAAAGATAGAGGATTTTCCTGAGAGTCTGAGAGACAATTGATGAAAACCAGAAATAGCACAGGGCCAAGAACACTCCCTTGAGGAACTCCAGCCTGGATGGGAAGAGGAGATGAGAGAATTTCATGAAGAGCCATGTGTTGACTGTGATAGGAGAGGAAGTCCATGATCCATGAGTGGAGATTGCCTTGGATACCATAAGAAGAGAGTTTGGTGAGCACTGCGGGATGCCAGACCATATTGAAAGGTCCCGTATGTCTCGGGAGATGGCTCTGATATGTTTAGGGAGATCGCAGTATGTCTAGGGAGATGACCTGCGATCCTAGGGAGATCACGGTCTGTCTCGGGAGATCGTGATATGTCTAGGGAGTTGATCTTCTGATCAAATAAGAGCCATATTTTTTTCAGACCACCATATGACTTTGACCTTGAACATTTATGAATAGAGTGTAAATTAATAACATGTTTTCACATCTAAAATCGATCCAAAAAATTCACCATCATGAAAATTTGAGGAATTTTTGTGAAGTTATGATCAAAATGGTGTTTTTAATTAGGTCAGACTTAATAATCTTGTTAATTCGGTCACAATCCGAAAAAGTAGGTCAAGGACACGAATCAAGTATCAGGTGCACAATTTCAGTGCAGGAACACAATTAATATCCAAGAACATCTCGGAAGGCCAAGCGGTCTTTGAGATTCCACATTGGCAAAATTGAACGACGACAAAAAACGCGTTTTCTTTCAGACCGCCATTTGACCTTGACCTTTAACCCGGAGGGGTATGATGTAAATTAAATTCAAATGCGCCTTGCTCTAGGCTATCTGGAGAGGGCAATATCGTTCTGATCAGACAAACCTTAGTCGAGTTTTGGTGAAAAATGTCTATAATTAGATCATGACCTTAAATTAGGTCAATGTCAAAAAATAGGTCATCCCGGTATAACGTTTATTTCCATTATTGATGCAAAATTCCATTCTGAAAGTCCGAGCTGGATCTGAGATACAGCTCAGACATTGGCAGAAAAATATGGAA
>CM068967.1:64790242-64808802 GCA_035128595.1 Eptatretus atami
ACAAACCTAAATGGTGGTTTAATACTCCTTAGGGGTCTAAGAAACTGGTGTGCCATTAAAATTGGGGGCACTAACTGAAGAAACAAACCCCACAACAGGTATAAGTTTTCCCCTATCATATATAGGGGAGGCTTCTCAATTAAAAAAAAAGGAATATGACATTGTGTTGTCTCCTTAAAATATTAGGGGAAGAGCAAAAATCTGAATTTCGGCAGTATAATTGCACAACCAAAATAAATGGGGAACAAAAGAATGAAAGATAAGCAGAAAAACAATATTATGGAAGTGTGGCAATATATGTAGAATGAAGAATGAGTCTTTCTGGTGAAGGCCAGTCAGTGTCGGTTTGCTCTGGCAAACAAGAAGATCTGAGATACGCTAACCGTGGTGGGAAGCAATGAGAAGCTGATGTTGTGGGAGTTAACCCTTCATCGGAGCATGAGGGGGCAGGGATGTGGAGGACAGAGTCATAAATGAGAGAGGAGACATCACTGGATTAGAGGCTGTAGAGGACATTATATACAGTTTTCATTTTAAAAAGGATATTTTGATCCATTTATTGGACGATGGGGAATGAAACTCAATCCCCACCAATCATCCAGACCATGTTGAAAGTCGCCCACAGGTCCTTTTGCCCAATGCCAGTTTATCACTGTCGTAATATTTATGCAGGACTAGCAGGATAATAATCGCTTCTTGTTATACAAGGTTTTGGCTCATAGACAAAATAGATTTGGTTTTTTCATCATAGTTTTCATAGTTTTGGTTTTTTCATCATCGTTTTCATAGTTTGGTTTTTTTCATCACAGTTTTCATAGTTTTAGTTTTTTCATCATAGTTTTCGTAGTTTCGGTGACAGTGGGTAGAAGATGACAAGCCACACATAGCAGTGGGACAACATTCAGTTATAACAGGGGGATGAATGAACATGGGGAGGTGAGACAAGAGGGAAAGAAATGTGTCTTGAAAACTGTTGGGGAGAGGTAAGACAGGGTTATGAGGATAAAAAAAGATCAATGGTAGGAATAGAGGAGGACCTGAGAGGGGTGGTGTACTGACTATTTTACGGAACGAAGATCTGGGGTGGTTCTTTCCTGACTATTTGAAGCTATGAAGGAGGAGTTGGATTGAACAGACTGAGGAAGGAGGTTCCACAAGCAGGTGAAGAGAAGAGCAAAGGAGTGGAGGTGAGCAGTCAGCTTGGATTGTGAGCTTCACAAGGAGAGGGTTACTCGATTTTTTGGTGAATAAATAAATGCATTACTTACTCGGCAAGCAACGCTTAGATTCACATAATATATCTCACGCAATATGGAATTTCCATGATAAAGAGTACAAGCAGAGTGATGATGTTTATGGCCCATAGTCCGATCACACTTTAGTTGATCTTTGATGTAGTTTCTGGTATCATGAGTACACACAACCAAAGGTTATTTAAACAGGTGAAAACTATTTGAGTGAGGGAGGGGGGAGAGATTTGGGGTGAGGGCAACATGACCTTTATGATGTAATTTATCAAATCACGTGACAGCTTCTCTGCAGACTGTTAGGCAAGAATCAAATAGGTCAGCTGCTCGCCATCATTTGCCATCTTATCAAAGCCTGTCATATGTAGTTGTTGGATGAACATATCGATTCAAAAGATGATTCACCAATCTTCTTTCACACGAGGATACCATGAAAGATGCTTAATAGCTGTAACAAGGGACAGATGGGAACCTATAGTAACAATGGTGGGAGACATTTTTATTTTACAAAGTCAAAATGTCATGTCAGAATAACCACAGCTTATCAGCCTCAATTCGACTGACTTTCTTCATTAACGACATGTTATTCCAGGAAATGTGATGTTGTGGTCAGTAGCTACACCAGTCACGTGAAATACTCACGAGAGCATGACGTGACTTCCTCGATTCATTTCCAGGTTATTGTCTTTTCTGGTCCCCTCTCCCTCCACCCTCCTTTAGTTAAGTTCTGTTCTGAAGTTCTGAGGTTATAGATGCTTTTGCTTCAAAAATTAAAACTCAAAAGATTTATGCAAATACATAGGTGAAAATGGTAAGATTGGGGTAAAATAATTACTATTTAGGGGATCAGCAAACGCAAGCTTCTTTACCCTTTCAAGACCAAGAGACACGTATGTTCCTAAACTTTAAAGTGGTGTATCTCTGACATTTTCCCTGCAAGTTTAAATAACTTGATGTTTGTACATTGGTAAATATTGAAGCTAACACTGGGTAAGAGTTTTTGTCGTTTCCATAATTTTCCTTTTTTTTGTTGATAAGAAAAAATTGAAATTTTCATCCTGCGCATACTCTTGAATTTCAATTTCAAAAAAATTGAAATTTGCCAAACTAATAATAAAATTGGACTTAATTATATCTGAAAATAACTTTCAAGATGCTTGTGGTCCTCAAAGGGTTAAAGCAGGTGAAGAGCTGCCAATCATTGTGAAGGAATCATTGTAAAGTCAATCCTTGTAATTATTATCACCTCCGCCACCGAAGGTGGACGGACGGACGGAGGTGATGTTTTCACCCTTGTCTGTTTGTCTGTGAGCAAGATATATCAAAAAGTTGCAGATGGATTCGGCCAAAATTTGGTGGACATGCTGGGTGTGTGATAAGGACAAATTGATTCGATTTTGTTGAAGATCCGGATCCGGATACGAGAATTTTTTTAAATTAATGTGATTCTTCACCATTGAGTGATGGGGCCAAAAACGATTTATAACACGATATTTCAAAAAGTGGTGGACGGATTATGACAAACTTTTTCGATGAGTTGGATAAGTGACAAGAACAAGCTGATTACATGTTGTTGTGTGACAAGGACGAATGGTCCAAATGCAGATCCGGCCTATCAGTGGGATACAAAATGTAAACTGTTCAGCCTGCAAAGGTAGGTGCTCCACTGAGTTCGAGTTAGTTTTGTATTCAAAGTGTAGGCTCATGGAAGAGCTAGAATATGAAATAGAACAGAATGGAAAGAACCGAGTGGCAAGCAGGGAAACATACCAACAGCAGAGTGGAAAAACAGAGAGACACTTGGAGAGGGAATGGACAAGGGGAAGAATGAGAGAATGGGGAGTGAGGAAAAGAAGAATACAGGGGGTAAAGAAGCAGGATACAAAGTCAAATACAGAAACAAGGGGACTGAAGGAAAAAGAAGGGAAAACCAGGGATGAAACAACATTGGAACAAAATGGAAAGGAAGGTAGAGGGAGATTGGATCAGAAAACACAATAACCTGGAAAGGAAGCATTGGAGTGGTGGTAGAAAAGATAATGAGTATGGATGGGGGATCACCTGAGTAGGAGGGAAACAGCCATCTTGAAGACCTGGAGGGAAGAATGGGATTGAAGCAACTGATGAAGTTGGCTCCAGAAATGAGTGGAGGTGAGCAGTGAACCTGGATATTTGGGAGTTTAACCAGAAGTAGGTTTCTGGGAGGCCTTATGCGCCCAACATAAACTTGAGGGAGGGAGGTGAGGACAGAGCAAAGAAAGAGCAGGGTGTACAAGACCAGAAAGATGCGGTCGTAGACAAGTAGGCCATGTCGACCTACCTGTAATGTGGGAGTAACATTCCCGGGATTCAGCTTCATCGTGGGAGATTCAAACCCAGATAACCCATCTACGTTGGCCCAACGTTGGCAAATCGACGTCGCTTTAACACCATATTGTCAATGTTGGAAATACGCTTGCGACCATTCCAAGCTTTGCCGATCTATTGCCAAAGTTGGCCCAACATCGGTGTGCTATCTGGAAATGATTTTGAATGCCTTGGTTAACACATCAAGAAGTGCAACGTGTGAGTCAGGAATGCAGCCCAGAGGGGTAGAGCAGTACTCCATTGAACTGTGTATGAAACCCTCACACGTCGTTTGAAGTTCAGATTTGCCAAGGAAAGACAACGTACGTACGATGTCCAGTCAGCGGCTGGCTTTATAAGCTAACTTAGATATGTGGTTTGCCCAAGAAAGACCATGGCTGATGGTGAGGCCCAAAAGCTTAAGTTGCCTGTTATGATTGCAAGCAAACTTGACCTTGTTGCTCATTGTACAGGGTGACTGAACTTCAAGAGTTTTGTTAAGGTAGTAAATGGGAGGGTTTCCAGATGGTCCTTTCCATTTTTTTTTTAAAAGGGGGAAGGAGGGGGGGGGGAAAAGGAAGGGAAAGTGGGGGGAAAGAAAAAGTTGAGAGGGGGGAAGGCGGGGGGGAGGGGAAGGTGGGGTGGGGGGGGGGGGGGGGAGGGAGGAGAGAGAGGAGTGGGCGGCAGGGGAGAGGAACGAAGAGAGGACGTTGGGGGCGTACGGGAATAGACTTTGCAGTGAGGTTGGGCGGTCCACGAAGGGTGTCTTGCAGGCTGCGATGCTGGGTGTGGAGTTCTAGGGGTGAGAGATCATAGTCAGACATGAATATTTAAGGAGGTATCCTTGTCCATGGTGAGCATTTTTGGCAGAGGTCTGATGACGTGTTTAGTTTACCTTCACCTTATCACAAAGAGCTGATCTGAATTGCACAAGTCCAATGTGGCCTATCATTTCAGGAATGCAGAAGGGCCATTTGAATAGCTGAACAAAGAACTAGGTTAACAATAGGTGGTTGTCCGATTTTGGATTGACCAGCATAATCAGGCAAGCATAGTGACTGCATTTGTGGCAGAATCCAAGGGATAGTAATAGTATCAATGACACCCTGAACTAAAGACATATTCCTGCACCTCCAGTTGAATGTCATGGCTGGGCAGCTGATTCGTGAAAGATTTAGGCCAAAAACGTTCCCTGGTCAACCTCACAAGAAGGTGGGAATATTTCGTCTTGTTAAAGTAGTCGTAGTCATAGTAGTAGTAGTGCTAGCAGTAGTAGTAGTAGTAGTAGTAGTAGTAGTAGTAGTAGTAGTAGTCATAATAGTACCCTTGACATAGCTTAATGTTCCCTTTATGCACCGACTGATTTGTACTTTTTACCCGAAATAATTTGATGGACAAAGCAAGGGAGGTTTGGTGGGAAGGTGATATCCAGGAAGGTGGCCGCATGAGGGCGACAGATCCACGTGCTTCGAAGATGTTTTGCCTTATTTTCAGGGTGCTACAGCCAACATGGAAACTTCAGTATTATACTCGTGCAATAAGCCAGATACTACTCATGTCACGTTCTGCAAGTGCACCCTGAAAGCCAACCAGTGAACTCTCGGCCTCAGACGAGTGGGTTGGAAACACTTAGCATGCAACATGCAAGATATACACAGCGCTTCTTCCTAAATTTTGCGAGTGACACTTATAGGTCACATATACCACTATACCTATTGGTGAGTGACACCTATATGTCACTTTAGTTTAATTGTTCTCCCTTTTATATATGGCATATATCAATACTATAAGAGAGCCATTTGTCTGTATGTCTGTGTCACCATTTTTCTCAGAGATAGCCGAATGGATCAAACTTTCAGAGGTTCATGTTTGAGTCCAGAGGAGTGTTTTAGGCAAAACCTTTTTTTGAAAATTTGGAGAAAAAAAAAAGTTCGCTTTTTGGGTATTTTGTATTTTTAGATCCTCGTGGAGGATCTCTGTCTTACTCACGTTGTTGTTCTTCATCTTCTTCTTGTGGACTTTTTTGTTTCACAGCCTACAGTTTTCATCGAAACTTCCTGAAACTTGGCGTACATATGTAAAAATACCCTGCGCAGACAGTAACCATCTCCGATTTTGAAAATTCCTCCTAGAAAAAAAGTTATGATGTCAAAATATCTCCGCTAATGGAAATCGCCTAAAAAATTATCTCGAAACTAGGCAAGCTGTTTGAATTTTGTTTGCGGGAATCAAGCCGGGCATTGGCACAGATAATTTATCGCAAACCTGATCATCACAATGACGTCATATTCGTTTTTATGACGTCATCATAAAGAGGACAAGGATCTTATCTCATTTGAGCTTGTTTTAATTGCTCGATAGTACCAAACTATCGATAGTACTCGATAGTAATATTACTATGTGAAAAGTAATATTAAATGACAAGTCTGGAGACGGCAATGGTTCACGAGCGGTATTTGACGATGTAGATTGTTTCAGAAGTCAAGGATGAGACAATGTGCTAATTTTTGACCAAGTTATAAAAATGATCAACATGATGTGGTACGAGTGACAGGTTATTAGCTGCAAAATGTCGAAAACCCGGTTTTGTTCAACAACTTTCAAAATTTGACCTTTGCATAACCTTTAAAGGTCACAAAACAATGTTGTGGACATTAAAATAAGGAAACAGGATACGTGCTATAGCTTATTGGATTAGTTTTCGTGAAGAAGGTCGAAAACCCGGTTCGATTCCCACAACTTTGAAAGTTTGACCTTTGTGAACTTTAAAGGTCAAAGGTCAAGGATATGACCTTTGGTGCAAAACTTCCTCTGGAACATTCCAGGAACAATATAACGTCATATAGGCTATATGGCATTTCGCACTCCTCGGATTATCCATACTTTGATGAAATCAGCGTAAAACAAACTTGAAGGGGCGCCACGGGCAAGGTGTTCGAGATAGAGAAAAATGGTTTCAAGACTTTAGGTGGGGAATGACCTCAAGATTATGCATTAAATATATTGTCATCTAGCTCTCGAAGTTTGGGCGGTCGTATGATTTTTACGTCAAAATTCGCAATTTTCTAAGTTCGTGACCTTGTGACCTTGACCTTGGACGAAAATGAAAAATCGAGCTCCGTGGGGCTATGCAGGTGCCATTGGGCTAACCAAATACTGAAACCCCTGCCAGATTCGACAAACCCCTACGGAGAAGATGGATTTTGTCAAAATTCGCAATTTTCTAAGTTCGTGACCTTGTGACCTTGGGACGAAAATGAAAAATCGAGCTCCGTGGTGCTATGCAGGTGCCATTGGGCTAACCAAATACCGAAACCCCTGCCAGATTCGACAAACCCCCTCGGAGAAGATGCAAATTGAAATCGGCTACTCCCTAAAACACAATGGTTTTTGGGCGTGGCTCCGCCCATAATGGGCGCACCATGCCCATTCTCAGGAAACCACACTAGATCAGGATATAAACCTCCCACCAAAATTTTATCAGGACCGGATCAAAACCCACGGAGCTATGCTCGGACAGACAGACAGACAGACACACACACACACACCAATAACGAATATAGTGGTCACTTACTTTTTCGTGAACCAATTACTGACCACATTCCTTAGTAGGTGTAGGGAAGTATTTTAGGCCCCACACAAAAAATTTACCGGGCAATACGGGTATCCTGCTATTCTATAACAGCAAATGTGTGTGTGTGTGTGTGTGTGTGTGTGTGTGTGTGTGTGTGTGTGTGTGTGTGTGTGTGTGTGTGTGCGTGCATCTCCTTCATAACTCCAAACAATGATAGTGGGGCAACTTAGCTAAATATAGCATAACAATTGTGCATTTTGTGAGGAAAGCACCAAATTTGGCACACTAGTAGCCTATCATATTATGAACAGATTTGGATATTGGGCCATCTCAAATTCAGCCGCTGATGGCTGTGGCAGCCATTTTCCACTGCCATCAAAAATTTTGAGATGGCCCAATATCCAAATCTGTTCATAATATGATAGGCTACTATTGTGCCAAATTTGGTGCTTTCCTCACAAAATGCACAATTGTTATGCTAAGTTGCCCACTATGAGAAACCTTGTAGCCTGAAACTTTGCATGCAACAAAGGGAATTCCAAGGGAGTACAAGAGTGAAAATCGGGTGTTTGGGTTAATGAAATCACCGCTTTTGAAGACAATTAACAGCTTTATTTAATTACAAGTCTGGAGACGGCAATGGTTCACGAGCGGTATTGACGATGGAGATTGTTTCAGAAGTCAAGGATGAGACAATGTGATAATTTTTGACCAAGTTATAAAAATGATACAATGATGTGGTACGAGTGACAGGTTATTAGCTGCAAAATGTCGAAAACCGGTTTCGTTCAACAACTTTCAAAATTTGACCTTTGAATAACCTTTAAAGGTCACAAAACAATGTTGTGGACATTAAAATAAGGAAACAGGATACGTGCTATAGCTTATTGGAGTTAGTTCGTCGAAGGTCGAAAACCCGGTTCGATTCCCACAACTTTGAAAATTTGACCTTTGTGAACTTAAAAGGTCAAAGGTCAAGGATTATGACCTTGGTGCAAAACTCCTCTGGAACATTCCAGGAACAATATAACGTCATGTAGGCTATATGGCATTTCGCACTCCTCAGATTATCCATACTTTGATGAAATCAGCTAAAACAAACTTGAAGGGGGCGCCACGGCAAGGTGTTCGAGATAGAGCAAAATGGTTTCAAGACTTTAGTGGGGAATGACCTCAAGATTATGCATAAAAAATATTGTCATCCTAGCTCTCAAAGTTTGGGCGGTCGTACGATTTTATGTAAAAATTCGCAATTTTTTAAGTTCGTGACCTTGTGACCTTGACCTTGGGACGAAAATGAAAAATCGAGCTCCGTCGGGTTATGCAGGTGCCATTGGGCAACCAAATACCGAAACCCCTGCCAGATTCGACAAACCCCTCGGAGAAGATGTAAATTGAAATCGACTACCCCCTAAAAACACGTTTTTTGGGCGTGGCTCCGCCCATAATGGCGCACCACACCCATCCTCAGGAAAACACAACTAGATCATGATATAAACCTCCCACCAAAATTTTATCAGGATCGGATAAAACCCACGGAGCTATGCTCGGGACAGACAGACAGACAGACACACACACACACACCAATAACGAATATAGTGGTCACCTACTGACTCGTGAACCAATATCCTTTATCAGGTGCATCCTCGGCCACCTCGCTCACGATGGGGGTCTTAAGGCGTATCCTGGGTTATGTATCCTCTTAAGGCATATCCTTTATCTCCATCCATCTTTGCTTGTGGAAACACAGGCTGTGGTGAAATGGGGTAAAACTCCTGGGATCTTTGGCATCCATGTTGAACTTCTCAAGGCTGCGTGGAAAATGCTGCACTCATGTCGTTGCATGCAGTTTGTGCTTGCCTGGAACACAGGCATCATCCCAACTGACTGGAAGAGCAGCCTTCTTGCCCTCTCTGTAAGGCCTGTCACACCTTGACGATTTAGCCAGCGTATGCCGATTTATGAAAAATTTGTCTAAAACGCTGGTACACGTCGAATACGTTATGGGTACGTTTTGTACGTTAAGAGCACACTGAACACTGCCATACGTCGTTGTACGCTGGCTTTAAACGTTTACTTTGGGTTTTCCTCAAATCTTTTCATGCTTGAAATTTTACGACGTATGCCGGCGTATGACTCACACGTTCCGCTACGCTGGCCATCAGTTGTAGGCACGTTATGCGATCGTTGACACATGTCGAAACCGTTACTTGTAAGTTACTCATAAGTCGAAACACGTCGAGGTAATGTTTAGCGTACCCGAAACTTATTTCTAACCTATGAGTAACGTTTTGTAAGCACGCTACACGAACGTTGTTCACACTTTGCAACACGTTACTTGAAAGTACTACTACTACTACTACTACTACCAACATCGACATCACTAAATTCTCTCAACTACTACTACTACTACTACTAATAACTACGACATCACTAAATTCTCTCGAACTACTACAACTACTACTACTACTGCTACTGCTACTGCTACTGCTACTGACAATTGACATCTACTCAACATGGAGTCTGGAACACTGACGGGTCCTCTTGTGAAGCCCATTTGTATATACAATCCCTAAACGCTGCCAATACGCCATTATACGGTAGCTGTAAGTTAGAAACACGTTCAGTAAGTTCTGTGGTCATCCGGAAGACATCAATCAAATTCGTCTACATACGCCAATGTGCGTTTGAGATACGTTACACATAGGTTCAAAGCACGCTACACATAGGTTCAAAGCACGCTACTAATAGGTTCAAAGCACGTTACTCGTAGGTAAAAATTAAGTTTCGGGTATGCTAAACATTACCTCGACGTGTTTCGACTTATGAGTAACTTACAAGTAACGTGTGGCCGACGTGTGTAAACGATCGCGGAGCGTGCCAAGAACTTATGCCAGCGTATGCGGAACTTGTGAGCCATACGTCGAGTACGTCGTAAAATTTCAGCATGCTTGAAATTTCACGATGTACTAGACGTACCACGTAATATGCCAGCGTACTTCATTGTTTTCAGCGTGCTCCTAACGTATACACAACTTACCCATACCGTATTCGACGTGTCCCAGCGTTTTAGACACATTTTTCATAGGTCGGCATACGCTGGCTAAATCGTCAAAGTGTGACTGCGATGTTGACACTTCCAATTTTCAGGCGGGTTATGATTTAAATCGGCGTGCGGCAGTTTTTAACAGAGAACGCCACGAGTTCGTCGGCGATACGTGCAGCACGCTATGACTAGTTAAACTATCGTTGGCATAGGTTGTGAACGCCGACAACAGGCTAGCATTCGTTGGTATAGTTATCTTTAACACAACGAAACGTTCTGTGCCCATTATATACGTTATGCATACGACCAACACGTTATGAATACGACCAAAACTTTAAAAAACTCAAAACTTCAGCGTACGCCAACGTTTTACGTGCATTTTTTACGTTGCCATTCCGGCTAAAACGTCAAGGTGTGACAGGGCCCTAAAGGGAAGGTGATCGCCATGACTGCAACAACGACCGAGGGGTGACGCTGCTCTCAGTGCTGGCAAGGTCTTTGCTCAGATAAATCTTGATTAGGGTTCGCCACCATCTGCTTGAGTACCATCCACAGAGCAGTCAGGCTTTACACCAAAGAGGCCAATGATTGACCATATCCTTCACTTCGGGTCCTCACCGAATGCAGATGAGAGTTTTGGCAGGGCTGCTTGCAGCCTATGTTGATCTCTGCAAAGCGTTCAATTCCATGAATCGGATGCCCTCTGCAGGATTGTAAGTCTTCAGAGGTGCCACCAAAACTGATCAATCTGATGGCTGAACTATACTCTGGCACTGAGAGTGCTGTGAGATGTGGTGGATTACATCTCCGACTTACTTCCAGTTGTTACTGGAGTTCATCAGGGGTGTGTACTGGCCCCAACACTTCTCAGCGATTGTATGGATTGGATTCGGGGGAGGATGTCGGAGAGGTCAAGCTGCGGTGAGTCGTTTGGGAATGTCAAGATCTCTGACCTTGATTTCACAGATGATGCAGTCATCTTTTCAGAGACTCTGCATATCCGTTTGGGGGCCCTCGAGGTGCTGAATGAGGAGTCAGAGCCACTGGGATTTTGGGTTTCCTGTGTCAAAACTAAGATCCAGGCTTTCAATGACACCTTGGATGCTACTATCTTGTCTGTACGTATTGTGGTGAGGATGTTGAGGTCATGGACAGATTCACTTACATTGGCGATGATATTCATGACTCTGCTTGCTGTAAGCCAGAGATAAACAGACGTCTGGTTCGGGCCTGGAGAGTCATGGATTCACTGGATCATGGGGTGTGGCAATGTCTGTGCCTGTGCAGGAGGACGAAAGTCCGAGTGTTCAGGTCCTTGGTGCTTCCAGTCTTGCTCTATGGATGTGAGACTTGGACTCTGACCACGGATCTGAGGCGGAGACATAATTCCTTTGGTACCAGGTTACTTCGGAGAACCCTTGGCCATCACTGGTCGGACTTTGTGTCCAATGAGCGGTTGCTGAGAGAGACTCAAATGAGGTTTGTTACCTGCATCGTCTGTGAGCGTCAGCTGTGGCTGTATGTACATGTGGCTTGTTTTCCTGACGCTGATCCTGCTCACCAGATTCCTTCAATGAGGGGGCCTCATAAGTGGAGGAGGAAATTGGGCTGACCACATGCCTCATGGTTGCAGCAGGTTTATCAGCATCTCAAGGAGATGGGGATGGGCCAGGCATCTGCCTGGGGGATGGCCAGCCGGAGGCACCTGGAGTACCAGTGGAAAGTGGATGCAGCAACACACTGCTCCAGTGCATGCTCTCATACCTGACCTGACCTGACATGGGTTACCTCACTGGGGTCTAAAGCCACCATGTTTTTTGGCCTGCTCAACCATGCATCGATTTGGAACAGGCCGCAATGATTTCTTAATGATAAAGTTTTTTCCCCCCACTTTCCTCACTCATGTTATCGAATGCCTGATCATCATAGCTTCAAATCGCTGAGTACATTGAAATACTTATAAACACCCGGAGACGTCAGCGTTCGTTGTTTTATTTCATTTCTGCACGTGTTCGCCACGAGTATCTCTTAAACTAAAACGAATTACAAAATTTAAGCTCCAGAATTGAACGTAGCAGCAGTTCCGATGCAAAAAAAAAAAAGTGTTCATTTGCCCAGTTCGGACATATTTGAAATTGTGGGAGTCTCCAGGAGGTGTGTGTTTAATATGACAGTTCGGTGATTGCTAATCACGTGCCAAATGAGCTGTTCCTTATCAACCGTTTTGTTGGAGTGCTTAAGCCACTTGGCCAGCACTCTACAATATTCGCACTGTCACTGAATACTGTATATACTCAACAGACTCGATATTCAAAACAACAATTACAACTGCAATATGAATAAAAAAAAGAGCAAATTGCTCATCCCTTTATTTGAATTACATGCATGAAGGAACACTTCTATATTTTCATAGTATTCAGCTTTGAAAAGTCGGGCTAAAACCGAAATTACGTTGAAAAACCTTGATTTATTAAATAATTTGCTCATCCCTTTATTTGGGCGATATATAATTCCACCGATCACTGCCAAAGTTGTCCTGAAAATAAGAAAAATAACCCCGTGTGCATACATGCAGCAAAAACGTGCGTACTGCTTATGTGTATGTATAATACATCGTGGGTATTCACCTGGGACGATTTGAATTGCACTGGGCCATGGACTGACCCCTGAGGGCTAACACATGATGCCTGTGGCCTATTGTGCATCTCAAAATGGTGGCGCATGATTTTGATTGTGGGCGGAGTGGTGTGAGCTGTCCAAGCAATGGGGCGAAGGCAGTTGCGATGCCAATTCTGTGAACATGAGGTCACTTCCTCCGTGACGGGGAAAAAAACAACACAGGGCTTTTCGAGACAGTCAGGTCAGGTATGGGATTATGTTTCAGAGCAGCACGTCGCTGCGTCCACTTTCTGCTGGTACTCCAGGGGCCACCGTCTGGCTATCCCCCAGGCAGATGCCTGGCTCATCCCCATCTCCTAGAGATGCCGATGAACCCGCTGCAACCACAAGGCACATGGGTCGGCCCATTGGCTTCCTCCACTCGCGAGGCTCCCTCACTGAGAGAATCTGGTAAGCAGGATCAGCATCAGGAAAACGAGCCACATGTACATACAGCCGCAGCTGATGCTCACAGACTATACAGGTAACACATCTCATTAGAGTCTCTCTCAGTAACCGCTCGTTAGACACAGTCTGACCAGTGATAGCCAAGGATTCTCTGAAGAGACATGGTACCCGAAGGAGTTCAGTCTCCCTCTCGGATCCCTGGTCAGAGTCCAAGTCAAACATCCGTAGAGCAAGACTGGAAGCAGCAAGGACCTGAAGACTCGGACTTTTTGTCCTCCTGCACAGATACTGACAGCGCCACACCCCATGATCCATTGAATCTATGACTCCCCAGACCCGACCCAGACCTCTATTGACGGATGGCTCACAACATGCGGAGACATGAATATCACTGCCAAGGTAAGTGAATCTCTCCGTAATCTCAACATCCTAACCACAAACAGGTACAGACAAGATAACAGCATCGAGATGTCACTGAAAGCCTGGATCTTAGTTTTGACACAGGAAACCCACAATCCCAGCATCTCCAATGCCTCATTCAGTGCCTCGAGGGCCCCCATAAGGATAGCCAGACTCTCCGCAAGGATTAATGAATGAACTGCGAAATCAAGGTCAGAAATCTTGACATTCCCAAACAATGCAATGCAACTTGATCTCTCCGCCATCCTCCCTAGAATCCAGTCCATACAAGCGCTGAAAAATTTGGGGTCTAGTACACACCCCTGACGAACTCCAGTTCCAACTGCAAATAAGTCAGAGATGGAATCACCATACCTCACAGCACTCTCAGTACCACAGTATAGTTCAGAAATCAGATTGATCAGTTTTGGTGGCACCCCACGAAGACCGAGAATCCTCCAGAGGGCATCCTGATTCACTGATGTGAACGCTTTGCAGAGATCAACAAAGGCTGTGAGGAACCCCTGCCAAAACTCTCATCTGCATTCGGTGAGGACCCGAAGAGCAAGGAAAAGGTCAATCATTGACCTTTTTGGTGTCAAGCCTAACTACTCTGGACGCTGGTGCTCAAGCAGATGGTGGCGAACCATATCAAGAGTTATCCGAGCAAAGACCTTGCTCAGCACTGAGAGCAGTGTCACCCCTTGGTAGCTGATGCAGTCCTGGCGATCACCCATCCCTTTCCAGAGAGGGACAACAAGGCCCTCTTTCAGTCAGTTGGAATGATGCCTGTGTTCCAGACAGAGCACAAAACTGCATGAAATAACATGAGTACAGCATTTCCACCAGCCCTGAGAAGTTTAGCATGGATGCCACAGATCCCAGGAGCTTTACCCCATTTCAACTGGTTCACCACAGTCAGTGTTTCTTCAAACAAAGATGGTTCACAGTTGATTAGAGGGTGAGCAATAGGAATATCTACACTCTGAGGTCAAACTCCCCAGCTGGTGGGTCAGCCTGGTACAGCCACATAAAGTAACTGGCCCAGCTGGCCTTCTCCTCTGTCAAGAGCACACCACCCTCCACTCTAACTTCAGTGCACCGAGGGATGGGCTTGGAGGAACGCAATGCATGAATTCCTCTGTAAGCAGGATGAGAATCACTTGACCACAGGTAATGCTCTACTCCTTCACAGATTCTTCACACAAAGGCCTCCTTATCCACCCTCAGTACACGTACAGTTTTAAGCCTCAACTCCCTGAACAGCTCTGCTCTGCCATTAAGCCTGGTCCTGTGTTTCTGGTCAACAGTATCCAGTGCCCCTGTGGAGACAAAGTTATTCTTCACCTGATGATGGATTTCAACACATCGACTGGCAACGTCAAGGATGGTAGTCTTGAAGGCACTCCACAACTCTTCAGAATTCCCCAAAACACCCAGACCCACCAAATCCCCACTTAGGCTATTCACAATCTCCTCAGCTACCCTCTCATCCTTGAGCTTGCCAAGATCCAGCCTTGGCTGGGATAGTACCATTCTCCCGGATTTAAGCTGCAACTTCAGAGTTGCTACCACAAACCTGTAGTCGGTATTGAGGAACTGAGCACTCCGGTAGACTCTGCTGTTCTGGATCATCCTGCAGCACCCATCAATGAGCACATGGTTAATCTGCTTTGCCACATCACCAACGTTGGAATACCAAGTCCAGTGATGAGCCTGTGGGTGCTGAAAACATGAACCAGCCACCCTAAGTCCATGACTTCTTGTAAAGTTAAGGAACTTAGTGCTATTCTGGTTCACAGTTCCAGACCCATGGGGACCAACACACGTCTCCTAACCATCCATATCAGTTCCAGTCGATACATTGAAATCCCCCAAGATTAGAAGAGTATCTCGCCTGGGGCACTGATCAACCACAGACTCGAGCTGCATAGAATGCGTCCTTCACGGTGAGATCACTCGCCTCAGTCGGAGCATACACAGAGGCAAGGGAAACGACACCGAAGGAGTGACGGACGAATCCTATCTCAAAATACGCTCATTGACTGGTGTTACCTCAATTGTCATGCAAGTCAGCTTATTATATACAGTATTGTATATAGATATATATATATATATATTCAAGGTGTCCAAAAGTCTGGATCCATAGGCATTTTTCCTAATATCCAATTTAATTTTTTTTTCTTTCAGATCCAAGATGGCTTCCAAACTAAACAAAGAAGATCGAATTGAACTCATTCTCATGTACGCAAGACAGGATTCTTCACATAGAGGAGTTGCTGCCGAATTCAATAGAAAACATCCTGATAAGCATCCAATAACACTGCCACTTTGGAAAAGTGTTTGAACGTTTGAGGTTCAGAAATGTTCAACGTTCTTGTATTTAGCGTATAAACAAGTGTCGCGAAGTCCAAGGCCGTCAATTTGAGCATTACTGTAATAAAACTTTTAAATAAATTTTGCCTATGGATCCAGACTTTTGGGACACCCTGAATATTTCGACATTTTACAGAAGGAGTACATTTGGACGGAATTGTGCACATGGTTAATGACGTCATATTGCCTAGGCTTTTCCTTTCCCTTTGCTCTTTATTCATGCGTTTACTGAAAACAAACTAACATGTGTGCAATGTACACAGCATATGTGTGTTGTGTCACAATAGCCACGTGGTGATCCCTTGTTGGCTGAAAGTGGCCTTCAGAAATACAGAATCGTTTATATTCAAGCACCTGCTGTGGATACAAGCCCAATAGAGCTGCTTGAAGACACATTGTTTATATAAAGATGTACAAAGTTACATAAATATTTGTTTTATGATCATCAAATCCTGCAACACGTAAGCCCGAGTTTGTTTGACTTCTGAAATATTACCACCACCGAAGTGGACTTATTAGTTTGGCACTGTCCAGACTTGTGTCACATCGGCCTACAGTTTAGATGCTTTCTCTGCAGCCCACAGCAATTCCATTACTTGCGTAACCTAATTAGTTTTGATTTTCTTCAAGCCCTTTATCGTGAAATAATATCCGACGGTGTCTAAAGAAAAATGCACACGAGAGGAATACACGATAAGCCACCAAACATGCAAAAGAATTGAGATGAACGCACGCGGGAGCATGTGATGTGCATTGCGCGGGAAAGATGCACCGCTCCGATCAGTTAATCCCTCTGCAAGGCACTTGTTTCTGAAAGAATGTGCAAGTTGTCGATTCAGGTAACTTCCTTCAAAGGCATTTTGACGAACGTTCGTGATTCCTACGACGTCAACTTTTCAGATATTTATTTTCATACAATAATTGCAGTAGATCAGAAATTTTCGTTTCTTCGTTTTCCCACCTCCTCTAATGCATCTGCTTCACTAAAAAAAAAAATTTAATCTCAATCAGCACACCATTCGTTTTTACATCATCTGTCTCGTGCTCTTTTCCAACATGTGAACATTTTGGCATTATTTGCTCCATGGGGATACATTTGGCGACTCGTTCATCGGCATGCAGTCGGCGTCATGAGGGACCTTCATGGAGGGTGGTGTTGGTGGTGCTGGTGGGGCGGGCAGGTTCCCAGACGCGCTCGTTGCGGTTTGCAAAAGAAACGCAAATTGTAATGGAAGAGAAGAAAGGGAGGGCACACCGATCGCAGGGATGATAAATAAGACTTGACAAATACGATGTAATATTCAAGAGACATCGTGTTTCCTCTCATGGGTCCCAGTCAACTCGGAAAGCTGGAGAGATTTGCGACCAGTTGGGGAGAGTTAAAAGCTGCACACCGAGGAAAGTGTGGTGGTGGTGGTGGAGGTGGTGGGTGTTCCCAGTTGCATAAAGATATGATGAATAAATTAAGGAGGAGGGAACAAAGGAGGGAAAGGGATGCATTTAGAGATTTGTTGGTAGGAAAAAAAACCCAAAGGGAACGAGTCGGATAATTAAGGAAAGTTGGGAAAAGTGATATATATATATATATATATTGTTTTTTTTAAGCATACATATATGCAGGGCTCATAGGGGAGCTTGACATAGATCAGATGGTGGACAAAGACAAATAGTACACATCAGTGTGATTCATTGTGAATTGGACAATGGACAACGACAGACAATGGCCACGTACACAGAGTAGGTATACATTGGATTTGAATCCAGGTTTCAAGCATCACGAGCCATCAGTTCAGATGAGAAAGCGAAAGAGGACAACTCAGCAACCCACCATCTTGAACCCACGAGACCTGCACCACCCACAAGCTTGAAAAAGGCAACAAAAGAAGAATGAACAAAGGGTGCCCGGAAGAGACTCGGGGACATTAAATTAAAAATTGATGTGCAGGGGGAGGTGGGGGAAAGAATGAGCTCAATTTTTGACGGAGCAATCTATACAGGCACATGCAAGTATTTCGGACCACCATCTAGATGAAATGCACTACGAAGCTCACAATGAAGAACGTGCTGTGGGTTGATAAAATATTTAACTAACTATTGTAAAAGGCCTGGCATTTGGGGGAGGGTGGTTGCTCTAAGCGATATTTACAGGCCGGACTATTTAATATTTAGAGGCCATCGTGGTGCGTTGCGGCGGCTGAAAGGAAAAAGGGCAATGTGGGAAAGGCGTGAAGAGGAGGAGAATAAGCAAGCAAAATATGCATATGGTATTCAAAACGACAATAATCATCTGAATCCCATGTATTTGGCAATGTATGGGGTGAAGTGAGTGGGTTGATCTTAATAAGGTGTTGGGCAAGTTGTAGTGAAGAAATATTTATTCGCGTCAGAGAACAACCTGTGCAAACTGTTCCAGAAGATAATTCAGTCCTACGTCGTAGCCCTCGCTTAGACAACAAAGTCCTCAAGTTGGCAGTCTATTTGCATTTCAGTTATGGACCATAAATAT
>CM068967.1:64818240-64830333 GCA_035128595.1 Eptatretus atami
CCTTCACGATTCCCTCCCCCTTGTCCTTGTCCCTCTTTCTAAAACATCTACACATCTTTGTGGTGTTGGCTGGGGAAGTCTTTGGCCAAATCTCTTTCATAAAACTGGCTGGGCAGGCCTGATGTTAGAAGATGCAGTGCAAGAATTAGTAATTTGTTCAGAGTGCCAGTGATACCTCGCTGACTTCACAAAAGAGACGAGTGGAATCTCTTTCGTCCATTGCCAAACGGACCAGTGTTAGGCAGAGGGCTCCTCTGGATTAACATCAATCCGAGGGACCGAGCGTTACAACACACTAGTATGACAGTCTATTGTAGGGCCAAGATTCAAACCCAGGCTAAAACAGCTCAGACGCAAGTGTGTATTACTCTTGGTATTGTGCCTGTCCTTCTCTATTCTACCCATCTCTTTCCTCTTATCCTTTATCCCTTCGCTCTCCTCCTCTCTCTTCCCATTTCTCTTCACTTTCCCCTCTCCCTTCCCCCTTCTCTCCCCTTCTCTATTTCCATTGTTTGTCATATATATATATGAAACCCTCCACTGAGCGAGTGTAAGGTGTTGAGGATCGGGAAAGAACAATGATAATAGAGTTTACAGGATGCAAGGGGTAATTTTGGAGCATGTCACACAGAGAGAGGATCTGGGGTGGTAATATATATGGGAGGTAAGCAGGCAGCACAGTTGCCAGAGCTATAGGTAGCGCAAATAGCGGTTTTGGCTATATTCGGAGGGGATCAATTATAAATCAAAAAGAGTGGTGTTAACATTCTACAGGAATTGTAGTGAGGCCACATCTAGAATATTGTGTGCAGTTGTTCACCACAATTCAGGAGGACATAGATGCGATAGAGAGGGTCCAGCGCAGGGCTTACTAGATTGATTCGGGCTTAGCTAGACTCAGCTATGAGAGCGGCTGAAGGAGAAAGGGCTTTATTCACTAGAAAGAAGGCGGTTACGAGGAGATATGATGGAGATGTTTTAAGATAATAGAAAGAAGAGTAAAATAAGTGCAGATGAATTATCAACAGAGAAGACAGTGATAGGACCAGGCGAGTGGAGGTGGAGTAGTGACAGTAGTGGAGTAGTTGAGAGTAGTGAGAACGTAGTAGAGATAGAGTACGTAAAGTAAGAGGAGCAGTGAGAGTAGTTGAGAGGAGTTAAGTAGTGAGAGTAGTGAGAGTTAGTGAGAGTAGGAGAGTAGTGAGAGGTAGTAGAGTTAGTGAGAGTAGTAAAGGTAGGGAGAGTAGTGAGAGGTAGTGACAGGATGTAGAGTGTGAGAGTAGTGTGAGAGTTAGTGAGAGTAGTGAGTAGATGAGAGCAGGGGAAGTGTAGTGAGAGTAGTGAGAGTAGGAGAGTAGTAAGAGTGTGAAGAGTAGTAAAGAGTAGTGAGAGTAGTGAGATATGAGAGTAGTAAGAGTAGTGAGAGTAGTAAGAGTAGTAAGAGTAGTGAGAGTAGTTGAGCAGTAGTAAGAAGTAAGTAAGGAGTATGAGAGTAGTAAGAGTAGGTAAGAGTAGTGGAGAAGTAGTAGAGTAGTGAGAGTAGTAAGAGTAGTGAGAGTAGTAGAGGAGAGTAGTGAGAGTAGTAGAGGAGAGTAGGTAGAGAGTAGTAAGAGATAGGAGAGTAGTAAGTAGTAAGATTAAGGAGAGAGTAAGAGTAGTGAGAGTAGTAAGAGTTAGTGAGAGTAGTGAAGTAGTAAGTAGTTAGAGAAGGTTAGTGGAGACGTAGTAAGAGGTAGTGAGAGTAGTAGAGTACGTGAGAGTAGTAGAGTAGTGAGAGAGTGAGTGACTGAGAGTATGAGAGTAGTAAGAACGTAGTAAGAGTAGTAAGTAGTAAGAGTAAGTAGAGTTGTATGAGTAGATTGAGCGAGTGAGTAAGAGTAAGTGAGAGTAATATGAGTGCAAAAAGTACGGTATGGGAAATACCATGAGGTTGATGAATGGTATTTGCAGACAGGTGGCTGAGGCTGAGCGGGAAGTATGAATGTGCAACTAGCTTTGTTCCCAAGAAGGGATTTTTTTATCCGATGCTGCGTGGGTGAAAAGTGGGAATGACGAGTCGTCACGTTCGTGTCCCCGTTTGTTCAGAGTACATAAAAAACCGTTCATCGGAGGAATTTAAACTTTACCACACGTCACAGACGCATTTGATACAACAATTATTGAGCCGTACATCGAAGAGGTTCAAAGTATAAATTTGTGCAATTTACCTCAGATAAATCGGTCCAATTAGATGTATTTCAAATTTGCCGCCAGAAGAGGGTGGTCGCGACCCAGGCCGCCGAAGAGCCAGACTGCCTGTTGGGGGCATACGGAGGTTGAAGGCCCTTTCATCCAGGGCCCCCCCCCCTAGCAAACTTTTTCAACAGACCAATGGAGGTATGGTTTCCGTATTTTCGTCATCACAAACACTGTGCCGATGTGCCGGTGGTTTAGGGAAATTTTGATGTTATTCACGGTTATTTCCTACATGCAAGATTGTCGATGCAGATGGTCGTTTGAACACAGCCTTCCTCGCGGATGGGGGCGTGGCGCGGACTCTGCCTGTGGTCATCTTTGGTAATTTACGTCGGATTGTGATTATGTAAATTGGTTTCCTCACAGAGTCGATTTTACGGAGGGAGGTGTCACTGTCCTTGTCACTGTCCACGGCATGCGGGGAATCACCACGATTTGGCTTGGAGAGCAGACACCACATCATGTGCCTTCCCCCCCTCGGAGACCCAGACGTCGTTGAAAGCGAGCCGAGAGCGCAACCTGCGCTTCAAGTTACACGCTGAAGGACGCCGGGCCCCGGCTCGTTAATGGTCCTTGCGTTCCCTCAGGCATCCCAAGACCGGTGAGCGTCCAAGGAGCGAAACTGTGGTTGGGGCGGCGTGTAGCGGTGTTGGAGTTAGAGGAAGCGCTGTGTGAGTTTGTGGTGAAAGGCGTTAAAGCGTGGGAGCTGGTTGAGGCGCTTGAGGCAGTTGTGGTGATGGGGTCAGGCGTAGGTGTTGTGGGGCATTTTTTAGAAGGCGGTTTCTAGTGATCATGCTGAGCGTTGTGGTTGAAGTCGAGGCGTCGGTTGGGGTTCTTGGCGCCGTTTGAACGGAAACGGTGCGCGGTGTGCAAATTGAGCTGGGGTGCTTTCCATTCCTGCTTGATGTTCCGCGGTTAGCGTTTAACTGGCCTGACGTGCATGCCTGGGGGGGTTCGTGTGGAAAAAAATACAGCAATAAAACAAGTGGTGCCAGGCACAACAAATCCCACCCATTTAAGGCATAAAGTATTTTTGGGGATCAAATTAATTTGATACACCTTACCTTGAATGGTGATTATAAGATATTTTCGTCTTAGTTTGAAGTCAATTAAACCATTTTGACGAAGTTTCACTATAAGCTTAGTTTTGAAGTAATACGGATCATTTTTTTACGAAGGTATGAGCGAAAAACGAATTTTGACCTTTCGTGACCTTGACCTTGACTTTGACCTAAAGGTAATGGAGTCGTCCGAGGTTCATTACCAACCTTGTGGATACAATATTGACAGTGTTTGAGCCAACCGTTTTCCCGTTATAAAGTTGATATTTTTCGTTAACCTATGTTTTAGTTTTAATGGAAAATTGTAATTTTGACCGATGACCATGACCCCAAACTTCAGACCCTTACCGATCTTCACCAAATATGCATTTTTCACTTACAGGAATGGTAGGATTATAAAGTGACAAATTAGAATAAGGTTCAACATAAGGCTTGAGTTTGAAGTAAATGGGATTCATTTTTGACGAAGTTATGAGCGAAAAAAAACGATTTTGATATTTTTCGTTGGACCATTGACCTTGACCTCGTGATCCATTGACCCAAAAAGTTAATGGGTCGTCCAACGGTTCATTGCCCACTTTGTGGTTAATTTGATTAGTGTTTGCCTAAAAGACCGTTTTGCCGTAAAGTTTCTAACAGAAGACAGACAGACAAACAAAACAAGCAGTCATTAGATGTTACTTACGAAATCGTCAACTTGACCTCTGACCTTGGTTTAATTAAAAGCTTGTCTCTAGAGAGGTTTAGCGACGCAACCAGGAGTTTCTACGATGATTCTTGTATCAAAACCCATTCAAAAATCTAATATTTGACCTCACTGTGGGACCTTGACCTTTGACCGATTTGACCAAATCTAATCCAGCACTAGCCATCCCACCCTCCTGATCACGTGGTTGTAATTTGCATTGGAAGCTTCTTCCGTTCTCGAGTTATTGTGCCTACAAAACAAACACACACACAAACAAACACACAAACACACAACAGAGGACGGAAGTCATAATATACTTGCGAACTCTTTAGATTTCGTAAGTAACAAACCGGAACGATTTACATATCCCGCTCCCTCCCTCCGTGGGGGCGGATTAAGTGAAAGAAGAGAGAAATTGAAGACCTAACTGAAAGCCCTACACAATGCATTCCTTCCCGTGTACCCAACAAGACTTGCGGAAAGGCGCTAACTAAATGAAAGTGTAAAAGGGCACTCGGAGAGCACGTATCTCTGCCGTCATGCCTGACCCACGACAACATATCGGGCCCAATACATTTTGAAATGATCATGCTATATAATCGTTTTGGCCCGATCTTCTCAATGGTGAAGAACACTTTAAAAATTAAATAATTCTCGTATCCAGATCGGATTCGGGATCTTCACCAAAATCGAATCAATTCTTCCTTGTCACACACCCAACATGATCCACCAAGTTTTCGTCCGAATCCGTCCACAACTTTTTGAGATTATCGTGATATATATTAGTTTAGCCATATCTCTCCAATGGTGAGGATCAGCTGAAAAATTTAGTTAGTCTAATCCGGATCCGGATCTTCACAAAAATCTAATCAAGTTCGTCCCTTATTCACGCACCGAACCTGTCACAAAATTCATCCGGATCCGTCCGCAACTTTTTTGAGATATCGTTGCACACAAACAAAAATAACAGCGACGGCGTGAAAGCATAACTCATTCACCTTCGTGTGGCGGAGGTAAAACTGTCTCGGGAATCACTATATGTTGGGTGCTATCTGCCTCAGAGAGCCAGAGCGCTGGCCTTTCGCAGAACCAACAATATTAATGAAACTGAATGTTAAAAACAAAAATTAAAATGCAGATCTGCCCATCAATTGGACAATACATCTTTTAAAGGATACATTGTCCAATGAACATTGGTTTATATAGTTCCATCAACAAAAGGTCTGAATAAAGATTTTGCTTTCCTGGGACGAAATGTTGAACAGGTGCAAAGCCAAACACATTTAACTGGACCAAAATACGACAACAAGTCCCCAGCAGGATACATTTTCAGGCATACAGCAGCATTGCTTTGTGCCAGATCTGAAGAAGATAAGAAAAGTGGTTTCTCCCTCTCATCCGTCTTCCTACAAATATCATCAAGCCTGTCTTTGATCGATCAAATCTCCCAAAATTGGCCTCCAGGACCTGCCAGGTGTCACTTTGGAATACCGCTGCCCTTCCTTGATAGCCTCTCAGCTCCAAATTTTTTTGTGAACAAGATAATGAAATGAAACCATCTGATTAAAAGTCGTGGAACACCCTTTCCAAGTTGTTGTTCATCATAGTGACCAAAGGTCTCTGTGCACAAGCTCTTCGGCAAGGTCACTCATCCTTTCCAAGTCTCAGAGGAACCATCTCGAGAGCAAGGAATGAATGAAGGCCCAAAATGCTGTGGTTATCACATTTCAATAGTGGGCACCTCATCAATGATGGTGTCAAACGTAGAAATCAACTTGCAGGGAATATCAGGTAATGAGGACGACCAGAATGTTCAGCCATCGGCGGGCCAGGACCTTCGAAACCACTCGAGAGGGAAGGAATCCTGTAATGGACTGTTTATAAGAGAAGATCTTTCATTTCATCAACCTTTGTATATATAGCAATTTTGAGTCGTGGTATTACATGGATATCATGTAAGAGCAGCTTGTGCGCTTGCGGCAAGCCATCAGGGTGGGTTTTCCAATACAGAATCGCATGGTGTGTATAAAGAAGTATATATATATATATATATTCATGGAGCCTCAAAGTATAGAAACAGTTTTGTGGAAGGGGACGAGGTCCAAGGGACACATGTATCGATCTGATCGCAGGTTTGTTGGATGTGCTGGAACGCCATTACATCTTCAATGACCACAAATTCTGAAAACCAGGTATGTGCTTATCTCTCTCTAAATCTTTCATAAACTGGCTGGGCAGGCCTGATGTTAGAATGCAAGTGCAAGAATTTGTAATTTGTTCAGAGTGCCAGTGATACCTCGCTGACTCTTCACAAAAGAGACGAGTGGAATCTCTTTCGTCCATGCCAACGACCAGTGTTGGCAGAGGGCTCCTCTGGATTAACATCAATCCGAGGGACCGAGCGTACAACACACCAGTATGACAGTCTATTGTAGGGCCAAGATTCAAACCCAGGCTAAACAGCTCAGACGCAAGTGTGTATTACCTCTTGGCTATTGTGCCTGTCCTTCTCTATTCTCCATCTCTTTCCTCTATCCTTTCTGCCCTTCGCTCTCCTCCTCTCCTTCCCATTTCTCTTCACTTTCCCCTCTCCCTTCCCCCTTCTCTCCCCTTCTTATTTCCATTGTTTGTCATATATATATATGAAACCTCACCTGAGCGATGTAAGGTGTTGAGGATGCGGAAAGAACAATGATAATAGAGTTTACAGGATGCAAGGGGTAATTTTGGAGCATGTCACACGGAGAGGATCTGGGGGTGGTAATATATATGGGAGGTAAGCAGGCAGCACAGTGCCAGGCAGCTATAGGTAGCGCAAATAGGGTTTTAGGCTATATTCGGAGGGGGATCAATTATAAATCAAAAAAGGTGGTGTTAACATTCTACAGGAATTTAGTGAGGCCACATCTAGAATATTGTGTGCAGTTTTGGTCACCACAATTCAGGAAGGACATAGGATGCGAAGAGAGGGTCCAGCGCAGGGCTTACTAGATTGATTCCGGGCTTAGCTAGACTCACTATGAGGAGCGGCTGAAGGAGAAAGGGCTTTATTCACTAGAAGAAGCGGTTACGAGGAGATATGATGGAGATGTTTAAGATAATAGAAAGAAGAGTAAAATAAGTGCAGATGAATTAATTCCAACAGAGAAGACAGTGATAGGACCAGGGGTGAGTAGGGAGTAGTGAAGTAGTGGAGTAGTATGAGAGTAGTGAGAAGTAGTGAGAAGTAGTAAAGTAGAGAGAGCAGTGATATGAGTAGTTACAGAAGTAGTAGTGAGAGTAGTGAGAGTAGTGAGAGTAGTGAAGTGAGTGAGAGTAGTAGAGTAGTAGAGAGTAGTAAGTAGGAGAGTAGTGAGAGTAGTGACAGGAGTAGTTAAGTAGATGAGAGTAGTGAGAGAGTAGTGAGAGTAGTGAGTAGATAGTGAGTGTAGTGACAGTGTAGTGAGAGTAGTGAGAGTAGTAGAGAGTAGTAAGAGTAGTGAAGAGTAGTAGAGAGTAGTGAGAGTAGTGAGAGTAGTGAGAGTAGTAAGAGTAGTGAGAGTAGTAGAGAGTAGTAAGAGTAGTGAGGAGTATTGAGAGTAGTAAGAAGTAGTAAGAGTAGTGAGAGTAGTAGAGAGTAGGTAAGAGTAGTGAGAGTAGTAGAGTAGTGAGAGTTAGTAAGAGTAGTGAGAGTAGTGAAGTAGTGAGAGTAGTGAGAGTAGTAAGGAGTAGTTAAGAGTAGTAGAGGTAGTAAGAGTAGTAAGAGTAGTAGAGTAGTAGTAGAGAAGTTAAGGAGAGTAGTAAGAGTAGTGAGAGTAGTAAGAGTTAGTAGAGAGTAGTGATAGTAGTAGAGAGTAGTAGTAGAGAGAGTAGAGTAGTAGTAGTAGAGAGTAGTAGTAGAGTAAGAGTAGTGAGAGTAGTAGAGTAGTGAGAGTAGTAAGAGTAGTAAGAGTAGTGAGAGTAGTAGTAGTGAGAGTAGTGAGAGTAGTGAGAGTAGTAAGAGTAGTGAGAGTAATGAGTGCAAAAAGGTACGGTATTGGGAAATACCATGAGGTGATGAAAATGTATTTGAACAGGTGGCTGAGGTGAGCGGAAGGTATGAATGTGCACTACTTGTTCCCACAAGGGATTTTTATCCGATGCTCGTGAGGTGAAAAGTGGGAATGACGAGTCCGTCACGTTCGTGTCCCCGTTTTGTTCAGAGTACATAAAAAACCGTTCATCGGAGGGAATTTAAACTTTACCACACGTCACATGACCATTTGATATAACACATTATTGAGCGTACATCGAAAATGTTCAAAGTATAATTTGTGCACATTTACCTCAGATAAATGTCCATAGATGTATTTCCAAATTTGCCGCCAGAAGAGGTGGTTCGCACCCAGGGCCGCCGAGAGCCAGAATGCGTTCTGGGGCCATACGAGGTGAAGGGCCCTTTTCATCCAGATCCCCCCTTCAAACTTTTCAACAACCAATGGAGGAGGTTTCCCTATTTTCGTCATCACAAACACTTGCCGATTGCCGTGGTTTAGGGAAATTTTGATGTTATTCACTTATTCCTACATGCAGATTCGATGCAGATTCGTTTGACACACTTCCTCCGGATGGGGCGTGGCCGACTCTCCTGTGGTCATCTTTGTAATTTACGTCATTGTGATTATGTAAATTGTTCCCACAGTAGTTCATTTTACGAGGGAGGATGTCACTGTCACTGTCACTGTCCACGGCATGCGGGGAATCACCACGAGTGGCTTGGAGAGAGACACCACATCATGTTGCCTTCCCCCCTCGGAGACCCAGACGTCGTTGAACGAGCCCGAGCGCACATGTGCGCTTCAAGTTACACGCTGAAGGACGCCGGCCCCGGCTCGTTAATGTCCTTCGTTCCCTCAGCATCCCAGAGACCGGTGAGCGTCCAAGGAGCTAACTGTGGTTGGGGCGGCGTGTAGCGGTTGTTGTGAGGTAGAGGAAGCGCTGTGGAGTTTGTGGTGAAGGCGTTAAAGCGTGGGGAGTGGTTGAGGGCTTGAGGCAGTTGTGGTGATGAGGTCAGGCGTAGGTTGTTGTGGGGATTTTTTAGAAGGCGTTTCTAGTGATCATGCTGAGCGTTGTGGTGAGTCTGAGGCGTCGGTTGGTTTTTGGCGCCGTTTGAACGGGAAACGGTGCGCGTGTGCAAATGAGCTGGGTGCTGTTCATTCCTGCTTGATGTTCCGCGGTTAGCGTTACTGGCCTGACGTGCATGCCTGGGGGGGTTCGTGTGTGAAATACAGCAAATAAAACAAGTGGTGCCAGGCACAACAAATCCCACCCATTTAAGGCATAAAGTTATTTTGGGGATCAAATTTAAATTTGATACATCCTTAACCTGAATGTTGATTATAAGGAATATTTTCGTCTTAGTTTGAAGTCAATTAAACCATTTTTGACGAAGTTTCACTATAAGCTTAGTTTGAAGTAAATCGGATCATTTTTTACGAAGTTATGAGCGAAAAACGATTTTGACCTTTTCGTGACCTTGACCTTGACCTTTGACCTAAAAGTTAATGGGTCGTCCGAGGTTCATTACCCACCTGTGGATACAATTTGACAGTGTTTGAGCCAACCGTTTTCCCGTAAAGTTGTATTTTCGTAACCATGTTTTAGTTTTAATGGAAAATTTGTAATTTTGACCGATGACCATGACCCCCAAAACTTCAGACCCTACCGATCTTCACAAATATGCATTTTTCACTACAGGAATGGGTAGGATTATAAGTGACAAATAGAATAAGGTTCACTATAAGCTTAGTTTGAAGTAAATCGGATCATTTTTGACGAAGTTATGAGCGAAAAACGATTTTGATATTTTCGTGACATTGACCTTGACCTCTGATCCAATTGGACCCAAAAGTTAATGGGGTCGTCCAAGGTTCATTGCCCACCTGTGGATTAAATTTGATAGTGTTTGCTAAAGCCGTTTTGCCGTAAAGTTTCTAACAGACAGACAGACAGACAAACAAACAAGCAGTCATAGACTGGTACTTACGAAATCGTCAACTTGACCTCTGACCTTGTTTAATAAAAGCTGTCTCTAGAGAAGGTAGCGACGCAAACCAGAAGTTTCTACGATGATTCTGTATCAAACCATCAAAAATCTAATATTTGACCTCACTGTGACCTTGACCTTTGACCGATTTGGACCAAAATCTAATCAGCACTAGCCATCACCCTCCTGAATCACGTGGTGTAATTTGACATTGGTAGCTTCTTCCGTTCTCGAGTTATTGTGCCTACAAACAAACACACACACAAACACACAAACAGAGGACGGAAGTCATCAATATACTTGCGAAATCTTTAGATTTCGTAAGTAACAAACCGGACGATTACAATATCCCGCTCCCTCCCTCCGGGGGGCGGGATAATAAGTGAAAGAAGAGAGAATTGAAGACCTAACTGAAAGCCCTACACAATGCATCCTATCCCGTGTACCCACAAGACATGCGGAAAGGGCTAACTAAATGAAACTAAAAGGGCACTCGGGAGAGCACGTATCTCTGCCCCGTCATGCCTGACCCACGACAACATATCGGGCCCAATACATTTTTGAAATATCATGCTATATAATCGTTTTTGGCCCGATCTCTCAATGGTGAAGAACACTTTAAAAATTAAATAATTCTCGTATCCAGATCCGGATTCGGATCTTCACCAAAATCGAATCAATTCTTCCTTGTCACACACCCAACATGTCCACCAAGTTTCGTCCGAATCCGTCCACAACTTTTTGAGATATCGTGATATATATTAGTTTAGCCATATCTCTCAATGGTGAAGGATCACTGAAAAAATTATAGTAGTCTAATCCGGATCCGGATCTTCACAAAAATCTAATCAGTTCGTCCTTATCACGCACCGAACCTGTCCACAAAATTTCATCCGGATCCGTCCGCAACTTTTTGAGATATCGTGCACACAAACAAAAATACAGCGAGGGGTGAAAGCATAACCTCATTCACCTTCGGTGGCGGAGGTAATAACTGTCTCGGGATCACTATATGTTGGGTGATATTGCCTCAGAGAGCCAGAGCGCTGGCTTCGCAGAACCACAATATTAATGAAACTGAATGTTAAAAAAAAAATTAAATGCAGATCTGCCCATCAATTGGACAATACATCTTTTAAAGGATACATTGTCCAATTGATACATTGGTTTATATAGTTTCCATCAACAAAAGTCTTGAATGAAAGATTTGCTTTCCTGGACGAAAATGTTGAACAGGTGCAAAGCCAACACATTTAATGGACCAAAATACCGACCAACAAGTCCCCCAGCAGGATACATTTTCAGGATACAGCAGCATCCTTTGTGCAGATCTGAAGAAGATAAGAAAGTGGTTTCTCCCTCTCACTCCGTCTCTCTACAAATATCATCAAGCCTGTCTTTGATCGATCAAATCTCAAAATTGGCCTCCAGGACCTGCCAGGTGTCACTTTGGAATACCGCTGCCCTTCCTTGATAGCTCTCAGCTCCAAAATGTGAACAAGATAATTGAATGAAACCATCTGATTAAAAGTCGTGGAACACCCTTTCCAGTTGTGTGTTCATCATAGTGACAAAGGTCTTGTGCACAGCTCTTCGGCAAGTCACTCTCCTTCTCCAAGTCTCAGAGAACCATCTCCGAGAGCAAGGAATGAATGAAGGCCCAAAATGCTGTGGTTATCACATGTCATAGTGGGCACCTCATCAATGATGGTGTCAAACGTAGAAATCAACTGCAGGGAATATCAGGTAATGAAGACGACAGAATGTTCAGCCATCGGTCGGGCAGACCTTCGAAAACCACTCCGAGAGGGAAGAGAATCCTGTAATGGACTGTTATAAGGAAGATCTTTCATTTCATCAAACCTTTGTGATATATAGCAATTTGTTGAGTCGTGTATTAAATGGAATATCATGTAAGAGCAGCTGTGCGCTGTGCGCAAGCCATCAGGGTGGTCAATACAAGACATCGCATGGTGTTGTATAAAGAAGGTATATATATATATATATATCATGGAGCCTCAAAGTATAGAAACAGATTTTGTGGAGGGACGAGTCCAAGGACACACTGTTTCGATCTGATCGCAGGTTTGTGGGATGTGCTGGAA
>CM068967.1:64856916-64870641 GCA_035128595.1 Eptatretus atami
ATGTTCCTCCACAGTGCCTGGCAGGACTACGTTCTCCCTGAGAGGCTCGATCAAAGGCTCCTCAATAGCATTCTCTAGACCCAGAACCCTTTCTCCCGACTCGTCTCTAACAACCTCTCCAATTCCCTTTTTATTTAAAAGTGATCAGAAACTGTTCATAGCACAGGGCCTTAGTGCCGACAGCTCCACTTTGTTCAAGTGCATCCTGCATGGACAGATTGTTTCAATGACCATGTCATCCTGTCTTCCCTCCTCGCTGGATCGCAGCCCTCTCACATCCCTCGGTGCCAACACTCTTCTGACATCGAAGTTTCTCAAGCCTATGAACTCGATATTTGCTTTCCAACTTCTTAGATTGTATGTTGGGAAGAAAGGAAAAAATATGAACAATAGCATTCAGTCAACTGAATAACGAGAGGATTTCAGACTACAAAGTTACCTAATAAACATTCTTGCATCTTAATTTTGAAGAAAGTACATGTGTACTGTATGTTGCTGCACCTCCTGGCTTATAAAAGTGCAATGCTACATTATTTCTCCGTTATACTGTTTACTTTGTTCTATAAGGTTGATGGAATAACTTGTACATATGCGGTATGAAGGACGAGGTGCATATGCCGCAGGTGAGAATGGACAAATCAACACAGCATTTGGAAAAATGATACCTGGGATCCCAGCATCATGCAAATGCTCAGGTGAGAACACCAAACAGACCAACCTTTTGTTGATGTTCACGACTGTGATTGGATGTGTGCTGCATGTCACAGCATGTGGTGTTTTGGAGATGGGGTTCAGCCAACTGTTCTGTCTGCTAGTACTCATCTGAAGGGTGAGTCTTTGAGATGGTCACAGGTTAAATCCTTCTTCCTACTCATGTATTTTCTTTTCCTGGAGACCCTGAGAAATTCTCATTGTGAAAGTGGAGTTGTTCTTTTTTGGAATAGGAAATTGAGTTTGATTCAGGCAGTTAGCCCAATGGATTTTCCAAACTGCATTTCATTTTCACACCGCTTCCAGTTCTTGCATTTGATTGCCATGAAGCATTGCATCGTCTTCAATTTTCTAAATTCCCCCTCAACCACAGGGTAGCCCACAAAATTTACAGTTGTAATAGAAAAGAAAACCCTCATAATTTCGTAGTCATCCTGTGTGTGCAGAATGTTAAAAGAAATATCATTCAAAGATGCCCTATTTAGCTTTCCTGTCATTTCTGTTTTATGATTCCGTACAAGACAAATGGCAGAAACTCAAATATTGTTATGAAATCGTATGTCAAAATGAGTGAGCATGTATCCCAAAGGAAGAGGACACTACCTTGGAATATCATAATTTGATTATATAGTAGTCATGAAACTGTTCGGGACCAGACCAAGAAGCTTAGTTTGTAGCGTGCTCGCCAGAGAGTTCAATCGTTTGGGTTTGATTCCAAATGGGGTCACACTTCGGAAAAACTGCTACTCTAATGCAATGCGAGTTTGAGGGTGTTGCATCTCTGAGCATTTCCTCTTTCAGATAGGACCTACATGCAGCTGTTCCAGTTGTATTCATGTGGACAGATCCATTGTAACTTTCTCAAGAGTTGGCTATAGGTCTGTTATGATGGCTATATATACGCTGTTAAGAGATTGAGTAGAGTTCACAAGTTTAAGATGATGTGATCTACCCATGACCCATGCTCCACACAGCCACACAAGAGCACCGCTTCTCCCCACGTTGAAGTCCTCAGAGAAAAGAGATTACTCGATATCAAGGGCAAACCTTTTTGTCTCGGAATAACAGCATTTGAGTGAATCGAGGCAACGCAATGCTTGGCAACTGATAGTCCGTGACCATGGGCCTGATGAAATATAACGAACACATCCAAAGGCCAATTTGATGATCCCAATTCCCAAAGCATTAAAACTCTCCGAAACATCTGCCAGAGCTCAGCATGGTCAGCTTATAAAGAAGAATTGATAATGTAAGAGAGGCATTCAAAAAGTTACACAAACAAGATCCACACAATTGTCCAATATATGGGAAAAGATCCTCACAATTGTCCAATATACAGGAAACAGTGTTAATGTGACATAAATATTGTATACTAGCAAATACAACCTGTCTAGGGGGAGCTAGGAATGGGGGAAGAGCAAGGAAGAGGGGGGAGGTGGGGAGAGCGATGCCTCACCAAACGTTGGACGGAGGGATGCGAGGAGGTGGTGAGAGAGGAGTATGAAAACAAAAAAGAAGAGAGAAAGGCGAGGGGTGGAGGTAGGGTTTGTAAAGAGAATGATATGTTTGGCTTAATGACTGAACACACACAAAAACAAACTCATGTCAGAACAGCTGTACACACAATAACACAACAGAGTTTATAATGTAATCTGCTGGCGCATCTGCAAAAACTTTGAACTACAGTTCAAAGTTGGAAGCTGTCCAAAGTTGGAAGTTCAAAGTTGTTCAAAGTTGGAAGTTCAAAGGAATTACAACAAATGAACTACAGTTGGAAGCAGTCCAGAGCTCAGCGACAAACCTGAAGAGAGCCCTCGGCACAAAACTTTTATAACAGAAAACTTCACAGCTTAGTCCATGAATCGTGACCCCTTACTGAAATGAAGGTGGATACTTTGAGCCTGCCTTGGAGAACTCCATTCCACATTCTGAAACCCACATAAGTAGGGTGGATATACTGATTCTGGCTCACTTTTCCCCATGTAAATGAATGGGGGATTTTCAGCGATTCACATTTTTTTCCCCTAAAATTACACCCCCTTTTTATCCCAAGGTATATTTGTTTGTCTCCCCTTTTTAACCTAGGGAGCCTAGCTATCAAATAACCAATGTATATTGTTTAGCTCACACATTGAACCTATAAAGATTGTTCATTCTCAAATTCCTTCAATAGTTATTTTCTTAACAATAATCCCCATCTAAAATATTTAAAAACAAAACATTTGAATCTTTATATTTTTCAAGATACCCCTTTTGTGCCATTATGAAATGATATACTTCTCTTAATGATCTCATCTGACCACCTCCTGAGTTGCATATCATTTTGAGATTATAGTAAATTGTTTTTCCATTGTTCAATTGATAACCATCAAATTTTTCAGTCCATTCAAGGATATTTATTATTTTCTTTACATCCTCTAACTCATTGGTTTTTAAATTGATTCGCTTATTTGTTTATTTACCTTTGTTTTAGTTATTTTTCAATAAGACTTATTTGATATTTCCACATTCATTATGTTTTCCATATATACACAAGACTGAGATTTTCTCCACTTCTTAGTTTGATTAATACTTGTTCGACCATTTATATAACCGTGAAAAACGTGGCGGTAGCCCTTAAAAACCCTAACCCATCTTCCCATCGTTAAAACTTGTGTCCATATGGAACACAATCTATTCTATTCACTCTATCATACAATATCCATATGGAACACAATCTATTCCATTTTCTAAATAAATCTCTTATCATCAAAGCTCCTAATGCCTTTTATTTACTCTTCACTATATATCTTATGTTTATAACTTCTTATTGTATTCATTTTCCTATATTCTTCTTTCTTATCATCAAACAATTATAATAATTTCTAAAAGTTATTGATTTCTTATTACATATTTCTTTATTCCCTTTAACCTTTTATCAATCTGATCACCATACTTATAAGCATATGCCTTTGCTCTCAATCCAATAAACTCACTCATTACTTTTCCACCCAACTCATCCTTAAACTTACCAATAACCTTTTCATTCTTTTTGAAAATAACTCACTCTTCTTACTAAAATTACTTGTATCATACACTCCAATATTTTTCTTCATATCGTTATAAACATCATCAGTTTTATATCTAGAATAAAGCTATCAGTGTCCATATACAACAATGAACATTTTCACCATACTCTTTCTTTAAGTCATTATACAAATAATCATACATCAATATCTTTGATAAATCAAGAACTGCTGTTCCAATGTAAATTGGTTTATCCATTACAATACTTTCCTTTTTCATATGAATAGCAGAAAAGTTCTCTGAAAAAACCTCTTCTCTCTCAAAACTTGGTTTATTTATCAATCTAGAAGCTTCTTTCCAAGATGTTGCGAATCTAAGTTTTGCCTGTTTCTAACATTTTCCATAGTCTTTCCAAATACAGCATTATTCATTAATTATAAAAGTCCTCTTCAAATTTTACTTTTGTATTTGCTCTCATATCTGTATTGAATTTAATATACTTTTTCATCCAAGGACTTTGTTTAAATTTTAAAACTCTATGAATTTTAGCTACTCTCAACCCAGCAGATAAATATTGTCTCAAGTTCCTTTGATGCAAAACATATCCTCTTTATCATAAAATGTTGTTAATAACTTTTCTGTTGATTTTCCTTTAATATTAAAACTTTTATGATAATCACTTAACCATTCTTCTTTGGGGTTTCTTTCTCACATGCAAAAGGAAGATCTTTATGCTTATTATGAAGATTACTTGGTACTTCAAATCAACTTCAAAATAATAACCTTCTTCCTCCTCATTCAATTCCTCTTGAGAAGAAATAACAATATCATCAAAGCCTTTTCAAATCCTTTTCTTCCACCCACTCTAATTTACCATAAGGCAGAGATTGAGACATTGCCCATCCATACAAATTATTAGCATCAAAAATACATCAAATAATTACTATCTTTTTCACTCTTATAATTTGGAAGATATTTTATTATTTGCTTTAGCATATCTTTTTGAACATACTTGTGATATTCCACCTCTCTTAGACTTCTCAATCATCAAAAGCATATCTACATCACTGATTAAATCAATATCTTGTTTTGTCATTTTCAACATTGCACTCCAAGCTAAACCAGGAGCTGTGAAATAGTGGCAGGATCTAATCCATAACAATTTTTATTATGACAGAGTTATCTAAATGCTTCAAACACATCAGCTAACAATAAACATCTGTTTTTAGATACAAATCATGATATTCTCCAAGGTTCTTTATCTTAAATATTTTCCAAATTTCTTTTGCGTGTTTATATTCCTTATCACTTACTCTTCTTCATAAAGGTTATTATAGAAACTTTCTTTTGAAGGAAGTTGTGTTTTCTTTAAATCTCATAAATGAATTCATATAATCATAAGGATAAATTCCCTTCCTTGTAAGAATTTTCTCTTTACTTTGAATTTCATCCTTGTTGAATTTCCTCTCGAGTTAGAATTTCCTCTTTAATCAGAATTTCATCTTTAATCAGAATTTCCTCTTAGTTAGAATTTCATTCTTGTTTGAATTTTCTTTACAATTAGAATTTCATCTTCAGTAAGAATTTCTTCATTAATTCCTCATTAATTAGAATTTCCTCTTTACTTTGAATTCTCTCTTAATCTGAATTTCCTCTTTAGTTAGAATTTCCTCTTTTGAAAGAATGAATTAAGATTTGGAAAAGAGCCTGTGGAGCTTAGATTTGATGCTAGGTTGGCTAGTGGTGTTCCCATAAACTTGTAAGAATCTAGAAACCTAATACGAGTTATAGGTTTCGTGAATATCATTTTTGCAAATGAAATATACTTTTGATTTGTGTTGTTATGGCAGAAATATTCCCTGGTGTTTTTGAAAGTTCATTTATAAATAGATGTGTATCATAGTTGGCGCTGTTGTGAAGAAAGACTGGAATAAAAGAAGGTAATTTATAATTAAGATTACAACAGGAATGAGCGGACCTCTATATTTACCAGTAAGATGACAATGATCCCTAACTTTAGACTCCTCAATTCCTCCTCACAAATATGACAGATATTGTTCTTTCTAAATTCTAATTTTTCTTCTTTGGTAATTTCATCGGTCATTTGTTCTTTCATTAATTAGTTAGTCTTATACAATCCTTTTCTAATCGTTTTACAAACTCTTTGAAGCATTTTTTCCACGATAATGTTCAAGTTTATTATAGTTTTCTCCAACAGATGATTTGATTAATAACAGAAGCCACAAGGAATATGTTTTGATATTTATTTGTTATGATTCTTTTGGATTAGGAGAAGCAGTATTTATCTTTTAAGGATACACTCAAAATCAGCGTATATCACAAATGGGTGCATCATAGATTATTATAATCTTCAAAAGAAATCTTTTCACCAGGTTTAGGCATTGTAATTACAGCTGATTTATGATTACTACAATATTTTGAATGTTGTTCTAATCGTTCTTTTGTATGAAATGAATTAAGACATCGCTTACAAGGATATATTTTGTTTGCTGTTCTGAATACCTGAGAAAGATTAATCTTGATAAATTATTGATGTATGTGTAATGTGAATTCTTTCCAACACTAAAATAAAAGATCAATGTGTGTTTCTTCATTTTATAGTTGTTTTGAAATTTTTAATATTTGAACTTTGTTTGTATCCGTAATCCATATACATAATAGAAAGATTATTCTTTTTCTCAAATTTAGGAATATCTGTTAGTGGCATTGGGAATTTAAAATCTTTAATGTCCAAGGTCTTCTCATATTTCATATATTGTTTTACTCTTTCTGAATTACATTTTGGTGGATGTAAGTGAGCAAGAACAGACCAGAGAAAACATTTATTATCATTGTTCTTAATATTAACAACTGCCTTCTTTAGTTTTATTTCTTTTGGTAATTCAATATAAGAAGAAGCTTTAAGAGGGTTTGATTTAGAATGTGTATATCTAAAAAGATGATTTTTTTAATATTGAATCCACTTCCTACCAATGTATTATCAACATCCTCCTCTTGTCTTGATAGTTCTTCATAAACCCCACTATTCAAAAAATCTTGAAATGATGTTATAAAATGAAGATCTGTTCTCATATAAGGAGTTTGTTCTTCATCTGTCTTTTTTATATTCATTTTCACTCCCATATAAAACTTTAAAGTTTTCATTTCTTTTAATGTCTTTTTAATAACTTTTTCAACATCAGGTTTCACTATTTCAATTGATTCAGCTATTGATGATGGACCGGGTTCTCCAAATTGAAAATCCTTATTTTTATTATGCCTTTAAATGCCCCATCAGTGTTTTCAATATGATAGTCTCCCTTTACTTTAAACTCATTTTTCTTGTGTTTTGTGATTGAGATGTCTATTATAACTACTCTTCAAAACATCCTTTGAGCAGATATCACAATGTTTTCTTTCCAACTCAAGAGGAGAATATTTTATGAAATAGATTAAATGTGTGTTTGTTGGTTCGGAGTGTTTTCTATAAGTTTATATTCTGATTACAAACATCGCAGTACGTTGTATTCACCATATTATATAATAAAACTTTGCTGGAACTAAAATTTTCTTGATGAAAATTTCGTTTATTTTACAGTGGAATCTTGCTTAAACTAAAATTTCTTGATGAAAATTTCGTTATTTTACAGGTGAATCTCTGCTTAAACTAAAATTTTCTTGATGAAAATTCGTTATTTTACAGGTGAATCTGTGCTTAAACTAAAATTTCTTGATGAAAATTTCGTTGATTTTACAGGTGAATCTCTGCTTAAACTAAAATTTTCTTGATGAAAATTTCGTTGATTTTACAGGTGAATCTCTGCTTAAACTAAAATTTTCTTGATGAAAATTTCGTTTATTTACAGGTAATCTGGCTTAAACTAAAATTTCCTTGATGAAAATTTCGTTGATTTTACAGTGAATCTCTGCTTAAACTAAAATTTTCTTGATGAAAATTTCGTTTATTTTACAGGTGAATCTGTGCTTAAACAAAATTTTCTTGATGAAAATTTCGTTGATTTTACAGGTGAATCTCTGCTTAAACTAAAATTTCTTGATGAAAATTTCGTTTATTTTACAGGTGAATCTGTGCTTAAACTAAAATTTTCTTGATTAAATTTCGTTTATTTTTACAGGTGAATCTGTGCTTAAAACCATTTTATCCTCCAACTTTTTTCACTAATAAATACAATGTTCAAGACACAAAGACAAGTTTCAATCAATCTCTTCATTTGTAAAGATACTGAGAAATATGTCAAGGATGTAAAATTGAACAAAGATAAATATAACAACTATTGGATAAAAACAATTATGGCGAATGATATGAGTTCTTCAATTTACTTCAGTGAAGAGGCTTTTAGTATACCTGTAGAACATCATTAAAGTATCTCTAACAAAAGTTTCTCCTCTCCTTTTGGTAATATATTCAAAACTAGAAAAAGCAATGAAACAAGAAAAAGTATCAAAAAACAAAACCTTATGGATGAAGCTTTAGAAAGAAAAGATAAGACCATCTGTAATATGCAAGGAGAAATTGTTGTTTTTTTTCAACAACCCTAAAGATGTAAATCCTGATGAAATAAAGGATGTTAATATACAGGTGAAATGACATTTCGTTCAATAGTAGTTAAGGATCATTTTAAAATTACCTTTAATATAAAAAATGTGTAGTTGAATCTGCTAATGAAAAAAAGTATATAGATATCGATGGTAATATTATTAAATAGAGTCAATATGCAACTGAAAGTATAGATGAATTTTAGTTTAAGTAAAGTTTTACTTTTATAAATTTGAATAGTTTACTCGATTTTGAGCCTCTTGAATTCCCTGATTCTCCATATGACAAGTTTGAGAATGTCCTGCGTGTGAAAGACGGGGATTAAACACAGAGTCAAAAGCCTATAAACAATGTATATTCTGTGATTATCTTCTAATTAATGATAATAAAAAATATAAAAAGGAAAATAATTCTTAGATTTACACCAAAAATGAATTACTTTACAAGATTGATTAGAGAATGAATGTAAAGTATGAGGGTGATAACACACCTTTCCTTACAAGGAAGAAACTGAACGTATTAGAGAAATGTTCAAAGGATTGCTGTTATATATTATTCATGGATGTGATTTTCAGGGAAATATCAACACAAGATATTGCATAAATAAAATAATGGATTATCTTGAAATTAAACCTGAACTTAGGATAAAATATAGAGTTTCTAAAAAAGCCAATAATAAATTAAATAACCTGTTTTCCAAATATATAAATGAATGATTTTTACCCATTTGGAAAATAAGATAAAATTTAACAACCATAAAAATCTCCCAAATTCATTAAGATGCCTCATAGTTGGTTCAAGTGGATGTGGAAAAACCTGCTTACTTTTAAAGATGCTCCTCACTCCCAACTTTTTAGATTATGATAATTAATAATTTTCACAAAGTCGAGTTTTCAACCAGAGTATCAACTACTCTCACAAGGTTTTAATGCTGGTCTTCAAAAAGAAGATATAATTGTTTATTTAAACTTCAAAAAAACCTAAATGATTATAACATTGAAGATATAATACAACTATTTTGTGATACACAGAGATGTAAAAAGAAATCAAAACCGATAACTTGTATTCTTAGTGATAATACGGATGATATACCGTCTCCCAAGATTTGGATAAATCCAAAAAGAACCTCGTTATCTTGATGATTGTGTTAATGAGAGAAACCAAACGGTAATGGACAGCTACTACACAAGAGGGAGACATTCTTCTTGTAATTGTATTTATCTTAGTCAATCGTACTTTCAACTTCCTCGTCGTTCCATCAGAAACAATGCTAATACTTTTATTTTATTCAAGTTAAATTCAATAGATATTAACAATTTTTGGAGAGACAATTGTTCTACATTATGTAGAAAAGGAATTTGGGATTACATGAAACACACGACTGAAAAATATAATATATTGTTGTGAAACAAGATGAGAATTAAATGATATTTTTCAATAAATAAATGGATGCGAAAGAAAAGAGAGAAGATTTAGGAACATCAAGAGTTGGTTTCAAAAGTTGTAAAACAACAGGAAGACATAAAGAAGAAACGCAGGCAAAAACTAACGGGTGAAGAAGCATTTGAAAGAAAACAAGAGAATTTTTAAACCACTTTTAAAAACTTCCCAAGAAAAAATTATAGATGTTTCCACAGTTCCCACAATAAAATATACTCCTAGAAAGCTCCAAATGTTAAAAGATTTCAGTCAAATGACGAGGAAGAATTAGAGCATATAGGAGAATTAGAATATGATGATGAAGGATTATTTCAACAAATGGAAGAGATAATCGACCCCCTGATTATATTGTGAATGCTCTTCAAAACAATGAATATTCAGCGGATTCAAAAACCAAAGCAGGGCTCATTCCAACAGAACAATCAGCAATATTTCATCTTGTTCAAGAAAAGGTATTGATATTTAATGATGAATTAAGGTTCTTGAATTCTGCTCGACCCCCTGTCAAACTAACTCCGAGATTAATGTTTCTTCTCACAAAAGATGGAAGACAAGGTTCAACTGTGAGGGATGAATCAAAGTATATTGATAAACCATTGGATATGAGAAATAATGATGATAAAGTATATATTGATCTGCTGAACTCTGTTGATTATAGGGTTATTCTTTCTGGTAAAAGTAGGAAGAATGAGAAGGAGAAACACATTATTCAGGCTTTAAGTATCCTTGGTTCAGGTGTTAGTTTTCTTCCAAATGACCCATCACAATTAGTTAATAGACTGTTATTGTTGTTAGGCAGTAAGAAGGCTGGAAATAACAATTGTTTTAATGAAGCATCAGCCATTTAGACCAGTTGATGAACATGAAAATAATTAATAAACATCAATATAAAGACATTTTATCTCATATTAAATAAGATGAGAAGCACAATCCTTAGTTTCAATTTCACAACAAGCGACCACACATCTTCATTCCCATACCCACTACAACTTGACACAACAACAGAATAGAGGCATCTTTATTGTCCATGGAAACTTATAATACCTTATTTAATATAACTGATAAAAATGACAAGTTTAGTTATAATCCGGGAAGTGGATACAAAACGATAACAGTCTCACCCGGAGCATATGAGATTTCTCAATATCTTCCGAAATTGCTCGTCTTATGAAAGAACAGGGTGATGAACCAAAAAATATTGTCATAGACATTCAAAAACATACTTAAATCAACGATTAAACTTAAAAATAACTACAAAGGTTGATTTCACAATTGATAATTCATTAGAGAGTTATTGGGTTTCTCCTCAAAAAAGATTGAAACTAATGGGACGTTTTACAGTGATAATGTCATTCAAATATCCTCAGGAATAAATTCGGTATTAATTCACTGTGATTTGATTGATGGTGCTTATAATGATGGAATAAAACAAATACAATATTTCATTCAGCGCATACTCAACCCAATTGGTTATAAATTCAATATGGAACCCAAAAATTTGGTTTATCTCCCTGTGTCAGGAAAAACCATACACAGAGTAAATTTTAGGATAACCGACCAAGATAATCGTATGATTTCTTTTAATGGAGAAGTTATATCCATCAGAATTCACCTACGTGAAGTTTTCCAATAATAAATACGATGGTTATTGTGAGGAAACACGAGTTGGGAAAATATAAAATAATTACAGGGGATGGATGTTCCTTTCCCATACTACAAGGGCGAAGGTATGTATCTTGGTAGAGGATACTATAAACCTATGAGACAAAGGGGTGTCGGACATCAATTTCGAGGAGATGGGATAATTGATACTCTAATGGGTATCGGTTCAACTATTCTTAAACATAAAAGACCTAATTGGTTCAACTGCTTCTGCTGTGGGAAATGTAGCAGGTGCTATAAAGAGTATAAAAGATGCCCAAAGGAACTCATAAATTACAAGCAATAAAAGAAATAGAAAGGCAAAACTCAGTTGTCTCCCCAAGAACGACAGAAAATAATTCGAATACTTGGTCAGGGTTTCAAAAGTTTTAACATCTTTTTTCCTAAATAAATACAAGTATGGAAGCAATTGATAGTATCTATGATTGGATGATACTATTTATTATCTCAAACTCACTAAAAAGAAGATTACTTCAAGGTAATGCAATAACTGGAACAGACTGGAATACATAATGGTACAAAAAGTTTTGAAATAAAATAATCAACAAACCGTATTTGAATCTATCCGAAAGTTTCTTGTTGTGTAAATTTACATTCACTAAGGCTGGGAATAACACAAACGCCACACTCGTAAATGATTTCTTGGAAAATGTTTATAGTGTTCGTTTGTACATTGGAACACAAGAAGTTGAAACGGTTGATTATGTCTCTGCTGTATCTGAAATGATGAAATTACACTATATTCATTCGGTGATAGAATGGGAAAGGGGGCTGTCGAAGGTTTTATTCCTGATATGTCAACGGGAACAAACACAGACCCTGGATATAATCAAGGAAAGGAATGATAATGATGATACAAAAGCAGGTAATAGTTTTTACTGTGGCAGTTCTCTTAAAGGTATATTTGGATTTTGTGATCATGATAAAGTTCTGTATGGTCTTAAAATTAGATTCAACTACAAAGGAATGATAATGAAAATAGATTACTTTTTGGTGTTGGTAGTGCTTTTGGTGAGCAGAATAAATTTGTAATTGATGAAATGAGTTGTATATTAGTGAATATACTCCTAATCTTAAAACAGAAGAGATGTTGAATAGAAGACTTAACTCAAAGAAACCACTCGGTGTATCATACCTCAAACGAAGATGCCAACACGTTAAACTCAACCAAACCACTTACACGTGGAATTTGGGTGTTCTGGAAGGAAAGCCACGATATCTGTGGATCATTTTTAAAAGCCAGATGGTGATACTGCGACTGATAAGAATAATGCATTGAGTGATAATGCTAAGGTGAAACAACTTCGTGTTCTCTAGATGGCACATTTTACCACGAGATAGATTGGAAATTAATTGGGAAAAAATGATTTTGCTGAAGCATACAAGTCTTACCAAAAGGTGTGTGAAAGTAATGGAAATAAAGAACCTATTTGGATATGACAGCATTTAAAAGTTGTATACAATCTATGCGTTTGACCTGAGCGCTCAAAAGAAACTATAAAGTCTAATCGAGTGGATACTTCCTACATTGAAAGAGGAGAGAGTGAAGAAAGTTGATGCATATTGTTTGCTTTTGGAAGAAACAGAATTACAGATTAATACAGATAATGGTGTTATGATAGTCTCACTTAATTTTTGTTAAATAAATGAGTGGCAAAGTACCAACTGGGTATATGTTATCAAATCAATCTTCATAAACTATCATCTTGTGTTCAAAATCAAAAGCCTTGTACGATTAACGTTAATACAATTCAGAGAAAAGGAGCAGTAAGAATTGATGTTTTGCTCACAAGAGAACAGGTTAAAATCTTGAACGATACTGGCTCACTTAAAATAAAATGACAAAACCAATGTTGAAAAAATATTCAATAAGAGAGACGAGTGGAGGATTTCTCCCATTCTAATTCCTTTATTTGCTGGTTTAAGTGCGGTTGGAGCATTGACGGGTGGTATTTCAACAGCGGTGAAAACTGCCAACGAAAGGAAGGCTCAACTCCGGGCTCAAAAAGAATTGGAAAGACATAACAAAGAGTTGGAGAAACAAATTAGTGGAAGTGGTGTAATTGTAGATTTTGCTGAAAAACTTGAAGGTCTGCCTGATAAAGCGAGATTGTTAGTTGGAGATATGCTTTCTTCTATCGCACAAGCAGCGTTGAAAATTAACTAAAAGGGGTAATGGATTATATCTTTCTAATAAATAAATGAGCATTGATGAGTGGTTTAAAGAATTTGGAAAGAATCAACATCAAATTTACAACTTGTCAAATATTGTAGAAATAAAAATTCATAATGTGGTTATTTGTATGAGAGATGAATTAACAAATGTGCCGAAACATACATCTCTCTCT